>OZ023312.1:42466720-42683788 GCA_964007375.1 Ophion obscuratus
AAAATTACTAATTTTTTCAATGATTAGTAATTTGTTAAAATTTTACTAATTTTTTTAAATTTACTAATTTTTAAAAAAAATTTACTAATTTTATTTAAATTCCAAAAGGGCGACACCAATGTCTGGTTATTGCGAGACGGTCAACACAATTAAAAAAATAGTTGCTACCTGCCTCTAGTTTAGATCTCGTATCCCTGTAAGCCCTCGGAAATGGAATGGAAAGGTTCGTTCACGCCGGACTCGAGTAATTACGGAGACGGTTACAACAATTATAATAATTAATTTCCTTTCAATACGAAGGCGTCTGTCATTATGCGAAGGAATTGTGAGACAAATTTTCGAAGAACGATGAAAGTCTAGGTTGCGTTATACTTTAGTAATAAATTCTCGATTCGATAGCTGCAAATGAAGAGAATTCGACTTTTTCTTTTTCACCTTCAATTACTTCACTATCATTGGAGGTAATGAGTGCTACGAGAACTTGCTTATGATAATTGACAGATTTTTGCAGTCTCGTTGAAGACTGAATGAATTCAATCAATGCAAACGTGAATAACGTTATACTTAACAATAGTAATGTTGAAAAGTATCAGAAGATATGATAGGATTTTTCATGCATTTTAGATACGTCTGCATATTTTTTTTATCGGTAGGTATTTCATAAGTAGACACTACATTTTTATATGTTTCCTTAATCTTTTTAATTTCTATAATTGTTGATCTTATTCATAATTTTCATTGTTATAATTTCCGAAGTTATCGAACGGCGTCTTTTTCGTGTCTTCAACACCTTGTATCGTCTAGATATTTTTTTTATTGTTGGAATTGTGCCACGGTTTCGAAAAAATAGTGATTTCCATACATGGCAATAATTATCGGGACAACCCTAGCGAATTATCGCTCATCTCTATATTTCGAAGTGCAACGGGTATTAAAAAAACTATTGCTCAATCATGAAGGTACTGAGCAAAAGTAAAATGAAGTACCAAAACATCCTTGTTTTATCAGAAAAGAAAAAAAGCTACGTTAAAGTACGAGATTGGATCTTTAAGACGAAAATGTTTGATGATTAAAAAAATTAGCAGTTCCAGCGTGAAAAGCAACGAACTATAAATATAGATAACCCAGTATAGAAGGCTTGAGAGTATAAGACACTCGGCCCTGATGAGATGGTAAAATAAATATTAGATTACATTTTAATTATGTGCCCAGAATACGAGAGAATAAAAAAAGCACTTTCTGTCACTCCGAGTGAGATTTACATTCGCAGGGTGTCTCCGACCCGTTCGTAAAAAGTTTTGTCCAGAGCGTGAGGCAGAACGAGCCCGTTTCTTTATTCATTCCCTCATCACGGCGTTTCAACGAGAGGACCTCTAAGGATATACGGCGTCCGTTGGAATCAAACCCATAAAAACAAGCTTATTATTCAAGGTAATTCAGGCAAAAGTCGTATCTCCAGGCGTTTTCAGTTCTGCGCTTCTGTTATGTACCATTTTGTTAATTAGTGATCATTCAGATTAAAAAAACTTTTTTTTTATGAAATATTTTATCAGACGCATTTTTCTGAGAAGGTATACATTTGTGAAATTCGAATGGGGTTGAAATGGCATCGAATTTTTTTAGTTCTGTATGAAGAGTCGTAAATATAATATTGTACTTTTGCAATGGTTTTTATATTTTTTTAAACAAACTAATTGTTAATAATTCAATGAAAATCACCGGAAAGGCTTCGGTCGGCATTTTAGTCGGAAATCAACAAATAATAGTGCAAAAACACAAATAATAGGGCAAAAAACACTCGAATTTTAACAAACGCATTGAAAAACGTATGACAGTTTTCAAGTCACTCGGTTCAACCCTTCCCAAGGGAAGTTCGGAAAACCTTTCATGAATTTCTTTGCTGGCGGAATCGCATGTCGTTTCGCGTTCAATAGTAATCAAGTATCAATCAATCAAACGTAACAAAAAAATATACACTCATATAAGATTTTAGGTTTAGGGCTTTAGGTCCTTAGGAGGATTTTGGGCTTAGGACTATAGAATTTTATGCAGGCTAATTAAGGATCGAAAAATAAATATGTATTTTTGCTTCAAAACGAAAAGGAGAATAAAGTGTCATTTTTTGACACACCGAATCGGCCGATTGCTATCAATAGCAATGGTTAATTTTCGTTCGATGCGAAAAGTGCAATTGCCGTGAATCAAATGTCCAAAGCATATGATCTTTTCCAGACTCGTCCGCCCTCCATGGCAAACAAAACAGAATGAACTATGCATTTTCTATTTTTGACGCGTTTCCATGGAGCCTAGATACCAGGAGGTTCAGCGGCAATGCAAAGGCGCTGAACAAAGCGTCCCCGAAAATGTCCCGAAGTGATGGCGCTGGGGTGCAGCGCGACCGACATATATAGTAATATATTGGTCAACGAGGCGAAAGTGATCGGATGAGTTTCTAACCTCACGACAGACCGATCGTGACATCAAACGTCGAAATATCCGCCGATTCATGATTTCCTCATGACGGTTCGGAAAAAAAAACGCAAAAGCGAGAAACGATCTCAAACTCAAAATGGCGGCGATACAGCCCATCTAGAAAAACGTATTTTTTTTACATATAGCTTCACGGGAGAACGGTTTTCTCGTAAAATATAAGACCTGAAATAAAAACCAACAAAAATGATAATTTATATATTTCTAGCTATGAGACTACCTAGAAATTTGCTTTCAGATTTGCAAAAACAGCGCATTTTGAAGGAAATAAATCGATTTTTTGCCAAAAAAGCAGTAAATTGTTTATAAAAAGAAGTTTACATTTAATAAAAAAAAACGGGTACGTACTCCCATAAAGAATATAATTGTGAAGCTGCCATCAAAATTTCAACCTCGAAATCGATGCATGCAAAGGTGGTCGAGTAATCCGTTTTCGAAGATCGAAAAAAGTGCTATCAAAATCGAGGCATGCAAAGGTGGTCGAGTAATCCGTCTTCCGAGATCGAAAAAAGTGGTTTCGAGAAAAACGCGTTTAAAGTTGTACGAGCAACTCAGCGCGCGGTCCAAGGCGCTGCGGCCAAATCGATAATTGAACCTTTAAATAAAAAAATTTGCTACAGGACCAATTGCATATTGTTTTTACGACGCCAAAGTATTTTTAGGAAAGAAAACGTCTTTCCAAAGTCCTAGAGTGGTGTTATCCCTTAACACTAATGAGGGTTAGGTACATCATCTGTGATCTGTCTTAGATCACACCTATGTTTAGCGTATATCTATATACATATAGGTTGCGGAGCACCTCAGCGCCATCATTTCTCGTTCTCGTTTTGGGGACGAGTTGAAAGGCCTCGCTGAACCTCCTGGTATCTAGGCTCCATGCGCGTTTCGCTCGGTCGATTACGTCGGCACTTTTTTTGTCGTGCGAATCACATCGAGCGAGCCATGAAAATGTCAATTAAAAATGTCACCATTTGAAACACTGTCAAGTGAAATCAATCGTATGAAAAGTTTATCGCGTCGGCATGAGTTCCCGTCTATGAGACTCTCTTTTTCTCCATATATTTTCCTCTCCCTTTCTTTATTTTTCCCGCGACAATTCCCGAATGAGAGATGAAGCGGAGTGCCAAGACTATAGCGCGGACGATAAATCTATCACAGCCAAATAGCTGCGAGAGGCCGTCACCTGTGAGAAAATTGGTCAGCGCCGATGTCGCTGAGCCCTGCCCCACCGTCGGAAAGTCCTACAAAACCCCTAGGCCCGTTACTGTCAGAATATGCACTCGAAAAGAATTGCAGAGAACTTGTCCACCCAAGGTTTATTAAAAAAAAATTATTTAGCTCATCGCACCAGTGAAAAAAATCCTTAAAATATTTTATCGATTAAAAAAAAAATATCGCGAATTCTTAAACGAATTTCCATCAGTTTTAGTTAATTTCCAATAGAATTGCAGTTCCTGGGGAGAAGGTTAAAGTTAAAAAAAACTACGTTCACTAATCAAGGGAGAGTAGTTCTGGATTTATTTCACATTATTGTGCACAATTAAAATACATAAAGCGCCAGTAAATGGCATTGATAGAATATACGTCGGTGTGTATTATTAATATTGTTGATGTTCATTATCTTCAAATGGAAATGACGGAACATTTTTTTTTTGGTTGATAACCTCACGATATTCCAGTGGATGCTTTCAGCTTTTCAAACGTTCACCTACAATTTTAGCATGATCGATTTTCCCTTCTTATAGACGTTCGAAGTGTAGAGTGTGCTTTTGACCTTGCTCACGAATAATTCAGTCAACAATTGTTGTCTACCAATTTTCCCATAAGCAAATTGAAAATTCATGTCTGCGTAATAAATCGCTTCAGTTTCAGGTATACTTTTTTAGCCAGTGCACACTGCCAAAAATGATGCAAATAAAGAAATTTGCCTTCTGTCCTTTAGAAAAAGGTTCGAGACGAAAAATGTAGAACTAATGATTAGAAAACTATAAAACTTAAGCTTCGAAACTCCTTTTTTATAACTAATAAAAAACAATCCACCGTGATACAGCCATTCAAATTTTTTTTAAAAACAGCTGAACATTGTAGTGAGTCTTAATTTTGAGCACCAGTGTAAATATATATTGTATATGGGTATACACGTATATAGCGCCATTTTTATCTCTCATTATCTTATTTTTCGCGTTGCTAAACGGAACATGGTGTCAATATTTTAGTAAATACATTTTTATTTCACAACAGTAACCTATGTATAAAAAAAATACTGTTGAAACACTCGTTATATTTCTAGCTCGTAGTGTTACGAGAAAAGCCAAATAATTGTAAAATGCGTTGAGAGACCCAAAGTTCAGATCAGAAAAGATACCGCAGGCCGTGCAGAAATTCGTGCAAAAAAGTGATAGGGACGTCGCACATAGAGAGTCCACATTGGAATGCAAGTGCATTCCGCGCTATTTCCCGATTGCCGTTGATTGCACATTTTTTATTTCAAATTCTTGACAAGAATTTGTCGGATCTCCCAAAAAATAATAATCCTCCATGATCCCAAATTTGTCGGAGAGTCCCAAGATGTACCCTCATCTCTATAAGAATTTGTCAGGGCCACAACACATAGGGGATCCTCACTGGGATCCAATTCAATTCTGCACTGTTCTGCAATATCGAAAATATGTGAAAAAAATACGGGAAAAAACTCAGCGTGTTGAAACATAATCTGCACGCTTCGTGAGCGTGTACGTGTATGGTGATATTATGTCAAAGTGCAGTAAAATAAATAACAAAGGATAATTACAGTTGATTTTGAGTGATGTGATTCAATTCAATTTTGAAGATAACGTTTTTTAGTCGTTCATACCTTTGCATACCTCACATCATTGAATCCCATCTAAATAAAATATATAGATGTACAAAATTAATGGATCTATATATTTTGTTTAGAAAATTCGACGTGTGGGAATACATTAGAATTCAAATTGGATTCGCACATTGGATTCCAATGGGGAATCCTGGTCAGAATCCAATGTACGAGCGTGTGACGTTTCAATATAGTGATCCAATACGATGCCCCATTGGATCCCTATCAGGAAATCGGGACAAGTATGTGGATCCCTACGACAATGTCTGCACGGGAATAAGAAAGAAATTATTAGTCGTAAAGATATTTCATCTTGCCTTCGATGATTGCGAATCTCAAAAAAGGTTTGACGTTTCAATTTGTCATTCCTAAATACATCACCAAACTTGTTTTTTTTGTTGCGTTTATCGTCTAAAGAGGAAAAGGGTATAACCCATTTTCGAAATTTCGGTGTCCTTTGATCGTCTCTTCGCCGAATTTTGGACACTATTCGACCAGTACAGCTTTAACCGGACACTGGCGTAGGTGTACCGTAATCAAGGTTGTAATTTCAATGAGGATAATGCTCCAGGCATCTCAAAAGGTACTCTCGAGTCTCCTGATAATTTGCCAACCCAGTCTGCGTCGCATTATGAGTACGTCGACAACATTCGCCAGCAACACTAACAATTCTCCTTATCCCTGTACACGTATATCGAATGATAACGAACAAAGGGGCACTAAACCACCTGATTTAGCAGCTACCGTTATGGGGGATAGTCCTTTTTGTTTTCGATACGTATATATGGAGAACTTGAGACGATATGTCGCGACGGCAACGGGACATTAGCTTCCTCGTTCGGATTTCAGGGATACCGGATCCACTGAGGAGAGAGAGTGTGTGTGTGTGTGTGTGTGTGTGTGTGTGTGTGTGTGTGTGTGTGAGAGAGAGAGAGAGAGAGAGAGAGAGAGAGAGAGAGAGAGAGAGATCGGGATAGGGAGACTCGATGAGTCCGTAATGAAGGAGGTTACTATACAAGGGTCATATATACCTTGTTCGTTTTGAAAATGTATACATATACATAGCCACTACACGTGTAAATTGCAGATAGATAGAGGCACGAGAATCTCTTTGCAGCCATATATATATGCTCGGTACAAGGGCTTGAATCGACCCTTTGGCAAATATTCGCTAATGTATTGGCATTGCATATATTACATATAACCTAGCAATATCGAAGACTAAGCACACATACATGGGAACTATGAATGTATAAGCGTAAATTTTAATTATAAAAATTCGTTTGATGTATCGTTATCGTAGCAAAAACATCTCCGTGCAGCAAGTATTTTAGAAAGCTTCGACGATTCATAATATGTAAAATCCGTGGTGGCGAAGCTTGCTACGTTGCGATGCAAGGTAAACATATAATTTTTTAATTCATATTTTTTTATGATTAACTAGTTGCTTCATACGTTCGGCAACCTGTGCATAGAAAATATGTAGAAATGGGTAAAAATAAATGTTCTCCACCCGAAAAAACGGTCGCATTGAGGGTAGGGAAATTAAAATATTTATATTAATTGGTGTCGGGAAATTGCAACATCATTTTTTTCACATTTGGCACACAAAGATCTGGAACCAAGTGGCAAAAATGTTGAGGCCATTTTTGAGTCCCGGAACTCAACCTACGAACAGGGTGAAAACGCGAAAAAGTTGTATCTCCGGATGTACGGAGATTTCAACTTTACTTTTTTCATACTTACATCCTGGGCTTCCAAGAATCTAATCCAAATAAAATTTTGATCATTTTCGAATGCCGAAACTCAACCGCAGGAGGGGGTGTAAATTCGAAAAAAAATACGTCGTGGAATTCTTCGCACAACAACAACAAAGTTTAGACCATTTTCGAGTTTTGGAAGCAACCCTCAGGAGGGGTTGAAAACTCGAAAAAATGGTATCTCCGAAAGTTGGGAGATTGCAACTTTCCTTTTCCACATCCCCATCCTGGAACGCTTAACGGGGTGTTCTTGTCTAGACGCATAAATTTCGGGCGTTTTTTCAGGTTTGTTGAAAAAAAATATATATATTTTAACTGTCTATCTTTTGCAGTTTTTTTTTATGTGCGTCAAGAATGTAAAAAAATGTATCGTCAGAATTATCGTTTTTTCTAAATAAAATCACGTATGCATTAAACAGTCTTTAGATACCTAGCTTATTGACAAAAACATAGAAAATTCAAAATACAACGCAAAATACAATTCTTTTAACCTTCAAAACGATAATAAAAATCAGCTTACAGTAATCAAACATAAAAAGAAACTAAACCGTAAAGTAATTAATCGCAATAATTCTACCGCAATTAATGTACACATTTCACGTGTGCTTTGGTTTTGTCTTCATCCAAAATCTTCGTAGCTTGCTAGACGTCTTTAAACTTCGTTCCGCGCTCCGTTTTTCTTTTCTACGTTCTCATTCTATGAAAACAAAAAACAACATTTTATTAGATAAATCACTAATTCTAGATGAGGCAGTTTGTGACATCACTACCTACCCCCGATATTTGTAACTTGTAGCCCCATCACCAAAATTGGCCATTCGTAATTTGACCATATTTTTTTAGGCAATCTTGGCTACAAAATCTTGGTTTTAGTCTATAAAGAACACGTCAATGCATGCCATCACACGATTTTAATACTGTCATTATAATAGCAGCAGGTATACACAAAAATTACTAAATATTAAAAAAGTTACAAACCTGCATTTATTTCGCACCAACGCACGCGGGTCCTCCTGTCAACAGATACGGCACAACTAGCACCCATGACGTGGTGGAACGTTTCCGCATCTTTCCTTTGTTTCTAACATCTCTGTAGTTTCGCTTCTTGACTGGAAATTTCAGCTGTAACTTTATACCCTTGTAACTTCCAGCCCCAGTCTCTCCTGCTCACGTTATATCAAGGGAGGAGACAACTATAACATTTTCGAAAAATCGTTTTTTTTTGGAACACTTTAAAAAAATCCTATGAATCTTCAAAAATATTATGCATATTCGTTCATAGCTGAAAAAAACTGTTTCGAGGCGGAATACACATTTAGACAGGAAGAAAATAAGCAATATTGAGGGATTTTTTAAACTACGAAATAATTTCTCTCCTACTATTAAACTTTAGGTATACTTTAATAGTATATTTAAGTATACAAAACAATTTTTAAAAATTAATTCATCATCAAAATGGCGGGCCTGTGGCAAAGTGTTACAGCAAGGTCGCCGCAGGAGTTGCGAATCAGCGTGCAGTCTAGCTTTTCGTAGACTTTGATTTGCAAAAAAGTTAGAACATTTTTTTTAGTTAGAACATGTATAGTTTCTATGCGACGTTAATTAAAATGAAGAAAATGCAAGTTTGAGAAAATGGCACGCATTTACAAAAAAAATGAACATTTCACGCAACATTTCTGTGGATTAAAAAGGTAGTTTTTTCCCAATTTTTCAAAAACAATGTTCGTCAAGTAGAAGGTACCAATATTATCAATATTTCTACCAAGTTTCAACTCAATCGGCTTAATAGTTTTTGAGTAATCCTGCACGCCAATTCCAATGATGCAGTTTTGAGAAAAACGCGTTTGAAGTTCACGCCCGTAGTACAGTCGTGCTGTATATTGGAATCGGAAAAAATTAGAAGACAGCTAGTTTTTTGACAGGTGATTTTGTAGGTGCCGCGGGTGCTAAACCCAAGTTTTCCTAAAAATCGGGGTGTAGGGTTTTTTTAGGGGATGAAAGGGGATGGGGTGGATTAATGCCAAACTACAACCCCCACGAGGTCGGCGCCGGGAGGCAAAATGTTCAGAAAAATCCGGGTTTTATTTTTGTCCACAGCGCCGAAGTCGTGGAAGTTCATTTTGGGGGTGAAAAAGTAGGGTGAAATTTTGAAAAATCAGTTTTCATTCGATAAGCCTTTAGGAAAAATTCATACAATTTTTGTTCAAATGGGAACGTTGTAGCCCCCGAAAAGACGCGTCGATCGAATATTTGATCATCTCTCTCCAATAATATCTTCACCCCCAAAATAATTGTTGAAGTATAAACAAAAAAATTGTTTATTGAATAACTAAAAAACAATCTATTTTTCGGTGTTGGTTTAAATGTACGAAATGTAGAGAATAATTTGTTCTATATTTTCGTTCTTATGGACGACCCTTGAGTGTTGCTTTTTCGAACCCCTCTCAGGTATTGAACATTCAAAATGAAATTCTGGGGAAACTATTGACGGAAACTAAAGAGATACGAGTTTGGCGCTATGGAAGAAATGTAGCTGTGGGTTCAAGCTACAAATTCATTCACGGCGGCGAATTCGTGCGGTCAATAGTTGTCCCAGACTTTCATTTTGAATTTTTAATCCACGAGAGGGGCTGGAAAATCAAAATTCATGGGTGGTCCATAAGATATGAAAATATAGAGAAAATTATTCTCTACATTTCGTACGTTTGAACCATATCCGAAAAATTGATTGTTGTTGAGTTATTCAATAAAACATTTTTTGTGGTATCTCAACCATTTTTGTGGGGGTGAACATATTATCGGATAAATTTGAGACGGGAAAAAGTACTGCTCCTAATCTGCCTTCCCGAGATAACATCAGGCTCTGGTCGGGCCTTCCACCTTGGAATAGGTTCGCAATGTAACGGGTCTAAGGTTAGGTCCCGATCCGCTGTTCCCTTTCTTGGGAACTGATCAGGAACGGGCCGGGAACAAGTGGAAAATGGCCTGGAAAGTAGTAGGGAGTAGATCGGGAACACTGATCAGGAACGGGCCGGAGAACAAGCAGTAAATGACCAGGAAATGTAGATAAAACCAACCTCAAAATTACTTTTGTTGATATATATACGACAAGAAAAATGAAAAAAAAAAATAACGTCAGCGTCGTACTCTAGATATTAATAATTCACCGTGATAATGTGATTACATTTATTGTAATTATATCCTCCATCATATCAGCATATAATTTTCGTTGACTATCATAATTTATTCTTTATGATAGCATTGTCAGGCGTCGATTATTCTTAAAGAAAATAATATGATGATAAAACGGAGTATACAATTACAATAAATGTAATAATATTATTACATCCAATTATTATTATCTTTGATGACGCAAAAAGTATTATTTAATAATAGGTTCGGATTTAATATTCAGGAAATGTCAATGTTCGCCCCAGAAAAAGGTTTTGTGATATTCCTAGTCTGTTCCACAATAGGGCCCGGTTAGGTAAATCGGACAAAGTAAGCCGGCCTGGATCAGACGTCAAGTCGGGAATGACCGGTCACATTTCTGTACGGGTATAGTGCTATAGCGACTCCTGCGCCGCTATTTTGTATTCTTTTGAAAAATACATTTTTTTACATACTTCAATATATACCTAAGAAAGCCTGAAAGTTATTTTCACCATGTACTTTATTCCTTTCTTTAAAAAAATCAAAGAAAACGATCGATAATGGGCAGTTACAGTGGTGTTCTCCCTTAATCGACCATATCTGCCTCTTAAAGTGGGCCTTCCTCGACTTCGAAATGATCATTTTCCGTAACTCGTTCTTCTCTGCGAGCAGTTCTGGCTTCCTTAGAAGCTTCTGACGCTTGTAGCTCCGACCGGTCGAATTTCACAAATTAATTAACGTAAAATTATTCACCTTCAAGTCGCGAATAGCGGATGTACGTCTTCACGCTCAAAAGTAGAGGTTAAACTGACGATTTTCGAAAGAGTACGGTACCATGACCGTCGGTTCCCTATTATGAAATACTTTGGGTCGACAGATACGGCACAATTAGCACCCGTGACGTGAGTGCAACGTTGCCGCATCTTTCTTCTTTCCTAACATTTCTGTAGCTTCACTTCTTGATTGGAAATTTCAGCTTCAACTTTTTACATCTGTAACTTCCTGCCTCAGTCTCCCCTACTCACGTTACATTAATCCGCCAATTCTGCCTCGTGAAGTGAAGTTTGCCTCCCTCGACTTCGAAATGGTGATTTTTCGAAACTCGTTCTTCCCTGCGAGCAGTTCCGGCTTCCTTAGAAGGTTCTGAAGTTCGTAGCTCCGACCGGTAGAATTTCACAAATTAATTAAAACGCTCAATTATTAAATTTCTAGTAGCGAACAGTCTTCTGTTCGTCGAATGTACGTCTTCTTGGTTCAAAAGTAAAAGCCAAACTGACGATTTCCGGAAGAGTACGGTACTACGGCCTTTGGATTCTTACCTATTATGAAATACTTTGGGTCAACTATATAGATAAAATATATATTTTGATCCCTACCAGGTGCAGACCTTTTCGGTAGGCTTTTCAGGTAGTCGGGCCAGGTTGAACAATAAAAATGCACCGTAGGTTGACAATTGTAAATACACAATGGTCCAAAGACTGATGCCCTAGACTAATGTACTAATGTACGATAGCGCCGGTGCAGCCTGTCAATCCGGCCGTATTCAAATCGCTATAACTTCGTAAGTATTGGGAATTCCGAAATTTCTTTTTGAGGACATGTTCTTCGGGTACTACTTAAAGGGATCTTCTCATTTTAGACGCTAAAAGGGCTATTTTTATGAATTTTTTTGATAGGTTTATATTATAGATATTGATATAAAAGTTGTTACACTTAATAAATACATAACATTTTTATTTTTATGTATGTATTTAACCCAAACAAACTATAAACGCGGTTTTCTCGAAACAACATTTTTCGACGGCTTGATGATAAAATCTTTGAAACTACTGAATCGATCCTTATGCAATTTTAACTACATATTCTTTACAACTACAGCTATAGCGCATATTAAGGCTTTTTTTTTTAATTTTGATATTTACCTTTTTTGCCAAAAATGGTGATAAAACACGTTTTTTTGGCTTTTTTCGAAAAATGGCCGCCATTTTGTTATTTTCGCATATATAAAAAATCGTATGAAATGCGTTGAAGCCATTAACATACTGAATCTAAAACCGTTTGATTTTTTTGTTTCGGATGATCCATTTCCGAGATTCCATCAACAGCGTGGACCAACAATTTTTTTAGGATATTTTTTTAACTATCATTTTCGTCTATAAATAGTGGCTTAATTAAATACATTTTTTTAAATGTATTTCGAAAGTGTCTTTATTAAGTGTAACAACTTTTATATCAATATCTATAATATAAACGTATTTTAAAAAATCATGAAAATAGGATTTTTTTGGTGTCTAAAGTGAGTAGTAGTATTCTAAAACCATACTTTATGAAAATGTTCTAAATGAATACTGATATAAAACAAGCTCGAAACAAATTTGAGGCATTTTCGAGCCCGGTATTCCTTAGGATGGATAGAAAATCGAAAAATCTGTGTCTCCCAACTTTCGGAGATTTCAACTTTTGTACATTTATGTCAGGCAATTCTAAAAACGAGACCAACAAAAATTAGACCACTTTCGAGTCCCGGAACGCAACCTTAGGAGCCCTGGAAGCTAAAGAATGCGTGTCTCGCAAAGTTTGAAGAATGCATCTTCACTTTTTCCACATTCCAATCCTGGAACCCTCAAAGAGACTCGAAAATAAATTTGAGGAATTTTTGAGTCCTGGAATCGACAGTTAGGCGGGGATGGAAATCCGAAAAATTATATCTCCCAAAGTTGCGAGATTGCAACATTACTGTTATGATTTTGTCCAAAATAGGGTTTTTCGGGAACTTTTGTAATAAAATATAATTTTTGAAGATCAGGACCAGCATTTTTTAAATCAGCGATGAATTTTACATCGGATAGAGCTTCTGGAAATAAAAAAATCGAAAATTTTTCCTTGTCCACCAACCGGCCGGTTTCGTCAAAGGGCAAAAACCGCTATTTTTCAATACGCCATATCCCAGCCGCTAATTAACCCATTGGGGTGGGAAACCATGTTTCGGAAAACGACTTTAACAGACTCAAAGAATGCCGTTGCACCCGTCGCGATATTTCAATTCCTTCTACCAAAAAAGCCATCGGAAAATCGCGGAGAGTGATATCCAAAGGGTTTTAAAAATTTACCGAAATCCGGCAGGCCGACTTTGGAACGATTCAGTCGATTGGCAAGTGGTCACAGCCAGATGCGCCCATATACATTCGTCAGCTGGGTCGATCCTGCGCAAAATGAGCCTAGGTGGAAGTTTCTAAGTTAAAAGGCCGATTCTGGAGGAGCTGAAGCACGAAAAGATGCATTTCGAATAGTCGATTTTGCGAAACGGCGAATGTTTGATCGACGATATCTCAGCCGTTAATTAACCGATTGAGATGTATTTTGAAACAGATATTGATAGACTTATTGTTAGTGAATGCCTTATCCTGATATATACATGCATTCCTTTTTCGGGCATCCGCACCATCCGCACCGAAAATCCGCACCAAAAAATGAGGTTGAAGTTTGCATCGTTGGAATGCAACGAAAATTCTCTTCAATTTCTTCATTCCAATTCCAACGATGCAAACTCCAACATACCACAAGCGTTCATAGCTATATCGTCAATAAAAAAGGTGAACGTATCCTGAGCGCCGGAGGGACGGTTCTTTAAATCGGATTCGACCTATCTCTAAGGGTGGGTTCCGGAAATTGTTACGAATTTTGTTATGGCTTCTCTCAGGGACTAAGATCGAATAACGCAAATAAAAAGGATGAGAGTATCTTAAGGTTGTTGTTTAAAAATATTTGGGTTAACAGATATAAATGAAAATGTTGCTCATCGTTATGGTATATTTTCTGAATATACTGGCAAAAGCAGAACGGAGGTTTTTGCACTCGTTTATTAAATATTAAATTTTAAAGTTTACATCAATCTCCTCTCGATCGCATTGGTTGTACGGGGCAACGTCCTTGCCATTTCAGTTTCTTGCGTATATCTTCCGCATTTATGAAGAAAGTGACCCAAAAAACGAATATTGTGTGCAGGATAGTGTACAGAACAACATTACCGAAAAAATAGACAGGTTACCGATTTAATTAATTGAGGAGTATGTGGCAACGTCGGAACTATGGGCATATCAGAACAAATCGAAAACCTAGCGCGCCAATTTCAAATACATTAAATTCAAATGCGACTGAGGGAAACTTATTCATTTATTTATCACGATGTATTCCCTATTTTCTAGCTTCCGTGAGCATAGTACGATGCTTGTGGGCACGAACACTGACAAATCGTCTTTTCCATTGGAAACTTTGCGGCGCACTAATCTTTTTTTCTGGATCATTTCTTGCCTCCTTTTGCTCTGACATAACCTCTGAAAACGCCGATCGGTACGAAACGCGCGTAATACAGCTGCGAGCTGTGACAGTGACTGCAGTCAACCTAACAGCCTTGAATTACGACAGAATCGTGCGACGTTGCCAAAGCTCGTGTCTATTGTAATAGGATTTTTAAACATCAACATTTAATTTTCTGATAATCCTAACTCCTTCAAATTACCATATATGTAAATAATAACTACGATTATCTACTGTACATTGGCATTTTTTGCAATATTCGGTCGTACACGTCATAAATATTTTGCTACGATAAGTTGGCACTGATGACGTCATACAATGTATTAGTATAAGAACTCCGTTTCTCCCCCCACCCTTAAAAAATGATTTAGCAATAACGCGCCGAAATGATTGAGCGCCGAAAATACGATCTTTTCTGTTTTTTCACTCTCCGATAAGGACAGATTCGGAAGTTATAAATCGCTGCTAATTTTTATTATCTTCTCCCAAGCACTAAGAAAACACACCGCAAATAAAAAAGGGGCGAATATCTTCAGGGCTGGAGATACAATTTTTTTGAATTTTACACCTTCTCCTAATGGTGATTTCCGGGACTCGAAAATGGTCTAAATTTCTGTTCGATTGTTCCAAGGGCTCCAGGAAGAAAATATGTAAAAAGTAAGGTCGCAATCTCCGTACACCGGCAGTACCATTTTTTCGCCTTTTCACCCCTTTCATAGGGTGTGTTGCAGGACGCGAAAATGGCCTGAATGTTTTCTGCGTTTGCTTTTAGGGCTTTGCGTGGGAAATGTGAAACAAAAAAAGTTGCAATCTCCCGAAATCAATGTATATCATTTCATTTTATTGCTTACCCTTAATCTGGCCGTCCTTTCGAGGGATGATTTTTGTTTTTCGCCCATTTTTACATATTTTAGGTTGCTCAAGATATGAAGCAACTAGATTATTATAAAAAAATTATTGATAAAAAAAATGGTTTCTTTGCATCGCGACGATGCAAACATAATGAAAATCCTCCCTCATCGTGTCTGCATTTGTTGAAAGATTCCGCCCTTGCTTTAAACGTTATGGGAATGGATTCCGTTGGTAAAGAAATCTATCACAAGTTTTCGGTACTTTTCGCAAAAATAGGCGAATGAAATTTTCACATGGAGTTTGTATCGTTGAAGCATCACGAACATTTTTCCTTATATTTTTATTTCCTCACTTTTCTTATCATATCAAATTTGTTTTTATGGATTTTAATTGTAGACGTCGAAATAAGTATCTTGAAAATGGTCGAGGAATTTTCATAGTTGAAATTTGAAAAACAAAAATCGACCAATTAAGAAAGAAACATCTATTGGAAATTACCGGTGCAAACTACAATCTCATAATTTTCACAGTGGACTTCCATTAAGGGGAGAGATGTCTTTAGGGGAGGAAAAAATTAATGATTTTGATTTTTTTTTTTAAGAAACTTTTCTTCCCCATTTTTGAGACTTAGGGTTCGTTTTGTTACTACTTTAGGCTGTTACATGGTATTTTTTTTATTGATCTCTAAAAATGGCGGACAATGGCACTGTCTTCTAAACGGGTTGCGGCGGATGTTGTCAGGCGGCGTGACACGTAGCCTCGGCAGAATAAATCTGAAAAAAAAACCATCAAAAATGTTTCTTTCATTAACACTCATACACAGAATATGAACCAAGAAAAAGTGAGAAATGTTAAAAATCGATGAAATGGCACGCTTTGAAACAAAAATATTGAATTGTCCGAAAAAATGGCTACATTTTGCAACAAAAAACACTTTTCAAAAACATTTAGGTTCATGTTTTAGACAATAAGGTTAGAAAGGCTTATACTTTAAGCCACACGTCACGCCAGTGTCGAAAATGCAGTTTAAAATACCATGCCATAACTTCGCCACTTTAAAGATTCATAATATAAAAAACCGTGTAACAGCCAAACGTAGTAATAAAACATACTCCAAGTCTCAAAAATGGCGAAAAAATGATTCCTTTAAAAAAAAATCATGAAAATCACCAATTTTTTCCTTCGCCTAAAGGTATCTCCCGTCTGAAGGATAAAATTTGTTACGCGCAACGAGCATGAGAAATGAGCACTTGGTGAATGAAGCAAAACGATATTTTGAAATTTAGCTATGCGACTGTCCACCGAAAGGTGAAGCTTCGTCGGGACGTCGGAAGGTAATCGGAATGTGGGCCACCCTTTTGTCGAAGGGTGCAATCGCGGGTGGCCTCGTGTATTGGACCTCGGCCGAGGGTGTCTGGGGCGATAGCACGGAGACAGAGGACCTTTATTATCGTATAGTGGCAACCGTTGCTCCAGTACTACCGGAACTTCCCGATCTCAACGAGGTAAAATGCAGTTCACACTAAGAAAAATATCTCACGATGACTCGTAGTCACCATAATGCGAAAAATTATAAAAAATTACAATGTATATATATATATATATATATATATATATATATATTAACGAACTCAGTTGCACTTGCCGCACGTGGACAGCATGAAGCACAGATTTTACGAGGCCTACAATCAATTGGTGTACAGCGCGATCGCAGCATTGGTGGAAATTCCAACGGCGATAAAAAGAAAAATCGTCAACGCGATATATCCGGCCGAGCATTCGAACGAGAAAGACGATAATGATGAAAAATCCGCAGTCGCTGAAACGAACGAAAATTCGAATAAATCCGAGTAATAAAAATTTCACGTGTGAAATACACGACACATCTCTCTTTCGGGCCATCGACAAAAAAAAAAAAGAAACGCTATCATTTTCGTTTATCGCTCGTGGGATGTGAAGTAAATTTTGACAATCTCGTATATATGTACATTGAATTAAAGCTTAACGCTGAACTTGGAGCTTCTTTCGATAAAGCGATCATTACGTAGCCTCGGATTTTATTTAACGCTCCCAGGGTCCCTTATCGTTGTATCAGAGCGTTATATGATATTATAGAAGGTCCGGCTTTATGGGGTGGAAGGAATAAACGCTGGGTTTGAGAAGGAAAAAAAAACGAACGCTGCCTGCGAGGAATCACGTACGAGGAAAGAATTTATGAGAACTGGAAGAGAGGGTCGAAAGACTAGTTATATTGGGGGTCAGGCGGGGAAGTGAAAACGGGCAAGTCGAATCACCGAACGACGAAGATTCGGAGCTCGACGAGCCATCTTTTCTCTCGATTAAATTCGACCGTGTTTCGCAGCAACCCCTCCTCGCCCTTTTCTTTCCTGTATCGTAATTATAATTTGTCGTCGCTTCCACGAGTTTTCTCTCCGGAGACAACGTCCATATTTCACTCCATCATCCTGGAGACTTTCGGCTTGACTATTTTAACGTTAAACGGCAAAGCACGCAGCCCTTGCCCTTTTTCTTTATCGCCGAATATACAGGGTGTTGGGAAGGTCGATGCAAAGCCTTAAGGGGGTGATTGGTCACCTCGTTAGGAACATATCTAACCTTCGTTACCTTAGTCCAAAGTCTAAGGATTTCGAATTATCATGGTAAGTACGATTTTTGGAAAATTTCCCAAAATTTGGTACCGACTCGTTCATAATGTTCGAACAGACAATAATTGGTAACTAAAAACTTATTTGTGTCTCAGCTTAATGTGTATTCAATGGACAAACACCAATACAATCATCTGTATCCACACCACTAAGTCAATGGGACGTGTTGAATAATTAAAAACTTGTCAAAAAATAAAAATACCTCAAATGTTAGTGCTACTTTTTTAAATATAGCATTAAGGGGTTACGCCTAGGTGGAATTTTTGAAAAAATCGGTTTTTCGTTTTTGACGGACTCTTATAATATAACCTTTCAAAAATATTCTCTGTAAATTTCAAGTCGGTCCCTGAAAATTGGGGGAGTTATGAGCGTTTACAGGTAGATCCGCGTACCGCTTTAACGTTACAGGTAAAAATTTTAAACGCGTTTTTTTCGGTATTGCCTTTTCAGAATCGGTGACCAAAATATCTCAAAAATAACCAAACCGATCTGCTTCAAATTTCACAGACATTTTTTGTATATCAAGAGGCAGTCCTTAATCGAAGGATTTTTTTTTCAATGTATACTTTTTTTCATATCAAGGAAAATAGAGTGTTTTTTTTCACCGAAATTTCGAAGATTACTGCCGATCGGGGACGATTTTTTAAAAAAATCATTATTTTATTGAATCCTTCGATTAAAGACTAGAAAATACGGTACAAAAACTAAATTCATTTGGTTTTTTGATTTCAGGTGATTTGTTCCCGAGTAGGAGTGGTCACCGCGAAGGACCTTTTTTGCACACCGGGCTGTGCACTTTACTGTATCTCCGTCGTTTATAAATATGTCCCAATAAAATAATTGTCAAATATACTTGAAATGATACCCTTTACTATGAAAAAAAAAAACGTTAAAACTTGCACCAAATTAAAAAAAAAATCACGAAAACATCTCTTTTTTTCCGGCCAAGAACTAGGTGTAACCCGTTAACGTAAGAGGTAAACGAGTTAGTACCTAATTTTGGGAAATTTTCCAAAATATACTTACCCCGATAACTCGAAACCGTTAGACTTTGGACTAAGATAACCTAGGTTAGATATGTCTCAACGAGGTGACCTATCACCCCCTTAAGGCTTTGCATCAACCTTCCTAACACCCTGTTTATGGTCAAGATCGGATATGGTCTCCTTATATTCCTCCTGATATACGTTTTATTGGAATTTTAGTAAAATTCGAATTCAGGTCCTTGCCCCGTTCAGGTTTGAAAATTGCATCGCATCTCGAGAATGCACGTTTGTATTTTCACTCGATTGCGAGGTCCGCTCCGATCGCGCGTACTCCGTATGAGTGGACGAAACAGAAGTATAGACAATAATCTTTCACGGTGCTGAAGTTTGTATCGTTGGAATGCAACGGAAATTCATTTTGTTCGAATCACCCGAAGTTTTCGACACATTCCGGCTGTGAAAATCATTCGAATGGTTTTGAGAATCCTCATTGGAGATTGAGCACTTGAATGAGAAAAAAAACTATTCTGGATATAAATGAAAATGAAGAAATGAAAAAAAAAAATTTAAGGCCTTATATATACCTCCGAAAAAAATGTATTTTTTAAAATTAACTTAAATCTTGTATAAACATTTCAAGAATGATATAGTTAATATGTATAATCATCCCGAGAATCATATAATACGAAGAAAAATGCTTTTTAATCTTTAAGGGGGAGATACCTTCAGGCGAGGAAAAATAATTGCTGATGGTCATCACTTTTTTCAAAAAGAAAAGATTTCTTCATGATTTTTGAGAGTCAAGATATGTTTTATTACTACTTTTGGATGTTACATGGTATTTAAAAAAAAGTAATTTTTGAAAATGGCGGAGGTATGGGGAGATATGCGGTGTTCTAAACGGCTTGCGGCGGATGTTGTCAAACGGTGTGACAAGTAGCGTCGGCGGGATTAATCTGAAAAAAAAATCAGCGAAGATTTTTCGTTCGTTAATACTCATACGCAGAATATGAACCAAGAAAAAGTGAAAAATGATGAAAATCGATGAAATGGTATACTTTCAAACAAAAAGATTAAATTTTCTGAAAAAATTGCCACAGTCTACAATAAAAAAACATTTAAACAAATTTCAAAAACATTTAGGGTCATGTTTAAACAATAAGGTTCGAAAGATTTACACCAAATTTCATTAGAATCGGTTGATTCGTTTTTTAGCTGTAATTCACGCCAGTTTTGAAAATGCAGTTTAAAAGACTGTGCCATACCTCCGTCATTTTTAGATTAATCGAAAAATACCATGTAACAGCCAAAAATCATTTTTAAAAAATCGTGAAAATCCGCAATTTCTTTTCTTTGCCTAAAGGGCCCCTCTTAAACGTGTTTTTCTTAAAACTATGTTTTCAAAATCGGGTAGACTCGTAGTTCCCACAATTTTTAACCGATTGACTCCAAATTTTAAAGCGACCATCCCACGTGACAGGCCCAGAAAATCGAAATAAAAATTGCTGCACAAATTACAAAAATGTGGGCGTGTTGTTTGGATCCGGCATAGCAGACTAATGGTGAGTCAACATTTTCGTTGTGTACATCGTATTTGAACTTTTCAACGCGCTTTTCTCAAAACTATCTTTCAAATTGGCTTCCGAGATATCTCAAAAACTATTGAACGGATTTCGCTCAAATTTATATGGTATAGTCTGCACATCTATAGTTCTCATCCGAGCTAGAATATTCCTGATATCTGCCATAGTTTTTTTGAAGCGGAAAAAGTAAAAAGAGAATGATTAAACTAAGAACGTAACTTGCAAAACCGTACCGAATATTCAACTTCCGATGTTTTTACTTTACTTCCGGCGATAGCCTCAGGTCTACAAATTAAAATGGCTTTTGATTTTTTTTTTCAGACGAGAAAAACCTGCGGAATCATGGCAGCAGTCAATCAACTTTTTTTTACAGATAAGTGTCGTCCGAACGGTGTAAAGTCGATTCAACTCGTTATTTTCGTTTGATAAAACTTTGAGGGACTGTAAAAATGTAAATGGATGTGTGGTGAAAATTCAAAGGTACTGTGTTTTAATCGTTCATAAAAAGAAAATCCCCAAAAAAGTGAAAAGAAAATAGCTGTCACATGGGATGACCTCGTTAATTGTAGTTTCTTGGATAGATTTTCTGGCGAGGTACACACGATTTTTAAGATCGATAAACAGTTTTTTTTGGTTTTTATAAATAAATTCATGTCTTTTTAAAAATCGAAATCCTTTTTTAATCGGTGCCAACCTTGCAAAAATCAATGTTTTGCATTAATCGTGTGAATTTCGCTAGCAATATTCGTGTAGATTACGAAAAAAAACTAGTTTTTGTTCTAGGTTCTCATGTACGTCTCCAAAGACTCCGTCCGCGGAGGGCCTAAAAAAGGTGTTCTGTTTCTACCGGCCACTGAGTCGCCATATTGTAATGTTTTGGAAAATAAAAATTGATTTGAGTACCTACATATATGTAAAATAAACCCACCAAACGTCATTACGACTGCTTTATTAGTATTTAGAAGAAAAAATCTCAAAAAGCCTTGTTTTCCGACCATCCAAAGGTATAAGGCCTTCAATGGATTTCGTTGCATTCCAACGATGCAAACTTCAACGTTACAATTTTTGATCAAGGCTATACTGCGGTGATATAACCCCGAAAGGAATGTATGAAACGATACCCACAGGGTACTCACTTTGATCACCGAGTAAAGAACGTTAAGGCGGGATACACATTTAGACAGGAACAAAATAAGCAATATTGAGGGATTTTTTAAACTAAGAAATAATTATTCTACAATTATCAAACTTTAGATATACTTTAATAGCATATTCAAGTATACAAAACAATTTTTTTTAAACTAATTCATCATCAAAATGGCGGAGCTGTGGCAGAGTGTTACAGCAAGGTCGCCGCGAGAGTTGCGAATCGGCGTGCAGTCTAGCTTTCCGTAGACTTTGATTTGCAAAAAAGTTCACACATTTCTTCAATTAGAACATGTACAGTTTTTATGTGACGATAATTAAAATGAAGAAAATGAAAATTTAAGAAAATGGCACGCATTTACAAAAAACATCAACATTTCACGCAACATTTCTGTAAATTGTGGATTAAAAAAGTAGTTTTTTTTTTCAATTTTTCAAAAACAATTCTTGTCAAGTAGAAGGTACCAATATTATCAATATTTCTACCAAGTTTCAACTCAATCGGCTTAATAGTTTTTGAGTAATCCTGCACGTCAATTTCGATAATGCAGTTTTGGGAAAAACGAGCGGTGAGACACGGCGTTAACGGGCTGTAACGGTTGAAATTTTTCGAATTTCGCTTTGAAACTTTGAGAAAATATTCTACATATACAGTTCTATCGTTTAAAGAAAAAAACAGAAATCGACTTTTTGGTCGTTATAAATGTATATCCCGTCTTAATTTGTCGCGATAGTCCATTGTTTATACTTTACACGAAATATACGTTCTAGAAACTGACAGAAGAGTAAACGAACCCGGAAGCGTAATGACTTTTACATATATCGATTTCTACATTTCTTCGTGGAACAAAATAGCCTATGAACAATTCTTTGTTCCAGAAATTATCAACACGGAATTACAGACCATTTTAATTGCACTCAAATGTCAAATTTGTTCAAACATTGAAGACAGGAACGTTATATTAATCATCGTTGAAGCTTATCGTACCTCTTCGTTTTTGCTAGAAAATAAGATCTATTCTGGCGATAACGTTCCAAAGGGATGTAGGGGAACTCCGGGCAAGACGAATACGCGGGGAAAGATGAATCATAAGCCTAGCCACTAAACAGTGCGTGCGAGCACATTGCTCCAGTTGGAGTTTGGAGGGGTGGCGGTGAGGTGAATGAGTGTGAAAGTATCAACTGTGTCGGATTGACGCGGCTCGAGTGAGAAAACAATATCGATTTTTTGAGAAAACGACATAATTTTTGGTAAAGTTTAACGTCGATTCAGTTTACAGTACTACCTCTCTAAGAGAGCGGTCTAGGGCGGTTAGGGGAAGAAATTCTCGAGAAATTCGTCGCCGAAGCCTTCCCCCACCGCTAGGTTAGTGCGCTCGAAAATCGCGCATGTGGTAGCGTGTATGTGTTTCTCCACTCGAACTTGATAAGAGAGCGCGAACGAAAGTGTTGAGAAAACTGTAAATGAGTTGCGGAAAGTGTACTGGCGTTTCGTCGTTTCATGCGTAAGTATATCTCATTGAATATTGATGTGTAAATCTTTCTTTTTCTTCGCGTTTTTTTTATTCTGCTGTTTGGTATATTTTGTTGTTGCAATATTATAACACATATGAAGGAAACATTTGTAAGACTTTAAATAATTGTTGAATTATCTTATTGTTCGCAAAAATATACGTAGTATATTCGTTATCGAAACGCGGACATATATAGTGTACAAAAAAAATGTAACTAACAATTTATCTTGTGTATATACTTCAAGTTGAAATATACAATGTATATATATGTATAAATATTTCATTTTTAGATAAAACGGGATGGCTGAATCGAAAAAACGAAAATACAAAACAAGCGGCACTCGATAATTGTTATCAATATCAATAATATTCTATGCTGTGTTAATGTCTATTAAAATATATTTTACTTGCATTAAATTACTACTTGAAATTTAATTATGGTGCATGTTTTTTTCTCCGACTTTACGGCTTAAACGTATATATTATTATACAAAGGAATATTATCCATTTGACAATCGTGCGACGTGCGATTTTCTGAAATCGCTCGCGATCTCTTATCGAGTTGTCCGCGACAAACTCGAGAGGCCTCGGGTACACTGGACAGCTCGAGCTAGGTGGGGGAAGCCATAAAATGCGCTCAAGCGGAACGGCGGGGAAATTCTCTCTTAGCGAGGGCTCTCTTAGAGAGGTAGTACTGTATTTAAGTTGCTGATATTGATTAGAGACAGGTGAGTAAACACAACAAAAGTACCAATTATTAATATAATAAGAACGGTTTGTCAGAAATTTTCGAGGTTATTGCGTGATTTTTTGTTAAGGCGTTACCCCCACTTGTAGCGCAAAAAAGGCCTTTTTCATGAATTTTTTTAAAGAAAACTACAAAACTTTTTTAATCGATCAATATACCATCTCAAAGAACACATCTTGAAGAACTTTCAGTAATTTTTTTATTGAAAAATATTACATTGTTTAGTGGCAAATGGCCGTCAATGAAATAATGTTTTTATATACACGGTCTGCGGCGACCAACATTGCGGCGAAGTGGATCATCTGAAAAAAATGCGGATGGATTTAGTCAAATATAAGTATAAACTAGTCTTTAATCGAAGGATTTTAAAAAATATTCATTTTTCACAAAATGGCGGACAGTCAAAGTTAATGGTTCGCTTTTAACGAAAAAAAACGGCCGTTTTCGGCTATAAAACGGCAATTTTTTTTTCGAAAAAAAAAAATCGAACGATTGAAGACTACATTTTTATGTATTAAATAAGCCTGCAAAATTTTAAGAAGATCGGTTCATTAGTGTTCGAGTAATCTTGGTCACCGACTTCAGAAATGCCATTTTGAGAAAAACGCGTTTAAAGTTTCAATTAGTCGGTCGTTTACACAACGGATTCTTCTCATTCAACGCTCATATCTCAGTCAATTTTGTTCGGGTCGACTTGACATTTTCAGGACATATTCTCAGGTACTTATACTTCAAAAAAATGCAATAAAAAAAATCGATTTTTTCAAAATCGCAAGTGGGGGTAACCCCTTAATTCGTTAACCGTCAATGGGGCAAGATGAATACAAGCTATCGGAAACCCAGAATATTTTACAACGAACCACTATTTACATTAGAAAGGGTGAAATGAAACTAGTAAAGCATTTGGTTCCTCTTCAACCGGTGCTTTTACCAGGGGAAGAAAAAGAACTTCCAAACAATCAAAATGATATGGAAGCAAGATTATTCGGACTAATCCTACAGAACTTAGACGATTGGCTTATGAAATTGATGGTATTGAGAATGAAACCACTTTAAATGCGAAAGATGTCAATAATTCGTGTCCCATCATTATCCCAGCGCTGTTTCATCTTGCCCCGTATATGGGGTAAGGTGGGGAAAATAAAGGTTTAATTAAAAATATAAGTGTATGGTATAAATCAGAAAGACTGATTTTTTTTTGCTTTCAAAATTAAAAGATTAACAAATGTTGATTAGTTTAAAAAATAATTAAAGCTGACAGACTCATATATGTATTGTTTTATTCGAACATGACCTTAGCGTTATCATCTTGCCCCGACTTTCCCTATTGATATGGGAAATAGATTTATCCACGAAGCTGTGGCCGAGTATCGGATTGATCCGGTCCTGTGATCAAATTCGGCGTTGATCAAGAAAATTGAAACTCGGAACCAGAATAAATAAAAATGTCATTACCTTTTGTCGAAGACGATAACGATGTTCCCTATGTTCTCCGAGTTTTCGCGTCTGATCACGCATTGACCATTACCCCTTTTGCCTGCGTATATTTACCATTGGTATTAGAATTCTCTTTTGTTTACTTTTATTTCTATATGTATTTAGAAAAATATATTGATATTTTTCGCCTTTTCTATTTTCACCCGACCTTGGAATTTGGAGTTGGAATCCCTTGGGCCCGTTTGTTTCAAAGATAAAATTCACAAAAATTGTTCGGTGAACAGTACACTATATAAATTCAACGCTTGCCAATTTCAAGCATCTGTGAGGCCATCTGTATAGAGATGAAGCGGCGATAGCTTAAAAATACTACCATTCAGACAAAAGCGCTACAGTGATATTTTTTGGTATTCGCATTTTTACTTGTTAATGCTTTACCGTTATATACAAACTGAGTGGCTTTACTCCGCCCCGGATTTATTTTTAAATATTTTCACAGAAGCTTTTTGTGTCACTCTCCCCTTGGATTTTGGACTCCAATAGTCAAAAATTCTTGACACATTAACGTGTCAAGCAAATGGACAAATCCAAAACAATTTTTTTTACCTTGCTGCGTATATTTTCGTATCTGTCATCTCAATAGGTACGACGAATTTGCTTTTTCTCGAGATATTAACAATCTCTGAATGGCTTTGCTTGGGGTTTTTGTTACTGATCAAGCGTTTCTCACATTACTTCCAACAAATTTTAACAAATGAAAAAATCAAATAATTTGCGTTGTATATGGAACAAAGAAGAATCGTGGACGCAAAAATAGTGTTGGTCGGTTGTTACTTTCTTTCCTATTTTTATCTCTGAAATTTTTTAAGATTATTTTTTTTCATTTGCTCGTTGTTGATTCATCGAGCGTGTGTGATCTCTTGGTTGAGATCATGTGACAGAGCGTGTTTCACGAACGCGGACTTGAAGTCCTACTTGACGAGATTAGAATTCCAGCGTTGTTTCATTCATTTTTTTTCGCAAGCTTCTCGAGAGAGCACTCGTGGGATCTCCTCGGGGCTGCATCTTAAACGTTTTTCTCATGTAGAATGCCACTATAAACTTTTTCTTGCTCTCTCCTTTTCTCCCTCCTTCTCTCTCGCTTTCTCTCTCTCTCTCTCATGCTTTCTGCCGTCCTCCCTTTTCCACGCCTTTTTTCCTCGCTTTTATTTAGGCAGAGGAAATGGAAAAGGACAAAAAAATGGGAAACAAAAAATATTCGTAAACTCACGTGAAGAATATTTCTCGACGTCACACACTTATCCGCACCCTCACCCTCTTTCCTTATCGCAGTAAGAAAGACGATGAGAGAAAGAAAAAGAGAGAGGGTACGTGATATTTTTAAAGTTTCTTTGCAGAAGTCAAATCTTTTTCCTTTCGTTTTTAACATTTGATTTAAAAAAAAACTACTTGGCAGCTTGAGGAATAAGCCTGATTAATTGTGCAAAACAAGCTCGTTTCATTCTCGCCCGTGAAAAAAAATCGCGCATGGCTTTGTTAAACATCAGAAAATTTTACTATTTTCACTCTACATATGCAGTAACTTATTAACTTATTCGCCAAGGCTTAAAAAAAATTCTATTTCATTTGGCTGAATTTTTGCACACATTTTAATTTTTTAGTGTGTCGTAGGACGCATGTACAAAATGAATTTCGAGAAAATCGGCTAAACGCTCTAGATTTGACGAGAGTTTCAATTTCCAGAAAAAAAATGTCTTTTTGCCTTGTAACTTTCACAATTTTTTAGGTATCTGGTTGAATTTGTCTAGGGAAATCGAGTGTTGTAGAAATTATATACTCGAATCAAATGTTGCGACAATCGGTAGAGGGTTCGAATTTTAAGGGGGCGTACATTTAAGTTAATTTCCTAAAATGTTAGATACGCGGTTCATTTTTTGCACGTAATTAGAGCATTGTAGGAGAAATGTGATTTAATTTCGTGAAAATCGAGGGTAGGGTTTGTTTTTTAAATATTATCACGGTTCACTTTTCTTAAAATTTAACATTTTAGAATAATTATTTGCACATAAGTAGTGTCTTATAGAAGAAATTTAGTGATTCAATTGAGCGGAAATTGGTGAAAAAGTTTAGATTTCACTTAGGCTGGTAATTTGTAACTAATTTAAAATTAAGAATACCCGTTTAAAGATACGCATGAAATTAATCTTGTTAAAAAAAATATGTTTCATTTTATTATCCAAAATAAAACTGAGCAGGGTGTAGACTTACATAGTGCTTCCTCATTAATTAATGTTGCTCGTAAAACTGACTAAATCAGCAAATTTGTTTGTTTTCAACCCTTCGTTGACACACTTTTATTTCGCCACGATTTTGACAAAATGGGTGAAATTGACACAGATAGTACTTTATCCACCTGCCATTAACAACGATTCGGTCGGTTTTTATTGAAAAAAATCAGGAATACAATTTTAACATTTCTTAACATCTCTGCATAATTAAAATTCAGAAAATATCAAATTAAACCGGTTGAAAAAATGATTAAGATTGCTCAATTTTTGAAAAATGAGCATTTTACTCAAAATTCATCCAGGTAAAAATGACCCAGTGTGTTAACGCAGGGTTCAATAAAGTTCCCTCCACGAGGACGCTACAATTGTAAGACAGACGTACTCATAGAGCGAATCGAATGAACGAGGAATCCATTGTTACTCATAATTTATTTTTGTTAACTGATATCATGAATAATTTGCTTTCTCATTTCTTGTGCGGCGTCCGTGTAACTATCTTTCCCAACAATGATTTAGAAATTTGGTCTGGTTATAATGTGTGCTTGCACTTACCAATGCAACCTATATCAATCCACACGGCTTGTTATTAATTAGCTGAATAGCATAGCGATTAGTTTTTCAATATTATCAAACTCGATATCGAACTTTTTATGAACAAATTTAAAAATTAAACGGTTTCCATCTTTCAATAATCGAGAATATTGCAGTAAATTATCAGAAAATTGCCGTCTGCAACGTCGCTAATACATAAACAATACAAAGAAATTCAAAAAAGGTAATGAAAGGAAATTTTAGTTTTTCTGGTTTGCACGAATGTTTTTCCCGATGTTCGTTCCATTTGTTGATATTTATTTATTTTCAGTCTCAACTAATTATTCTTCTGTCAATAAATTGTTGCAAGAATTA
This sequence comes from Ophion obscuratus, assembly GCA_964007375.1. Lineage (NCBI taxonomy): Eukaryota > Metazoa > Arthropoda > Insecta > Hymenoptera > Ichneumonidae > Ophion > Ophion obscuratus. The sequence continues at coordinate 42,495,421 of OZ023312.1, forward strand.
AAGGAAGAAATACATACATGGTTGAAAATGTAGGGAAATTTGTAGGGTATTTTATTGTACATTTGAAGACACGAAAAACATTTTTTTTAATCGACAATAAGTGTTCATCAGCAGCCTGCAGCCAATTGTTGCTGAACGAGTTTTCCCCGCGATGTCGAATTGGGGCAGCAGTAGTTTTTTTTAAATTTTGAAACAAAAAATTCAAAAACCATTACATTCTATATGAAAGTACGCGATCGATAAACCAAGAAAAAGTTGAAAAAGTTGAATATCGTAATAATGGCGGCACTTAGAAAAAAAAGATCAAATTTTCACCGAATACTTTCGTACTTTTTACGCAAAAAATCATTGTTTAATTAAATTTTTTATTGAATATGGAGGTTTATCGACGAGGGCTTGCAATTATGTGTCCAAAAACCTTCGCTTGAAATTAATCGGATGAATAGTTTTTTTTAATCGCTGCCGCAAATTTCGAAAATTTGTTCAGGGAAAATTGGCTGCAGGCTGCTGATGAACACTCATTGTCGATTAAAAAAAACATTTTCATGTCTCCTAATGTACAATAAAATACCCTACAAATTTCAAAACGTTTGGTTCAGTGTTGGAAAAAAATCTTGAAATTTTTCGTCATTTTCGACCTTTTATATGTATTGCCCCCTTAAGACTTCCATTTTTTGGCACGATGTTACGTGTATCAAGGAGCTCGGAATTCTTGTTTCTGTTCGATAATCCAGTCGACTCGAGCGGCGTTCGATTGAGCTGCAAAAATGAAAGTATTTCGGGTAATAATCAACGCAAAGTTCACAGTTAAATCGTTTATTCGGATCGAAACTTTAATATTCTTGTTATTGTAGCCGTTACTGTTTATATACATACGAGTTATTAGACGATATGGAGTGAGTCAGATATGAAGTCGTCTAGACAATTAAAGTACAATGTCATTGGAATTTACACGGAGTTTGTAGGTTTATTTACAACATTTCGTTTATATTTTTTCATTTAATTGGCTTCTCTCCTTTATTTTCCCTCTTGATTTCAATAATTCGTCGTTACATCTTTTCATAATTGCTTTTTCATCGCTCCCTTTTTTTTCCATCTCTGTATCGAGATTGAAGAAAAAATCTTTCGTATCCTGGCGTAGCTCCTAACAGTACAGAAATGTGGAACATGCGATGAGAAAAATTCACGAGATGTTTCTCGACGGGCTCGATTGCCTCGATGAAATTTCATTCATATTGTCAAAGGGACCAACGATGAGTGACATTCCGATGAAAGTATCCTGCTCTCCGGAATATTCTCGTTCGCCACGTGACATATGTGGTCCAAAGGTGGAAAGTTTGTGCTCGCGAAGTCTTTTCACAATGGTTTTTATTTACAGCGATGCGATGTTTATTTATAGATATGATCCTTTAATTCGTTTTTCGTTGCGTTCCTCGATCGTTCAAGAAACAAGGAGACGTTTGTGTAGCAAAAGCACAAATTAACTGCTGTAGCTAACGATGCTAAGAACAAATACATCGAACAAAGTGTGGGCGAAGTATTGAGGCGTTACATCTGAGTAGAGAAAATTTGACCGTTTTTTTATTGGTGTAAATTATAGATAAACATGACAAGAATGATATGCAGATACGCGAAAAAAAAATTGAGAACTTTTTAGAGTTCATTTTCCGAAGCCCTTTAGAACGCCCCGAAATGCACGAAGCAGCCTAGGCGGTGAAAGTAGCGATTTGGAGTCGTTTAGTCCAGTCGTTGTACAAAAAATATACAGTGTCTCAAAATGACCTGAAATTTTAATTTATTAATAAAACGTATTATTTATTTGCAAAGTACGAATATTTTTATTTTAATGTAAGGTACAAACATGGAGGTTATGTGTGGAACACAATATCCGATAAATGGTCGCCTCGTCCCTGTTTGCAAACGGTCACTCTTTTGACTCTTATATTTGACTCTGTTTGTACCTTATATTAGAATAAAAATATTCGTACTTATCAAAGAAATAATACAATTTGTTAATAAATAAATAAAGTTAGGTCATTTTGTGACACGCTTTATAACGACCTAACGACTGAAGACGTACCATCAAAATGCCTCCCTGGGTACACGCAGAATTTCAATGAGAGCTTCAATTCCGTCATGCTGACGATAGCTCATAAATCAATTTTCAAATTTTAAACGCTTCTTCCTTGAAACCACGTTTGTGAAATCGGGAGGACGCATAATTCGGACAGGTTTCATCCGAATGATTTGAGATTTTGACTGTAGCTTCTTAGATAGATTCTCTGAAGAAGTACACACGATCTTCACGATTCATTCACAATTCTCGTTTTTATTAACAAATTTAGCCCGACTTCTCAACGAAAGAAATGTATTCAAAATGTAGAATGTTGCCAAAAAACTATAATTCTTTAATAATCGTGTGTACTTCGCTACCAAAATTAATGTAAAGGACGATTTTTGTCTTTCTGTTTTTAGGTGCTAATCCATCTGCGTCCTCTTGCATAGCGCCTACAAATAACGTAGCTACCACTGAATCGGTATTTTGTATTTTTTTGTATACGTTAACCCATGTAGAATAAACCCTCCAAACCTCATTTCGATTGCTATTTCAGTATTCTCAACAAAAAATTGCAAAAAGTCTCATTTGTTGGTAAGCCACACAGATGTAACGCCTTCAAATAACCCAAGATTTCGCCGGCAAAGAAATTCACGAGAAGTTTTCGGATCTTTCCTCAAAACGGTAGAACCGAATGACTGAAAATGTCCACAAACTTAATCGTTTCACAGTTCTCACCTAATTATTTATGTAGCTATCTAAACGCTTTCGTGCACCTTCATCTTGCTTTTTTCTAATTGTAAAAAAATGGTCAAAAAATGAATAAAAATATATTCTCCCATTCTCGTCCCATTTCGACGGCTCAAACATTCAGTTTCCTTTTTTTTTAAATTAAACAAAGTTAATACGTTGCCAGATCAAGCGCGATCACTATATCATTGAAAAGAATGCTTAGCTTATTCGAAAAACAAGGAGTATATTTACTCCTCATTGGCCACGAAATAAAATGCATCGTGGATTATTCACGTGCAATTATTTTCACGAGTCTGCTTGTCATTTTTGTACAACATACTTCTTCTCATGTGTTTTATGCCCTAAAAGTTGATGAGATTGAAGTTTGCATCGTTGGAATGCAATCGAAAGGATTACTATTCAATTGCTCCAATTTCTTGTGGCTAATAATTATCACGAATATCTATTAAGCATTCTTCAAGTCGCTTATTTAGACATTTGGAATTTGAATCTGCAAGGAAATATTTTGTAAAATAAAACAAATGCAGAAATAATGACATAAAAAAGGATTTTCGTTGCATTCCAACGATGCAAACTTCAAGACCATTAAGGTAGGACACCACTGTTACTGCCCACTTTCGACCGTTTTCTTTGGATTTTTTTTTAAGAAAACAATAAAATACATTTTCAGAAAAACATTTACGCTTTATTAGGTATATATTGAAGTGAAAAACAAATTATTTGTCAAAATAATACAAAATGGCGGCGCATAAGTTGCTATAGCACTACTGGTTTTCAGCCTACCCTCTTCGCGGCACGCAGTAGAACTGTACTAAATTTAATCCTGAAACTAGGAGTGAAATATTTTCGTTAATTATACTAGTTATAGCAGTTAATTACGGATGGAAAATAAACATTATGAAAAAAAATAGAGATGAGTTTGGAAAAAAAATTAGTTTTTTCGACCATAATTTTCATATAAATAGTGACATATTTTTCACAATTTTCAATTAATCGAAAAAAGCGCTCATACTTGACTGTTAAAGCAATCTAAGACGCTACAGTTAAAGTTTCAAATCAATTGGACGAAAAGTGTTCGAGTTCTGTTGCGTGCCGATTTCAAAAACATGGTTTTGAGACAAACGTGTTTGACGTTAACGATTTTATAGACGCTACAGCTACTGCTTTTTTTCTCTCCATAATCCAATGCCACCTATTGGTAGAAAATAAAACAATTTTTATTCGGTAACTTTTTCCCCAAAAATAATAGGCTTAGTCGAGAACTGCGTTTACCACTTTAAAACTCTTTTTTTTCAACTATAAACGAAATTGCATCATGTCTTTGAAGGTTCAAAAGATTTTTTAAAAGTGTTTCCAAAAAAACGATTTTTCGAAAATTTCATAGTGGTGCCCTCCCTGAAAGTTGGGGGATTGACAGTTTTTCGGACGAGGATCGAACAACTGGATCGAGGAACGAACAGTTAAGGGCGAACGGAGTTAAATTAACGAATAGTCTCTCTCTCTCTCTCTTTCTCTGTCTGTCATTTTCTCCTTCTAGTTTCTCTACACCCGACGGTTGGTGCTCCGTGGGCTAGAGAAACAAGGGCGCTGTTATGTGGCAATCGCAGATTCGAGGCGCTTGAACGACACACACGCACACATGCATCCGCACACGTAGTTATATACACAATTTCCTTGCTTAATCGTATTGACAGTGATCGTCGTCTCCAGAGCCATGCAATCGTTGTATCCCCGTCGCTTTTCGCAGCTTCGAATAATTTACCCGCTCTGCACATTCCACAGACGCTCACCTGCCCCTTCGTTCCAACGTTTCTCCATTTGCCTTCCCCACTGTTTGCCCTCCTCGTCGTCTCTCGGAGACGTTTTTCTCGCCTTCTCCTCCCTACCCTGCTCTTTCACTTTCTCTCTTTGTTTTCCGATATTTCGCCATCGCGTTTTTTCTTTACCGCAGTCCGAAAAAGCATAGGTCCTTTTAAAATTATATAAACCGAAACGAGACACGACGTCACCAGGTAAAGGACACACGAAGAATTTTCGAAATGAAATTTATTTACAGTCGCCGTTGAATTTCCAGAGGAAAAAGCGACACATTGCCGATAATTGCGATTTTTGTAGAAAAGAAATTGTAGATTCACTGACTACGGAAAACTGTCTACGAAAAGGGTTGGAAAATGGTCTGATGAGCTAATCGCAAGTTGAAGACAATTAGCTCCGAGCTACAATGAAAGTACGCATTTTGACACTTGAACATTGGGTGAAAAAAAGACAACTGAAAAGTTAAAAAAGATATCCCGAATTGCTGATAATTGTGGCAAAATGCGTGGGTGTTGTTCACTTACAGGGATACGTCGTAGGGACCTGGGCAGCGGCCTTACGTCGCTAAAAACCAATGGAGTTTACGGGGCAAGATGAGAAAAATAAAAGTTGAATTAAAAATATATACTGTATGGTGCAAATGAGAGATTGATTTTTTTGCTTCCAAAATTAAAAGATTAATAAATGTTGTTTAGTTTAAAAAATAATTAAAGTTGACGGACTCACATATGTATTGTTTTATTTGAACATGACCTTTTAGCGTTATCGCCTGCCCCTATAGTCTTTAGCGTAGAATAAGAATTTTTGACTGAAGGTAGATGGTTGCATAATGAAAGTAACCCCAATAAAATTTTGCCCCTCGACTCGCCCCAACAAATTAATAGGGGTTGACAACTTGTCAAATGCCGTATCTCGATAATTAATAGCCCAATCAAAAAATGTTTCAAACAAAAGTTGTTTGGAATAATAAAATACGTATAAAGTTATGTGACGTCCAATCCCCTATCTTTGAAAATAGCGGCACAAAAACGTCAATTAGATATGTCTACTCCGCTCGCACACGCATCAATCCCGAATTTTCAAATCGTTTTTGTGCCGCTATTTTCAAAGATAGGGTGTTGGACGTCAGACAACTTTATACGAATTTTATTATTCCAAACAACTTTTGTTCGAAACCTTTTTTGATCGGTCTATTAATTATCGAGATACGGCCATTTTTAAGTTTTCAACCCCTATTTCTTAGGTTTGGAGCGGGTTGAGGGGCACACTTTTATTGGGCTTAAAATTCATATTCTACGCTAAAAAGTGCTGGGTTTTCGTGTCTTTTACTGGACCACTACCTCCCGTTGTTTTCCTCCGCGTTTCAGGGACGCAAGCTTCAACGTCGTTTTTTTTTTCCCAAGTGTACGAAAAAAAGTAACACAGAGACAGAGAAAGACAGGGAGAGAAACGATGGAGACTTCTCTGTCGAAACGGATAAACATCAAGAGAAGTGAATTTCTCCATAACGATTCAACGAATTCGTTCCTATATTAATCCGATACTCGGTAAATCACAACTGTTCACTCTGCATCTTATGAATTCTACCTACTTATCAACAGCATTCACCTCATCCTCCAACTACGTTCATCCACCCTCGCTCCACCGTTACTTCTTCTCGTCGTACCGCGCAGACACGAGAATAGTTCACCGCAATTCTTTTGCTCGTCGATTTCCACCGATCTCTTCGATGTCAATTCCACGGACAACGCCCTCCGTAAATCGTGCAATCTTTTTGCCAATGTTTCATTGCCACCTCGGCGTTGATTCGGCATGGAACACTCGGCCCGTGCACGCGCGAATAAATGTTTATATTCGTTTAATCCTGAGTGGAACGCCGCGCGAACGCACGTTGCGGAGTTTGGCGGTTCGGTTCTCCAAGTTTCGTTCGGGAGACGGAAATTTGCATTTCTCGAAGATTATTCGCCGGCAGTAATTCACGATCGAAGCTTCTCGTCTAGCTCACGAAGATATTACAATAATCCCTCACGCCCGGAAAGTTATCTTAGACGCAGCTCTCCGGAAGTCTGTTGGCCATTAAACGCTGTTTGATCGCTTCCCCGTCGAGGCACTCCCCGGCAATGACAAGCTGACCCGCCCCGACCACCACACCGGTTAACCCCGAATTCGACAACGACGGTATCGTGCTCCTCGACGGTAGCCTAAGTTCCGTTGGCCTTCCGGTGAACTTGTGACACAACTCGTCTATGCTCGGCGTCGGACCCGGCGTCACCCATTGTCCCGCGGGATAACCACCGCCACCGCCACTCCCGTAACTCGGCGGACTCACCTCCACCAGATTACCCTCTGCAAGTTAAACAAACAGTGGAAGAGGACAGCGTACTCGGCCTCGTCCTTTCGTTAGCTTTTGCGGGAACGTTGCTGTTTCACGGATTTTGCAATGAGACAGGGCAAAAAGCTCCGTAGGAGATTATACGAGCTTTGCGGAATAAAAAGACAACGAATTGGTAAGACAAATTAATCGTTTTTATCGTTTGCAAGAACCGCGCGTAGACACTGCGGACATGCCTAATGAGAATTTCGTCGCCGAGACAATATTGTCCAGATACAAATTTTGATAATCGTGATAGACAAAGAAAAAGATCATCCTGACGAATAAAAGTTTCATGGAATGAAAAGGAAAGATTGTGCATGTCAGTTGAATGTTGAAAATCAATTATATTGTGAATCAATTGTATGTATCATTTTCTAACCCAAACGAACTATTTTATTGTTCTGTCGTTTAAGGCCGGAGCCTGAATTAGAGGGGCCGAAAAATCGTTTTTTTTTAAATTGATTAAATCGATAGATAAACTGGCCGAAAATATATTTTCGAAGTTACAGAGGTCAATTGTAAATATTTTCGAAGATACAAGGCCGGAAGCAGAGAAGCGATTGACATTTGATATTTATATTTCATCCTATTGAAAACTTCGAAGCGCGTTTTCTCCAGTTTTCATTTTCACGATTTTTCCAAATTAGCGGGCGTGATAGCGAATAAGTTGAACGATCTATTGCATCAAACTAAAGTTTATTTTCTTCAGTATGAAAATCTCTTCTGAGGGAATTTAAAAAGTCGTTGAAAAAGTATTTTTAAATAGTTTTTATAGCACGTTAAAGTGTTTTTTTAAACACATTTTTTTATTCAATTCTGAGAAAAGTTATAATTTCGCGATTTTTTCAGCTTTTTCTTAAGGGGTAAGGCCGCAGTAGATTTTTCAAAAAATCGATTTTTTTTCTTGCTAAAACGGTGCTTTATCATCATAAGAATAAGTTACTATTCGATTTTTAGGAAGACATTTTTTTTCACCGACTGTGAACGTATAACGTAAGCCCACCTCTGGCACGGCCAGAGGCACATGTAAAACTTTACATGCGTTTTTCTCGAAACAGCTTTTTTCCAATTGGCGTGAGAAATAACTTCAACAATTTTAACTCGATTTACTTCAAATTTGAAAGTTACGCTTCTAATTACATTTCACAGAGAAGTACGTACGGAATTTTTGATTAATCGAAAACTTTCCATTTTATGAGCAGTTTTATATGAAATTTTTCACTGAAAATTCAAGTTCAATTCAAATTCAAATTCAAATACCTACAACTTTTGAATAAAACAATATTTTTGAATTCCGTACGTACTTCTCTAGGTATTCTAATGCAGATTGACGAGAATTTTTGTTTTTTGTTCTAGGTAAAAAATTGTCGATGCTAAATGTCACGCCGCGGAGCGGATAAAAAAAGATAACAAAAGAAAATATTAGTAGTCGGCCATTTTGTACATCGAAAAAAAATATATATATTTTCTAACAGCTTGATACTGAGCTTCATACTAAATAGATGTGTAATTAATTTTATGAGTGAATCACTTTTTCATACGAAAAAAAATGTTAAATTCGCACATGATTTTATACCCGTTCTTGTGGCCTAACCCCTTCACCTAGAAGAAAAACATAGGAGAATTGAACATTTTGTTGGGTTATTTGGTTCAGTCAAAAATTGCGAGCTGCATCTTTCCCACCGATTGGGGATTGCAGTGGCAAGACACACATGGAATAGGCTGATAAATCTGCAGTCATTTATTGTTTCATGTTGGACATTTTTTTTAATACATTTCAAATATACATGAAAAGATACCTTAATGTTTACTTGGCTCACTTGTTTTTTTCCTTCTAAAAAAATTCTCGAAAAAACGCTTTTTGGACCTTTTAAGTCAGACTTTAAGGGATCATGATAACGCTAGATTTTCAAAAAATCGATTCCCTTTGTATTCGATAGTATTGATGGTGATAAACATGCTGTTCGATTTTTGGAGCGAAATTCGAATTATTCCGGTTGCTATGGAACCTTTTTTTTTAATCTTCATATTTTTTCAACGAAAAACTGTTGAAAATAGGCTAAATTTGATATTTTTTTTAAACTACCGCGATTTTTTCAATTTTGATTTGAAAATAAAATGTCCATAGCAAGATAGCAGCTGATTAATAATCTTTTTACAAATTTTGTTTCAGATAATGTTTACTGTCACAACCGTGAACACCGTGATCACAACATCGAAACCCTTTTTTCCGAAGATATTTTCAACCGTAAAAAAAAAAAAAAAACGTTTAGAAATGTATTTTCTGTTCTTCACGAGTTTGAAATCAGACTGATTAGCGTATTTTAACTATCGGAAAAAATCGCGAATGTCAGCTCTTTTTCGACCCGTTACACTGTGATGATCCCTTGACAGTTTGCGTGAACACTTGGTCTTCAAAGGGCCTGTCAATATTTCAATGTTGACTAACACCGAAATAAGGGTTGAGGTTCCGCTTCTACTCCTGATATAAATCTAGGTAGTAGAATGTGGCCTTGCGGGGTTGGGATTTGACAGGTTGCCTGTCAACAGCATCACATGTACTGTTATCTGACAGGCATCTTGTGTGTGAGTTTCCATTCTATTGAGGACCCGACGCCCGCGGTTTCGCGGTCAAGTCAGTGATCTTTTTTTATCGTTATTTTTATTTGTTTTTGTTAGTAGAATAAGAACCATCATCTTTTTTTTCTCGATATTTTTATGCGTCTTACTAGAATAGGGTCGATGATCCTTTTCTCTCGACATTTTTCATATTTTTGTATTACTACAATAACGTCGATGTTCTTTTTTTCTCGCCATTTTTATTTATTTAAACAAATTTTTTTTGTGTCAGTAACTAGGATCTGCAATCTTTTTTCTTCTGCCGTCATTTTTATTGCTCTTTATTGGTGCTGATTATAAAGTTTTTCTGTATTCGTAGGTTTATTTCTCCGTTTGTTGTAATTATATTTTTAATTAATTTTTACCAGTGATATAAACGTTTCTGAAGATGCGAGAAATCAAGGTTCAATAAAAAGTGGACAAATTGAAAACACGAAAGTGACGATCGATTTGCGAGTGGAAGTTTAACAAAAAAGCAAAACTCTGCACGCATTATTGTACCTAATGTACAGTCGAAAGGTCTTTATCATTGTGCGATCGACTCGCATTTTTATTGGATTTTTTATATTTGGTCATAAATATCCATTTAATTTTAGTCCTATGACGTTTATGGTTGCATCGTTCGAACGCGACCATTTTTTGAAACAATTTTCACTTATTTGTTTATTTTTATTTATATCCAAAACCGTTTTTTACAAACTAAAGGCATGCACAAGGTCGACATAATCTCGCAAATTTCCCAACCCAGTTTTCTCATAGGTGGTTCAATTTTTTTTAGGAAAAACAGCATCACGCTTTGGAGAATGTCCTGATGCAGAGCTTGGCGACTTTCTTTTGCCCTAAATATGATTTATCTTTGAGAAATCGTCGTTAAATTTGTTTAGCTATATCTCTCGCACTTATAGATCACGTGGTACACCTTCTACTTCGCCTTAAGATTGTAAATCTGCAATAAGATGCGTAAAAGAGTTTGAGTGATTTTTATAGCCCGCATTGGCCGAATACAATTTGATCAATAAAAAGTATTGAATTTCGTTTGCATTCCAACAATTCAAACTGCAAAATTATCAAATTCTATCAAATATCCTGACTTTCAGGTCTTGAGATAATTAAACTTGTGGGATAATTGTATTTTATTTTGAATTGAATTTTTACAATTGTATTTTATTTTGTATTTTATACCAAAGTATTGTACACCAATAAGAATAACTGTATTTTATTTTGAAAGTATTGTATACCAATAGTTGTATTTTATTTTAAAAGCTCATAGTTTACAAAGTCTTAAAAAGCGTTACTTCAAATCTTAATTTATCGAGAAGTTATGATTTTTTAAAACAAATTTCCGGTTTTCTGCAAATTGTGCACCCTTTAATTGTTACTTTAAAAACTGTCGAATATTTGATATTTTTGAAATTTCTATATTTTCTTGAATTTTTAATTCTGTATCAATTTGCATCGTTTGGGAGCTTGATATTTTCTCGATTTTTTAAGTCCCGGAACAGCTAAAAAACTTCGACCGCCCTTTAAAGACCCAGTGTTTTTACGGAGGGTGTGAAAAATAAGTGTTCACGCAGAGGGTGAATCTCTGCAAACCTTTGCATATTTTTTTAGTTTATGTATCAGGTGCGTAAATAAATAGCTTTGTTTGCGGAAAATATATTTACGCTATGCGTAAATGGACACTCTGGACATGAGACAACAATAGCAATCACAAAAATAGTTAATCTATCACTTTGAATACTCAGAATGAAAAAAAATGTATTGCCAAATGGTTTCATCGATGCCGATGTACTCAAATTTGTGAGCATTGAAAACGGAAGTAAGCATTTTTAATATCCGTTAGCTTTGCATATGTAATTGTAAAAAATTTCGCTGAATCAGTAATTGTGCAACACTGGGTGAAAAAAAAAACGTCATATTCATATCCGATGAACGCGAAAAGAGTTAACAAATGTCTATTTTCTTACCAAATTTATTTGGTATAACGTCCGGATCGGTTTCCCCTGTTTGCTGGGGGGCCTGAAGTGGATACTGTTGGGCCGGTAGTTCTCTCAATTCGGCAGCTTTTTCGCTTCGAGGTTTCGAGGTTCTCTCTCGTCTCGCCCGTACGACAACCACGAGAACAATGAGGACCAGTGTCACCAGAGCTCCGACAATCATTCCTATCAACGGTGACAAAACTATCCCCGCATCTTGTCCTGCAAAAAAAAAAAAAAAAAATAATTTGAAAATGCACTTTTACAATCACGTGTGAACCTTCTCGAGCGGTGAATGATTATGATTAGCATGATTGAAGCACGATCAAACATTTTTTTGAGGTTTTGATGAAAAGAGGGCGAGGGAGGGAGGAGGAGAGAGAGAGAAAGAGTGAGACAGGGTGGGTGCCCGAGAGGCCTTTCGGAACTTTATCAATTCCCTCGCGACCTTAGTCGATTTTAACTTTTCAAATTAAATTCCGCTTAATACACGACGCGGTACACTCACCGCAGCCTATCGGCTCGTGATAAATATTCATTTTAATATGTGCAGTATTTGTAAATATTCATTTTAAACGAGAATACTCTGTCGACGTTTTGTTGTTGTTGGTATAAGTACGATTTCGTATAAGTAGACGAGGAACAATTTTCCAGAATCGTTTAAAACAAAAATGTTCCAAATATGCATAAAATATCCGTATGTCAACAGTTTGTTCATCTTGAGTTCGTATTTAAGGTTCCGAAAACCCCCACCCTCCGATCAAGCTGAAATTTGGCACAATCCTTCTTTTTAATATTTTAAGACGACCCTTAAAAGGATTTTTGGCGATTCGCAATAGTTTTCGAAATATTGAATTTTAAAGTTCTTTTTTTAAGGGTAAAGTTCCAACCTCCCCTCCCGCCCTGATCGAGCTGAAATTTTGCAAAACCTCTCTTTTAATATTTCAAGACAACCCCTAAAGGGATTTTTTGCGACTCGCAATAGTTTTCGAGATATTGAATTCGTAAGTTTTTTGAAGGCCCGCCGACTATATCTATATCTGCTACGTCTCTGTTCATACCAATATATGTTATCACGCTCTCCGTTTTTTCCAAATAAACATACCAAAACAAATCCAAACAAACCCAAACCCAAAAACTATTGCGCATTGCCAAAAATCCCTTTAGGCGTTGTATTAAAATATTGAAAGGAAGATTTGTGCAAAATTTCAGCTCGATCGTCCATTAGCTGATCGAACATGCATTAGCTGATGACACTATTTGTTTTTGTTCGCAATTGAAGGTGTTTCGAATAACGCCAGATGTCCTCAGAGGCTACGTCTTACAAAGAAAGTTTGCGAGGTCGATCTCTCCGATTTCGATGAAATTTGACATACTTGTAGAGTGGGTAAAAATAGGCGACACGTATTTTTTTATATCTGCGGAATCCGATTTTTAAGGGTTGAAACGCACCCTTGAAGATTGGGGTGTTTTTCGTTTTTCATCGATAACGTTTTAAGAGTACGAGATATGAAAAATTTCAAAATGCAACAATGTTTATTTTTTCGTGTACTATACATTGGAGATGAGAACGACAACGTTGTCAACGAAAAACGAAAAACACCCCTATTTTCGAGGGTACGTTTCACCCCTTAAAAATCGAGTTGCGCAAATATACAAAAATACGTGTCGCTTATTTTTACCCATTCTACAAGCATGCCAAATTTAATCGAAATCGGGGAGTTAGACCTCCCAACCTTTTCTTGTTAGGCAAGTCCATCCTGCAAGTTACATTTTTCACCTGTGTTGCGATTAAAGTTGAGGGTAGTATAAGCAACCGCCTCTTCTTTGCTAACATCACAAAACCCCTCGTGCCAAGTTCTGTCTCACTCTTTTTTTTCTTCGTCGAACCCAAGCGTTCCCAATGCAGGCCAAAAATATACCTATGGGCGCTGTATGTACAACAGCACCCTGGACACCGTCAGGAGCGAGCGTGAGACTTTGCCCGATGTTTTTGTCGGATAATTAGCAAAAGCGTTCTCGTGCAACCCCGACAGTGGAAAAAGCACCCAGCAATAAGGTTGTGCTGAATGGCAAACGAGGTGAGAAAAAATGGTGTTGAGGTGTGTTAAGCGAGTCGAACATTTTCTGATCTCGCGAGCTTTTTTTTTTCTGATCGCTCAAAGTGCGAAAAACTTTGCCATGTTGTGGAATGAATTTTTCAACTCTCGAGCAACGTCTATTGATCTATCGTACGTTATCGCTCATACTTTCGTGAATCTATGTGGGTGTGTGTAATTATATAGATATACACACACCGATATGTCAGTGCAACTTGCAGAAAGGAATGACGACGTATCCCATCTCGTAAAACTTGTAATGGGACTTTAATCGAGTTTTGTAACATATATACGTTCGTATATATGGCAAAGTATATACGCGAAGTGAGAAAACGTCTGTGGTGAGCGCCCATCGTATCGAAGGTAGTAAAGATAAGCTCTGGCTGTCCCTTTAGCCAATCTAGCTCGTTTCCTTCCTTTCCAACTCGCTTCCTCAGTCTCTCTTTCTCTCTTGCTCTCTCTTTCTTTCTTTTACGCTTTTTCTCTCTCCCTCCCTCCCTCCCTCTCTCTCTCTCTCTCTCTCTCTCTCTCTCTCTCTCTCTCTCTCTCTCCTGTTTCCCTTCGTCCCCTCTTCCTCTTCGGTAGCCAGCAATTTCAGGACTTTCGTCACTCATAACTAGTATTGGAAATATAACCTTCCCTTGGAACACTTTTACACGCTCGTTCCATTCTTCTTCTTCCTTGGGTCGGGGGAGGGACTTAACCCTCCATCGATTACTTAGGATAAAAGAGCTTGCTTGCTTGTATTTAAACGACGAATGAAGATTATCCAATGGCATTGCTGAGATATCTCTAAATGCGGGTATAGTGATCTTACGTCGTAGAATGTACTGAACGAAGGGGTGTCTTTATACTTCTCTTTTTATTGAGGGTGTTGATTATAAAGAAGTGGATCGGCGTAGGGGTATAAAGTCTGCCGAAATTTACGACGGACTGGCGAGGTTCCAAGTGCACTTCTTATTTTAATGGTCGGCAATGAAATTGCAAACTTTGTCGGTATGTATATAAGAAAGTAGGGCGGATAAGCCTAAATTATACTTCCCAAGGACGATGTTGCTGTTCGCAACATCGTTTGTTGTGAACAAAAGTGATTAGTGTTATCAGGTAAGGCATTCGTTTTTCTTGTATGATAAGAACGGAGTATTAAGAAAATGGTGACGCACACGTAGTGTATGCACGTTTTGGAAAAATATTATAAAGGTAGGAAAGTTAGGAATATTGTTGCTGGATCGTAGCAGACTTGCCCTAAGACGTCATCATTCACGGTGGCCTCATATTCATGTCGTGTTTTTATATTCCGGCACAAAGATTGTGAACTTAAAATAAAATTAATTCTGCTAAAAGTATTCATTGAATTATCCTTGAAGCGTTTCGTCTCGCCGAAAAATGAGACTTTTTTGGGGATTTTTGTTTGAGAATACTAAGGAAGCGAAGAAAATGAGGTTTGGAGGGTCGATGTATAAAAAAAAAAATTATGAAAAAATGGCGACTCATTTGTTGCAGCACTAAGAGCGTTTTTTCAGGCGCTCTACGGAAGGACGCAGACATTTTATGGATCAGCACGTAGAACAAAAAAAAGTCATTTACATTAGTTTTGCTAGACACGATTATTAAAAAATATGGTTTTTTCGCAAAGTGGTATCATTTTGAATACAGTTTTTTTTGTTTGCTGAAAATATGTCTTAACGGGTAGAAAACAACTCATTTATGGTTTTGTTTTTCAAAGAAAATCGTGATCATAAATTTCTACAAAAAGTAAGATTACAAATATAAAACAACCTTTTTCCTTTATCAAATGGAAAGTAACCATCGAAAAAAAATCTTTCGATAAAGTACAATATTTTTATATATAGAAAAAGCCCCAAAAATTTCAGGAAGATGGATGCAGTAGTTTTTGAGATATTTTGCTCACCGACTTTGAAAACGTACTTTCGAGAAAAAAAAACGATTAAAGTTTCAACCGACGCTCTAAGCATTCCGACGGGGGTCAACATAACAGCTTATAAATGTGTCAATTTCGATCCGATCACTTTGAAATTTTCATGGAACATTTGTAACATGATATACTATCAAAATATATGCGTTTTGAAAAACGTGATTTTTCGACTTTTACAACCAGGTAAACGCTTTCGTTTGTTTTTGAAAATAAGAATTGTTGATAAGTCGTGAAAATCGTATGTACTTCTTTTGAGAAAATATCTAAAGAAGCTACACTTGAAGTTTCAAGTCAACCGGATGAAAACTGTCCAAATGATGCGTTCTCCCGATTTTAAAAGTGTGGTTTCGAGAAAAACGCGTTTAAATTTGGAAACTTATGTTCGGTAAAAAAATCCGATGGTTTAATTACCGTAACTCGAAAACTAAGGGGTTTGAGGTTACATTTCAAGAGGGGAAAAAATTGTATTTTTCTATTTGCAATTTCAAGCAATCGAATAGGTTGAAATCAATCGATTGTCGTGACTAGGAAGCTATACAATTTTAACGGGGAAAAACATGTTGAAAAAAATTTGAAATAATTCTCTTGCATTGGAAATAGAAAAATACAATTTTTTCCTCTCTTGAAATTAAACGACAAACCGCTTAGTTCTCGAGTTATGGTAATTAAATCATCTGATTTTTTACCGACAACATGTGAAAAAAAATTGGAAAAAAATTCTCGCGAACTAAAAAAAAACCGATTGAACTTTTTACCATCTTGCGGTTTTACTTGAATCCTTGTCGTTTTCGTGTTACACGTCATTTTTCAAACTGTCTTTTTAGAAAAGGAATCAAAATCCCTTTGAAAAAAAATCCTACGAAGCTTTAAAAAAAACAAAATTAAACCTCAAGCGTCCCTGTTTATGATGCCCGTCAAAGAAATGCATTAAAAAATTTGTCTGGGGTCCACCAGAAAACGAACAAAAAAAAAACGAAAAATGGTCGTTTTCGCAAAAGGGTACTAGTTGTAAAAAAATAGTGTAAAATAAATAAAAAAACCACACGATGGTGAATTCTTCCCCTTCAAAATGCCGTTTATTAAATTCATTTCTGTCAATTATCGGCGAAATGGCATAAAAAAATCTCTACGGAACTTTTTTCAATTTTTGTCCAGAAACTATTCGCCGGTAGGATATATAAATGGCTGAACCCAATGAAAAAACCGTCAAAAATGTTTTGACGGTTTCTCAGATGTAACGCCTCAAATCTTACCGGTACGATTTCAGAACATTTTTTCAAACTGCTAAACTAGTTAATCTTCTGAAGTCTGCTACTATGCACCTTGACACTGTAAATCACATTGGCTTGCTGGAATTTCAAAATTGCCGTGCCTGTAAGAGCGCCAACAAGCGCAATGCTGGCCGTGGAGACTTTACGTATTTTCGCCCCGCTGCCGATTACTTTTAATTCAGCTTCGCGGTCGATACCGCATTTGTGTTTCTCAGCGCTGGCTGCGGAACAATTGACTGACCGTCCGAGTCCGAGCAACGAATTTGGCAATGAATTTGATAGGTAACAATGGTTACGCAGGACGTGGGAAATTTCGAGAATAATCTGGCTCGGGTGCTCCACCGAATGGGCACAATAAACAAGTCGTTGAAACTCGTACGTTCGTCGGGATGCTACGTTGAGAGAATTACGTGAAACGTGGAGTAGTTTAGGCTTTGCTTCAAATGGCAAATTTCTCGGTCTCTCGTTGGCCCAGCAGGACGTATCCTCTATGACCGGGTTGACGACGATCTGGCTGGTTCTCAGTTTCATCCTGTATATTTATATACGTATTAGAGTCGCGTCAAAACGCGATCCCAGCGCCCTCTAACTCGGCTCACGTTGATTTAGAATTCAGTCGACGCTTTTACAGTTCTGGTTCTTCGTCGCTCCCTCCCTCGGTCTCTCTGTCCCTCTCGTCTCCTCGTCTTGCTCCCCTGTGATTGTAACTGAAGATAAATATCTTGGTTAATTCAGCTGGGTCCCACTTATCAGTCGTCGAGCTGCCAGCACCAAAACTCCCGTCGGGTTCTCGCTTTAAAGAGGCCGAGAGGGTCTCCATCGTCCTCGTCGTCGTCGTAGAGTTACACCCTCGAATGTGCGACAACTCTCCGCACCCGAGAATTAACCCTGCTTGTCTCTCCTCGCCATCGGCTTCCCTCACCTCTCGCTCTCTCCTGCCGTTTATTTCCAGATTCTCTCGGTTGAATATTAATGCCATGCAGGCTTTAATGCTCGTGGTTTGTTCGCCAACCTAATAGAACTTCGTTGAACTTTCTTACACGAACTTAATTTGAATGAAAAAGGGGAAAAAGGGTTTGATGAAGAATGCGCGGATGGAAGATGAACGACGAGTAGTCGCGTTCGTATTCAAGTTTGCTTGGCTTTTTTCAACTATCACCTTATCCAAAGTTCGATTTCACCCTGCGGATCATTTTTACTACCAATCGTTCATTTTTTGAATCCTTTATTCAACGGGGTTTCCCTCTCTGGAAGCCCAATTTGAAGGGTGAGAATGATACATTTTTTTTTCTAATAACACATTGGTTGGAATGAATTAGTTTTCTCCCAGCATGTTACACACATGGTTGCAGTTGCAATGTCATTTTTTCGGAAGTGAATCTTTCAAAGTGTTCGTGGTGCTGCAGTTGGCGTTGCAGTCCTCCAGCGGCGAGGACCGAAATGGCGGCATGTCTACCAGGCTCAAATGTAATTTGCAACGAAAACAAAAAAAATTCTTCAAATATATCCAACTGGCTATGGGTTCACGATCCACTTTTCGAAATTTCGAAAAACACGAAAAATGACAACTTCTCGCCAAAGGAAATCTCATTTTTCTCGTGGAAAACAGCATGCGAAGTCATTGTTATTAACAAATGGTTCATTCAATTAAGAAATGCGAACGTGAATCGAAAATGACTACTGTTTGAATGCTAACTGTGCAAATTCAAGTCAATAGTGTGAAAGTTACTCAACATGTCAATTCCGTCGTGTCAAGCCACGCTGTTCTACTAAAATGGGTGTAACTTCGTCAATTTTTAGAATTTCACGGTCCGGTTGGTCTCAAAATATTCTTGAAAGTTCACACTATAACAATATGCAAAAAGAAAAAAAATATGATTTTTTGAAGTTTCCAGAGAGGGATACTCCCTTAAAAATGTACATGCCGGTAGAGTCCAGATGACATAGGATTCCGCAGGTAAAGAAATGTATCAACGCTTTCGGCACTTTTTTAGAAAAAGCGCGAATGACAGAATTTGTTTACGATTGCTGTCGAATTGCCACAGAAAAGAGCACGTCCCGGTTTTCGCGATTTCGAAAAAGAGGTATAGATTTACTTCCCCCGGAAAACTGTTTCCGAAACGGATCAGAAAATGATGTTTCGCTTGAGGTAATCGCAAATCGTAGTGTAGTGGCTCCGAGTCATGCAAAAAGACGCATCATGACACTTGTACCATAGCATTGTGTGAAAAAATAACTGAGAAAAGTCCCGAAAGATATCGTGAATGTAATTGCCGGTGAAGAAATTTCGCAGCGCATCACTTCGTCTCCATTTAGGCTGGATAATGAATCGCTTCGTCGATGTTGCAACAAAATCTCTCGATGCGTAACAGTGAGATTATCTTTGTACTCGATACGATCGATTTTTACGAATATCTCTGGCTCGCGATGAAACTATAAGTAGCAGTCACATTGAAAATATATGGCGTCTTGGCCAAAAGTATAACAGGCATAAAAAAATTGCTTGGTCTAGCTGAAAACTAATCGTTCTAGTCATCAAGGGAAAGAGCACTCAGCAAAAATCGGTAAGCTGGTAAATGTATATTTTTTTTGTAGCTCTGTACTCTCTTTCTATTTTCCTAAGGAAACTTAGTAAGAAGATAACGAGACTACGTAATGGGCGCAGATATCCATTGGTGGAATGATTTAATGACAAATTTCCGAACTAATAACAACTGTAAAGGGCGATGTAGCAACGTGAAAGCCGGGCGATGTTTAATACGGTGGATCTTATGGAAGAGGGCCTGCAGATCGATGTTGGATGTAAAGGGGATTTAGGGGGGGGTCAGATTTCGCGGGATATCTTGGCTTTTAGTCTTAGCATTTGGCGACTAAGCTTTCGAGCCACAATACCAAGTCAAACTCCAAAGGACACCTGGGGATCAGTTTGGTTCTCAAGACGCCACGAACCTCCTTCATTCCTCTCCGTAACTATTCCCGTGGTCCATTGGACGTGCCTGACCTTATATCCGATTACGCTCGAAATTCTAATAAGTTAACTTCCCTCAAGGCTATGCCAAACACCCTTCTCCTAACTCTCGCATCATCCCCATTGTACTATCTCTCTCGCACCTCACCCGAGCGGTAATCTTCCCCGAGGGAAGCACAACGATAATACTGACGTTTTCTTTGTAAATGAACGACACAAACTGTTGCTATTATTAGCAACTGGGTGGACTTTTGAATTTAAATCGAAATGAAACATCCACCCTGGTTGATGTTGACGATCTTTTGGCTGAGCTGATTGCAAATCAAAGAGATGTAGCTCCTAGTCACAGTAGAAGCATGCATTTTCACACTTCAACTATTGCATTCTGTGAAAGAATAGCTGACAAGGAACATCCCTCAGGTGACACCCTTCGATTTTGTTGAAATTTGGAAACTTTATAAAGCACCGAAAAGTAAGCGATACGTATTTTTTTATCGGCGGGAAAACGGGTTTAAGGGCTGAAACCCACCCTCAAAAATGGGGATCTTTTTTGTTTTTCGTCGATAACGTTTTAACGGTACGAGATATTAAAACATTCCAAATTGCCACAATGTTCATTTTTTTGTGCACTATACATTGGAGATGAGAGCGATAACGTTATCGACGAAAAACGAAAAACACCCCTACTTTCGAGGGTTCGTTTCGCCCCTTAAAACCGTTTTTCCGCCAATAAAAAAAATACGTATCGCTTACTTTTCGGTGCTTTATAACATATCCAAATTTCAACAAAATCGAAGGGTGTCACCTGAGGGATGTTCCTTGTGAGAAAACTTCCGGACTATATATCATGTAGGATGATTGAAGCAACGACATGCCTGGGCGCCGAATCAGGTGGCATCTGACAGTTGGCAACGGCGTTTCGTCCATTGTATCATCATTCAATCGCTGTTTTGATAAAACAGCTGCATCGGTAGTAACAACGTGCCTCCTAGGCTTGTAAGAAGCATATGGACAATTATCAATTCAAGCCACCTACAATGACGATCAAGGACTTTTGAATTTGATTCGGAATGGTCCATATAAACATAGACAGAGAGTGTTCCGGAGCAGAGAGGATGCATGCTTCAATTTCGAATGTTCGATGCGGTTTCGTATTCTCGTAATTGGAACGAGAGAGGCTCCCAAACAATTTCAAGGGTCTCGCATCGATTGATATCGCGAGTGGTCTGGCATAGAACCAAGAACAAAATAAATAGAGTTCGCGGAGTCTGTAAAGGAGAAAAAGGGAGGGTGAGAGGGAGAGAGATACAGAGAGAGACAGAGAAGAAAATGAGAGGGAAAAGACATGGAAGAGAGAAGCATAGAGGGCAGATACAAATTTGACCTGGGTTTTCATACTTTCGAGAAAATCTTTATGTACGAGAATGGATTGAAAACTTTTCGACCCAAGACATTTTTTTGTTTAGGGCCTGGGGAATTTTATTTTTCCATGTAGTCACCTTTCGACTCAATATAATTTGTCCAGCGTATCTCAAGACTTTTCAGTCCTTCAGAATAATGGTTTTTGTCTAAACGAGAGAAACAGTGACTCATGATACTCCTAACTTTATTCTATGATGAAAAAAATCTAGATAACTGTTTCTTCAAGTTTGAGAAGGAAAAGAAGTCGCACGCATCAATGGATAGTATGGCGGATGGGGAATCAATTAGTACTTGAATTCGTGCGATTTCGCCATCATAACTGTCGATTCCTGCGCCGGTGCATTCTCTCTGTGAAAGGGGTTTTTCTCTTTGAGGGAATACGGATGTTCTTCTCTTGATATCCTCATCTAAACGTTGTAGTAATCCTGCATAATATTCTCCAACTCGAGTTGTGCCTGTTTACAAGCAATTGATAAGGATCATTCCATGAGAATCCTGAAAAAACCATGGCCATCACCTTGCCGAGAGTTATCGCCTTCTCCGGAGTAGGTTCATCTTTGCAATCCACTGCTCCGTCTGTTGTTTTGTCTCCGGAGTATATTGGTGGATTCGAGTTTCGACAATACTAAACCTCGAAGAGAATAACAGTCTTTCTGTTCAAACCGCCAACGTGAAAAGTCCACCAGCTCTTGTACTTTATCGACAGTGAATGAATGCTGCATCCAGCACGCGTTCAGCTTTTTTATACCCAGTTCATCATGTGTCCTTAATCGTTCAGAGTGTTTCTCTTCGAAAATGCTCGCCTACATTTGAACTCAGCAGGGTTGCCAAAGTTCCAAAGGAAGCAGCAGCATCGCCGCACACTAAATACAAGGCACCTTTGATTTCCGTTGGAGTTTCCACTTTCGAGTGAAGGAATTTCATCACGCCGCGATACTTCGGTGAGTCCATTGTTGACGAAGTTTCACTTTCGACAACCGTCAGGTACAATCTAATCGCGCGATGGACATCCGATTCAGCTCTTTGTATTCCTTTGACCGCCATTTATTGAACAAGATTTGACATTTGATTGAAATCTTGCTCCTGCTTGATCAGACCGGAAACTTTTCAGCGCACTCTCGTATATTCACACACAGCTAATTGTCAAAGTCCGGCAGAAGCCCCTGTCCGTCACTACTAATGAACTTCCTTCCGGCTTGTCCAAAGATGCCGGTGACATGACCGCCTCATGCAGAGCCGTGCCGATTGGGCTGAAATCTTGTCCACGATAACGATTCATTGGCACGACGGACGAGGAGATAAAGCCAGAGCGAATGAGTGAGAGAGAGAGAGAGAGCCGATTGCCCGTAGGATTTCGGAGGCTTAGTGGCCACGCTTCCATAGCTGGTTGTGTATAGTTCACTATCTCGATCACTATCCCGACTACTGCGCGTCCACATTTCTCACTGCTACCTCTGTGCAAATACATAGACACATAGTCCCTGGACGTTTACACGCACATACATATATGCACACTAGGGTGGCACAAATTTGAGCTCTATTTTTTTTCCTTTTCTCACCATTCAATTATCTTTTTAAGGGGGAGGGGGAGGGTACGATATTTTGTTTGCTTTTTAAAAACTTTTGTCATATGAATGCTTTATGGGCCTGGCATCGATGATTCCGTGTAAGTATATGAAAAAGACACTTGTTTATTGATGTTTGATTTTTGATCTTCGAGTGTAGAAATCTTTGAAACGTTTAAACGCGTTTTTTTACACATTTCTACACAAATTTTCACTCCTTACTATACATAAATTACGAGGTAACGCTGTCGAGATTTTCGATTTTTTATAATTTTAATTTATTTTACAACAACCCAAACAAAATTTCCAATTTTTTAAATGGAAAATCGGTATTTTGATTTCTAAGTGTAAGCAAAAATTAAAAAATCATTAAAAAAACCCGACAGCGTTACCTTAAGGAACTTATCACCTGATGAAATCTTTTTGGTTTTTTTATTTCATATGATCCAGTGATGAGTTATGCGTTTCACCGCAATGTACTTTTTTTTCAGGCGTCTGCGAAGATTTGTTGTCACTGGCTCATTTCTGCATAATTATCAATTAAAATTTTACAAAATATTCTTCAAATGTCCTTTTATTGTATACTAATTACATAAATAAATATATATTAACTGTGCCGTGAAAAAAAATTATCGTAAATATGCTTATTTATAGCAAATTAACCTTACCTCCCTAGAAGAAAAAAAAATTGTCACCTAGGCCGCGAGCGGTCAAGAAATATTTAGAGGTCACTGAAGTTGCCCAAAAATTCAACTTTTCATTGAAAAATCGTTTTTTTTTCGTCCACTTCGAACCCATGCAATTTACGCTTTATAATTTTTAAATTAACCTCGCGAAAGCTCCAGCCGGTGAATGAATATTTAGTGGTCGCTCAAGGTTTCCGAAATTTATAATTTTCGCCAAAAAAGAAATCTCGCATGCACTATAATTTCTTGTAGCATAAAAACAAAACAAATAGCGAAGTGTTACATTTTCCAAATAATTTATCATAATAATTTGTAACAAACATCAATTAGACGATATGCGTTATTATATATTATTAAGTATTATTGTATTATGGCGTTGCTCGTCACATACAGCTTCGATTGTTCGGCAGTTTGACGAAAGAGAGCAACTGTGAGATGCATTACGATGCGCGGAAAACAGCTGCTATTTCAGTTTGACAAATAAAACGACCTATCATTTTTGTTTGGAGACAAGAGCTTTAAAGAATCATTTTATGAGAACAAAGATTATAATTCTTGGATTAGAAGTGTGAGGTAAATTTGGAAAATCTGTTTGCAGAGAAAAAAGAATTAACTGTTTTGAAATTTTTACAAAGCGACAAATTTATGAGTGATAAGATTTTTTTTTAATTGGCAAACATTGGAAATTTCGAAGCTCTTGAGTGACCACTAAATATTCATTGGCCAGCTAGAGCTTTTGCGAGGTTAATTTCAAAATTGTAACACGCAAAATTCATCGGTAAGAAGTGGCGAAAAAAAATTGATTTTTTAAAGAGAATTTGGTTTTTCGGCAGGCTTGAGTGACCTCTAAATATTTTTTGACCGCTCGCAGCTTTCGCGACAATTTTTTTTTTCTTCAAAGTAGATAATTTGATGGTAAGAAAAAGGAAAAAAATAGAGCTGAAATTTGTGCCACTCTAATGCACACACAACATTTACTTTTCGAATATCTTACAAAACAGGGGCATCAATTTTTCCCATTCGTCGCTACATAACATAGTTGATCAGTAGTTTCATCCGCACCCATGAGTGGCATCGTATGGCGCGCAATGTGAGAAACCCAATCCTGGTACACTTAGGTACGATTAAGGAAAATCTACCCTTCGTAAGCGGAATTAACGAACCAGAAAATGTCAAAGGTATTCCCCCCCCAAAAAAATCACGACTCTCCAATAGGACCAGAAGAGTTTTTAATGCTCAGCAGAGTTAAGAATTTAACAAGGTCGATTTGGCGTTGAATTGTCCATACATGTATCCGTACGACATAATAGTTTAGCTTCGAGCGACGACCTGGCCAGCCACTCTCTCATCACGGCTGAGGCGCACCCCCGGAACTTTGCTCCACGCCGATCTACCCCCTGGCCCCTCTGCCTTTACCTTTAGTGTCGTACTCCTCGTCCCGCGTACCCTCTTACACTGCCGTAACCAACGACGCTGCCGTCGCGTTGTCGATGGCCCGTTATCTCGCTCCTGTTATCATCCATTCCCTTCCACGACGTCGTTACCCCTAATTTGAATTTCCGCGGGGCACCGTTACCGAAATTATTCCGCTAGCGCAGAATCGCGGCGAGTCGGGCTCGTACAAGGGGTGGCGCTCGCTAAAGGTGCTCGGGGCTATTCGGCTTCTCTACCTTCCCTTGGTATTACACCTTCCAAGTAAATTTCCCTCTCCCTCTCTCTCTCTCTCTCTCGCCCTCCTCCTCTCTCCCTCTCTTCCTCTCTACATATATTTGGGGGAGTAACGAGAGAGCGGGAGAATCCAAGGGAGGGCGGAAATTCGAGGATTTCTCACAGCCGTTTCCCAAGTTTCCAGAAGGCTTTTCGACGATATCAAAGCTCGATCCCTAATGCTTCCGTTCATCCTCGACCTTTCCGCTTTGCGTGAAGTACCCTCAGCCTATCGAACTTGATGGCCGCCCACACCACACAAATCGTATCGACTGTACTGCGTTATCACGCGCAAGCGATGAAAATCTTTGCGACCCCAGCGACCGAAACGTCGCCGATGACGTCGAACAGAACCAATTGAACTGATTTTGTATGACAAGATAATTCGCCCTTCGAGCAAAGACGAGAAGGTTCGCAGCGGCGATACGACAATAGAAAATGCTACAAACACGAGTAGAAAACTTGCTCCGGCTACAAGAAATACCCCGACCAGAAATGTTGTTCCGGCGGCCTGATCACTGATCAGGCAGGTTTGAAGATACGGTCCGGAATACCGTAGAAGCGCCCGCCTGATTGCTGGATATTTACTGGATGAGTGAATCCGGAGAACGGGTGTAATAAAGGCAAACTGATCAGTCCTGAATCAGGTAATCTTGCGAGGACCTTGTTAGGGTGCCGAAGTCCGTGCCTGATCAGCGCCGTATGCCTGCCGGACCAGTAGTACCCAGATACCGATGTAAGAAGGCAGCATTAATCAGGCCCACATCAGAAAACTTGCAACGCGTCTCTCACATGGCTCTGATAAGGTTACCTGTTCAAGGCCTGACCGATTTTCCTTTTCCCCATTCGTGCTTCGAGGTTGGCTAATCCAGTAGACATCCGGTGCCGATCCGCCATGCACTTCGAAGGGTATGTCTGATTTGCGCCGCATATCTACCGGGTAACCTTATTCGGGGCCATCAAAGTAAACAACTGAGTTGTCGCGTGCATAATTTCGGCAAGATTCTAATAAAAATAATATGGTGTTCATGCGGACGCCGTCATCATCAAATCAAGATAAACAGAACGAAGAAAAATAAATTTGAAGCTTGCATCATGGAACTGCAACGCTTTTTTCTTCCCTTTTCATTCGTTTATTTTTATCATCATCAAAAGGTAATCAATCAAATCAATGAAATTACATTTTATTGGCACAACTTAAACAATTTTTCTTTACAAAATCATCATCAGAAGCCTTTTTCGCAAAGTCCGGTTGTAACACTCTAATGAGAATATGTAAAAACGTGTGAGTTATTTTCACAGCCTAAATTGGCAGAAAAAATCCGGTAAAAAAAGAATTCTGTTACATTGCAGCGATGTAATCTTCAACCCCATGAATAAAATTATTGACATTTTTTGGAATTATTGACATTCTTTAGAATAGAATTATAATGATAAAAATAAGTAAAGAAAAAAAGAAGGTTTACACATGTGTTCGAATGGCTAAAGAGGTAGCGCACTCAGCTCTAGCATTAGAAGACTCTAGAGTCTTCTAGAGTAACTGCGACCTATTTTTTTATTTGCATGGAGGCGCTGACGCACAGTGAAGGTCACCTCCACTTTTTTTAAATGGAAGGGTACATTTTTTTCAACCATCTTGTGGACCACCTCAAGCCGCCTAAAAACAGTAGGGGGTCAAAGTCGTTCAAGGTTATTCAAGGTCAGTATCGATGATACAAATTTAAATACCTCGGATCACTACCAAATCTTTGGTAGTAATTCGAGATATTTAGATTCGTATTTCATTTTAATAGGTGACCTTGAATGATCTTGAACGACTTTGACCCCCTCATGTTTTTTATGCGGCTTGAGGTGCTCCACAAGATGGTTGAAAAAAAATGTACCATTCCATTTTAAAAAGTGGAGGTGTTCTTCACTGTGCGTCAGTGCCTCCACCGAAATAAAAAAAATCGGTCGCATTTGATGGCCCCCTTCACACCGTACAACTTTTGTATGGAACATTTTTTCGTGACATCAATAATTACCGAGTTATTTTGTGTGGCAGAGATAAAAGGGACACCCTGTATAGTTCGCCTGGTGTTTGACAAGGGGTTAGGCATGTGAAAGGCGCCAAGCTGTATATAGGTCCAGTTACTTGAGGATTGCGTGAAGCTAGCGGGATCGGGCGAATTGACGTAAGCCGTAGGTCCAGTTGCCTGATCTTCGCCTGGAGGTAGCCGGATCAGGCGAACTTATGCACGCCGTAAATCCGTTTTCCTGACTACCGCGTGCAATTAGCCGGCTTAGGCAACTGGAGGTCAACGTAAATCCGGACTGCCTGACCATGAAATCAGCTGGATCATGTCAATTAAGACACACCGTAAGTAAGGCCTCCATACTGCAGCGTGATGAGGCCCGGATCAAGTGTCAGACCAGCCTGACAATATATCTACTCGGGAAGCCGTTTGCCACGGTGCTGTTTGCGAAATAATGTTTGCACGAGAAAAATCCCATATACACATTTTTATCAATAACAAATCGTCCTAGGATTAGTCATTAATCCTAGATCCATATTTTTGTCAATATCAAATATCAATATCAAATCCCAGATGCATATTTTTATCAATAACAAATGCTCGGGTCCTCAGAAGCCAATGAAGAGACATTCAAAATGCAGCTCCAGCTGTTTTCATTTATTTCATTTTTCGACATTTTGATGTATCGATTTCGTTTTTACTTCTTTCGGAAGAACTTTAACTCTGAGGACGAAGAATCGAATTGGTTGAACATTTAGATAGATTTCGGAATCCAACCAAGAGATTCACGGCTCAGGGGAAGGAAATTCTACCGTGTCTCTCTTTTTCTCTCTCCTTGTTATTTCTCTCTCGAGCATCTGAAGCCTGTATTTGCTGCTGCGAAAACATATCCCACATCGAGTCGGGAAAAACCGAGTTTTCCTTTCACTACTTTGACTTGTAATTTTCGTATAGGTATACAATCGGACGTACGTATTATACAGTCACGAAACTTCGTAATATTGTATGTAAAATTGCATTCTCGAAGGCAAAAGGGCGTACCTTTCGTGCTTTCACTCGACATACGGTTTTCAACGAAGCCCAACCACTTTTATTGTACGTTTACATCAGTCAGGGCAACGTACATCCACTTGCCTGTTGTCGGCGAAGCCAAACTGCCTCGTATCCGGACTACATTTGCTTTTATACCGATGCACACTCGACGCATAATTCGGTAAACCATAATACACGGTCCCTGCGAAATCCCACATCGACTTCATGCATTATACACGTATTTACGCTTTGTAGTCGAATGTTCGGCATGACGCGGGTGCGATTTTTGTCGAGATTTTTTTAAATTCAACTTTTGGTCGAACTCTTCGAGTTTCAGCCGTGAATGCATCCACGCGTGGGTACAAATATTGCTTCATTTTTTCTTCTTCGCAAAGTGGACGAGTGTTCGCTTTGAAATTTTTTTCCGAAGTGATGTGTCGAGTGAAGTTGGATTTGCTATTTTTAATCAGTCCCGACATTCGTAATTTTGAGAAAAAAATGTTACGGCTCCACTAACCGTAAAAAGGAGTGTTCGAAACATGTTGGAAAATATTTTTTGGAAGCTAGTCGCAGATCGAAGAAAAGTAGATCATAGTCATACACTGATCTCAGCGCGTGCCATTTCCTCTTAAGGGGTTACATACAGTTAAAATTTTTGAAAAATCGATTTTTTTATTTTGTAATGTACATATATTCGACTACACACACAGAAAATTTCTTGTCAATCCGGCGAATATTCTCCAAGTTACACGCACATTTGTAATGATGTGTCAGAGCGTTCAAAAGGGCTTTTGAAACTTTAAACGCGTTTTTTTCCTTCAAAACTGTGTTTTTTAAGTCGGTGAGCAAGATTTCTCGGAAACGGGTGAACCTATCAGTCTCAAATTTTAACACAATCTTTTCAAGTATATTTTTTAGTAATTAATCGAACGTTTTTTCTCACCGATAAATATTTTCCACTTTACAAACAATTCAAGGCCTAGATTTTTGTCAAAAATCGATTTTTTTAGAAGCCGCCATTTTGTCAAAAATTATTATTTTGCTTATTCCTTCGATCAATTACAAGATAATACATTATATTAACGAAATGTTTTTGGTTTTTTTATTTTAGATGATCGAGTCCAGAGATATCGTGCTCACCGCAAGACGCTTTTTAGAGGTGCTCCCGGAGATCAGCTATAGCAGCTTTTAAAATAATTAGTTTTACAAATAAAAATGTTAAAATACAGTTAAAAGTTACCAAAATATGTGTACAAATTTTAACGTTAATAGATTTAAAGGTCTTCGTAAGAAAAATTCTCGAAAAATCGATCTTTTTGGGCCTCCTGACTGTATATAACCCCTTAAGGCCGGAGCCCGAATTAGAAGGTCCGAAAAATCGATTTTTTTTCTATTGTTTAAATCGATAGATATGCTATCCAAGAATATATTTACAAAGTGAGAGAGGCTAATTGTAAATATTTTCGACAATACAAAGCTAAAAGCAGAAAAGCGATTGTTATTTGATATTGATATTTCCTCGTATTGAAAACTTTGGAGCGCGTTTTCTCCAGTTTTCATTCTCACGATTTTTCCAAATTAGCGGGCGTGATAGCAAAAAAAAAAACTAAACGACCTTTTGAATCAAACCAAAGTGTATTTTCTTCAGTATGAAAATCTCTTCTAAGTGAATTAAAAAAGTTGCTGAAAAAGTATTTTTAAATAATGTTTATAGTATGTTAAAGTGCTTTTTTAAACACATTTTTTCATTTAAACCTGTGAAGTGTTATAATTTCACGATTTTTTCAGGTTTTTATTAATTTACCCAGAAGAAAAATATATGACAATTAAAAAATTTATTGGTTTTTTCGTTTCAGTCACGAATTACGAGCTGAATTTTTCCCGCCGTTCGGGGACTGCACTGGCAACACGCACTTGGAATAGGCTGATAAATTTGCAGTAATTTATTGTTTCATGTTGAAATTTTATTTTATACATTTCAAATATACATGAAAAGGTACCTCAATGATTGCTGGGCTCACTTGTTTTTATCCGTTCTAAAAAAATTCTCGAAAATCGCTTTTTTGGACCTTCTAATTCAGTCTTAAGGGACTACATCTACCTAGGTGGGTAAAAAAATTGCATTTTCCCACAATATTTTTATTTGATAGTATCAGGATTTAGCTGTATTTTCGGAAAATTTCACTTTCTGGATTGTTTCCAAATTTATAGGAGATACGACGAGAAATATTTAAAGGTCGTTGATGATCTCACGTTAAAAAAAATCAATGATCATTTTTTAATAGATACGTCAAAATGACGACTTTTTTCATAGATTTTGTATACTCGAGTTTCAATTCGTCGTCAGTTTGTTGAAAAAAGAATAATTTGAAAAATCGACGATCGTCAACGACTTGTATTAATTATTAACTTAAATAACCCGTTTGGTTTTTAGATTTCACATGGACCGTTTAAGCTGGAGAGTGTCCACTGCCAAACCTCGCGAAAAGATATCATCTGCCGCCGGCCACGACCAACAGTTTCCCAGAAAAAAATCGGAATTTGGACATTTTTCTCAAGCCTCTATAGTAGTCCATTAACGTTATTGGATTCTTCACTTTTCAAAGCAATTATACTGATGTTTCGGTAGATTCATTTTACGAAGGTAAAATTTCGTTCTTCTTCAATGGTCATTGAAATAAATGGAAACACGTTAGACGACTTTTCGTCTAGACTATTGTTCAAACCTATCTCGTCCAACGTGGATTAACGGCTGACCTTCCATCCATGGACATCTGCCTTCACTCTTGTGAGAGCCGCAGAATCTCGTTGTCCGGCTCACCGAATTCCTATCGATTGGGGCTGACGTTTTAAATTCGTTTTCTCGACTGATCGATGCCCCCGGGTTATCTTGTGAGATAAGAGCAACGACAGACATCTCGGATGAGGAAGAAGGGAAATTCACGAATTGGGGCATGAGAAGGACGTCGTGATCTCTGCAGCCAGCGGCTAAGTGCATTGATGAGGACGCAGGAAATTGGAGAACGGTAAGAATTCTTCTTGCTCTTAGGCGTATAGTATCTTTTTTTCAACTATAAAAAGCTGCTTATCTTTGACTTGATATCAGCTCAACGGGAAGATCATCTTCTAGCCTGTTTCGAATACAGTTTACTGTGGCAAGTGAATCTGTTTTTTTTTCAATCTTGAATATCGAGCAGGTATTGCTCTTTTCTCCAACAATTTTATACTGACCAGCAAAACTTTGACACCCGGTTCAGCCGTTTTTGTAAAAAGTTCCGAGAATTTTTAATGGATGCCTTGATCAGTGTAATTTTCTGTAATTTCGTCTTAAGAGGAGAGATCAAGTATGGTACTGTCAACCTGTCAAAATGTCAACCGTCAGACTCTTGCCGCGACAATATTGCATGTACACAATAAGTTTCCTCTCAATTGATTGTATCGTTTGATAGAAATTTGGGTTCAAAATTTCGAAGTGGTGATACATGGCCTTAAAGGGTTTTATCTCTGGAAATTTCAAAAAATCTTTTTTTGCATATTGTTATAGTGTGTACTTTTGAGAATATTTTAAGACTAACCGGACCCTGAAATTCTAAAAATTGACGAAGTTACACCTATTTTAGTGGAACAGTGTGTAAAGTTAAGGGGTCTTCTCACTTTAGACGCTAAAAAAGGTTATGTTCATGATTTTTTTTTGATAGGTTTTTTTGATAGGTTTGATAGGTTTTGATAGGTTTTGATAGGTTTTTGATAGGTTGATAGATATTGATATAAAAATTGTTACACTTAATAAATACACTTTCGAAAAAAAAAATTTTATCCAAGTCACTATTTATAGATGAAAATGGTAGTTAATGAAATGTCCTAAAAAATTGTAGGTCTGCGCTGTTGATGAAATCTCGGAGATGGATCATCCGAAACAAAAAAAATCAACCGGTTTTAGATTCAATATGTTAATGGCTATAGCGCATATACGATTTTTTATATATGCAAAAATAACAAAATGGCGGACATTTTTCGAAAAAAACGTGTTTTCTTTCCCCGTTTTTGGCAACATAAAAGTAAATATAAAAATTTAACAAATCCTTGATATGCGCTATACCTATAGTTGTAAAGAATATGTGGTTAAAATTCCATAAAGAATTTCATCGGTTCAGTTGTTTCGAAGATTTTACCAACAAGCCGTCGAAAAACGTTGTTTCGAGAAAAACGCGTTTAAAGTTTGTTTGGGTTACATAAATACATTAAACAAACTTTTTAAATGTATTTCGAAAGTGTATTCATTAAGCGTAACAACTTTTATATCAATATCTATAATATAAACCTATCAAAAAAATTCATGAAAAAAGCCTTTTTTACCGTCTAAAGTGAGAGGACCCCTCAAGGATGATTCGCGTGTAATGAAAGCGGACATCAAAGCATAAGAACACTCAAGAGTGGCCCGAACTGCCTGCAGATTGCATAGATTAGGTGTGTAACACGACTTCGATTATGATGAAGGACAATTCCGAGCAGAAATCTAATCAGGCTGCCTGAGGATCCATCAGGACCGGATCAGGGATCATTAAGGCGCCCTGATCAGGCACGCCTGATTTAAGCCAGACAGGGGCCTGAGCTGGGATCAATAAGGCGCCCTGATCAGGCACGCTTGATTTGCCCCAGACAGGGGCCTGAGCAGGGATCAATAAGTCGCCCTGATCAGCACGCCTGATTTGCGCCGGATAGGAGCCTCATCAGGTATTAATAAGGCGCCCTGATCAGGCACGCCTGATTTGCGCCGGATAGGAGCCTTATCAGACATCAATAAGGCGCCCTGATCAGGCACGCAAGATGTTCGCCGGATAGGAGCCTTATCAGGCATCGATATGGCACCCTAGTCAGACACGCCTGATTTGCGCCGGACAGAAGCCTTATCTCGCATGAAGCTCGTCATTCCGTATCCTCTCCTCTCTAGGACTAGACAGCGCTTCTGTCGGCGAAGCCTCACGAAATATTTTGACAGCTGCACACGCAGACACGCGAAATATATGAAAACAATGGTTATCAACCGAAAGTGCGTGTGGTCAAAATTTGTTTCAAAATCTTTTTTATCATAAATAAATATTTATGTTAATATTTTTGTATTATTGTTATATGGAATCAAAACTTTTTTCAGGTTATATTTATATCGCTTAGCTTCGAGAAAACGTGAAACGTGTTAACGGCGAGTCTAAGACGTATCCACTCCTCATGTGTTAATATGTGTATTTAGTTTTGAGTACGCTTGCTAAGCAAGCAACGGCCGCGACTACCAGACAGGGCTCCCCCTTTTCCCCTACACCCGAAAAATACCCGTTCTGGCCTTTAGATGTCGCTACTGCGAGTTCTATGTGATCGGCCAACACATTGAAACCGGCAGCCAGTCCCGTATTATATACCTAGAAGAAAGCGCAACAGCCACGCCGTAGCTACATCGACACATCTCGTTCGTTTCATCAATTTCTCCTAAATAAAGGCAAGCCCTTCAATAAAGTGCAGTGTATACAAAATCTTAGGTAAAGTATATTTGCGATTATACTGTGGGTTATCTACACATGAACAGTGATAATATATGAAATACGACTTGATGGGCGAAGACAATGCGTCGTAGCTTAACCTCACTTTGTCACTCTCGCACCATTTGTATATATAGTGTAATATATTTCGTATCAATAAAAATGTTTAACGGTACAAACCTACGTATATGTACATAAATGTACTCATACATACGTTTGCATGGGACCAGATGATGAGAAATAATTGCGCAAATTACAGTTTGTACCGTCGAACATTTTTTTCTTAAAAATATATATACATCGCTCTATATATATATATATATATATATACAAATGATGCGAGAACGACAAAAAGAGATTGAACTATGCCACTACAAGGTACACCATTTAAAAATAATTATTCAATTATTTAATTATCTTAAGAGGATATATCAGTCGGAGCCTCTATCGCTCACTTTTCCCTGGTCGAATATATCTATATTTATGATGAATATAGATATACTGGACGGGGGAGCGGTGGCGCTCCCTAGATCCGACTGATATGTGCTCTTAATGTAAAGATGTGATTTTTCTATATATTCAAAATATTTCAGATGCAATCTTGCCATAGTATGATGGTACTCCCCACGCAGGGTTTATCAAAGAGAAACAAATTTCGGATGGGCTAGCGGCGGTCATAAACAGTGCGGAAGATTGGGACGGTCATCGCCAAAACCGGAACAAAAACTAAACGATCAAGTCAAGTAAAATAAAAACTTAAACTTTAAATAAATATTTTCATATGCTTCATATTTTTAATAACGTTAGTAAACTTGATAACGTGTAACAGCGATAATAATTTGATAAATGTTGATCTTTTTTTAAACAAAAAATTAATCAAATGATTGAGCCAGATGACACGCATGTCTCAGGCTGGATGAGGCACTTGATCCGGGCCAGATAAGTTGCTTGATCCGAGCCAGATATAGTGCCTAATCCGAGCCTGGTAAGGTGCCTGATCCGGGCCAGATAAGTTGCTTCATCCGGGCCAGATAAAGTGCCTGATCCGAGCCAGATACGGTGCCTGATCCGGGCCTGATAAGATGCCTGATCCGGGCCAGATAAAGCGCCTGATCAGAGCCTGATAAGGTGACTATCGGTAGGACGACAGTGTTTCACAAGATCGTCTAAAATATGTACCAAAATTTTGAACGCGATTATCTCGATACTATGTATCTTGACACGGCGGGATTGATATCTTGAGTAACTTTCACACTATTGACTTGAATTTGCACAGTTAGCGTTCGAGCAGTAGTTATTTTTGGTTCGCGATCGCATTTTTTAATTGGATGAACCATTTGTTAATAAGAATGATTTCAGAATGTTGTTTTTCAAGAGAAAAATGAGGTTTTCTTTGGAGAAGCTGTCATTTTTCCGTATTTTTCGAAATTTCGAAAAGTGGGTCGTGAACCCATAGCCAGTTGGATATATTGAAATCAGATTTTTTTTGTTTTTGTTTCAGATTACATTTGAGCCTGGCAGAGATCTCGCCATTTCGGGCATCGCCGCTGGAGGATTGCAACGCCAACTGCAGCACCACGAACACTTTTAAAGAGTTTCTTCCGAATAATTACATTGTAACCGCGCACGTGTCTAAGACAAAAAAATATTCCAACTAATGTGTAACAAAAAAAAATTCATTATTCTGACCCTTCAAATTGAGCTTCCAGAGAGGGATACCCCGTTAAGGGGTTAGGCCACTCTAGAATTTTCAAAAAATCGATGTTTTCAATGGTCCCTTAGGACCTCAAAAATGATGTCCCAAAAGATGATGGTCGGGAAAAATCTCTAAGTACTCGGTTTTCGAATTTTAGTACAAAGCGCCTGGTCCGTAGCGAGACTACTCAAGCCTTCAAACGAGTTTATCTCAAAACTGCATTTTTTATGTTGGCCGGAAACATAACTCAGACAATTTTCAACTGATTTACTTGAAATGTTGAATATATCTTGAAAAAAACATTATCTATGGAAGTACGTCGAATTTTTTTTATATTGCATAGTTCATTTGTTATTAACAATTATCTGACGATTTTTTAGGCAATTTTTTCACTTTCCACTTTAGAAGTGCCCCATTTGGCCAAAAATCAATAGATCGAAAAAATCCTACGTACTTCTATAGCAGTTGTTATATATAAACGAAAAAAGTTCATCGGCTCATTATAATTAAAAAATTACAGGAGCTGTTCGTCCGGCCCTGGACTGAAAAAACGGAGACGTCATCGCAAAAACGCTGCGCAGCCGGCATTTGGAAATCAATCGCTTCAAAAAAATTATTGTATACAGTCACTGATATGTACGACAAACACCCTTTTTATAATCTCGATTTATTTTGTAGTTTTTCGGAAAAAAAATCCCCAAAAAGCCTATTTTTTCGGCCTCTAGAGTGGCCTGAGGGCTTAAGTCAAGTCACCTTTCTCTTCTCTCTATCTTTTGCTTAGCATCGAATCGTCTTCCTTGTCTTTCTATTGTATTCTCTTCTGTTTTGCCTGTAAAATATATATTCCCGATGATCTTTCGTTCTAACGCTCTTTCGAGTCATGTATCATTAATTTCAATCATTATTCCGGTCAGTAACTGAACACTTATTCACATAAATAATATTAAAAAACCAATACTATTGACAATTGACATTACGATAATATACTCCAACAGAACAATTTCCTACATGCTTTCATTCAACGAGACGAAAGGAAAATCGCTAATAATTCAAGTATCAATCACCATCACGCCTCTTCGCCACTATAGATCCTCACCAAATAATTGGACACAAGCCAATAATTACTTCTCTTCAAACGTATTCCAACACAAGAACTATCAATGCGAGCTTTCTCAAATTATCCAATATTTCATCTTTCATTCGGAGAGCATAAATTCTTTCATTATCTCAGCAAGCATAAAGCCTGGACGTGGGTAAGTAGATGGAGTCGGTAATGCTCAGACAAGAGCAGAGGAGTTTAATGTGACTAGTTTTTACCGTAAAAAAGACACGAGCCGAAAAAGCCTCAGAGAAAGGGGCTCAGAGACGAAAGGGGCTCGTTGGATGGTAAAGGGGGACGGAAGGGGAGGGGGCGATATTCTCTCGCTGGATCAGCCGTCATATCGATATAAACGACGGTTAGGGGTACAATAGAACGGTTGGTTATCTGCTCCGGTGATGTATGACCACAGGGTGAATCTCTCGTACAGCCGAGCACGTTCCTACTCCTCTGGCGACTCACATTCACGTTCGACTGCACGACGACTACGAAAGCCAAGTATAGTGCTTCCCTATATATGTGTATATATATATCGGAGATGTTATATATATATATATATATATATATATATATATAACATCTCGGCCCATAAAATATCGGCTAAACTGAGCCCCGCATTATTCCCCAGGACTCTACGTGTAAAATATTATTTTTTTCTTCTACTCGCCCGCCCTGAGTACGAGGGGCGTTCCGGGGTATTCGCTGCTATACATCGGACTATCTCGAATCCCATCTGCAGTGCGGAAGGACATTTAATTACACGTTTCTCTTATGACCGATCATTGATTATTGCTGCGATATCTTCGCTTTTAATTCTCTCTTTTTCGAATATATTTCTAGCCCGTTCACTAGGGGTCGAATTTTGAGGAGAACAGATGATATGGTGATTCGTAACGCGAAATGACACACGATTCTGCTGGAGAAGAAGTCCATAAAAAGCTTTGGGTCTATTCTCGTGCATGGTTGGATCGGATGATTTGGAACTGTCACAGTCGACATCCAATTGCTGGAGAAAAATGATAGGGCTTTTCGATGCTCGTAATTAAAATTCTTAAATGCACTAAATAGTAGAAAATAATAGAAAATAGTAGAAAATAATTTTTTTTACCAAGTCACCTATGTGTGACTATAAATAAAAGCTTGTGGCGCTCAATTTTTTAATGTTTAATCAATTTGATCAATATAGTTTCATTAAACGTATTTGATTTGGCACAATAGTAATTAGAGAAATTATTATCACACGTTTATTCTTAGTTTCTGGATTTTTATTTGAGAAATTTAAGGTTGTTTTCCAGTAAATTAAATACAATTGATATGTTAACGGATTTATGTAAATTGAAGATATGTCTAAATTATGAACGCCCCAAGCTTTTATTTTAAGTCACATGTAGGTGACTTGGTGAACAAAATTATTTTCTACTTTTTAAATACATTAAATAAAAGCTTATCTAAAAAAAATGTTTACGTATAAATTATTTGCTACTTTTTAGTCTTCGATTAAGTTCACTAGAGCTCTGAAATTTTCGCAAAGAGCGATTAATCCTTCCAAACGAACCGGTGTTATCATTGGTTGATTGTCAGGAGAAATCCTGGAGAACTGTGATAGGTGGCATCTATCATAGATGTCGGCTCACCACCTATTGGACCGTACCTTTTAACCTATTTTACCTTTTGAATCCTTTTAACGATTGTGCGATCCGAGAGCACTTAGAGCCAATTCATATGTTCTCATGCACTTCCCATGTATTGTCACCTCTCAGATGCATGTTTGCAAAATTTCAGAGCTCTAAGTAGTCGGGAAGTGGGTGAAATATTGATTTTCGTTTTGCAACGCACAGAAAGTCAAGTTTGTGTTTTAACATTTATTTATTAATTTTTTTTAATGCGAATCATGCATTGTTACCTTTTTGACGCATATTTGCAAAATTTCAAAGCTCTAAGTAGTCGGGAAGCGGGTGAAATATCGATTTTCTGTTTTGCATCTCACACCAAGTTAAGATAAATAAAAGCTTGTAAACAAAAAATATAGTCACAGTCTCCGCCGAAAACTGGATTCGATGAAGGTTAGAATCTATCTCTCCATCTCTATCTTCGTGAATCTATCTCTATCTCTATCTTCGTGATGAGATATTTTGAGATAATTATGACGAGATATCTTGATAGCTATTTATAAATATTCGGCTTCTAAAATCTAATCTTATTCATAATCGAAGACACTTCACGGCTGTTTGAATTCTTTCTTTTTTGTTTAGTTTTCTACCCCGCGGTGTGGCGTTTATAATTTTGCCCTGTTCTTCGTTAGGGTGGGCTGAGGAAAGCAATTACCGATAATGAATATACCGTTGGGAATTAAGGCACGAGATATTACGAGAGATATAGGAATTTTGAAAGGACCATGGTTATTAAAGATCCCGCTTAATTCTTCACTCTTTCGATTTCTGTCTGGGCTTCTTTTTTGCTCGCTCAATCTATCCATCTTTTTTCTCGAGTTTCTTTCCGCGCTTTGACTTAAAACCCCTTACCCTAGATGCCTTTTCCCTCGTTATACTCTCATTTCTGCACCCCCCCTTCTCGCCCCCGCGTTTACACCCTTTCATTTTTCTCTCTCCTCTTCATCGTTTTCTTATTTTTACTTTTTTTGGGCATTAAGCCCGCGACGCGCCTCACTGCCCAGAGCCGTCCGTAAAATTTTCTGTGACCTCTTCCTTCCTCTCCTGTGTCTTTTTCGCTACCCGTCCCTTCACCCCAGATTTTTTTTCTTTATCCCGCCTCCGCTCTTCCTTCATTTGCTTCCGTGCTTCTTGTCCGGTCGTTAACTTCAATTATTCCTGTTTGGACCGTCCAAATTTTGTTACTGACAATTGTCACCGTCAACTTCGCTCAATTGCCCACTTCTCGTCACGTTTGCCTCACCTCAGATCGTATCTTTACCTTGGCTACACTCCACAATAATTCACTTTGCAATGCGGTAATGAGATTCTTTGGAAAAGGGCAATGAAATTCGGAAAAATAATAAATACCGAAGTTATCAATGCCATTGAGTTCTTGAAAATAATTAAAGCGGAATTCTATTAACGAAGCCAGTGCATTGATTTTACTCGCCAGTTTAATGAGACAGTTTGTGAAATAAATTTCTCTTCGCTCCACTGCAGTTCTTTCACTTTGAGGGGTTAGGCTACTGTGAAAACGTCGCTTGGGGCAAATCAAATTGAAGAGGAAGGTCCAACGTATGGTGCAGGAACTTCAGATTCAAGATAAACCTATGATTACAACGATAGAACTGCTAGTCGATTTTTGAACGCGTTTTTCTCGAAACTCTATTTTTTTAAACGATATACACGATTTATCGACATTCAATGAACGGATTGACTTGAAATTCGGTACACTTATTCATAGGAAAAGGTTGCGAGATCGATCTTTCCGATTTCGGTGATATTTGGCATACTTGTAGAAGGGTAAAAATAGGCGACACGTATTTTTATATATCTGCGGAACACGTTTTTTAAGGGGTGAAACGCACTCTCGAAAATAGGGGTCTTTTCGTTTTTCGTCGATAACGTTATCGTTCACATCTCCAATGTATAGTACATGAAAAAATAAACATTGTTGCAATTTGAAATTTTTTCATATCTCGTACCGTTAAAAAGCTATCGACGAAAAACGAAAACCACCCCAATTTTCGAGGCTGCGTTTCAATCCTTAAAAATCGAGTTCCGCAGATATAGAAAAATACGTGTCGATTATTTTTACCCATTCTACAAACATGCCAAATTTTATCGAAATCGGAGAGATCGACCTCGCAACCTTTCCGTGTCAGTCCAAAAGTAGTTGACGGACGTTTTTCTTCTCAACATTTTTTTTTGCATTAGTTATTAACAATAATGATGTAATTTTTCCTTGAAAAATCGAAAAAAGAATTAAGTTTTCTTTTTATCATTGGACACGATGTCAAAAAGGCTTCGTCAAGTCTTAGCCAATGTTATCTATTTTAAACCATC
Organism: Ophion obscuratus; assembly: GCA_964007375.1. Classification (NCBI taxonomy): domain Eukaryota; kingdom Metazoa; phylum Arthropoda; class Insecta; order Hymenoptera; family Ichneumonidae; genus Ophion; species Ophion obscuratus. The sequence continues at coordinate 42,536,039 of OZ023312.1, forward strand.
GTTAGCACACTTATATTTGGCCACCATTTTGGCACACTAGGTCAATTTGAGGCGCGTAGTACTTCATTCACCTACCATTTATAACCCTTCGGTCGATGTTTATTGAAAAAAAACAGGGATATAATTTAAACATTTCCTAATATATCTGCATAATTCAAAGTGGGGAAACAAAAAAGCAAATCGTTGAAAAAAAATATTGAAAACTTTCAGTTTCGGAAAAGTGAGCATTTTACTAAAAATTCATCCGGGTCAAAATGACCCAGGGTGTCAACGTAGAGTTAAGGGGTCTCCTCACTGTAGACGCTGTTTGTGATTGGTTTATATTATATATATATTGATTGAAAAATTGTTACACTTAATAAATACACTTTCGAAATACATAAAAAAATCTTATTTATGTTTTTATGTAACCCAAACAAACTTTGAACGCGTTTTTTTCGAAACAACGTTTTTCGACGGCTTGTTGATAAAATCTTCGAAACTACTGGACCGATCCTTATGAAATTTGAACCACATATTTTTTACAACTATAGCTATGGCGCATATCAAGAGTTAAATTTTTTTATGTTTTTTTTGCCAAAAACGGGGAAAAAACAAGTTTTTTTTGTTAAATAAATTAAATAAACTTAAATAAATAGTTTAAAAAAAATGTATTTCGAAAGTGTATTGATTAAGTGTAACAACTTTTATATCAATATCTATAATATAAACCTATCAAAAAAATCATGAAAACAGCCTATTTTTAGCATCTCAAGTGAGAAGACCCCTTAAGTAAAAAAAATCGTTTTGTTTTTATTACAGATCAATCGGATGACCAAAACCAAGTACACAGTTGAGCCCCTCACGTTCAAGGGTCCTTCACGAAATTGTTCACAACTCCTTTAATTATTAACAATTGTTTATGAAATTGGTACACAACTCTGTTAATGTACATACAAATAAATGTCCCAACAATTTTCCAAATCTTACTTATTCCTGAAAAACTATTTTTTTACATCATCCTGATTTTCGGGTCGTCATCCCTAACCCTTTGAGACGAAACGATACACTCTAAGAAATTTCAACGCCAGCGACTCACCCTGCCGTCCTTCGTCAGATTTTAGCTCACATGACGCCGCTGTATCTCTAGACAAAAAATATATATTTGAAAAACTTTTTAGCTTGAGCTTTTGACCCTATTTTCCCATTTCGTAAGAGTCTCCACCGTTCACATTATTTCAAAACCGTGACATTTTGATCGTTCTTCCTTCTCCTTACAACAGGAGACAGGGGGTGAGAAAGGGATGGGGCAGGGTGCGCTTCCTCGTACGCGTGAGGGCACTTAGCTCATTTAGCTCTTTCCGGCACCAGTGCCGGTACCGGAGAATCATTTTCTCCACTCTCTCTCCCCTTTTCTCTCTTTTTTAGGGCAAATTCGTCTCGGAGGGATTTTAGGAAGCGCAAATTAGGCCGTCACCATTTCCGTCTTGGGTACGAACAACCCTAATGGGAACCCTTGCTGGACTCATTTACGACGGGTTGATAAGGTACGCGTGCAACGGTTCCTGAATTCTTATTTTCTCTGTATAGTCGATTCCGTGCGAAATCGACAAGTCCGCGATCTGCTGCAAATAGGTATTGTTTGTTCCACACTGCAACGGGAAAACGCGTGCTTATATTTTTTGATAATGCCTCTCGTCATAATGTGAAGAAAGGTATTTAGAGGTCCTCAATTAAATTGAGATGTTCGATTGGTATAATAAATTAATATTCGAAATATTGGTCGAGGCAAAATGATACACGAAACGCCCAGTGAAGAAATCATAGAAAATTTTCGAAATTTTTTATCACAACCGGCTGGACCAGAGATGCCGGTATAACAACTTCTTAGTATGGGTCTTTTCGTCTTTACATCGCAGTGTTCGATCTAAATTGACCGAACTGAATTGGCCATTGGTGGAATTTGCAGAATAATGAGTTTGCGATATAGACGATGGTAAAATTGTTTTTTCAATGTCAACTATATATTGGTCTGAGTTAAATAATTCGATTCTTTCAATTCCGCAACTGAAAACATACAGGGCTACTAGTTATTGATCACGATCTCCTGAAAGGGTTCTAGGACATGTTTTTCGCTATCAAATAACCCAGTAATGCTTTATGCAAAAGTGAACCATTTTCGAGACATCATTATTTTAATTAAAGCGAGAGGTAGTCGACTTTAAAATGGATTAAAAAATGGTTGTATGGAATCAAACTGTTTTAATCATTTGTAGTTTCAGGACGCGTAGCAAAAAATTATCAACAATAAAATAAGAGTAATCTGCAAACGTTTTTCGATCAGGGGTCTAAAATCCTGTAAGTCTAATAATTATCCTTATTTTATTTTTGATATTCTTTGTTACTTTGTCCTTAAACTATAAACAATAAAAAAAAGTTCAATTCTTTACAACAGTTTTCTTAAATTAATTTGTGAAATTGCCTACCCCTCATTATGGACAAAAAATAATATCTCGAAAATGGTTGACTTTTGCATGAAGCATTGCTGGATTATTTGATAGCGAAAAACATGTCCCACAACATTTTCGCGGGATCGTGACCAATAACCAGTAACCCTGTGTGTGTGTATATATATGTATATATGTATATATATATATATATATATATATATATATATATATATATATATATATATATATATATATATATATATACATACAGGGTGTCCCTCTTATCTCTGCCACCCGAAATAACTCGGTAATTATCGACGTCACAAAAAAATGTTCCAGACAAAAGTTGTACGGCGTGAAGAAGGCCATCAAATGCGACCACTTTTGTTTATTTCGGTGGAGGCACTGACGCACAGTAAAGGTCACCTCCACTTTTTAAAATGGAATAGTAATTTTTTTTTCAACCATCTTGTGGAGCACCTCAAGCCGCATAAAAAACATTAGGGGGTCAAAATTGTTCAAGATCATTCAAGGTCAATATCGATGATACAAATCTAAATATCTCGGATCACTACCAAATATTTAGTAGTGATCTGAGATATTTAGATTTGTATTTCATTTTAATAGGTGGCCTTCAACGACTTTGACCCCCTAATGTTTTTTATGCTGCTTGAGGTGGTCCCCAAGATGGCTGAAAAAAATGTACCATTCCTTAAAAAAAGAGGAAGTGACTTTTATTGTGCGTTAGAACCTCCACCGAAAAAAAAAATTGGTCGCATCTGATGGCCCCCTTCACACCGTACAACTTTTCCCCCATGGAAATTTATATACGCAAAAAATATACTGCAAATTTATTTTATTAATAATTGTAATATATGTGAAATGTATGGCATATATGTACCAAATTCTGATTTTCGTAACGTTATTATACATAAGATGTATATGCGTGGTATTACTGTATATCAATGTATCATATATCAATGATATATGTAGCATTTACCCTGCATATATACCACATATATTTAGCATATATGTTGCATACACACTGCATACATACTACATGTATACTGCATAAATGGTACATATATGCCACATATATACAGATATGCGTAGCATATCTCTATACAGTGTTTATATGTAATAGTGTACTTTAACTGTAAGTTAAGTTTTTTTAAGTTTGAGTTTTAAGTTTTATTAAGTTTAACTGTAATAGTGTTTATACACAGCATATATTTCTCGTCAGGAATATGTATCAAAAATGTATGCGTCATATATGACGCATACATTTGTGATATATTTTTCTGACAAAAAAATTAATTGAAAATATGTCGAAAATATATGCGTCGTATATGCCTCATATATGCATCATATATAGTGTTTATACGTAACAAATATTTTTTTTTTGGTCAGAAAAATATATCGAAAATATATGGGTCATATGTGCGTCATATATTTGGTGCATATATACTGAATATATACGTATTATTCTATTTTTCGTCACTATATATGCGACCGATATATATATATATATATATATATATATATTATAATCCCCCGAAAAAAACTCAGGAGAACTATCCGAAAAAAATGCGGTGCGTTTTGGGCCGGGATTCGAACCCGGGACCTTTCGATTGCCGGTCGACTGCTCTGACCAACTGAGCTACGCCAGCCCGCTTACCTCACCTTTCTCGGATAGTCTCTATATCGTAACGCAACGTTACAAACCCCCCTGCCAGAGTCGATCCGCCTCTGGAGGGTCGACTCGAAATTTTTACTCAAGACTAATACTACGAAATTTTTACTCAAACGGGAACTACTACAGACGCGGGGATTGTCTGAGGGACGGACGGGGGAAGGGGTACTACAGACCGTCCTGGCCTGAGGGGAAGGGAGGGGGCTAGCTCAATGAGACTCTTATCTCAGGGAGGGGATTCTTTTCCACGGCAATCAATGATAATTCGATCATTATCTTGATTATTCTGAGGCCGTGGCCCGCTGTTGGGCGCCATTTATAATCCCCCGAAAAAACTCGGGAGAACTATCCGAAAAAAATGCGGTGCGTTTTGGGCCGGGATCCGAACCCGGGACCTTTCGATTGCCGGTCGACTGCTCTGACCAACTGAGCTACGCCAGCCCGCTTACCTCACCTTTCTCGGATAGTCTCTATATCGTAACGCAACGTTACAATATATATATATATATATGTGTGTGTGTGTGTGTGTGTGTGTAGCATATATTTTACATACATAAATTTCCATGGAGGTTGTCTGGAACATTTTTTTGTGACGTCGATAATTACCGAGTTATATCGGGTGGCAGAGATAAAAGAGGCACCCTGTATATATACATATGTATAAAATGAAAACATATATATATTTCATTGAATTTTATTTAAATTCAAAAGGAGAAGCGCGACAGCTATTTACATAAGTGTTTCGGCCGTTTATTTTTTCCTGTTTGGTCACATCGTAAAGTCTTTCCCATCATAACTCCTGTATCTTCTCCGGAAGGGTAGTCGGCCGGTGAAAAGTTGTACTCGGTGTATTCCTAGGGTGATTCATCTTGCTTACGGTTTTTCTACCTGACACGACACCCCCATTTTTCTCATCCTCTCCGCGATCTCCAGCCACTTTCGTAATTCCTTTTATCCTTCATCGAAAATTCAACTATCCTCTTTCTCCGTACGCACAGATACATGGGTGTACATATACATGCAATTTGACGTGACAACATTATTAATCCGAAAGATAGAATTAAGGAACGAAAAAAGAGATAGTCTGACAAATATAAACTATTGGAACTCACCGGTACGTTTTTCAGCATCACGAAAAGTCACTTCCCCGAGGATGACTGACTGACTTCGTCCCTTCGCGTTGACGGCGTATATAGCTACGTGAACGCCAGCGTCCACTGACGCCTCGAGCCCCGAGAGCGCAAACACCGGCTCTTCCAATGCCGAAACGTTGTAGAGCGGTCTGATGGTGGGCAAAAAGTCAAGATCCCCGTGATAAACTTCCAAGACGAATTTTTGTGGCAATCCACCGTCGTAACCGGGCACGCATTTCACCTCGACGCTTGTGTACGTTTGATTGGCGAGGGTGCAGTTGCGAACTGGAAATGGCTTGCCTGTAACAGACCGACGGAATTAATTACGATCAGTTTTTGTTTTTATACGATTTGCTTCAGCTTGAAATTTCATACTCTCTCGATCTTTCTACTTCATTCTGTTCTGTTTCGTTACGAACTTCATGCCTCGATGAGGCTGATCCAATAAGGAATCTCACGCAAAGCTCAGCGCAGATGGCGCCACGTAAACATAACGTAAACAAAAGAAGCTGTCAACGCGCGCGGTACATTTTCACGGTGTCTGTCTTGTACTAAAATTATATGAATGGACATAATGGAGAATAATTACGGATATTTGATTATACCGGAATTGAAAAATCGGCCTTTACTCTTTTCCTTCTCTCTTCATCGTTTAAAGTTTCTTTCCTGCTCCAAACAAACAGGGAAGGTATAACCCCTTTTTTCAATATTTTCCGGCTCAGTTTCATCGCCGTAAAGAATCAAAATGAGCTAAAAGTATTATGTAATAAAATAATACCAGAAGGTTAAAAAAAGCGAATATTTCAAATAGAAATTTTTAGGTTGTGATAATTAACTACTTTACAATATACTTTTAGAAGTAAATAGCGTGAAAAATATTACGTTTATAAACTGATCTGTAACAAATCCTTCATTTCTATAGTCTGCAGATCTAATGTGATCAGAATATAGGCTTGAATGTTTTGTGGCTGTAAAGTGCTTGCGACGTATGGCAATTTCTCATTACTTGCGAAGTTTTTCGTTTTTACGAAATAAATGAACGCTTTCGTTTCTGCATCCAATTCCACAACACTTCTGCATTTTTCACAATTTATTCACGACAAATGGATTATTTAAAGAATATTCCACAGGAGTCGTAGAAACACGGGCAAAACCGAAGAGAATCTCACTAAACGTCATGTTCTGTTTACGTTATAATACCATGTCCCCTCTAGCGGGAGAAATTTGCAGTAAAGTTCCTCATTAGCGGCATCAACATTCATCTGGCAGCCCTTTCATGACCCTACAATTGATGTCGGTTTTCTCCCTTTAAGGGGTTACCCCCACTTGCGATTTTGAAAAAAATCGATTTTTTTTATTGCATTTTTTTGAAGTATAAGTATTTGAGAATATGTCCTGAAAATGTCAAGTCGATCCGAACAAAATTGACTGAGATATGAGCGTTGAAAGAGAAGAATCCGGTGTGTAAACGACCGGAAATTGAAATTTTAAACGCGTTTTTCTCAAAATGGCATTTCTGAAGTCGGTGACCAAGATTATTCGAACACTAATGAACCGATCTTCTTGAAATTTTGCAGGCTTATTTAATACATAAAAATGTAGTCTTTAATCGTTCGATTTTTTTTTTTCGAAAAAATGGCCGTTTTATAGCCAAAAAACGGCCGTTTTTTTTCGTTAAAATCGAACCATTAACTTTGACTGTCCGCCATTTTGTGAAAAATGAATATTTTTTAAAATCCTTCGATTAAAGACAAGTTTATACTTATATTTGACTAAATCCATCCCGCATTTTTTTTTCAGATGATCCACTTCGCCGCAATGTTGGTCACCGCAAACCGTGTATATAAAAACATTATTTCATTGACGGCCATTTGCCACTAAACGATGTAATATTTTTCAATAAAAAATTACTGAAAGTTCTTCAAGATGTGTTCTTTAAGATGGTATATTGATCGATTAAAAAAGTTTGTAGTTTTCTTAAGAAAATTCATGAAAAAGGCCTTTTTTTGCGCTACAAGTGGGGATAACGCCATAATCTTTCAAACGTTAATGACACAGCAACATTTTCTTCCATATCTTTCGGAACTCTTACTGTCAACAGACTCACTCCCCGTTCAATTTGTCTGCATGCAATATATCGGACGGAGGGGGATAACGTTCCCATTTAGCGCATGTGACGTGAACGAAATAGATCATCGTGGACGTGACCGCGCGCTTGCTATGATTTTATTCAATGCGGAATTTGGAGTTTTCACCGAAAGTCCCGGAATCGTTTGCACGGATGACGCTTAGGGATCGAGAACCCAAAAAACGAGGGATTAGAGCCAATCCTGTGGGGAGAGAGAGAGAAGAGAGAGAGAGAGATGAGAGAGAGAGAGAGAGAGAGAGAGAGAGAGAGAGAAGGCAAGCGGAGAAATGAAAAAAAAAAAAAAAATGGGGAGATGAGGGAAGGGAGTGTGGTGAATCAGTGGGTGGATGAAACGAGCGGGAGTCATTTCGTTTTGATTCGCATCGCCGCCGTCCGTCAACCTCCATGCTGGCAACGACACTCTCGTCCTCGTCCACTCTGCCTCCTTCTTTCATCCCTCTCTCTCCATCTCCCTCTTTTTTTCCTCTTCCCATTTTTATTCTTCGGCACACAGATCGGCCGGGTTTATAGGTTGATGTTCAAGTGTGTGTGTGTGTGTGTGTGTGTGTGTGTGTGTGTGTGTGTGTGTGTGTGTGTGTGTGAGAGAGAGAGAGAGAGGAGAGGAGAGAGAGAGAGAGAGAGAGAGAGAGAGAGAGAGAGAGAGAGAGAGAGAGAGAGAGAGAGAGAGAGAGAGAGAGAGAGAGAGAGAGAGAGAGAGAGAGAGAGAGAGAGAGAGAGAGAGAGAGAGAGAGAGAGAGAGAAGAGAGAGAGAGAGAGAGAGAGAGAGAGAGAGAGAGAGAGAGAGAGAGAGAGGAGAGAGAGAGAGAGGAGAGAGAGAGAGAGAGAGAGAGAGAGAGAGAGAGAGAGGAGAGAGAGAGAGAGAGAGAGAGAGAGAGAGAGAGAGAGAGAGAGAGAGAGAGAGAGAGAGAGAGGGACGAAGGAGAAAACGAGAGCGCCTCTCCCGTCAACGTCAACCTCGATTTCCGGCCCCGTGGAAAACCGGAAACCGTTCGCTCGGAGCGCTTCGCGAAATCAACGAAGAATTAACGGTCCCATGCGTCCTGTTCCCCCAACCCTTTCTTTCTCGTGCTCTATTTTTCTCTCGATCTTTCACCGAATTTTTCATCCCATGTTTTTTTTCGCACACACATCGCTCTTGTTGATCTCCCCCTTCTACCTTCTCTAGCTCTAGCCCTCTCGCTGAGTCGCTCTCATTGATCATTTTTTCGTGTTCCGGTCGTTCACTTTTTCATTTCTTCCTTTTTTCTTTTTTTTTTTTCGAGGCTTTTTTCCTTGACTGCCGCGCATCTCTCAACTTTTTCAATCAGTATGGTAGTAAATAACAGAATGTGAATCTCTACACTATATAACCATCGAGTATTAGCTAGGTTGGCGGCATGAAATCTCATTATTTCTCTCCTACTTTCTATTTCTACCTTATAGGAAATAATAGGATTATTTTGCAGAGCATAGACGATTGGATATCTTCGTTTGTACGGGCTGTAATGATTATCTTTGTTTTTAATAGATTTTATGGTGCCTACTAACTTTCATTACTGTCCACTGTCCACTGTCCATAGCGGTTTGTAGAAACGCTTGTGTGTACGGAGAATGTTTCTGGACTCGAAAAAAACGATGCGACGTGAGGATAAAATAATGAAGGTTCCCGTGAAGAAATCGTTAGGGCTCCAGTTGGATTGCAATACTTGTCCATAGTGTCTGATAGGGATCCAATGGGTTATCGCATTGGATCCCTGGACCAAAACGTCACGCTCGTACATTGGCGTCTTGTCGGGATTTCCCATTGGAATCCAATGTACGAATCCAATTTGAATCCTAAAGGGTTCCCATATTATGGAACAGAATCCGATCCGATTCTTGACAGATCCCATCGCATTGGGTGCGTTACATTTTCACAGGGTGTCCTGTTATGAATGGACAATTGTGCAACTGTCGATAGGTCAGATCATGTCCTACTACCCGTGCAGAAATGTGACCGAGCATTCCCGACTTCGTGTCCGGCTCTGACCAGACTTGCCTTGTCTGATTTATCTGACCAGACTTGCCTTGTCTGATTTACCTGACCAGACTTTCCCATGGAACAAACCGGGAAGATCGCAAAATCGTTTTTTGCGGCTTGCTCTCTATGTTCGGAAATTGCAATCTTCTGATCGCGATACATTGGGAGCAACTACATTTTCACGTAATGTCAATCTGACCAGAACATTAGACATGTTGTGAAAAGTGAAGCCTGTCTTTAAGAACTGAAGAAAAGCTACTTTGCTTTTCACCTCATCAAAGATATTTATAATTGATTGCGATGAAACTAGTACATCTGTTGTAATTCTATTCATCATTAAAAGCATTCATTTCACCAATGATAATCGACGAGATTAACAATGCTTATCATAAATACCGGGATTACGATAACTAATGATTTGAGCATAAAGAATGGCCAAACTATTTTATGAGGCAAACAAGAAAAGCAGGTCATATGTTGGGAAATATCAATGTTCTGGCCGGGAAGACATTACCTAAATGTATTTCGCCAATAATCCGCCAGGTGGCTACAAGCGAAGCGCTTCGCGTAAGCAAAGTACCATCGTTCGAGAATAAATGTTCGTCCTGTGAGTTGTACCACGTACGCTTATGATTTTGCGAATCTTGTGAAATAACCCTTTGTACTCTAAGCCTTCTTCACTCGGATAGTGATCTGTGTACCTTTTTCTGTCTCTTTGCCTATCAGGAAATGTGACCAACCGTATGTATACACTCATATACGACCTTAGCCAGTCGATAACCAACAAACAATATGTCGTCGATATACTACATTGGATACAGCCCCGATTTTACCTCCTCAAGGATTCCAAAAGCGCTGAAACGTAATTTTTCATTTCCTCGTTTGTTGTTAGTTAATTCCCGATGTATTCCCTACAACTTTTCTGGTCATTTACTGCATGTTCGCCGGCCCGTTCCTGATCAGTTCCCCAGAAAGGGAGCGGCGGATCGGGACCTAGCTTTAGATCCGTTACATTGCGAACCCATTTCAGGGTGGAAGGCCCGACCAGAGCCTGATATTATCTAGGGGAGGCAGATCAGGGGCAGGACATTTTCTCGACTTAAATTTCTACAAGGATATATGGAATTTCAATTTTATAAAAGTCCCACGGTTTTCGAGATTTTGGGTATGTTATTAAAAAAGATAATCTGCTTCTGGTTTTTCGTATGCTATTTCTACAAATGATACGAAGCGACAGTAACGAAGCAACTTTTTAAAGTAATTGGCACGGTATGCGTTGTACATTTTTTTTTACACCGCAGGCTATAGAAGTCGATGTTTAAATTGGTTTGTATGAAAATTCTGCATGAGATCTTTTTTTCATAAAGTTTCTTTAACATTTAAGATTAAAAAGAACGCTTTTATAGATAAAACAGATAACCAAGAGTATTTTTTTTTAAACCGGGTCAAAAGGTTATCACTTGCAGAAAGGGCATGCGAAAAACCAAAAGCAGATGATTTTTATCTCGAAAACCGTAGGCTTTTTACTTAACTGAAATTCCAGCATATAGTAGGACATGATCTGATCTATCGACCGTTGCAGGATTATCCATTCATAACAGGACATCCCTTATATATATAGAAAAAGAGAAGATCTTGAAGAAAAATAAAAATCTCTTAGATTATATAATTATATCTTAGAAATCGATTCGAATCACACAATTGGAAATCCACTATAATTCTCATTTGTTATTTATTTTACTGCATTTTAGCATAATGGCACTACACACGTGCATGCCCACGAAGCGTGCATGTTATATTTCGATACAGCGAGTTTTTTCTCGTCACCTTTCACATATTTTCGATTCGAACGGGGCAAGAATTCTCAAACGGCGTTCATCGGGGAACAATGTAGAATCCAATTGGATCCCAATGAGGACTCTCCGTGTGGCGTTCCTACTAAATCCCTATAAGGATGTGGTAGGATCTGGGGAATCCCCGAAAAATTTCTGAACCAGTTAAGGTGACAATTTTCCAACGTATTGGAATTTCACATTCTTTTTGTCGTCAAAATGCCAAACATTTTATTATATTACGCTGGGATGACGCACTCCTCCGCCGGTAAAGAAATTCTTTCAATTTCTTGGAATTTAAACGACAACCTCCAATGAATTGGAATTTTTTAGCGTGCGTAATTTCGTATTAATTTTTAAAAAACTCGCTTAAAACATTCTGTTGTATAAACAAAAAGGAATGAATTATTACGAGAATTACGCAGAAATCGATTCCTAATTAAAATGAAATTACGAACGGCAGTTTGGTGTCGTTGAAAATAAATCCGATTATTATTTATTCGTCAATATGATGATAAAGGGGCTCGAAACTCATCAGCGAGTCGTCGTAATTTCACGGTAATAAATGATTCCTCTATCGCGCATTTTCGAGTTCAATAATAAATACCGCGATCGCTGTTCGGACCGAGTTATTGGCGAATCCACGAATAATTAATTCGTGCACTGTTGTAAGAGCAGCAGAGAAAGGATCGCGACCAAACGGGAGATATTGTTACGCCAATTGCAGCTTCCCGGTCGTTGCGCGCGAACAATGTAATAATAAGTACATTAATTATCTGATTGTGCTTCGTACGTCCGCCATTGTATGGAAACACACGTGGGTCCAACATCGGAATGAGGATTAAAGCCTATGGCAGCGATTTTTCGTTGAAATTTTTCTCGGCCCTCCAGATCGCTGACAAATTGAATTCCGCGCATGCACGCGCGTTCACCGGGCTGGAAATAATTCCGATAAAATATATCGGAATGCAAGTCACGATAGACGAATGATCGAATAGATCGAGGGCGCGATGATGACAGCAGGAGAATAAACAAATAGTACACGGTTGAGTTATGCAAAATGGGATTTGTCTCGCGAGTCATCTTCCGGCCTCTTTAGGATTATTGAATATCGCATCAACGGGGATTAAAGTGGATGAGTCTGAACTCGTATGCAAAGGGGGTGGAAGAAATTAATATTGTCATTTTTGTTTGCTATTATGAAAAAAAATATACGCCGATGAAGAATTCCATCGAAAGTTTTCGGAACTTTAAAAAAAAAACGGCTGTAATGTTCCGAAATATTCACAGTCTAATTGCTTGAGGAAGGACCTTCCTGATATTCGTGATTTTAGACACAATTACGGATTCACTTACCACAGAAAACTGTAGAGTAAAAAAAATGATTTGGCTGACTAAGTTGTTATTAAAAAGTTATTGGGGGATGCTAATAAATTATTAAAAGATTAGGCTACTGTGAAAATGAAATAAAAATCGATGGTCGCTCGAGGCAACTCAAATTGAAGACGGAGGTCCAACGTATGGTGCAGGAATAGCAGATTTAAGGTAAACTTATGATGACAATGATAGAACTGCTAGGAAAACTTTAAACGCGTTTTCTCGAAACTATATTTTTCAAAATGGTGTCCAAGATTTCTCGATATCTAATGAACGGATAGACTTTAAATATGATACACTCATTCAGTGTAATAATAGTTTATGAATATGAAAGAAATGGTCTTCAATGACGTTTTTCTTCTTAACATTCTTTTTCATTAGTTATTAACAATAATGATGTCACTTTTTCTCAAAAAATCGAAAAAAATACAAATTGTTGTTTGATTGAAACACGGATACAAAAATTTGATTTGAGTCTTATGTCTAATATTATCTCTTCTAAAAAAACTCGTTTTTTTTGTTTCAGTTAAAGCGGGTGGCCAAATTCAGGTACACAACTTCTTAAATTATTACTATTTAAAAATGAAATTTGGTACACAACTTTGTTAATGTACATACACATAAATGTCCAAAAGATTGTCCAACTATCTTACTTATCACTTTAAAAAAAATGCCTCCACTCAACCCTGATTTTCCGTTCGTCACACTAACCCGACCCCTTAATTGACAAAATACAATATTGGGTTATTTTAAGAATGATTTATCCCACAGAACTCATGAATATTCGTAGGAATAAAATATTTTACTGTTCATATTAACATGTCGTCGGCCGCCTCCGAATGAACAATTTCGTTGATGCAAGTTATTTTTTGCTGATGTTCGAAAGAGGTTAGAAAATTATTTTTCGGTTGAGCCGATCGCAATTCGAAGGGAAGTAGAGGCCAGGCATTTTCGAAATACCCATTTTGATATAGGGTGTCTCAAAATAACCTGACATTTTTATTTATTAATAAAACGTATTATTTATTTGAAAAGTGCGATAAATGGCCACCTCGTCCCTGTTTAGAAACGTCCACTCTTTTGACGAAATTTTTAATAACATTTCGGTATAGAGTAAGTCCGGGGTAGTTGGCCACAATTTTTTCAAGGATCCGTCGAAATAAAAGTACAGCCCGTGCGGAAATTGAACTAGGGCTTTGGTCGGGTCCACATAGAATTTCCCTAACTTTAATAGGGCCCTAATCGGGTAGCCTCATATGGGCTCTTAGTGGCCGATCACACTTTGCTACTGAGGGCCATTAAAGGCAGAATAATGGGGGCCTTCAAGGATGCCTGATCGACGCCTCATGTAAACCATGGTGTGCCCATAAGTTATCCCTGTCAATGGATATGGTCACGTGTGTGTAAATGTATGTGTTTCTGCGTGTATGTGTCCGTTTATACAAGGTCACGATTCACTGCCAATTTTTTTTAATTTATTTCAATAGGATCTATTTAAATGGGATAGGTTTTTTCCTCGTCTCACGGCCTACTACGATCTTATTTGTTTCAAAGATATTTTTTTATTCGTTTCAGCTATTGTTTTTAAATATCAAATATATTCAAATCGAATAAATAAAGATTCGATTCAACTAAATCTTTATTTACTTACAATGTACACTGTAAATCTAAGTGTACTATGTGCATAAAATATTTTATAAATCCAAAATGAAATTAAGCACTTAATTGAGAGTTTACCACAACGATTTTGTATCCTAATTCGTCATGCCCTGGCCTGTCGGAATGATTTTTTTCGAAGAAAATATTTCACCTATATCGGTAACCTAGTACCTACGTATTCATAGCTACGCACGCTGCCCCTATGCTACCGAGTGCTTGTAACATCGTCGCAGAGATGGCATAAGAGACCAAATTAATTCCTATAATTATTTGCTGTATCACATAAACAATATCAATTAGTTAATATCACTGCGATATTAACTAGCATAACGCGAAATAATTTTTCATGTGGAAAGTATTCGGCGAAAATAGTCACTATAAAAATGTAAAAAGAACCGAATGGGATTGTTCAAACATACGCGCTGGCATCACTCCATGAGTGAATAAGGCAATAAGAATAATATGTAATTTTTTGAAAGATTTGTAAATGTAATATATAATAGTTTTTAATGCCCTCACGTTTTTATCCTATTTTTACCTATTATCGAATAATTGAGTGTAGTAATCAAAATACCACAAACGATTTAGTCCAAGCTATGTATACTGGTCCGTTTCCTATAATGCCCGAACCTGGCCCTCTTGTGGCAATCCCTATCGGGATTGCTCCAATAGGACCCGCAACGGCCCTTATTATGCCAACCCTTGTCGGGATTGCCATATAAGGGCCTTCAAAGGCTTATTTGAGGCGTCCCTGATAGGGAAAGCCTCAAATAAGCCCGCAAAGGCCCTTATTTTTATGAGGGATACCCTATCAATTTTCCGCACGGGAGACGTTTCTTAACTCATCTCCATTTGTAATTAAACTTTCAACATTTAATTTGAAGATAATTCACGAAATTAAACCAAACTCCTATCAGATCAACCTTAAAATCATATTTGTTTAAAATCACGATTGGCTACCTCTCCCGGAGTATCCGGGTGTGATAGCCATAGGAGTAGAGATGAGATGACCAGTTACCCAGCATTATGCTCTCGGTTTTCTCTTTGGTTTTATGTTTTGATTCTTAATTTTTTTCTTTTCGCCACATCTAGAACACATATAATCGAAATCAGTATACTTGTCGTGTACCCAAAGTTGGCACACTATCCATTGAAGCCATTGGTAGCCATTTTTGTCATTGTTGCTTTGAATGATTCTTGAGTCCAGTTCCCTCGTACAGCAATGGCTTTTCTCTTGTACTTATTAGGCATCTCAACCAAATGTGGAAAAAATGAATTACTTGAACACGTTACAACTTTATTACACGTTATACGTTACAACACGTTATGGCCATCATACACCGACTGTACGTGGCCATCTCTCCTAATCTCCCGGGAGAGATGGCCACATCTAAAATGTAAACAAGTAGAAGCAATACATGCGAAATGTTGAGGTTATTACAAAGCACTGTTCGTGAACTATTCAAGAAATACAAAATTTACCATTATTTCTACAACATAACATCACCACAATGTGAAACATGTAACCTTCAAAAAAATTAAGCAGTAGACACAATAATTTTAAAAAATCAAGAGACGCACTAGCTTCTCAACTTTCAACAAGATGGCGCCGGTTGCGCCATCTTGTTGATAGAATATGTCTTCCAATGCCGTTTATGCTATTTATCGGACATTATATTCCACACGTAACCTCCATGTTTGTACTTTATATTGAAATAAAATTATTCGTACTTTACAAATAATACGTTTTATTAATAAATTAAAATGTCAGGTCATTTTGAGACATCCTATACTTGAACAATTGCATCCTGTGTAAAAATGTTTGTAAACTCATAAAACTTCCTAAATATTCCGTATAAGTAATTGATGATGTTTACGCGACAACAAATGTTACATGTCGCTAAAAATCGACGGAGCACCACAAAAAGGGCGTCGAAAATTCTCGGCCTGTCATTTCGTCTCAAAGTTTCCAAAAATGTCACAACAGCAAAAAGCTCCGTGTCGTGAGGCCCACAAGTTGTCGATCCGGTTAGTCGACAACAGACTGTCTTTTCCAAGCGAGAACCGTAAAATTTAGCATCGAATCTATCATACAAGAGCATGCACCCTGAGAGGATAAATCGTAGAGTGCACAATGTCGAACTCACCGGCGGCAACGATCTGGAAAATACACGCCCGCGACTGCGTGCCAATCTCGTTGTTCGCCCAACAAGCGAGAGTACCGTAATCGAGCTCGGTGGCCGGTGTGTACTTCAATACGCTGACGCCGTCCGGTTCGCCAGGTGACGGTATCGTGAATCTTCTCGGAGACACCTCCAGTGTCTCACCGCTGTTGTTGAACTTCCAACGGAAGTTTCGCACCGGTGGATCCGCCTCGACTTTGCAGCTTATATTGAGTGACTCACCCCGCGACGCTCCCACCACAATAATTCGATCTTCCTTGCACATAGGCGAGACTGCGAAACATTAATTGAAACGTCAAATTTATCCCATCTTCTTCCCAACATTATGCACAATAGAAATTAATCAAAAGTTCTTCAACTATTGAGATTTAATTATCGGCGACCCGATTGGGAGAAAGACGCTACGCTTTTTAGGTTAAAAGCGTGACGCTTTTATTAACTTGTAATTATTAATTGAGTTTGTTTGGGCTTGTTTGGGTTCGTTCAATTCGTTTAAGGCCTTACATACCTTTGATGATTTGTGTCGTTTTTTCTATCGGCTTTAATGATGCCTAAACATTTTAGGGATGATATGGTCGGAAAAAAATGGTTATGAAATTTTGAACACCGTTTTTATCGAAACTATTTTTTCAAAATCGGGCGGTCGCCGATAATTTCCAACCGATTTCCTTCAAATTTTAACTGTTGCTTCTTACACAGATTATCTGGGACAGTACACGATTTTTATGATCAATTAAGAATTACGGTTTTATCAACAGATCATGCCGAGTTTTTAGTAAAAAATGTGACTTTTTTCAAAATGGTGCCAATTGTGCAAAATTATTAATATTTTGTCATAATGTTGTGTACTTCGCTAGAAAAATTCATGTATATTGCGCAAAAAATATATGTTTTGTTCTAGGTGTTCATGTGCGT
Source organism: Ophion obscuratus (assembly GCA_964007375.1). NCBI lineage: Eukaryota > Metazoa > Arthropoda > Insecta > Hymenoptera > Ichneumonidae > Ophion > Ophion obscuratus. The sequence goes on from OZ023312.1 coordinate 42,553,408, forward strand.
CTCCAACGAGTCCTTAATATTAATCAATATTAATTATATTTTATTTCATATTTGAATTGTATTACTGAATATTTTCATTCATTAATTGAATGAATTTCTCGAGTTATTCTATTAAATTTCATTTAAATACGCCAATTAGCGTTATCTGTTATTTCATATTATTTTAAATAACAAAATTAATTAAAAAATCCTACAGATCACAAAACTGGATGAGTATAACAAAGAATGGGGCTCCAATCTCACAGATTTGTATTGTTATATTTAAAAAGCTTCGGCAATTTCATTTTTATTTGAACCAATATATTTATTTGAGTACCTACACATATGTAGAATAAAATCTCCATACCTCATTATTATTGCTTAATTAAGATTTCGAAAAAAAATCCCAAAAAAGCCTTGTTTCCCGACCATCCAAAGGTATAGAAGTCCGTAATAATAATCAATATTAATTATATTAATCGAATGATGTTTGATTTAATATTGAAATTGTATTACTAGATATTTTTATTCATTAACTGAACGAATTCATCAAATTATTCTATTTAATTGTACTCGAGTACGCCAATCGGCACTATACATTATTTCCATTCATTTGAAATTTAAATTTAAATAAAAAATCTCACAATTCACAAAGCTGGATGAGTATAACAAAGAATGGGGCTCCAATCTCAAAGATTTTTGTCATAGTTTTTTTTTTCGTCCTTAGAAGGCACGTGTTTGCCAGCAACGGACCAAGCAAATACTGCATTTTTTATCACCCGGCCCGTTCTTTTCTACCGACAAGGTCTCCGCCGTGATAGCATTATACTTTATTCATTTATTACATCAGCTTCAACGACAACAATAATAAAAATAATAAAGTTTACTATTATCGTTATAGGTTTTTTTTCTATCGTGATGCCCGAAATGAAAAATGTACCACCGATCGCTCGACGGGGATGTTCGATTGAGGTGTGGGACACGATTTTGCGGTTTCTCATATAATATACAGTTAGCGAATATCCGAGCAACGTTTCCTCCTCGATCTTCGGCAAATAGCTCATAGACGGGCGATATAATCCGAGAATTGGATATAAAAAATGTACGCGTGTCTTAAGTACATTTGAAATATTCACGCCAAGGTTCCCCGTGTACGCGCTCTCGAGATCGTATATAAAAGTTCGAGAGTCTACGTGTACCAGAGACTTTTCGTTTTCTCACCCTTATTCTCGAATTCACGGGTGTGTCTGTGCGCGTCGATGCGTACATTCATGGACAGTTATATAAATAAACCGGCATATCGCCCTCTCTTTTCTCCATATACGCGAAAAAACGAACTTTGCGTAAGTACTCGCGATACTTCACTCGTACATCTTTCTTTTCTTCCCTGGATGTCCCACTCGGGAGGAATAAACGTGGCAAAAATTACTTGAATAAATACGAGTCACGAGATACGCGTACGTACGGCTGCGTATAAAAAGACCGGGGAGGAAAAATAGTGAAAATACGTTTAGGCGGAACTAGGAAGCATGGTAAGGAGAAAATAAGAAATAAAGAAAGATGAGGGCGGAGAGAAAGCGGGGAAAAAGGAAGGATAAGGTTCCGAAACCCTCCAACGATCGAGCTGTAGTTTTGCACAAACATTCTTTTTAACATTTTAAGACAACCCCTGAAGGGATTTTTGGCGACGAGCAATAGTTTTCGAGATATTGAATTATAAAGTTTTTTTTTGAGGGTAAGGTTTCGAAAATCCCCTTCCCCTCCGATCGAGTTAAAGTTTTGCACAAACCTTCCTTTTGAGATGTTACGATAATCCCTAAAGGAATTTTTGGCGACTCGCATTAGTTTTCCAGATATTGCATTTTTAAGATTTTTTTTCAATAGTACGGTTACGATCGCCCCCCCTTAATCGTGCTTAAAGTTTGCACAAACCTTCCTGTTGATATTTTAAGACAACCCCTTAAGGGATTTTGGGCGACTCACGATCGTTTTTGAGATATTAAATTTTTAAGTTTTTTTTAACGCGTGCCGATTATATCTAAATCTGCTACGTCTCCGTTCACATCTATATATGTTATCGTGCTCGCCGTTTTGTCCAAAGAAAAATACTCAAACAAACGTAAAACAAACCCAAACCCAAAAACTATTGCGTGACGCCAAAAATCCCTTTCGGGGTTGTCTTAAAATATTAAAAATAAGGTTTGTGCAAAATTTCAGTTCGATCGGAGGGGGATGTTTTTTGGAAACACTTACGTTTCAAAGCGCCGCCATTTTTGTAAATTTTGATTTTTTAAAATCTCCATAGTAAGAGAGCGGCTTTCATACTGATTAATAATCTTTTTACAAATTTTGATTCAGATAATATTCATACCTATGTACAGGGTATTGGGAAGGTCGATACAAAGCCTCAAGGGGGTGATAGATCACCTCGTCAGGGACATATCTAACCAAGGTCACCTTATCCCAAAGTCTAAGGATTTCGAGTTATCATGGTAAGTATGATTTTTGGAAAATTTCCCAAAATTAGGTACGAACTCGTTTACCTCTCACGTGAATGCTATTTTTTTAAAACAGCATTACAATAAGACGTATTTTTATTTTTTGACAAGTTTTTAATTATTCAACACGTCCTATTTAGTTACTTGTGTGGATAGAGATGATTGTATTGGTGTTTGTCGATTGAATATACACTAAGCTAAGACGCAAATAAGTTTTTGGTCATCAATTATTGTCTGTTTGAACATTATGAACGAGTTAGTATCAAATTTTGGGAATTTTTCCAAAAATACTTAACGCGATAACTCGAAATTCTTAGACTTTGGACTAAGGTAATTCAGGTTAGATATGTTCCTAACGAGTTGACCTATCACCCCCTTAAGGCTTTGCATCGACCCCCCTTACACTCTGTATTTTATCGCGCCGAACCCAAATAAACAAACCCAAACACAAGCCTAAACCCAAACCCAAGGCCAAACTCAAAGTCTCTCTCAAAGTTCTCTCAAAACAAAAAAAAATCCTTCAGGGGTTGTCGTAAAATATTAAAAGGAAGATTTGCCCAAAATTTCCGCTCGATCGGAGGGAGCGGGAGTTGGGAACCTTACCGGAAAGGAAGGAAGGCCTTCAATGGATCAATAGATTTCAATATACAGAGTGAACAAAAAATTCAACCTACATTAATTTTCGTATCAACTCGTCTCAGTTATACAACCCTGTCATTTTTATGATACATGCGGTCTCTCCAGATGCATTACTTCTCTCTGGCAAAAGTTCTCCGTCCCATCCCCCCACCAAACCTCTCGATTTCCCCCGTTCAACTCTCTTCCGGGCTTTTCTCGATTGCTGCAGAATACACCCGCGGTATACATAGTTATAAATATTTCCTTTCATATTTCCGGTTGGAGGTCGTTTCTACGTGTCTCGAACTTTCAAAATTTTCTATTTCGGGTATGCCTCTCACGGAGCTCATTGCGATACACGTGCACCGGTATTATATTATACATGGATGAAAAATATCCGATGGCCAGGGGGCCCCTTTCTGATAGCTACCCTGGTACATAATGTAAACCAAAATTTTGCACGAGGTAGATACGTATGTCAGTATATACATATGTGTGTGGGTGTGTACAGTAGCGGCGACAATAAAGTTCGCGAAAAGGCAATGTAAACTAAATTGCAATGTGCGTACATTATTTTTGTATATAGTTCATTTCAAATGTACCGTACGTTTTTTGGAACTGCAATTATTCATATTGTACATTATTCCGAACACTGCATTTATATTATATATTTGCATAATCACTACTCGAAATATAATAAATTCGAGTAGAATGTGCGTCATGTATGAATGTAATTAGTAGAAATTGGCAACGATAGACAGACAGTGAAATTGCGGCTGCCCAATGATTTTTATGGACAATTCAGTAGCTTGATAATATATTATCCATCTGCAAGTTACTATATTTAGTAGGATATAGTCGCGCAGCTGTTATTGTACCGATTGATCCCCGGATTAAATTTCCAAACTGAAACGTGAGAGAGCCTACCTCCGAGAGTTGTGCAATATTAAGTGCTTCTTCTATATATACGAAAACGGCCGTCAACGGCATCCTGTGCAATCTCTGATGGGCTTTGAAAGCCGCTTCTATTATGGGATCAAACATCTTTTTCGTCTATTTTAAACGAAACTAAATTTTCAAGGTAACTATATTTAAACTACTATACAAAAATATCAGAGAGTTCACGCGTAAAAAAATAATGGGCTCCTTTAGCAGTTCTAAAGAAAGAATGCTCTAGAAACACGTATGTGACAATTCCGCGGCATTGCGAATACTCTCGAAATTATTTTTTCGGTAATTCCTAAGACAAGTGACTTTTCCGAAAAATGAGCCTAAACTTTTTTTTTGTACTGTTTTGTCATTTATCGGGTTAAAGATGATGATATTCAATCGGGGGAAGCTGATTATGGGGTTTCGAAGTTCACGGAAACATGTGAGAAAATAGGGAATTTTTTTTAACATTTCGACGCCTATATTGGGTTTGTTTGGCTTTGGTTGGGTTTTTGAAAAACTCGACATTATTTTTAACGATATTTTGCTCATAAAAAAATTGTTTCCGAAACATCTCAGCTTACTCAATATCATCATTTATAACCTCATAAATGAGAAAATAGCAAAAACATTTTTTCGTAAAACTCACTTATCTAAAGAATTACCGAATATTCCTCCAAATAAAAATTCTTCGAAGACACGCGCATCACCGGTCCGTGTTATGCAGGAAAAATAAGCCCCTAATGACATTACTCTTTTTTCTTTACAATTAGACGTGTTACAAGTAACGCCAAAAGTCCTTAGGGGGATTTAGGCAATGCTATCCTAATCTCACTCGCATTATCCTTGTCTTGTATACGGATAGGGATTTTTCCCTCTATCGTCGATAATAATAACAATTTTTTTTTATCAAAATTATCATTCCCGATGGCTTCGTGTAGCCCGAAAGCGTAATATCGCGAACGCGGACTCGGTTATAAGCGGAAGAGCGGATGAAACTTTTTCGCCTACAAATACAGGCCAGTGGAATGAGGTGGAGCGGGGGGGGTGCATTGAGGGTGAAGGGTGGCTTCGAATGGTACGCCATTCCTGCTACAAACACACACACACACACACACACACACACACACACACACACACACGCAGGCACGCACGCACGCACACACACACACACACACACACACACACACACACACACACACACACACACACACACACACACACACACACACACACACGCACGCACGCACGCACGCACACGCTCGCACGCATGCACACAAATACATACTATCCGGTGCACTATACCATATATATTGAAGCGTTGACATTCAGTGTGTTGGAAAATTGACAAAAATCAATCAGCCTGTATATCGCATGCAAATTCTGTGCAGATTATACCCCACTCGATATATGTACATACCTATATATATATATATATATATATATATATATATATATATATATATATATATATATATATATATATATATATACATATGCGAATCGTTCGTTGCATTGGAATTTCGTAACATATGCGTATATAAACTCACATTTAACGCGTAGATGGAGTGGCTCGCTTCGAGTTTCACCGAGTGCATTGGTCGCGGAGCAAACGTAAAATCCAGCGCTCCCTCGTGTTACGCTCTGCAATACGAGGCTCTGGTTCGACTGTATGATTCTCGCTGACTGATTGTGAGTCAGTATATCACCCTGAAACACCGAGCGATACAACAATTCGTAAACGCAAAAAGTCGATTTGTATGATGAAGTACAAAAAGCAGGTAGGATATGAGACAGGTTTTAATCGGAGGTGGTGACGAGAGCTGAGAAATTTTCTTTAAATTATGATGTCCAGCGGGGAGGGATGAAGCTTAAGTCCCCATCACCCGCGGGTCGAGGCTAAACGCGATAGCACGGCCCTCGTGGCTCACCGGTAATTTCTCCACTCGACGTCAGACGCGCTTTTACCGGTCGCTTGCTTTATTAACGAAGTATACGAGTACCCGGTTTCAGAGTATTAAACACCGTATTAGCGTGTCTGGAAATACGGACTCGTATGAGCGGCTAGGGAGGGGAGACGTCCCATGGGTCGTTCTAGACGAGGCACTTTTGCACCTGAAGATAGGCTACATTTGGTTTAGGGAAAGTATTTAAAAAAAAATGGTTTACTTTTTTTATTTACAAAGTGTAGGTTGAGTATTTTTCGTACGTTTTCATGAATTAATCAACGTTAAGGGGCTACGTCTACTTAGAGACCCGAAAATAATTGGCTAAATTCCGATTTCTTTTTCTGGGAAACGGTTGGTGAAAAGAAAACGCATTTTTTTTTAACACAAAGGTACATATATTGAGATCGCTTAAAAAAAGAGTCGCCAAAAAATACAGATAAACAACAAAAACATGGCTGCCGGCAGGTGATGAATTTTTTTTCGCAACTTTTGGCAGTGGACACTATCCGGCTTAAACGGTCCATCGGAAATTTAAAATCCAAACGGTTTATTCAAGTTAACGAGAAATACGAGTCGTTGGAGATCGGCGATTTCTGAAATTATTTTTTTTAACAACGTGGCGACGAATTGAACCTCGAGCATACAAAATTTATGAAAAAGTCATAATTTTAAGGTGACTATTGAAAAATGAAGATCGATTTTGAAAGAGTGAGATCGTCAACGACCTTTACATATTTCTCTTCGTATCTCCTGTAAATTTGCATATTATCCATCAAGTGGTCCGTGAGATATCATGTCCACCGACTTTGGAAACAGTGTTTCGAGAAAAACGCGTTCAAAGTTGGTGCTGCTGCCGCTCGGCCGGCCGACCGTTATAAGTTGTAGCTCATTCAATTTTAGGAATATTTCAATGAAATTCTCAGGGAATATAGCTGAAAGGTCATACCACGAAATAAAAATATTTTTGGAAAATGCTATTTTTTTATCCACCTAGGTAAATGTAGCCCGTTAAGGAATCTTCATATGATTTCGAACATATGATTTTTTATTACGTAGTTTTGTGGTCTAGGTTCTTCATTGTGAAAAAACACAAAGATTGTGAAAAAAAATAAAAAATTGAGGGAGATGTGACGACTTTTGTGAACCGTCTTCTGCGATTGACAGTTTTTTTGCAATATACATTCGTCTCATCCATTCCAAATTAGGACAGAGCATAGTTCTCGTTCATAACACTTTCCATCTCATGACCGCATGATTTTTTGATATTTTTATCCATTTGTTAATAAAGTTGTTTTTTTGGTCGCAAGTCGAACTTTTTTTCTACAGCTTGCCATTTTCGTAATTTTCGGAATGTCAAGAGTATCGATGGATAAAAAAGTTTTATCATTATACTGAAAGTACATTTTTTTTATGTTTATTTTCAGATCATCATAGTTGCTAGAACCACTCACACATAATGACCATGCATAGCAACGGCGGTACTTTGGCTTAGTAATAATTACTCCATTGTTTCGCAATATTTTACAATGAAAAAAAACTCGTACTTGGCAAGACTCAACCTTGTGCAAAGTGGACCTCTTCATGCCAATACTCTCATCAGAAAAAAATATTGAAAATCGACCTATTTGTTAGGGCTCCAAGCTTATGCCGACCCGTTAATGGAACTGCATCTGTTATGTTCAAGTTTGGATATTTTAGCCTTGCATGAACGGGTCCAAGTTGACGAAGTTGCATATCTCGTATTATATTTTAGATTTTAATTGAAACTCATTATAATCTATATTTCTTCTTCTTTTTGTCGACTCTTGGAAAAAACGCCTATCTGAAGTAAAATAAACAAACGTCAGATTCGATATCTAGCTGTCAGCATCCTATCTACATCATTTCCCGCTTTATTTGCCGTGCCAGTCGATCATTTCTGCGGTTAATTTCATCGTCAATCAATAACTGACAACATCGTGGGTTACTGAATATTCCAATTAAGCTCGCGCCCACCAACCCAATTTGCCTGCCACCACTGAATTATTATTTTTTTTGCGGAAAAAATGGAATTCATATCAATTATTATTTTTTTACGCGAAAAAAAAAATTATTCATTGGGTTGAAAAAATAACTCAAGTGATACGGCGTATGCCATACATGGATAAGTATGTGCGCAACATATGTTTTGCAGTTATGCATCTCCAGTTTTAATTATTATGGTCAATTATAATTTTATATGAAGCAAACGCGTCTTACGTGTACGGATAATTGCGTGATCAGTGATACCTCCAACGTAACTTTATAATGCGCTGTGTATATAACACACTCCCTTTACATGCTGGCATACGTATACTTTTCGACTCTGTGTTCTTAAGATAGGGATATACGATAAATTAGGCTCGTTTCCGCGTGAGCTTGCGAAGTAGGCTGCTTTGAACACGCACAGGTCGAATATAACTTTCGCCATGCCTGTTGCCAGATTTAAGTAGTAAGAGGCAACGAGTGGGCAGACGCAAGTTCTCGACGATGCCAATTGCCAACGGCCTATACCCACTAGTACAAAATATTTATGAGCGTTGGTTCGTTGGCTGTTTTATTGGTTTAAGGGGTGAGATACCGATAGGCGAGGAAAAAATTTGCTGATTTTCATGATTATTTTCAAGCGTAAAGATTTCTTCGCCATTTTTTAGACTTGGACTATGTTTTATTACTACTTTTGGCTGTAACCAGGTATTTTTATAATTCATTTTTAAAAATGGCGGAGTCATTCGTTGGTCTTCTGAATTTCATTTTCAAAAACGGCGTGACGTATAGCTCAAAAATTAATCGACCGATTCTGATGAAATTTGGAATCAATCTTTCTAACCTCAATGTCTAAGACGTGACCCGAAATATTTTTTATAATTAGAAGGAAAAGTATTTTTTGTCGCAAATAGTAGCTAATTATTTTCCGGAAAATCCAATCTTTTTGTTTCAAAGTCTAATATTTCATCGATTATCAACATTTCTCACCTTTTCTTGGTTCATATTCTGCATATGAGTGGTAATGAAAGAAAAATCACCGTTGGTTTTTTTCAGATTAATCCCGCCGACGTATCAGGCCGTTTGACAACATTCGCCTCAACGCGATTAATAAATATAAAAATAAAAATACTATTTATCAGCCAAAAGTAATAAGAAAACATACCCTAAGTATCAAAAATAGGGAAGAAATCTTTTCTTTTGAAAAAATAATGAAAATCAACAATTGTTTCCTGACCTAAAGGTGAGGAAACCCTCCTAAGGGATAACACCACTGTAAACGTCTAAAGTTAAGCAATTTTTCGCGATTTTCTTTTGGGTGGAATGGTTCAAAGCATCTCTTGAGTCAATAAAAAAATCAATTTTTCGAAATTTCTACAATGGTGTCACCCTAAAAGGACCTCCACGTTCGTACCGAACGAAGATGATTCATTATTAATTTTTTAACATTAAACTAAAAAAATTCGAACGCGTTTCCCCTCTTCGTCAAAATGTAGACTTTGAAGGAATGTTTTTTCTTGTGATCTGTTATCTAAAAGTTGTTCCCACCTCGTTCCACTACTTCTCTCATCGGATGCTTAGTTTCTAAATTTTTTTTTTCTTCGTATTATAGGTGAGTGCGAGAGATAAGAATATATATGTTTTCTCTTCTCTCCAAAACACTTTGCTTTATTCGTACATCCTATTATACACACTGTTACCATGAACATTTTCTCCATTAGATATGTCGTGAAATGGGCTTGCGTCTTCCACCCTGAAGCTTTTCAGATTTATACGGGTATCCTATATACGGGTGACCCTTGGACTCGGAGCCAAGGGATTCGTCGTTGTCGTCGAAGCCTCGCTCCCTGACTATTCTCGACTTTCCAACCCCCGATGATGGTGGGAGAGCTAGTCTCGAGTAACCATTGCCACTCCTCGATTCTACCTTTCCCAACCGAGAACCAGACCATTCGAAATCGATTTGAAACGGGGTCATCGGCATATCCAGGGGGCGTCTCGTATTTCGAACAGAGAGAAAGAGAGAGAGAGAGAGAGAGAGAGAGAGGGCGGGGGGCGAAAGCGAAGAGGAATGCAGGGAGAGAAGAATAGGGAAGGAAGAATAAGAAATCCGAAAGCAGAGTGTTTCCCTTAAATGAGCTTTAAAAATGGAGCACTTCTTGAACAATTTTGTCCCATCTTTTCAATTCACCTTATTATTTTCCGCTGGGTATTGATTTTCGATCAAGCTATTAAACGCATTTTACAATCATATACATTTTGTATCCTGATATGATGAGTAGTATGCTTGCATCATTTGGCAAGATGATACATTGCGCATGTTTCATATACAGGGCGAACGGATCAGTGAATGGATGAATCCTTATTTCCTTACGTCGCGAAGCAAAATTATAATGTGAAGATTCTGTGACGTTGTTCTGAAGGACTAGACATTCTATTACTTGGATATGATATTTTTTTTCGATTATCCGCGAGGGCTGGAGCAAAAAGCATCGAAGGAAATAATTGCAAAGTGAAATCATGGTTGGAAAAAAAATCATGGTTAGAAAACAGATGGAAAGATGAACGATACAACGGTTGAAAAAAAAAATCAGCCACTAAGGGGGGGAATTCCTTTAGAAGGCCGAAATTAAGTAATTTTTCATGAGTTTTTTTAAAGGTGATAACATAATCGCATCATGTTACAATTTTGACTTTATCTTATTACATCTTTCAAGTGTTGAAAAAAAATTATTTTTTAAACAAAACAAAATGGCGGCCTTGTGAGGTATTCTTTTAGGTGTCTTTTGAAAAACTGCTCATGTTATAGCTCAAAAAGTTATTGATCGATCTGTCTGAAATTTTGGGAGGTTTCTCACTATAACATTATTGGAAGGATATGCCTAAAGGTTTAAGGCTATTGCGTAAATGAATTACTTTTTTGGGGTAAAAAGTGTCGAGAAAATGGTCAAAAATATAAAAATTTGATTACAAAGCCTACTTAATTTTTGATTTTATACTTTTTTTAATATTTTAAGAGGTACATCCTTCCAATAATGTTATACAGTCGAACCTCGATATAAGGAAGATTTGTCGATTCCCTTCCAATAGACACCGGAAACCTTGATAAAACAACATGATAATATACATTATGGTCTAATTGCCAATTGCTTGTAAAAAATGCTCTAATTTAAATCTTTCTTTCTTAAAAAAAATTCTGTAGTTATAGTACTAATATTTAGTTTTTAAAGAGCATTTTAAGAAACATGATCTCGTCATAACGAAACCTCAATATAACGAAAACTCGATTTAACAAACTTTCCTAGAGATTCGTTATATCGAGGTCCGACTGTAGAGAGAAACTTAAAAAAATTTCAGCCAGATCGACCGATAGCTTTTTGATCTATAACGTGAGCAGTTTTTCAAAAGACGCCTAACGGAATACCTTATGACGCCGCCATCTTGTTTTGTTTAAAAAAGAAAAAAAATCACCGCTAGAAAATTTTAATAAGATGGTGTGAAAATTTTAAAATGATGCGATTATTTTATCACCTTTAAAAAAAATAATGAAAAATGCGAAACGTTGAGCGTGAGATAAAAAATTGGCTCGATTTTTTATTTCTTGCGAATATACGATACAAAATTAAAAAAAAAACCCAAATATATTAAATATCCCCTCTCCGCTAAACAGACGAATCCAACAAAACAAACCAGCGAACATGATAATAATAACGAGCGATTAATCAGATTTCAACACTTAATGCCTCGAGTCCCAGATGTGTAGATGTTTTTTCGTTGCAAATGCCATTCTGCATGGCACCGAGGTAGAGATCGCGTAGGCGTCACGTGGTTTTTGGCTATTAACAGGAGGGGGGGGGGGGGGGGTGGCTCGATTTAGCTGGGATTGTAATCTACGTGTGACAACGTGGAAGACCAGAGGTCGACCAAGAGGTGGAAGGTTTTCGTCGAGGGTTCACAGCGGAATGGTACAGGCGGGTTGCCGAGTGTTTAGCATAAGGTTAAGCCCTCCGGGTTAAGTCCTCGGGTTTACCTTCGATTACCTCCGTTTTGCGGTACAAGTGCGACAGTAGTCGGAATGACTTTTGTGGGGCGAAAAACGTTTATAATCCGGACAGAAAAAAAATCCCGTAGTTCGACCATGTACATGCTCGAAAAGATTAACATCAATATTTTTTAGTAGGGCCAAAGTGGGCACAGTGGCAACAGTGGGTACACTGAACGTTTTCTGTTTCTCAGAAGTGGACATGTATATATGTGCGTCTTTTTCACATTAGAACCGCCCTCGGATGCCAATAGGTTTGAACCTGTCTGTGAGTCGCTCCCGCGCAATTCGGTTGTGACAGGTGATTTTATATTATTTTTGGTGTCAAAAGTTGAAAAACCAGCTGAGTTTGTATGTTTTTTGCTTCTTTACCTATCGCAGTTATGTTCGAAGTCATTGTCCCCCGCAATATACAGCTATATTGCGGTATTTGAGCATTGTGTTTGTTAACCTAACAAAATTAGAAACTTGTCAGTACTCGCTTTAGGAAAAAAGAGAGGGTCGGTACACAGTGGCTCAATTTTTCGAGGTACACAGAGGTAAGTCATAATAAGAATATTTTCGCGTTGTGATTTAGATAGGTACTGGTACTACCTCATTAGGTAGGTACTCATTGTTAATTAATATTCAATAAATGATTGTGATTGATCTCATAATATGCTGTTTTTTTAAATTAATTTTTCAATCGTTTACTGTACAATACTCCCCATTGTATAGAGAAAAGCACTCCATTACCTACAAGTGCACAGTGGATTAGGGTAATTTTCTTCAAATTTTGCTTGAATTTGAAATTTTGTTTGACTGTGAAATTAGGCATGTTTCACTGTGTACACCCCCAAGTACACAGTGGATCAAATCCCATTTAAAAAAAATGGTTACTGTTGCAACATGTATTGGGTTAGGCCGTCCAGTGTCTTTTAAGGGCAGGGTAAAGTATTTTTTTTTTCATTTTTGTTTAATGTTTTAAATGAATGCATAATATATCAAGAATATTGTGTTCAAATTTCAAGTCGATCGGAGTAAAATTGACGAAGTTATGAGTATTTGAGCGTCTATTGCTCCATGCCGTTCTCTTCTCTTCTGCGTTTTTCAAACCGTTTTTCTGAGACTTGTCATATTTGAAGTCCGTGTGCACGATAACTCAAAATCTACTGGACCAATCGCTTTGAAATTTTGGACAGTACTTCTTCACATAATTCACCAGGTATTGTCGAGAGCTTTTTTATTTTTTTTAATAATTACTAATTTTTCAACAACAAATTAGCCGATTTTTTTTAGCGAAAATCGGGTTTTTGGCTCCCAAGTGCTACGAAAAATCGAAAAATCGAAAAAAAATCCTCCCGTCATTACCTCGAGAAACATCTCCTTTAACAAATGCATTTTGATTTTTTTGTTTCAAATGATTCTGTTGCGAGTTATGGTGCACACCGCAAACCAACTTTTTTTCGAGGCGCCTCCGGGGTTTAATTTTCACTCGCTCAATTTTGAATATTTTGCAATGCAAATTTAGGAGAATGTTGTTTAAATGTTACTTTATTATATGTAAATTTTTCAATAAACGAACACTATTCGTTACGCCAAAAAAAAATCTTAAAAACATGCCTTTTTCCGCCGAATTAGCTTTACCCCGCCGTTAACGAAATGAAGCCATTGAACACACCTCACGTTTAGTCAAGGTTTCATTGATATTGTATGAACGGTTAGGCAGCTATAGACCTCTGAAAAAAATGAGCGATCCCACTCTGACCTTATTACCTTTTTGGGTCTTTTAGTAATGATGTGAAAATGGTTGTTGAGAAATTCAGGTTGGACAGACAATAGCCGTGGGAGAGTCAATAATTGAGCCATTCTTGTTAGGTAGGTCAAGAAGATTGGTACACGTCACCAAATACGCGAGGAAAGTAAAGCAAAAAGTATACAATCGGGACGTTTTTCGCCCTTTCCCTGAGAGCTCGCGTCCATTGTCGACGGTCTCGGGGGACGCGTTCGACACCCTTCTCTCGTAGCGTCGAAGCTCTAGGAGGGATTTTTCAGGAACGAGGTCTCGGGTCGTGGTGCACGTATCTCGCATTTCGACATCACGACGTCACGTTCCTACGAGCTGTTCCCACTATACCTGCTGATGTTTTCTTCTTTGGGCTCGGAATTCTCGTTGGTATTTCTGCAGAGCGATGGAAAATCGAATGGATTACACTGGCATTTTCAACGATCTCCTGCAATTCGAAAAATTGTCATACGCTTGTACGAACGATCCTCTTCGAATACGAAAGACGTCGCGCAGCCTCGACGCGAATCGCTCAAAACTATCTTCACTTCTCTTACGTACATACACTACCGCTCAAAAGTTTGGATACACCAGCCGATATTTCTTTACGCGCTAAAAGTTAGATAGCTTCGTCAAAGAAAAAGATAACCGAATTCAACGAACGGCGTTTTGAAGGGATCAAATTCAGCTTTGTTTTGCTTTTTTGAAATATTTTTTATGATTTTTTTTTCGACCCGGTACGCACTTTTGTACGCGACTGTTTTTTGGTTATTTTTCGACCATCCAGAATTGGGCGCATAACTTGTGGAAGTTTTTTTTTGTCATTTTTATCCGTGATAAACTTGAAAGGCTCCATTTACGTTTTTCAATAAGTTTCGTACGCTTTTTTCGCAAAGTTAATCTATTTTTGGCCCAAAAAAGACAAATTCTGGAAAATGCACTTTAACTCAAGAACTATGGGGTTAAGAAGGGAATATCAAGGATGTAAAAAGTTGCGCAAGTTTATACTGGATAGCTTGAAATTTTTTCAGAATTTTCTCCTAAGATTTGTTTTGTCACTATTTTCGTTCTAAACTCTGATGAGTAGGCTGGCTTAACTCGAAAAGTATGACGTTTAGGACAAAATATCAAGAGGATAAACTTTTTTATTTTTAATTTTTAATTCCCTCGAATTTTTCCATATTTTTTAAAAATTATTGTTGGCCGAAACTCGGAGAATCGTCCAAACAATTTTTTTGAGTATCTCGATTTATTCAGATTTTTTCAAACATCTTTTTGCAGGTCTAGGTGCTTTTGAACCAATTTCGAAAAAAAATTCGAAAAAAATTCAAACAAATTTAAAATCGAAAATTGAAAGATTTTCTCCTCTTGATATTTTGTTTTAAACGCCATACTTTTTCGAGTTGAGCCATCCTACTCATCAGAGTTTCGAGCGAAAATAGTCCCAACAAAAATCTCACACGAAAATTCTTAAAAAATTCCAGGCGATCCAGTATCAACTTACGCAACTTTTTACATCCTCGACATTTCCTCATAAACCCTATACTTGTGAGTTACGTGGCATTTTCCAAAAATTTTCTTTTTTAGTAAAAAATGAAAGAACTTTGCGAAAAAAAATCGCACGAAACTTTTTAAAAACCGAAAATGGAGCTCCCGCTACCCCTTTCAAGTTTATCATGGATAAAAATTACAAAAAACATTTCCATAAGTTATGCGCCCAATTCTGGATGGTTGAAAAATAACCGGAAACACCGTCACGTAGAAAAGTGCGTACCGGGTTGAAAAAAATCATAAAAAATATTACAAAAACGCAAAACAAAGCTGAATTCGTTCCCTTCGAAACGCCGTTCGTTAAATTTAACTATCTTTTTTTTTGACGGAGTAATCTAACTTTTAGTGCGGCAAGAAATATCGACTGGTGTATCCAATGTTTTGAGCGGTAGTGTATGTTAACTATTACTTTTTCTACGATTCAAGGAGACATTTTCTTCAATAAGAATTCTTTCATCATTGCTGCTCGTGATCGCGGCAAAAGAGTGACCGGTGAATGAAAGAGGTGACGTTCCGGAATGAGGAGGAGTCTTTGGCGACGTGGGGGAGGAGGGAGGGGAGCGTCTTTCGGGTGATTGGAGTGAAATTCCACTTGGACATTTCGAAAAATCCTGGACTCAGAGTTTCACTTGTGAACAATTCGCTGCACGGACCGTGCGCGGACTATATCATCTGAAGGACCCATGGAATTGCTCGTGTTCCGGAATTTTCGAGCACCAGGCGCTCGGCTCTTTTTCCTATCTTTTTCTCTGTCTTCTCGGCTATCGTCAAAGGATACCGCACGATGACAGTCGAGAAACGGAATAACAGGGAGGAAGACCAAGGGAGACCAAAGTTAAAGGAAAAGATTCGCGACTCCATGACGTAATACCGATTCAATTCGTTCATTTCGGATTCTTCGAGTTCTACTCGATTCGATGTCCTTCGTCGAGAAATTTTCAGGAGGAAAAGAGTCTACGATTTTCATCCTCCTCTCCTCCAGCCCGCACGATTTTTTCGCCCTTTTTTTTCATTCTCTCGCGGATTGCTTTCGCGATGCGTATCGTTGTCCGATGAGTGGTTACTGTTCATTCACCCTCCGTCGTACTTTCGTTCGACCCGCATACTATGGAGTCTTCAGCCGACGAAAATGAGTATACCCTCTTTTGCCGAGTCGTACCTTCGATCCAGCGGGTAAGGGCAAAGATAAGGCAAGAGAAAGTATCAAGTATTGTGCCGACCGTGCACTCTTTTTTTCTCTCATCGAACTTTTTCTCTTCCTCGCTTTTGCACCACCACCTCCTTCTTCTTCTTCTTCTTGCCTGCCCTTTTTATACTTTTGATTCTTTCTCTTGGCAAACTATCCCGATCTTATCCAATCTACTGTTCCACCTGCTGTATGCGGCCATTTTCAGCCCCAAATCTCTCCTGTGCTACTCCGAGTTTTCCGTTGCAGTCTGAGAGGTTTTTTCGGCTCGAATCGTATATCCAGGTCGCCGGAACGAACCGGGCTTCGTGCAGCCTTGGATGATTTTTTGACTGGGATAATGACAACGAGGACGAATAACAGCTATTACGGTTTCGATTAAGTTACTAAAATCGCTAAAAGCCCAGTAAAAGAGACGAATACCCAGCACTTTTTAGCGTAGAATATGAATTTTTTACTGAAAAAATGTTGCCCCTCGTCTCGCCCAAACCCTAAGAAATAGGGGTAGAAAACTTAAGGCCTTGAGCCACTCTAGAGGCCGAAAAATAGGCTTTTTGGGGATTTTTTTTAGAAAAACTACAAAATAAATCGAGATTACAAAAAAGGGTGTTTATCATACATATCAGTGACTGTATACAATAATTTTTTTGAAGCGATTAATTTCAAAATGGCGGCTGCGCAGCGTTTATCTTAAAACTGCATTTTTTTAAGTTGGCCGGAAACATAACTCAGACAATTTTCAACCGATTCACTTGAAATGTTGAATATATCTTAAAAAATACATTGTCTATGGAAGTACGTAGGATTTTTCTTATATTGCATACTTCAATATCGCATAGTTATATATTGCATAGTTCAATCGACAGATAATTATTAACAATTATCTGACGATTTTTTTGGCAAATTTTTGGAAAGTGAAAAATTTGCCTAAACAATCGTCAGATAATTGTTAATAACAAATGAACCATACAAAAAATCCTATGTATTTCCATAGACAATGTATTTTTCAAGATATATTCAATATTTCACGTGAATCGGTTGAAAATTGTCGGAGTTATGTTTTCGGCCAGCTTAAAAAATGCAGTTTCGAGATAAACGCTGCACGGCCGCCATTTTCAAATGAATTGCTTCAAAAAAATTATTGTACTCAGTCACTGATATGTATGATAAACATCCTTTTTTGTAATCTCGATTTATTTTGTAGTTTTTCTGAGAAAAAAATCCCCAAAAAGCCTATTTTTTCGGCCTCTAGAGTGGCCTAACCCCTTAAAAATCGCCATATCTCGATAATTAATAGTCCGATCAAAAAAGTTTTCAAACAACAGTTGTTTGGAATAATAAAATTCGTATAAAGCTATTTGTGCCGCTAATTTCAAAGATCGGGGATTGAACATCAGATAACTTTATACGTATTTTATTACTCCAAACAACTTTTGTTAGATTTTTTTTTTCATCGGGCTATTAATTATCGAGATACGGCGATTTTCAAGTTTTCAACCCCTATTTCTTAGGGTTGGGGCGAGTTGAGGGGTAACATGTTATTGGGGTTACTTTCAGTATGCAACCATCTACCTTTAGTAAAAAAACTATATTCTAGGCTAAAAAGTGCTGCGTTTTCGTCTCTTTTACTGGACTATAAGACGAAGACTCGAGATCAGAACAATGTCGAAAATCGGAGATCTCGGTTGTTATCCCTGCAGGTATGACAATTGGAAAGTATTCTGTATCCACATACCAGAAGCGTAGGGGACATAAAAGAATGTACGTTGAAAAAAAAATAGGCAATGTTGATATTATTGATCGACGTCTCGGGAACTTTAGTCTTTTTTTAAATCCAGAAAGTAAACACTGAGATACTCATAGCGTAAGACTGTAGAAAAATCTACAGCTATTCCAAAAAAATTAACAATTTCATTTCGAATGAAATACTATTCTGTACATATACTCATTAACAGACGTTGTTCTTAAATAAATTCCACAATCACGCTTTTAAGGGGGGATACCTGATTCAAGAATGTGTAAAAAAAGGTTCAAGGTAAAATATAAAAAAATTGACGAAGTATAGGCGATTTAGTGAGAGCGAGTAGCGCAATGATTTACGTATACTAAAACTTTCAATCGCGTTTTTTTCGAAACGAATTTTTTCGATCTGGCCGGGATCATAACTCTAGCTATAATTGTCCGATTTCCAATTGAAGAAAACCGAAATTTTTGTTATTTTAGTAGCTATCGTTGCACGTTGCCGTTTTTTGTTGTTGAAATTTAGTGTTTTTTAAGCTCCCGAATACAAGGAAAAATTTCGCTAAAATTACACTGTTTTTTACACCCGCCATGTTGTGAACTTTTTTTTCTAAAAAAAAACGGCTACGTCCAACGCGAACTACATTGATATAGATTATAAAACATTTTTATTTTTCAGGCCATTCATTGTGAAGTTATCAATCCGGCAGTTCGACCACATTTTTTCATACAGAGGCTTTTTTATACTTCAATAACGGTGTTAATTTTTATTTTTATTTTTAATAAAAGTGAACACGAAGTAAGTTCAATGTATGCTCAATAACATGCCTTTTTTCGAAATCCCAAATAAATAATCTGGTAGACAAAAAAATCGTTGTTACAGAAAATAGATATTTTCACCATATTTGGCAGCGTTAAATTTTGTTTAGTTCTTCCGTCCCATCCCGAAAAACTGAAATTCTCATTATATCGAACTTTTCGCTACAATTGTACGATACATCCGTAATGCGAGTAAAAAATCTGATGAATGGGAGCCCGCAATGAAGCTTTTTCATGTAGCATATATTTCTCCTTCTCACCAGTAAAAACTTTCATTCCAGCAAGAAAATCATATTCTTCTACTATAAGAGCCTCATTCATGGTACGAATAAGACTTTCATAGTAAAACGAATGAGGAATAAGGATCATTTTTAGAATATGAACAGTAAGAATGAAGTCCAAAATGTATACAGGCATACGAGAGAGTAGAGTAAGTTATAAAAGGTCATGAGTCTAGCTCCGATTGGGGTATAGCTTTTTTATAGTCACGTAAATGTTCTAATAATACAATCGTGGTCTCAATTACAAATGTATATACAGGGTGTCTTTTTATGAATGAATAATCCTGCAACTGTCGATGGGTCAGATCATGTCCTACTACCCGTGAAAAATCATCCGAATGGCCCAAGCGTGGTGCAGTACTGCACCAACCCTATCTGACGGTTGTCCGACCGTTGGCGTTACAACTCGGCCAACCGCTGACCCAACGTTGGAGTGATAACCACGGTCCCACGGTTGGCTGAGGCTGGGAAATAGTATCGGGTCAGTGTTGGTCGTGATACCGGCCCGATGGTTGGCCAATTTTCGGTATGACAATTGAACCAGTACTGGCGCATAGTCGGCAACGTTACTATTACAAGTTTTCCAATGATATTCGACCATTTGTCAACCAGCACTGGTTCAGTGCTGGTGCTAATACTGGCCCAACCGCTCGCTGAAATGAAACCCAATGGTGTTGCAAAAATCAAGAAAATAATTTTTGTATATATATTAATGCTTTTATTTATATGTGTAACACTAATTCATACATATGTAATGTTAACTTTTTTAAGATGAGTATCACAAAATAGCTCACAGCATAGAATTATAATAATAATATCACGTTTTTTGTTAGATTACAATAAAGATAGATTTGTATTGCGCGATATTAGCATATAGGATCACGTTCGGTTGGGTCGATATTGTTGTTTTCTCCGTCGATGTTGCTAGTGACGCCGGACATGCGGAAAGCACGGCCACCCTCGCGATCTCCAGCCCCAGCTAACCAGCGACTTAAATGGGTGATGATGGACTGATGAGGGTTCGGTTTTTCGTTACCGAACTTATCCTGAAGAACATCTGTACGAGAAATAATACTTAATTATATAATTATACATATTATATATATATATATATAATTATACATATTATATATATATATATATATATATATATATATATAATTTGTTTAAAGAATCAAATTTCAAATATTCCGAATCTTTATGATGCACACATATTAAGGAATGTTTAAAGTGTACTCCTGATTTTTTTAAATAAAAAAACAACTCGATCCACTGGGTAAACGAAGGGTTAAAACTAAATCCACATGCATTGCAAAACATCGTCAAACTCATGTTACGCAGAGTTGGGCGTAATTCTATTTATAAATACGAATACGAATTTATTCACATCGTGATTTTCATGTGAATGTAAATACAAATTTATTTATACTTCACTTATTGTAAATACGAATACAAATACAATTGTATTCACAAATATTCTGAACATACAAATAAATTCACAGAAAAAATTGTGAATATTCCCAAAAAATGTGAATATTTACAAAAAATCCTGTGAATTACAAAAAAAACACATAAAAATCTGTGAATGCAAATGTATTTACTAAAAATTGTAAATACAAAAAAAATCACAAAATAAGTTTTGTTTTTTTTTCGTATTTAAGACAAATTAAAATCAAATTCACAATGATTAGATTAAAATTTACACCAAAAGTGAGTTCGTACGTATTTTGAGAGAAAACATTGCGTCGAGGCGAAGAAATTTTTGCACAAAACTTTTTGTGCAAAAATTTCTTTGCCTCAACACAATGTTTTCTCTCAAAATACGTAAGAACTCACGTGTGTTCTAAATTTTAATATAATTATCGTGAATTCGATTTTTATTTTCTTCAACTTGAGGAAATTCACAACTCATTTTGTGAATTTTTTCATATTTATAATGTAGTATTTGAAACTGACAACTTTTTTTACAAATATTTCTTTGCCTCGACGCAATGTTGTCTCTCAAAATACATAAGAACTCACTTTTGATGTAAATTTTAATCTAATCATTGTGTATTTGATTTTAATTTGTCTTAAATACGAAAAAATTCACAACTTATTTTGTGAATTTTTTCTATGTACAATTTTTTGTGAATACATTTGCATTCATAGATTTTACTATGAATTTTTTTTAATTCACAGGAATTTTGTAAATATTCACATTTTTTGTGAATATTCACAATTTTTTCTTTGAATTTATTGGTATGTTCAGCATATTTGTGAATACAGAATTGTATATGTATTCGTATTTACAATAAGTGAAGTATGAATAAATTTGTATTTATATCGATATGAAAATCACGATGTGAATAAATTCGTATTCGTATTTATAAATAGAATTACGCCCAACTCTGATGTTACGTCACATAGAATAATATGATTTGTACCGCGAATGCACGTGAATGTAGCCGTTGCTGCGAACGACAGTTTTCCCGGCTGATTTTTCGTTTTCCGTCCACATCCGCTGTATAGTATCTGCACATTTTTGGAAATTAAAGCCGGCATTGTACGGTTCAACGCCGCTTTCAAATCGCCACTACCGCCAATCCATGAAGTGATCAATCGTTTCTAGAATATGAAATAAAGTATTAACAACAATTATGAGAATTTAATAAGACATTATTATTTTCAGAAAATATAAACGTACCAGGCCATTGCGCTTTCCGTCACAGTCCGCTATGATGCGATCGAATCGTAAGAACTCGTCAAGAGTTTTCACTGGCAAGATCGTGTTGAGTTCCGTTCTGGTCGAATCTGCAGATCCATCATCGATTTGGGGTTGCGATGTTTGGATGAACGCGAGCATATTTTTCAGCTCGTTTGTTTTTTTGTTAAAGTCATATAAGATGGACTTTTTTTGGGCATCCAGTTTTAATGATAATCTTTTTTCCATGTCAAGTAGTTTAGTATCCAAGTAATCCCTCCATGAACCTGTGAAACAGAATACAAATATTGTATACAGTGATGGCATTGGAGACAAGAGGAAATAATTGTAAATAGAATTGATATTTCATGTAAATATAATTGTAAATAGAATTGATATTTCACATAAATATAATTGTAAATAGAAGTGAAATTTTACATAGCAAATAATTGTAAATGGAATTGAAATCAACTTGACAAATAATTGTTAATAGAATTGGAATTGTACAGGGCAAATACTAGTAAAGAAATCATACCTGTATCATTAATCAACTGCGGAGCGGGTTCGCGATCCTCGCCATTTTCTGCCAGAATGGTCATGGTTGATAAATTCCCATCTGGAAAAATAGATGTTACGTCAGTGTAATTGGACAAAACACACTTCACATTTTTACAATATCCAAATGGAAGTGTAAATACCAAAAATATTTGCTCCCAGCGTAATATCTCCAATTCGTGGAAAAATACTATTGTCGGATAGCGATGCTGTCAAATCTGCGACGGACAGCATCTGTATTTGAGGTCCACCTTGTTCGCTATCAGCATCGGTACTCGCAGCAGCTTCGAGCGAATTGAGAGCTCGCTTTAGTCGCCGTGTCCCTTGATCAAGATCTCCTAGTTTTGTTTCAATTAAAATTAAAGATTCAGCATCAAGAACATTTTTCAAATAAGGCGTTATGTTCGTTGCGTGAGTGCGAGAAAAGTAGTTTGAACACAAATTCTGGTTTGCATTTGCAAGGTTTGCATTCAATAGAAAGACAATAATATAGTAAAGGTGGGTCTTAACGAATACTTACGTGCTTCGTTGATTATATTTTTGAACGGATATTTTTTCCAATTTGATGCCGGTGATTTTTCTTGCTCCACCCACTTTCGAATTTTTTTGTTCGCAACGTGTGCAGGATACCAACACTCCTGATTTCCCTGATCCAGAATAAGCCAGGATTTTGGTATCAATTCGATTACCGGAACGTCGTTGATAGTTTCGTTGAACTCGACGATCAAAAACCTCGTCGATTCGCGAAGAGTTTCCATGCTGAAAATAAATTTGAGGTTACTTTCTACGATCTCCGATGATACGGTACGTTCTTCGTCGATTATCAACGGTAATTATATTTCTTTCAAGAATTTATATCTAATATATAATAAAATAGTAAAAACTTACTTTATTGTACCGAAGAAGCAGCCCAAAGAAATGAACGACGAGCGACGAACGAACACGATGCCGGTATACTGGTCAATGCTTGCCGCGCGTGCACTACGTTTTAGGTTAGAGTAACCCTCGCGCATCGAAATCGTGAGATTGGGCGCACATTGGTAAATACGCAGTGCCGGTCAAATGCCAATCGTAGTGTGAACGTCAAAAGTTATATTTAAAAGTTTAATATTTACAATTAAGATAAGCAATAATTTAGAACAACACTCAAAACAATACAATTGAAACGGTGATTTATTCTTTTTTTGCAGCGACAAGATTAAATGTTTCCAATGTGCACGTGCAGTAAGGTTATGGCATAACATTTACTTTTCACATTGAGGAGTATACATTTCAATTCAACTGATTCTAAAGGTAAGGTGACTATTTCATTAGAAATTTCTAGAATTTGAAAAAAGCCGAACTTATTTGACAGGTCAGGTTCTGAAAAAATATCTTTAACACTTTTCACTAACGATCCAGTCAGAAAAAGTTCTTCGACACGAGAATTTCTTTGATTTTTATTTGGATTTGTTGTCGATATATTGCTCACAAACATGATATTTCCATTTTTTAATTGAACAACATTATTTGGCGGCATATATGAAATTATTATACCCTTCACGTATACTTCTGTGATATTGTTATTTTTTATCACGATGTTTTGAATAACATTTCGTTTTTGCACTTTTTCTTCAGGGCGCGAATCTTGTTCTGACAGTCTATTAACGACTTGTGCCAATGGATTTTTTGGAGTGCGCACAAGATGTTTCAACTTTCCAAGGTAATTTTCTGCCCAGAATGTTGAAATTTCTGTCAATGGCAATTGGAAATGCTTCACGTCATCCGCTATATGAATAAGATTATGAATATTCATAATCTGCGAATCAGATCCATATAGCGAAG
This sequence comes from Ophion obscuratus, assembly GCA_964007375.1. Lineage (NCBI taxonomy): Eukaryota > Metazoa > Arthropoda > Insecta > Hymenoptera > Ichneumonidae > Ophion > Ophion obscuratus. Next base: position 42,577,832 of record OZ023312.1, read on the forward strand.
GTGCAAGCTTGAAAAACTTTCGCAACAAATCATTAGCGTAGTCTGCGGCTGTCACAGCATGTTTTGGATGACAGAGGATTCGACATGCCATCGATAGGAGCAAAAAATGCTTGTACTGGTTCGGAGACAGCACATGCGAAAAAATCACAGCGCCGCAGTATAGGAGGATAAACCGATACTGAGTCGCTTTCCATCTGGCTATTTCTTCTGTATCGTAGACTTTCCGCTGGAATTCTACTGGGATCATTTTCTCTAGCGAAGCCATCAATTCCTTGAAGAGACGCTCCTGTGATTTTTTCATCCGAAAAGGGCTACTGCGAGAGATCCACTTCTCGAGAAGCCATTTCATTACTCCCAAAAATAAAAGATGCATTGAATCGAGTGGGACAGATTTGATTATATCAAATTTGGGCAATTCAAGAAGTGGTGTGTGTTGTCCAGGCGAATGATGATTTCTGTCTTTTTTCAGGTTGAATGACCTCTTCGTTCTCTTTGGACAATCAAGTTCTGGATACACTCGCTTTCCGTTAATGGTGATACCCTCAACAGTGCAACGTTCGCATGCACTGAAACCTCCATGACTTTTAACACATTTGAGGTATGATCGAGCTGGTGAATCACAAATTAGTGCACTAATTCGAAATAGATATTTTTGTCCAGAAATAACTACACCATTTGTAATTAGTGTTTTCGCTTCTGAAATAAAATCTTTCAAGAATTCAGACACTGTGTGTGGTTTTGAATTACCCAAATAAATTGCAATTACAAATGGGTTGCATTCGAAATCACTGCTGTGAATCTTCATGAGGATGGGCCAGAACTGTTTGTTGGAGCTGCGGTACACCTGGACACCATCAACATTTATGAATGCTTCGATTTTCGTATCAGTGAATACATCTGGGGAAATTCTCTTTTTCAATTGATTTTCTATGCCAATATAGGCATAACTCCCTAGTGTTTCTTTTTTTGTCAGCATTGGTCGCACATTCCCGAACTTTTGAGTGCCCAAAAGAGTCTGCGCAGTTTTCGGCAAATTTACGTATCCTTCCGAACGGAGGAGTTTCAAGAGATCTGTGAGAACCGTATGTTGCAGCGTTTTTGCATGTTTAAGTGCAAATGCAACAAGCTTTTCTTTCATCGTCAAAGGTGATTCGGTAGACTCCACGCATTCGGCGTCTTCTGACAGGTCATCGAGTTTCTCATCGCATACATCAGTAAATATTTCGGCGATTTGATCGTCGAATGATTCGTTAACTTGTTCATCCAACTCTCCATCAAGTAGCTCATCAATTTGTTCAGCGGATACTCCGTCGACTGTTTTGTCATTCAGAGCGTCCGAGCACTTTTCCGGTTTTTTTTTAAGTTGTCGAGCATCGCTTGTTCTGCATTTTCGTATTTCGTTAATTTATTTAATGTTCGAAGTTTTTTCACCCTGTCGTACGGTTTCGACATATCAATCAATATTCACCTTCAATGTTCTCAACAAAGCACATTTACACTACCCAGAACACTGTTATTAGACAGCCGTTATCGCGATGAACAATATATGTGCCACTGAAAAGTTTCGAGTATGATTCACATTTATCATTGAAAAACGACACTGGCACAGAGTGGGCTATTCGTCGCATGCCAATGCTCGCATTGAGTACTTATATATATATATGTGCTCCTATAACAATTACTACACGTCGACACCAACGATCGTTTGCCTTTCTAAAACCGATACTGGCCGACGATTGTCAATTTGTCATGTGCCGATGCTTAATCTGAGCATGCGTCAAGTGCCGGCGTGTAAGATCGGCCTAAGATTGGTGCAAACGTCCATCGCCGACGGTCGTTTACCATTCTGAAACCAGCATTGGCCGAGAATTGTTTCTGTGTCGCATGCCAACGCTTGGGCCAAGTATATATTGAACATTGGTGAATAGATTGGCCCGAGTCTGGGACCAATATCGGGTGACGACGGTTGGTTACCCAGTACTGCACCATAGGTCGGCCATATTGTTAGCGTTGGAAATTTTTTCACGGGTATATGCTGGAATTTCAATTTAGTAAAAGCCCCACGATTTCTGAGATTTAAAGTCTGTTTATGTTATTTTTTAAATCATCTGCTTTTGGTTTTTCGCATGCCATTTCTACAAACGATATGAATCGATAATAACTAAGCAATGTTTCAAAGTAATTGACACGATGAGATCTTTTTTCATGAAGTTTTTTCAACGTTTAAGCTTAAAAAGAAGACCTTTTTAGATAAAACAAATAACCAAAAGTATTTTTTTTTTAAACCGGGTAAAAAAGTTATCATTTGTAGAAATGGCATGCGAAAACTAAAAGCAGATTATTTTTATCTTGAAAACCGTGGGACTTTTACTAAACTGAAATTCTAGTAATTAGTAGGACATAATCTGACCTATCGACAGTTTCAGGATTATCCATTCATAACAGGACCCTGTATATAGTCAATTACAGATGTATCCTGAGTTCCAACGTACACCCTTGCGGGTTTTTACGGATTACCTTTCCTCATTGACTCCTCTCCTATCACTCCCAACCCGTACTACGCTAATTCAACCTAACTTCCGTTACGTCCCCAGCCGTCTTAAGGTATTACAATGATTCAGAAGGGCCCTCCTTATGCCCCCACAAAATACGGCCCTCCGAGAAATCGGAGGGCCGTATTTTGCGGGGGCATAAGCAGGGCCCTTCTAAATCATTGGCAAATTACAGTGGCGCTTAATAAAAATAAGTCACAGTCAATTATTATACGCAACGATAAACGGGGATAAAACATTTCTTGCAAATTTAGTAAGAAAAAGAAAAAAATGTAGTATGAGAAAATGTAAAAATCTCTCACAAGGATAAGTTGGACGGTTGCTCTCTCCGATTTCGATTAAATTTGACATGCTTGTAGAATGGATAAAAATAGGCGACACGTATTTTTTTATATCTGCGGAACCCGACTTTTAAGGGTTGAAACGCACCGTCGAAATTTTTTTTTTTTTTTTTTTTCGTTTTTCGTCGATAATGTTTTAACGGTACGAGATATGAAAAAAATTCCAATCGCAACAATGTTTATTTTTTCATGTATCATACATTGGAGATAAGAACGATAACTTTATCGACGAAAAGCGAAAAACTATCTTATTTTCGAGGGGCGGCTCACCCCTTAAAAATCGGGGTCCGCATAAATAAAAAAATACCTATCGCCTATTTCTACCCATTCTATGAGCATGACAAATTTAATCGAAATCGGAGAGATCGACCTCGCAACCTTTCCTTGTGAGACATTTTCTCTGAAAAGTCACGGTTACCAAAATTCTTCTCCCAGTAACATTGTTTCAAGATTTATCAATATTTTCTTCAAGCAGTCAGTGACCCCCTTTTTTTCTAGTCATTACGGAATCGTTAGAATTTTTTACACGCGTGAACAGTTTATTTCAGGCATCTAAAATTATTTAGTGTAAAAATTGCCAGATCGAAACGTGGCCAGCGTGTCATCACCATAAAGTGCCGTATAAATGAGACGATGACGAAAGTTCGGCAACTTGGTTTAAAACTTTACCAGTGTGCTGGGATGTATTTTGACTTCATCATAGACGAAAATCAGTTAATTGTTAAATATTCGGGTTCGTGAGAGGAATACCTTGAGCTACACTATACCGCATTCGCCGAGGGTACGAGGAAACTGTGGGAAACCTGCACCGGTATAGACGGCCCCATATTCTGCCGATTCTCTGGTGCACAGACGTTTTACTCAAGTATCTACACCAACACTCAGAAAAAATATGTGTTATATTCTAATAAATTGGCACATTAGAACATAATTTATTAGAAATCAATAAACGTTTACTCGTATGGAGACACATATTATGTGATTGTAGCCACAGCATTTATTCGGCGTCACTAAATATGTTTTTTATTACGTGCCGATTTTTCACATCAATTAAAAGCCATATTTAAAATAGAAAATTTGAATAAATATTTCCTCAAATTAAATAAATACTACTTTCCAATCACGAAAACCTCTTATTTCGCGACTAATGCGCGCATGCGCACTTTGCCCTTCAATGCGACGGGGCCGACAACAGGCCGCTCGTCAAATGTAGCTCACGCATACGCTTACCATGTAGTTTCTTCCTATGCTAATGCTTTTGACACAAGTGTCAGTGTTCCGTTTCGGAAGTGAGAAACTCGAAAGTGAGGAATGATTTAAGGGGCCAGTCCACTGTGAAAATTTCAAAAAATCGAAAGCACGCTAAGCTCGAAGAAATCGACGATGATGAGAAATCAGAAGAGATTTTGTACGATGCAGGAATTGCCGATTGAGGTAAGAGTTTTTTCATAGTATAAACTTCAAACGCGTTTTTCTCGAAACAACGTTTTCAAAGTCTAGCTCCATCGTATCTCTAAAACTAATAAACCGATTCTCTTGAAACTTGAACCACATATTGTAAACATGATTCGCAACAAAATGACTCTCGATGGTTTCAAATTTTTTATTTCTACTCTTTTTTTTTGCGAAAAACTGCGAAAAACCGCGTTTTTAAAAACTTTTTTCGTTTTTCATCTACCCTCGGATATAATTTTTTTGATAAAACTTTATATCCGAGGGTTATTTTGTAGCTGGTGTTATACTGAATCTAATGGACTTTGGTTTTTCTTCAGACAATCCGTTGCCGAGTTGTGATGGAGCTGCCTAGCCCACCTATTTTTGCGGCGTTACGTTAAACTATAGTTTTTGTACTTAAAAATGAATAAAAACGAATTAATTTTTTTTAAATGTATTTCAATACTTTATTTATCAAACCCAACAACTTTTACATTCATGTCTTTTATAAAATCGTCAAAAAATCGCACAAATAGTCTTTTTTCGTGGCTCCAAAGTGGACTGGCCCCCTAAGTGTAAGAATCAGTAGCGTAGCATGGTTTTTTGCCGCCCGGGGCTAACCCTAAATTTGCCGCCCCCCCCCCCTATCTTCGCAACTAAGTGCCGCTCCCCGCCGCCGTTCCACACCTGCGCCGCCCGGGGCCATGGCCCCCTCTGCCCCCCCCCCCCCCCAAGCTACGCCACTGGTAAGAATATAAAATGAGAAAAAAACGTTCAAGTGAGAAAGTAATGACGGACGAAATGACACAATTCCTCGAAGAAAACCAGCTAGGGGATCATAAAGAATCCTATTAGATGTTAAGAAAAACTCTATTTTTCGGATGTAAAACACCTATTTCTTCTAACTTATAAATCCTATTGGATGTTAAGAAAAATTCTCAGTAAATCTTAAACATAAACTTAAACAAAAAATGTTCTTAGCTGTTAATAAAATCGTAGTAGGCCGACATACGAATTAGAAAACTTATTCGCCGGGAGACGAACTTCTTTGTCCTTAATAAATCTTCTTTCTGAGTGAAGGTGTCAGATGTATGAGCCTCACGCTCACTGGTTGATGTGCCAGCGGGTGCAGGGCCAAGCGGTCACCGCTCCGAGTAACGGCTATGCACAACGCTGCTTAAATAGAAGTACCACCGGAGCACAACCTCGATCACCCGGAGTGGTGGTTTTGATATGTACACACGGTATCATGCCCTATCGTACTTATTATTTTGGCAAGCACACATACATATAGTCATATGTTGTTTGCTGTTCCCGTTCGGTCTCCATTCCCTTTTTTCCATATCGTCGTTTTCCCTGCACTCGGGTTTTCACGTTTTATTCGGGAAATGTTACCGACGTGCTCTTCACACGAGCTCTTTTCTCTCTCTCTCTCTCTCTCTCTCTCTCTCTCTCTCTCTCTCTCTCATCCTCGCTCACCGCACACTCTTGGGCTCACCGACATTGGATTTATAGCATCTTCTGCTCTCAACTCTAGCACGCTCGGGTCCACATATTCGAGGTCCTTGCCAGCATCTAAAACTTCACTCTCGAAGGTTCCGCCCCCCCAGACCGATTCCCGGCCACGTGCGACCGTCCCCTATTCTAGAATACCACGGGAAAATAATTTACGCTCGGCGAAAGATTTTACGCGACTGGCATTCGAAGCTCGTCGCGCGGATTAACGAGAAGCCTCGTCGCGACGGAAAAATGTTCACCGAGCCGTGAGAGCTGGTCCTCGTTGACGAGATGTTTCTCGTCTCGTCGCTATTTCCGACTGAGAAAACTTTGGTCACTTTATACACCGCAAGATGTGCCGGGTACGTTCGATACTGTTACCTCCTTTCGTTTCACTACGGCCACCGTCGAAATGTGGAAACAACGAGGAATTTTTAACACCGAGATGATAAATGTGAAGCTATTTTATTTTTGCTCTACATTCTTCGGAAATTCTACACTCCTCTGTAGGGAAGAGTGTAGAAGAGGGATGTTTCCAGTAACGAAGAATAAAAACAATAGTGTTATGAGGTGATAGCTTATAATTAAAGTATCGCTCGGGAGGGCCTATTTTGTTTTATTTTGGTGAAAATAGTAGATAAATCGAGATAAATAAATTGTAAAAAAATATCCATAAATCACGGGACAAAGAACACCAATCAGAGTGCATGACGTCACACTTTGCATAACACGAATGAGTCGACGCTCTAAACATACTGCTTATCCTGGGCTGTCGCTATATTTTTTTAAGGGGAGGGTGGGGGTTTCAGCGTGAAAAAAAAACACTTTTTTTGCGAATTTTTTACATCTATATGGATAGAGTCAATTTATTGCAACCTTCTGTACATTGTTAAGTGTCATTTCAAGAACATTCCGTGAAATTTGTACGCGAAAATATCCACAAACAAGCCGGTGCCGCGTTTTTCTCGAATCACTTTTTCAAAGTCCGTGCTCAGTGCCATTTGAAAACTACATGACCGATTTATTTCAAACTTGGTACACACTTTCTACATATAAAATATCTCCCCCCAACGTTAGTTAGTTTGAGATTTTTTTACATTGAGGGGGTTTTCCACCCCCAAAAAGTCGAAATTTTTAGTGAAAAATAGCACTTTTCACTTTACATGATCACCAAAAATGAAAATGAAATGAAAAAAAAAATTATCAAAGACCGTTGGGGGGAGGATTTGATGATACTTTGACTAAATCTTAATGGTACTTGATTTCAGATAATTTCTAGCTGAGATACAGTGAACACTGCAAATCGTGTTTTTCCATAGGCGTTCTTGGAAAAGCTTTGTCACCGGCTTGTTTGTGGATATTTTCGCGTACAAATTTCTCGGAATGTTCTTGAAATGTCACTTAACAATGTACAAAAGGTTTCAATAAATTTTCTCTATTCATATAGATGGAAAAAATTCGCAAAAAAGTGTTTTTTTCACGCGAAACCCCTACCCTCCCCTTAAGGCCGAAGCCTGAATTAGAAGGTTCAAAAATGATTTTTTTAAATTGCTTCAATCAATAGATAAACTATCCAAGAATATATCTACAAAGTTACAGAGGCCAATCGTAAATATTTTCGAAGTTACAAGGCCAAAAGCAGAGAAGCGATTGATATTCCATATTGATATTTCCTCCTGATGAAAACTTTCAGGCGCGTTTGATCCAGTTTTCATTTTCACGATTTTTCCAAATTGGCGGGCGTGATAGCAAAAACATTATTCGATATTGATATTTCCTCTTATTGAAAACTTTCAAGCTCGTTTTTTCCAGGTTTCATTTTCACGATTTTTCCAAATTGGCGGGCGTGATAGCAAAAAACGTTATTCGATATTGATATTTCCTCCTATTCAAAACTTTCAAGCTCGTTTTTTCCAGGTTTCATTTTCACGATTTTTCCAAATTGGCGGGCCTGATAGCAACAAAACTAAACGAACTATTGAATCAAACCAAAGTTTATTTTTTTCAGTATATAGGGAATAAATGAGACTAAAAGACGTTGTGTATAGATCTCAAAGATTCTTTATTTCCCGACATATATTGTTTTCGTCTCCTTGGTCCGAGCGCTTCTTTCTTTTTTTCAAACGACGATCGTTTCTCCCACTCCGGCAGCCCGTATTCGCAAGGGGCCCCGCTAGAGCGCTCTTCGCCGAACTCTCTCGCGAGATATTTTGCGTCTTCGAATATACGCCTTACAATTCGGCCAGTCCTGACGCACGCATGTCCTCATGCGTTGAACATCATTCTTACATTTGAGTAGCAACGTTTTTTTTCCACGGTTACAGTTTGAGATAACTTATAGCTAATTACATAATAAAGAAAATGATATATTGATATATATGATATATGATATATTGATACATTTTTTTTCGGAGAAAACGTAAACTCATACATGGAATATAAACTTAACATATTAAATGATCATGACCTTTCAAAGATAATAGCGACGTTATTTTTAGACTATTCTTTGGGAGGTTGTGACGCGGGATCAACAACCCATGGACGCATATTAGATGATTTCCAGGTTCCTACATAGGGTTTTTGAGAATTCTGAAATCCCTTTACATCACTGATAATATATCGATTGTTTCGGAGAGTTTTCGTAACTTCATACGGGCCTCTGAATCGGGGAATCATCTTTTTCGATACTCCGGGAGTACTGTCGAAATTTTTTATCATGACTAAGTCTCCGGTTTTATATTCATGCGACGTCTTTCGTTTTTTGTCGTACGAGGCTTTTTGAGCGATCTGTGCTTGGCAATGGCGTCAATTGCTTCCGCCCGGTCATGATCGAGGTCTCTTTGATGATTATCAAGCTTTTCGCTTACTAATTCCTTAACCGCGTCGACTATCAGACCACGCTGATCAACGCCGAAGAGTAATTGACACGGTGTTTTCCCCGTCGATCGATTGACAGTGTTGTTTATTGCGTATTCAATCTGATCGAGCACTTTATACCAAGACCTACCGGTTTCGTTGTCGGATAGTTTCGCGAGCATCGGAGAGATAATCCTGTTAATTTGCTCCACCTGGCCGTTCGCCTGAGGTGACCCCGTTGCGATTTTAACGTGCTTGATTTTGCGATTTTTTATGAACTCATCGAATTCGTTCGAAGTGAATGCGCTTCCACGGTCCGAAACTACTACCTGGGGGCAACTGTAGTTTTGACAATATTGATTTAAGCTAGTTATGGCGTCCCTCGAGTTGGTCGTCTTTGTAGGAAACAATCGAACGAATTTTGTGAATGCGTCAACTATCAAGAATATATATTTTTTCGTTGTTACTCGGTGGTCTACCGGTCCGTAATAATCAATGTGAATCGTTTGAAATGGAGCTGATCCTTTCGGAATCGGGTGAAGATAGCCTTCGTTTTTTCCGGAAATGGGCGAGAAAGAGATACATTTGAGACAGTGTCTAATATGTTCCGCGCACTTCTTACGAAGCTGAGGAAGCCAGTACGTGCGACGAATTGAATCGGCCATTTTATCCAATCCAACATGACCCATTTCGTTGTGATAGCGGAAGAGGACATGTCTTTCCATTTGTTCGGGTACGAAAAACAAAAGAGCCTCTCCCTGTTTTTTATATACAAGCCCGTCTCTCATTTCGTAGACAGGATCATCCGATTTTTCGAGTTTTTCTATAATCGCGCGAATACCTGGATCGCGGCTTTGACAAATGGTGAGATTCCATTCGAATGGGTTGTCTTCGACGACAAGAATCCCGAACGATCTACTTAAAGCGTCGACATGCCTCATTATTGTACCCAGACGGTGAACGATTTGAAAATCAAAGCTTTGGAGCTCAATACTCCAACGAGCAATGCGAGCATTAATATCCCGTTTCTCCAGAGTTTGAGTGACCGCGTTACAATCTGCAACGATTAAAAACGATATACCCTGAAGGTAGACACGAAATCTTCGTAACGCGTAAACAATAGCGAGCGTTTCGAGCTCGAAGCTATGATAGCGAGACTCTGGTTCAGTGGTTCGATGACTGAAATAGAAAATCGGGTGCATTTCTTTGTTTGATTGTTGCTGCATAAGCGCAGCACCAAAACCATGAGAGCTAGCATCGCAATGAAGCTCAGTTGCCGCGTGAGGATTGTAAATCGCAAGGATGGGTGCATTCGTGAGTTTTTGTTTAAGTGTCTCAAATGCATTTCTTTCGTTATCACCGAATGTGAAAGTCACGTCTTTTTTGAGTAAATTATAAAGGGGCCTTGCAATTAGGGAGAAATTTTCAATAAACTTGCGAAAATAAGAGGCCAACCCGATAAAGCTTTGTAACAGCTAAATTTCCTTAGCTGTTTTTGGTTCTGGGAAGTTTTGAACTGCCAGTACACCGTTATCCGTGGGGCTTAAGCCATCCCTGTTTACTCGATACCCCAAGTAGTTAATTTCGGTACACAGAAAGGTGCATTTGTCGAGACGCAATTCTAGTTTGTTTTCGACCAACGTATCGAAGACTTTTCTAATTACTTGCAGATGATCCTCGAGAGTACAAGTCGCGACGAGAATATCGTCCATGTATACAATTACCTTGCCGGTTTTTGGCAGCTCGGACATGACTCGATTGATAAATCGTTGGAAACATTGAGGACCGATTTTTAGGCCAAAGGGTAAACGAGTAAACTCGTATTGGCTGAAAGGTGTCACAAACGAGGTATACTTGATAGAGTCAGCCGCCAGCGCGATATGATAAAATCCGTCTTTTAAATCCAACGCGCTGAAATAGCATTTGTCTCGAAGCGCCTCGAGCTGATCCTCGATTAACGGGAGAGGATAATTGTCGCGACATATGATTTTATTTAGCGCTCTGAAATCAATGCACATCCGTATTTCGCCGTTTTTTTCCAGTCAAAACGATTGGCGAGGTATATTCCGACGTACTCTCTCTTACAATTCCTGACTCGATCAAAGAATCTATTATTTCACCGACCTTTTCTTTCTCGACAAAAGAAAGCCTTCTCGGACCGTGCTGGATCGGTTGCTCGTTTTTTAGACTAATACGAGCTTCCACTTGTATTTTTGGCACGCTCGGCCGGCCAGGTTTGATGTAATGCTCGTGAAATATTTCTTTGAATTTTTCCCGGTCGCCCAACGAGATCTGCGTACACGGAAAAAAAGAAACAGCGAAAATCACAGTATAAACCGCACGAAAAACAGGGTGCCATACTTCATTTTACAGTAAAACAGAGTAATGTAAATCCTGTCCTACAAAAATGACGAATTTTCCTGTACACACTGAGATTTTTACAGTTACACTGGCTTATTTACAGTTTGGTATTGTGAATAAATCAGTGATTTCAGTAAAAATATTCAACTGTAAAATTTACATGAGATCACTGATTTTCATACTGTACGCAAACTGCAAGGGTTACAGTGTACACTGTATTGAGTACAGAGTGATTCATTAAATTGTACAGTGTGGCACGGTAGTTTTACGCTTCTTTCGACAGTTCGTGACGTTATCCGTGCACCCTGAGATTTTTACAGTTACACTGGTTTATTTGCAGTTTCATATTGTGAATACATCAGTGATTTCAGTAAAAATAGTCAGCTGTAAAATTTAAATGCGATCACTGTTTTTTATACTGTCTGCGCATGAGGCACGAGGCCAGGGCACAAAGGATTGCCAGTTAGTAGTGCGTGGTTGATGGGACGCGGACATCGAAATTTGTGCGACAGAATTCAAGAAATTATGAAGAAAGAGAGAATTTTTTTAAAAAGATACGTTCTTGTCTAATTAGGACTTGTCTCGCGCGTGGGGTGAGGCACGTGGCCAAGACACAAAGGATTGCCAGTTAGTGGTGCGTGGTCGATAGGATGCGAACGTTGAAATTTGTGCGACATAATTCAAGAAATTATAAAAAAAGAGAGAATTATTTACAAAAAGGTACGTTCCTGTGTATGTGACTGATTTTGTAATATTTTCTACACATTTTTCTCAAACTTCTTTTATGGATAAACTTTTTTGTGTGCTCATTCACTTTATTATATTCTTGATATATATATATATATATATATATATATATTACATTGCTTACAATATACATTGTAAGCAAAGGTTTCGCCGAATTTTTTTACTTCATTTTTATAATCAAATTTACAGTGTGACGTTGTGAGCGGTATTCACTGGTTAGGACTTGTCTCGAGCGTGGCGCGACCAGGACACAAAGGACTGGCAGTTCTTTCAGCGCTTCGATTGTTCTTTCAACGCTATCTAATGTTATTTTTACCCCTAATTTTGTATAATATACGAGTTGTGGCACTATTAAATTACGGGGTTCATCAAGTTTGAATTACAGGATTAAAACAAGAACGTTTCCCGTGTTCACACTGTAAAAAGCAACGGTTCAAAACTGAAACTATATCTGTTTCTAACCAGTTTCTAGAACAGACGACTTCACTGTTAAAACACATACATAAACTCTGTCGACATAACTGGCGCTTTCAGTGTACATAATACAGATTAACCAACTGTCAAATTACAAATTTTGTTAAATTTATATTACAGTGTTGAACTGTCAAAATTTACTTTTGACTACACTGTATTTTGGACTGTGTGTTCTAGTAAAAGATACAGTAGAGCGGTTCGAGTCCAAAGAGGACAGTATAGGAGCTGTAATAATTTACTTTGAGCACACTGTATTTTGAGCACTGTGTTTCAGGTAATATCGCTGTGCAATCGCTCGAGTCCAATGCGAACTGTGAAGCCCCTGTATTTTGTACTATTTCTTTTTTTCCGTGTATTGACTTTTAATTCGTTCGCAATATTTTTTTTCTCAACCGCGATATTAAGAATTTCCGCGGCTGTTTTGTCATAATCTACATCTTTCGTGAGTTTATATCCGAATTTTTTAAGCGAGTCTCGACCGAGAAGTACCGGAGTTGACATTGCGCTGTTCGACACGACCCCGACAGTTATTTTTTGAGTTTCCCCTTCCAAAGTGGCATTTAACTCGACTATTCCTTTAACTAGGACTTTTGATTTATTCATTCCGTAATATCGTTGTCAATTTGGAGTGGGAGGCCCAATGTATTTTTTACTCACATACTGTTCTTTGATTAAACTTATCGGACACCCGGTATCGAGCCTAGATACCGTCGAAAACGCTTCGACGCCGGAGATGTCGTAATCGATGCTTCTCTGGAATTCGTCTCTGCATTCGGCGTTCACGTCGATAAAGTGAATCTCGTTGTCGTCGGCCGGACAGTCGCTCTCCTGAGCGTCGCTCTCTCTCGGTGATTCGTGAGTCTCCGACTCGTCATCTTCATCTGAAACGCAGCTAACTTGTCGATCGGCTTTAGCAGCAGCTTTTTTCGGCTCTGTCTGATGTTTCGTTGGTTTTCGATGTTTACAGTCTCTGGCATAATGGCCGGTGCCGTCACATTCATAACACCGAATAATTCCTCGTGTCGAGATTTTAGATTTCTCGTCTGTTTTAACACTCGAGAGCGATGATCCCGGTCGCGAGTCAGATCGATATTTCGGCCTTACTTCCGTCGATGACGAAATATATCGTTTTTGCTTTTGTTTTGTTGACGGTAGTTTTATTTGAGCAAAGTCTTTTAGCAGACTCCCAACTTGGTCGAAAGCTTGCATGCGCGCTTGATTTTGAAGATGTTCGCAAGGTATGCCATCAATTGCGTAATCTACCATTTCATCGTCTGGTATCGGTACACGGTTTCCGAGAATCAGCTTGTGATGACAATAATCGGCAAACGATTCACTCGAACGCCACTCGCGCATCTCGAATTTCCGTCGAAGTTCCATTTTACTCGGGCGCTGATCGAACATCGATTGCATCGAGTCGAACAAAGTATCGATATTCATTTCGAGATACTCGACTCTACTGTGAAACCAGTTCAGCGCTTTGCCGCGTAATTTCGAGCCAATCAAAATCTTCATGGCGTTCTCATCAAGCTCGTAAATATCCCGCAAGAGCATGGCTTGAATTTCCATCTTGAAAAATCAACTCCGGAACCGCTATATTCACTTATTAGCTCACCGACACTTTTTATACTGATCGATGAACGCGAGACAGTTGACGACACACTGTGACGCGGTGAGGCCCTTAACGCTTCGTTCTCTCTTCTCAAGTAATCGAGCTCTCGCTGCATCAGCTCTCTTTCTCTCTCTAATAAAGCAGGTTCACGTTGTGCTATCTCCTCGTTTGGCCCATTTGGATTATTATCGCGTCGTTGATGTTCGACGTTTCCGGCGTCCTCATTTTGCCGGTCTCTATCATTATCGTGTCCCTGAATTTCATCATTTTCAGGATCTTCGTTTTCGCGTGCGTTCACATCCGCTTGGATTTCGCTCGCTTGTGCTATCCATTCGTTCGTCGGATCATTTTCTTGCAGACGAATAATTAAATCTGCCTTTCGACCATGAGTGCCGAGTCCCTTACGTCGACATATCTCACAAAGTTGAAAAAGTCTCAACTGTTTAGGCTCCATCTTTTGTTCGAACCTTATATACTTTTTATTTTTCGCAGCACGAAGCACATCGAGTCTCTCGGATCGCAGAAAAGCACACAGGTGGACAACGACCGATACGTTTACCTATTTTTCGGGTTTGTGTTGAAGCACACAGCTACACCACACGCGCCGAAGACTTTTTCGATTTGTGATGATGCACAAAGCCAATCAACACTCGCGCTTTGTCCCGCGGCACACAGCACATCGAGATATTTGTACTCGCCGAAGCACAAAGCTAAACGACGTTCGCTCGGTTTCGAAACACGGTGGAAATATCCCACTTCTGATATTTATAGGGAATAAATGAGACTAAAAGACGTTGTGTATAGATCTCAAAGATTCTTTATTTCCCGACATATATTGTTTTCGTCTCCTTGGTCCGAGCGCTTCTTTCTTTTTTTTTTTCAAACGACGATCGTTTCCCCCACTCCGGCAGCCCGTAGTCGCAAGGGGCCCCGCTAGAGCGCTCTTCGCCGAACTCTCTCGCGAGATATTTTGCGTCTTCGAATATACGCCTTACGAGTATGAAAATCTGTTCTAAGTGAATCAAAACAAGTAGTTGAGAAAGTCTTTTAAATAATTTTTATACCACGTTAAAGTGTTTTTTTAACACATTTTTTTTCAATCCTGAAAAAAGTTATAATTTCACGATTTTTTCAGCTCTTTCTTAATTCACCCAGGAGAAATATATATGACAATTGAAAACTTTATTGTTTTTTTTGTTTCGGTTAAGAATTACGAGTTCCATCTTTCCCGCTGATTGGGGACTGCAGTGGTAAGACGCCCATGGGATAGGCTGATAAATCTGCAGTCATTTATTGTTTCATGTTGCAATTTTTTCATTCATTTCAAATATACCTCAATGTTTACTGGGCTCACTTGTTTTTTTCTTTTAAAAAAATGAGATTTCTCGATTGATTTTGAATTTTACCCGAACTGTAATAGTGGAGCCTGGATTCGTGAAGGCAAATATTTTCCTAGGATTGATTGCATAATGGTGGCTATTTTTTTACGAAAAATAGCGACTTCTGTTCTACAGAATTCAGAAACGTGAAGACTTCCGTGTAAGTATACCCTAAAGAATTGTTATTTGTGCAACAAATAATGTATATAGGATTAACAATATTACAAACTCTGTAATCATTTTAACAAATTATTGAGGTTATCTATCGTTTTACAATTTGTTTTGTTTTATTTAATTGCAGGTCTTTAAGGCAGTCATACGGCGATGAATAGAATTTAGAATTCATACTTGAACATACTACACACGCTGTCAAATGACAGGTCTGGGCTTTTTGGCACGTATTTTTAAACGGATGAATTAAAACGCGATTTTGAAGAATTTGCTGCATGTAAATACATGACATTTTTTAAACACTTTCTCAAAAATAAGCAACATCCCTATCGCGTAAAAAATAATTATCACGAGGAATGATATCTGTTTGAATATTACTGTTAAACGATCATTCGGTGATATTTGATATTCGTTGAATTCGGTTCGTTCAATGGCTCACATCGAATTGACATACGATTCAGCTAGTGAAGTAATCCATGGAAAATTTTCCGAACTTTTATCAAAAGTTGCTGAACCGAGTGGCTTGAAACGATAATGACTTGAAATGTTTACTGCCATCGTCGACTTGCCATAGTAACGAGTAACACCTTTTCGATGTACGTGAATTCGAAACCAAAAGTCACGGATTCACCTGCTTAAACAAATAATATGAATTCAAAATGCGATAAAAACTAGCTTTGTAGCCTAAATCAATCTGCTTACCACAAAAAAATTGTTTTAGAAATAGGTCAGAAAACGATATTTTGCCCCAATAGCAAAAAGGAGTAATTCCTAGCCATACGAGAAATATGCATTTTAACACTCGAACCATGCATTCTGTGAAAAAATAACTGAGAACAGTTCGGAAAGATATCATGCAGGTAATTGCTGATAATTGTAACGAAACGAGTGTGTTGTTCTATCACGCGGAGTATGTATTACATGAGGACATGGCGCGGGGGTGGCGTCTGGCGGCCCGTGCAGAAATTGGCCTAGGGATCCAATTGGATTCCTATACTTGTCCCTATTTCCTGCCTAGGATTCGAATGGGCCATCGCATTGGATCCCTATATTGAAACGGCACGCTCGTACATTAGATTGTCATCTAGATTCCCCATTGGAATGTACGAATCCAATTTGAAACTTAAAGGATTCCTTCATTGTTGAACAGATCCCAATACGATTCTTGATAGATCCCATTGCTTTCTATACGGGGCCGAGTTGAAATTCCGAACTTCGAATGCCCGGGAAAAAAAGTTCATGTCTGAGTGGATATGTTCATATATGTTTCAGATATTGTCATAAATGTATCAGATATATTTATATCTGACATTTTACAGTATCATATATGATTAGGTCTGATAATATTCCATATCACATATGCATATAGAAGATCATATCTGATCAAATACAGTATCTGGCCTGACCATATATGAACTCATATCTGTTTATATTTGGCTAAGTACCGAGGCGAGTTGGTACCGTAAAGTCGTATCTGAACATGCATGATGTGATATGTGAACGTATCTGTTCGTATAGGATCATATCCGATCAAATACGGTACCAGACTCCGCTATATAGATCTCATATATGTTTTTATCTGGTCAGGTACCAAGGCGAGTTGGCCGCGTGAAACCATATCTGAACATAATATGATGTGAGATATGAGCAGGCACGTTCATATAAAATTTTATCCCACCAGATAAAATACCAAACCTGGAAAATATACGAAGTCTTATACACTCATACCTTGTCGTATATGCAGTTCAGTTGTTCACACATGAAAATGTCTGAATATATGAAACGATATATGAGGATATGAGATGATATCCGATCAGATATGGCACCTCACCTGCCTGTATTATATGTGATCATGTGAGTTACTACAATATTATTAATTACTAACACGTCAAGTGATGACGTGTTAATAACCCCGCTCTATATATGTAAACATTTTAATATCTTCATGACTGCACTAACAAGATTTGATCTGTTTCAACAGGGTAAGATTTGCTCTGATATAGTCGGAGTCATACCTGGTCTGATAGTTCAGATAAACTATGATTCTATCATATGGGCAGGTCTATTGTTCATAGATGTCCAGGTCTACTGGGATCCATGGTATTTTATTCTGATACGGACAGACAGATCTGTTCCAATAAGATTAGATTTGCCTGACATGATTAGATCTGGCCCAATAAAATCAGATATACCTGACATCATCAGATCTGGCCCTATAAAATCAGATCTGGTCCAACAAGATCAGATCTTGCTTGGGGATTGGATCTGGTCAGTCCTGCTGCGATATGGACGGGTCTGCTCTCAAAATTATAAAAAAAATGGCTCTGATATGATCATACATGCTCAGATATAAGCATACATGATCTGTTATGACACTACATGAACAGATATGGCCATTTTTCTTGTCTGATCATATCTGATTCTACAGATATGATTCAGATATATTCAGATATGAACTTTTTTCCCCGGGTGCTCGCACAGCTTAAAATTCCGAATTTTAATGTTCCGAAATTCAAGATAGGTCCGGGTTGAAATTCCCAACTTTGAGTGATCAGAACGCACAAAACTCCGAAAGAATACTGCACCGAAAGATCAAAACTCCGAAAGAATTATACACGAAAGACCAAAACTCCGAAAATCTGTACACCGTCAAAATAATTTGGCTATGGAAGTTTTGAAAGTTTCAAATTTTCAATAAATCGACGAATTATTGTAATATTTTTTTTTATTGAGAAGTGATTTTGCGTCAATTTTGAAATTTGTCTAGACAATGTTATACGTTCTACATCATTTATAGCCAACTGTGTAGACTTTCGCTGGCATGATCTTGACATAGGGACCGGGTTGAAATTCCGAACTTTGAACGCGCCGACGGTTTAAAATTCCTAATTTTAATGTTCCGAAATTACAAGGTTCGTCAAGATCATGCCAGCGAAATTCTACACAGTCGACTGTAAATTACGTAGCATGTATAACATTGTCTCCACAAATTTCAAAATCGATGTAAAATCACTTCTTAATAAACAAAAATTCTTGAAACAAGTCGTCGATTTATTGAAAACGTTGAAACTCCTAAAACTTTCATAGCCGCATTATTTTGACGGTGTTCAGATTTTCGGAGTTTTGGTCTTTCCCTGGCGTGTTTGGTGTCCCTAATAAATCCCCATAGAGATGGGGGCATCTTGGGACTCCCCAACAAACATGTACACGGGATCACGAAAGGATATTTTTTCTAGTAGATCCAACAAATACAGGTTGAAAATTTCAAATAAAAATTCACAAACGATGTCAATCAGGAAATAGCGCGGAATCCACTTGGATTCCAATGTGGACACCTACGTGCGGCGTCCCTCTCAAAAATCTATAGTGATGCGATGGGATCTGGGGACTCCCCAACGAATTTCTGCACGGGGGTGGGCAGCTGTAGCTGTAAAGACCGACAGAGTACTACTGCAAGAGCCTCCAGGTCGGCAATTTCTCAGCGTGTGTCACCGCATTTCAATCGTATCAAATCCTCCGCCCAACATACCCTAGCCTGTACTGACGGGGATGTTGGGCGGAAGATTTAGGCGAGGGAGAAATTTACCGATTTTCATGTTTTTTCTTTAAAGGAGAAATTTCCTCACCTACGAAACTTGAGGTGTGTTTTATTACTACTTTTGGCTGTAACATGGTATATTTTTTTCAAAATCTTTAAAAATGTTGGTGTTATGACATGGTCGTCTAAACTGCATTTACAAAACTGGCGTGACCTATAGCTAGAAAACTAATGGACCGATTCCAATGAAATTTGGTATAAATATTTCGAAACTTATTGTCTAAAACGTGACCCTAAATGTCTTCAAAAATTGAAAAAAAAAATTATTAAAAAATGTAGCCATTTTTTTCCGGAAAATTAATATTGTTTTGTTTCAAAGCGTACCATTTCATCGATATCCAACATTTCTCACTTTTTCTTGGCTCACATGCTGCGTATGAGTGTTAATGAAAGAAATATATCCGTTGGATGTTTTCAGATTAATCCCGTCGATGCTACATGGCATGCCGTCTAACAACATCCGCCGGAACCAGTTTAGAAGACCGTCCCATACCTCCAGAGGCGTAGCCGGTACTTGCTCCAGGGGTGGAAGGGGCAAAAGCGAGAAATAGTATATTACGACCCTAGGCCCGAAAGTTGGATTTCCTGGCATGTGCGATATAGAGGCCGAGGCGAAGCCGAGGCCGTCATATCGCACATACCAGGGCATCCAACATTTGGGCCGTGGGTTGTATACAGTACTACCTCCCTAAGAGAGCGGTCTAGGGCGGTTAGGGGAAGTAATTCTCGAGAAATTCGTCGCCGAAGCCTTCCCCCACCGCTAGGTTAACGCGCTCGAAAATCGCGCATGTGGTAGCGTGTATGTGTTTCTCCACTCGTCCTCTATGAGAGAGCGCGAACGAAAGTGTTGAGAAAACTGTAAACAAGTTGCGGAAAGTGTACTGGCGTTTCGTCGTTTCATGCGTAAGTATATCTCATTGAATATTGATGTGTAAATCTTTCTTTTTCTTCGCGTTTTTTTTATTCTGCTGTTTGGTATATTTTGTTGTTGCAATATTATAACACATATGAAGGAAACATTTGTAAAACTTTCAATAATTGTTGAATTATCTTATTGTTCGCAAAAATATACGTAGTATATTCGTTATCGAAACTCGAACATATACAGTAGAACCTCGATTATCCGAACCAATTGGGACCGAGACTAGTTCGGATAATCAAAAGTTCGGATAATCGTCTCTACGATTCTTGGGGACGTCAACAGGACTCTATACTCTGATGTATAGTATATATGTTATGATACATACATATTGTATATGCTGTACGATATTTGCATTTATTACTATTACTCAAAAACATATCTCTAGTATAATGTAGCCTCGATAATTTTTATTAATATCAATAATATTCTATGCTGTGTTAATGTCTATTAAAATATTTTTTACTTGCATTAAATTACTACTTGAAATTTAATTATGGTGCATGTTTTTTTCTCCGACTTTACGGCTTAAACGTATATATTATATATATACGTATATATATATAATACGTATATATATATACGTCTATATATACGTATACGTATAATACGTGTGTATATATATATATATATATATATATATATATATACGTATACGTATATTATACGTATACGTATAATATACGTATATTATACGTATATTATAATATACGTGTAATATACGTATATTATAATATACGTATTGTAAGTTAAGTTGTATCGTTAACTTACAATATATATTATACGTATATATATATACGACATACGTATATATATATAATATACGTATATATTATATATAAACGTATATATTATATATATACGTATATATATTATACAAAGGAATATTATCCATTTGACAATCGTGCGACGTGAGATTTTCTGAAATCGCTCGCGATCTCTTATCGAGGTGTCCGCGACAAACTCGAGAGGCCTCGGGTACACTGGACAGCTCGAGCTAGGTGGGGGAAGCCATAAAATGCGCTCAAGCGGAACGGCGGGGAAATTCTCTCTTAGGGAGGGCTCTCTTAGGGAGGTAGTACTGTACTATTTTTCTTGATCCCGTAGCCGAAAGTACGGGCCTAATTAATGTATGTAATTCCGTGCAATTAATGCTGTCATTCGTGCTGTCAGCTGTCATCTGTCGGCTGTCAGCGGGCCATCTCGTGAAATGCAATGAAGCTGTTATTCTCGCAGGGAGGCGAGTGGAGGGGGGGGGGGGGGGGGTGCCCGTCCGACTTTTGCAAGACCGAGGCGAAGCCGAGGTTTTGCTGGTCGGGGCGGGCATTAAAAACATCAAGATGAAATAAAACCAACATTATTAACATAAACATCAAATCAACGAACCAAGAACCTTCTGATGAGGATTCTTCCATTTTTTTTTTTTCGACACGAACGAAATTCTTCGCGAGACCACGACACGACTTTGACAGGAGCGAGCACAAGATAAAAGAATTACGTGCATATGTAAATATCGCCGGCCGCGAAAATCCTGTCAGAGCGAGCGGTCGTCAGCCGGCCACGAAAAATGCTCTTCCCGGCCTGAAATGCGGCCGGAAAGTGCGTACTTTCGGCTAGGGGAGCAAGAAAAGTCTTTTTCTATTCTGGCATAGCAGCTCTGACCTCACTTCGTTGGCAGTTTAAATTTACACTTTGGCAATCCTAAGGATAGAATAATAAATATTTGAGGACAATCGGTAAAATGTAAACATTCTTGTTAAAGTTTTGCCGAATACTCGGTTTGGTTGTAATGCTTTTTATCATTTTGAGGTACTCATTCATTTAATTTTACAACATTAATTTACTCAGATACATAGTTACGACTAACGCCATTTGTCAAATTGCTCAGCAAGTACCGTTGTGTTCCTAATAAAACCTCCACAGTCAAATTACCAAACTACTTGACTAGACTTTACTTATCCAAATCTGGCCTATGAAATTGGCATACTCTATTGACTGACTTGTATGTCACTCAAAGCATTTATGACATTTCGATTGACTGGACCCTGGGCTTGGATTCTGTAGGAAAGACCGGTTGCGCCACGCGCGTATCGCGTTGTTCGGTGTCATCTACGTACAAATCGGCGAGGTTTCTAACCAAGGATTCGCGCAGCTGTCATTGTGAACTAGGGCGCAAATGTAGAGGCCATGCTAGGTCTGTAAATTTTTCGGATTTTTTGGAAACGTACTTGGCAGATTTGCATAATACTTCCATGGGACCATTTCGCTGTGTTTCCCTATACAGTCCAACCTCGATATAACGAAGATTTGTCCATTCTCTTCCGATAGAGACCCGAAACGTTGATGCAACGACATAATCATCATATACATCATACTCTGCTAATTGCTTGCAAAAAAATGCTCCAATGCAAATCTTTGTTTCTTTTAAAAATTTGAGCTCAACATCTCAAAACTAGAGATTCACACCTTCAATTTGCTTTTTTTTATTTTGCTGTACGACCATTTTTCGAGGAGCTACAGCTATTCGAAAATGACCCTAAAATTGGCGAACTTTTTCAATATCCTTCAATTCTTTTGCCTAGTGTATAATATTGATATATATTTTTTCAATAACATTTTAAGGAACACGAATTCGGTATAACGAAACCTCAATACAACGAAAACTCAACATATGAGGGTGGGGTGAAAAGTTTCCGGCCTGACCAAGAGATGGTGCCACTAGGTCTAGTTTTGGAGCGGCGTCCTACAGTACCATTCCTACCCAGCATGTATGTACAGTTTCAGCCCAATCGCTACGTTAGTTTGCGTTTGAGAGCACATTACGCGAGACGCTTCTGTTGTTTTCGTAAAAATGGAAAAATTGGAAAAACGTGCTGTCATCAAATACTTCCATTTGAAAGGTTTTACACCAAAACAAATAAAAGAAGAGATGGATTCAACACTAGGAGACTCCTCCCCATCATATTCAACTATTAAGAAGTGGGTTTCTGAATTTAAAATGGGTCGTGTGAGCACCTCTGATGAGCCTCGCTCAGGACGGCCCATTGAAGTCACAACTTCAGAGATGATTGAAAAAATCCATAAAATAGTGTTAGAAGACCGCAGGTTGAAAGTGCATGAGATAGCTGAGACCTGTAGGATGTCAGCTGAACGTGTGCGAAATATTTTGCACAACGATTTGAACATGGAAAAGCTGTGTGCAAGGTGGGTGTCGCGTTTGCTAACGCTCGACCAAAAACTGCTTCGAAAAACCATTTCTACCGACAATTTGGCGCTGTATAGGC
This sequence comes from Ophion obscuratus, assembly GCA_964007375.1. Classification (NCBI taxonomy): domain Eukaryota; kingdom Metazoa; phylum Arthropoda; class Insecta; order Hymenoptera; family Ichneumonidae; genus Ophion; species Ophion obscuratus. Next base: position 42,601,057 of record OZ023312.1, read on the forward strand.
GTAATCCAAACGAATTTTTGCGTCGATTCATAACTGTTGATGAGACATGGGTCCACCACTACATTCCTGAAAATAAAGAACAGTCAAAACAGTGGGTTGGAAAAGGGGAACCAACCCCAAAGAAGGCAAAAACAATTTTGTCGGCAAACAAGGTTATGGATACTGTTTTTTGGGATGCGAGAGGAATTATATACATTGATTACCTTGAAAAGGGTAAGACTATCACTGGTCAATACTACGCAGAGTTATTGCAACGTTTGAAGCACGAGGTGCAAATTAAACGACCTCATTTGGCGAAGAAAAAAGTTTTGTTTCATCACGATAACGCAACAGCGCATTCGTCGATTGTTATTGCCATGTCCAAAATCCACGAATTGAAGTTTGAATTGATGCCGCATCCTCCCTACTCTCCAGACTTAGCCCCCAGCGACTATTACCTGTTTCCTAACCTCAAAAATGGCTTGGCGGAAAAAGATTTAAGAGCAACGAAGAAGTTATCGAAGCTGTAAATCAGTATTTAGAGGAGCTTGACGAATCTACGTTTAAAACTCGTATAACTAAATTAGAACACCGTTATGAGAAATATATCAGTGTTGATGGAGATTATGTTGAAAAATAAAGCAAAAAAAATTTTTAAACATCGTTTTTCTTGGTCAGGCCGGAAACTTTTCACCCCACCCTCGTAACTAACTTCCCTTGAGATTCGTTATTCGAGGTTCGACTATGCAACAAAGTAACAACCATTCAAATTAGACCAGCCAACACGGCGTAATCGGAGTACATAACATATAAAATAAATTATAATAATACATAGCCGACGAACAGTTTTAAGCGGGTTTAAAATGGTTTTATTTGAAACGCTCGAAAGTAAAATTACATACTCCTAGTTTTAACACTATTCTGTATTAATTTTGTACTAATTTTGAAATGTCAACATGTTTTGTGTCCTATAGATTACAACCAATTCGAATCTAGCAGTCCACTCGAGTTCCCGACACCCTTATCGATGCAAAATCATCCGCTGATTTCGAATTTTCCATGTAGAACTCGGGGGGGGGGGGGGGGGGAGCGCGCATCCTGCCTCACCATGGCTACGCCTATGCATACCTCCGCCATTTTTAAAGATCAATTCTTTTAATACCATGTAACAGCCAAAAGTAGTAATAAAACATCCCCTAAGTCTCAAAAATGGCAAAGAAACCTTACCTTTTGAAAAAATAATCATGAAAATCAGTAATTTTTTCCTCGCCTAAAGCCCCCCTTAAAAGCCTTCATTTAATCATTTGTTCAATCTTCTTTTCCCAAGGCTACCGTTTACCCGTCCCTCGACCAGTCGTGTCATACACGAAAACGGCAAAAAAAATCCTAAAAGGAATTCCCGAAGTCTTTCATAAAGCCCTTACATAGATGACTCATTTATCAGGAGAAAGAAACTTTTTCATTCTCGAGCTCGCACATTTCAACCCTTAAAAATCCGCGATGAAATATACCTTCTCAGCGTGTTCAATCATGAAGGCGAATTTTCTCTCGCCGAAGAGACATGTAACAAAGAAAACATTAATTTTCACCTCAAAGCTTCCATTTTTCAGTACGAAAAACAAATATAATACGAAGCTCACGTCGTTCGTTTCATGCCCGCAATATGCAAAGACCACGTCTGTCCGGCGAATGGTGTTGTCTATCCGATAATTATAGTGATCGTCGACCAGCGGGTACATTGGACACGGACAGCTCCGTTGACAAGAATAATGAACGGAGAACGCCGGCAGGAAAGACGGGAAGAGCATGTTGAATAAGGGGACACACCAAGAGCGATGTGAGAAGAGCGAGGTGAACATCGCGTCCATGTTTTCGTCATAGCAGCAATTACGTGCCTCCAGATGTATATCAGAACGATTACGTATATCAAACTGCGCAGCAAAGCATATTTATATACATACACATGTACCACAGTAGAATGCAGATAGAAAGAGTTGATGAGGTTAGGGGGTATAGATGGCGTTTCTGAGCGTTTCCCGATGGTCTGCGTACAGTGAAATATGGAATCGCTTCTGACAGCTTATCCTCCCATTCCAACTTCAACGGCAAACTCCCATCCATCCCCTTTCGCCTCTCTCATCCATGTGCTCACTGCGAGCCCGCGAACAGTGGCGAACTGTTTTCATAGAAAATCGTGATGTATTACCGGATGCACGGGCATCCTCCTCGTTGTTGGATTCGAGAATAAGGAGCGAAGGATGAGGACGAGAAGAGAAATGCAGGGTAAAAACATCGAGATGTAAAAGGGATGATAAAAAAAATGTGTAGCTGTAGATGAATTTCAGTGTGGAACTTTGCACGTTGGAACAATGACCTTTGTTCCATAGCTTCGAGTTTGCAGTAGTGAAACGCGCTGGAGAAAAATGGCTTCTAGGGATTCCTTTGGGAGAAACAGTACGATCGATCTTTTTTCAAATTCTCAAGGTATCGATGATTGATAAAGGTTGAAGCGTTGAAGAAAAAAAACACATGGCAATCTATGTAATTCGCAAGTGGATCGTGTATTTTTTTTTTCAAGTTACTCATTGCTCGATCATTGCAATAATATATTCCCTTTTTTGTGCTGAATCGGTGCATGAAATTACAAGATAACAAAGGAAGTTTTCCGGCCTTTTGAGCCTCCATTCTGATTCGTTCAGGCTTTATGGTGGTGATCCAGCTGCCGGAGGCTTTTTAACCGATTGGATCCCGGGAAATCATCGCTCGTGATGTACAATACACGTTTTTTTTTATAGACTTATAGCAGCGTGTGTAGCCGAGGGGTAGCAGACGTTCGATTGTTCCATTGAATAGCCGATGCGATCGATTTAATCACCGTTCTCCATTATTGTGGATGCCTTTCTTCGGGTGACACTCCACGGAAAAAGTAAGGGGAAGTTTGAGCACGTTCTCCCACTCGCTTACCCACACTCGTGCACTCTCTTTACTTTTTTCTACGGATCCAATTCCGGTAAGTTCGCCCGTAAGAGTTCCGTTTCGCGAAGTAACTACGCGTAAGGATGATTACAAGCATTTTATTGTAGAGCGCGCAGTACTGAGCCAGCCAAGCCAAGACTTCTCGGCCTCAATCACTGTGGCTTTGAATCTCTTTGGTTTCCCGATCTTCACAAACATCGGGCCTTACGGTGGAACGGCCCGTGTAGGGATTTCGATGGGGCCCGATTCAGGGCGCGTTCAGGTTGACTGACTGCCCTGGTAGGGTACTTATAAAGCAGACTGAAAGCGCCCTGCTAGAAAATGTAACGTTGAGTCATATACAGGCCTTACCTGGTTTCCTGATCAGGCCACTATCGGGTTGCCTGATCAGGTCATTATAATAGTCCCTGACGCAGCCAGAACACATACGAACTCTACATTCAATTTTAAATCCTAGTATCTCGGGAAAAACGTTCATATCTGAATATATCTGAATCATATCTGTAGAATCAGATATGATCAGACAAGAAAATTGGCAATATCTGTTCATGTAGTGTCATGACAGATCATGTATGCTTATATCTGAGCATGTATGATCATATTAGAGCCATTTTGATCATTTTGAGAGCAGACCCGTCCGTATCGCAGCAGGTCTGACCAGATCCAATCCCCAGGCAAGATCTGATCTTGTTGGAGCAGATCTGATTTTATTGGGCCAGATCTGATCATGTCAGGTAGATCTGATTTTATTGGGCCAGATCTGATCATGTCAGGCAAATCTAATGTTATTGGACCAGATCTGTCTGTCCGTATAAGAATAAAATACCGTGGATCCCAGTAGACCTGGACATCTATGAACAATAGACCTGCCCATATGATAGAATCATAGTTTATCTGAACCATCAGACCAGGTATGACTCTGACTATATCAGAGCAAATCTTACCCTGTTGAGACAGATCAAATCTTGTTAGTGCAGTCGTGAAAATATTAAAATGTTTACATATATAGAGCGGGGTTATTAACACGTCATCACTTGACGTGTTAATAATTAATAATATTATAGTAACTCACATGATCACATATAATGCAGTAGGGTGAGGTGCCATATCTGATCGGATATCGTCTCATATCCTCATAAATCGTTTCATATATTCAGATGTTTTCATATGTGAACAACTGAACTGCATATACGATAAGGTATGAGTGTATAAGACTTCGTATATTTTCCAGGTTTGGTATCGTATCTGCTAAGTCATAAGGTCAGAAACTGTAAGTATTATCGCCTTTCTGTACTTTCTATGACCTTCAATGACCTTATGTTATAGGTCGTTGAACTCATTTTAAGCTCCTCTTTCATGATACAGAAAAAAACATACCGATCCATTAAAATAAAATGGAGTTGACCTTCAAATGTCCGAAGTACCTCCACCTGCAAAACAACTATTATCGCTATCGCATGGCCCCTTTCGAACTGTGTAATTTCATTTCAGCAAATATTTCTATGAACCTTATAGTTTCGAAGACATCCAAGGTGCTAATAGTTATTGATCCATCCTGTATACTGTTCAGGTCTTCATTAAGCGTTGTGCATATGCTGATTCGCCCCTGATACCTTTAACGTATGAGTAACATGTTAAACACATATAAACACGGTTCGGTTATACATACCTTGTTCCCACGACGATGACACTTTCTGATATGTGCTTTGAGATTTACAAAGCTGCCGAAATCTTCTAACACGCATCCGAGTTGTATAGCGTTTTTTGTCATGACAGTCCAGAACATATTTTTTATGGAATTCAGGAATACATCGAAACTCCAAAGCTACGATGCTGTCGAATTGAAGTTTTTATGTGGAAAATAAAAGGTTATGTGCATCTAACGACTGCTGAGGCAGTTATAGGGCAAGCCTTATGGTCTCTAAAAAGCCCATGGTCTTTTTAGAGAAAGCCTTAGTAGGGCCTTCTCAGGGAAAGACCTTATCGGGGAGGCCTTATCGGGGAAAGCCTTAGTAAGACCTTATCGGGAAAAGCTTTAGTAAGGCCTTATCGGGGAAAGCCTTAGTTGAGCTTTATCACGGAAAGCCTTGCTATAAATAGGTATTTATTATCGGCGAAAGCCTTACAAGGAAAGGTTGCGAGAGCGATCTCTTCGATTTCGATAAAATTTAACATGTTTGTAGAATGAGTAAAAATACGCGACACGTATTTTTTATATCTGCGGAACCCAATTTTTAAGGCTTGAAATGCATCCTTGAAAATTGGAGTGTTTTTCATTTTTCGTCGATAACGTTTTAACGGTACGAGATATGAAAAACTTCAAATTGCAGAAAATGTTTATTTTTTTTCGTGTACATTGAAGATGAGAACGATAACGTTATCGACGAAAACCGAAAAACACCCTTAATTTGGAGGGTGCGTTTCACCCCTTAAAAATCGGGTTCCGCAGATATAAAAAAATACGTGTCACCTATTTTTACCCATTCTACAAGGATGACAAATTTAATCGAAATCTGAGAGATCGACCTCGCAACCTTTCCTTGCTGGTAGGATCTTATCAGGGACAGCCTCAGTAGGGCTATTTTAAAATTGTCTGATTTCGGCCCTAAATATTTCCGGCCCGATCGGGGAAGAATCGGGATGTCCTTAACAGGTGTTACGCGTATCACACCCGGATCACGGCCTGATCCCGATCAGGCTAATCCTAAGAAAATTCTACGCGGGGGATTCATATAGACTTTGCTCAAAATTGACCGTATGATTCTATTCTTGATCATCATGCAATGACAATGTTCGACAATGTCTTCATTTCAAGATCGGTAACACTGCGATTGTAATTGTAATTACGTTTCAATAAATGCCGATATTTTAATTGAATGCACCAAAATATCGCAATAGGAATTGCTAGTAATAGGAATTTAAGGCGATCTGAAAGATCCTTTCCCTTTGAGGTTCCGCTTTGCTACTTCTTATGACGTCCGGTCGATGCTGCTTCATGCCGTAATGAGCTGTACGCGCCTGCAAATTGACAATGATACAGTTCTACGGTCTCTTTCTAATTCATCTTCAGCATCTCTATCGGCGTATCTTCGAACTAATCTCGGATTCATGGCGTTTCCGTGACCCCATCTACAAATGCAGTTTCCAACTCCATGTATGGGGTTAAAAAATTACAAAGCTATTATTAAATCCAGAAGAGTCTGTCATTTCCTCAATTCTCATTTTTTTTCTAGAGCCTATGTCAGCAGGTAATTCAAGCTTTTTTTTGTATGACATCCCTAATTGGCGGAAGTGCGCGTCTCAAGCGAGAAAACAATATCGACTTGTTGACGAAACGATGTCATTTTTGGCACAGTTAAACATCGTGTCAGTTTATTTGAGTTGCTGATATTGATTAGAGACAGGTAGGTAAACACAATGAAAGTACTAATTATTAATATAATAAGAACGGTTTGTCAGAAATTTTCAAGTTTATTGCGTGATTTTTTTAAAATTCGTTAATCGTCAATGGGGCAAGATGAATACAAGCTATCGGAAACCCAGAATATTTTACAACGAACCACTATTTACGTTAGAAAGGGTGAAATGAAACTAGTAAAGCATTTGGTTCCTTTTCAACCGGTGTTTCTACCAAGGGAAGAAAAAGAACTTACAAATGATCAAAACAATATGGAAGCAAGATTATTCGGACTAATCCTACAGAACTTAGACGATTGGCTTATCAAATTGATGTTATTGAGAATGAAACCACTTTTATACGCGAGAGATGTCAATAATTTGTGTCCAACCATTATCCCAGCGCTGTTTCATCTTGTCCTGCATACGGGGTATGATGGGAAAAATAATGGATTGATTAAAAATATATATTGTATGAAACAAATAAGAAAGATTGATTTTTTGCTTACAAAATTAAAAGATTAATAAATGTCGAATAGTTTTTAAAATAATTAAAGTTGACTGACTCGTATATGTATTGATTTATTTGAACATGACCTTAGCGATATAATCTTGCCCCGACTTCCCCTACACTTGATACATTCCGATGTTTCTCACCACCTTCAGATGGCTAAATAGAAGGCATGCCAAAAGGGGTAGGATCCCTCCATAGTAAATACGATTTCGGTGGTCGCACATTGCCAACGATCGAAAACTATTACAAAAAAATGTGGTAGAGTCTCGAGACAAGTACAATTATCCTGATACAAATGACAACCGATTTGTCTTGATTGTAGACGGGACAAGATTCTCTTATGGCTTACATGCGAATCCAACAACGTTTTTCTTGCATTAATAAAAAATTTCGTGGATTCCAAATTACTTCATGCTATAATTTAAATTAATTTTCATTTTCTTACCGTTTTCTACTGTGGTCAGAGTAAATGTTGCAGCTATGGGCGTCTTAGTTTTCCGCAAATGTAATGCTTTTTTCGATGCAAAACCTACTAGCAATCATTTTTCCGAACATACTCCATGACTCATACACGTATTCTCGTATGCAGAAGTTTTTTTCTTCGAATACGTAATAACACCATATAGATCACTACCATTCGAGAGATGATCAGTTTTCCTAAAAAATTCTGTTAATTCATAGGGTCGACAACTGTGAATATTAATTGTCAGACTGCAGTGACGAAGGATCATCAACGTCGACAAAATGCAGTGACGAAATATGGTATTCAAAATAATTCTGGATTAAGGCAGGACCAGGCTCGCAGGAAAAGTTCTAGCGACGATTCTGGGCTGCACGAAGGGAGAGTGCAATGACGCCCCAGGCGAGAGTTAGGACATTTCTCCTTACCTTGCCTAGTCCGGAATGAAGTCGGATCATATTTTTAAGATGCAATTTCGTCGCAAATCTCTGAATCGCGAGAGTAGCAGCTGCTTCTACTATACATGTATCATCTTCCACAGCTCTTTTCTCTCTCTCTCTCTCTCTCTCTCTCTCTCTCTCTCTTTCTCACCCCGTTCTTGGTCCTCCTGCACTGCGTTCTCCAGCCGTCTCTTGAATTTTCCTCATTGGCACTATATCTCAACGGGAGGGCCATTTTCTGCATCCACGCAAACGAAATCTCTCTCTTTCTATATCTTTTTCTCTCTATTTTTTCCTATACTCCTCGTGGCGTCTGTACATCCTGAGCAGGCGAAAGATCGCGATGAAACGAATCGAGGAGAGCACGAGTCGAGCTTCACGATATTCGCACGATACGAGATTGCCGAGACGCCCAAGGACGTATCCGGTATGATTTAGTACATGTAAAGGAAGCTGCAACGCGCCCTTTAAACTTTTAGGGCTCAATGTGAGAAGCCACCGATGAGAAAAAGCAGGGCGTAACCAAGGCGGCACGAAGCTCGAAGTTGTGCAAGTTAGGTCCTTCCGTTAGCCAGCAACCCCTAATACATAGGACGCCATATCTATAGCCAGGGAGCTCGGTGTACATGCCCAAGACAGGGAGGAAATGGCAGCAAAGGGAGATAGCTGCGTGGATTGCCTATAAGGGATGGTGAAATGGGCCGCGGAGGTTACGGTTGCGGAGCGAATATGAAGAAGGAGAAGGAGAAATTGGGGGAATGCGAGTTAGGCGGATTAACCGAAGAAGGGTGGTGAAACTTAATATACCCCAGACGGGAGCATACTAAGATGAGGCAGCGGACGATATCTTGCCTCTTATCCGCTCTTCCTCTACTTTTCTTCTTTCTCTCTCATCTTCCACTTCAACTCTTTCTCTCCACTCTTCATCCTCATCTTTTCGCACTGCTCTGTCTAGTTTTCTCTCCGTTTTCTCGACTCTTCCTTCTTTCTGCATTCAATCCCTTCATCTTTTCTCTCCGTCTCCGCATCTTCAGCTATACTTCTTCTTTCCTCCAATCCTTCGTTTCGCGCCTTTGCTTCTGGCTTATTTATTCCTGTACTTCGCGTTATCTCATTTCTGCTTCCTCATTCTCGTTTTTTACACCCTTCCTTTCATCATTTCGCTATTTCTCGACGGCTTCTCCACCGAAAATGGTGGATTAGAGAGAACGAGATTAAAGGATTACGAGATTCTGACGAAAATTGGCAACGACCGGTTAAAAGATCGTCACCCTCCTGGGTGTTAGCAGGGGTGAGAGACTCGTTGACTCACTCGGCTAACCCAGTGATCTTGGCGAACGTTTTGTTCGGATATTCGTCCATTACTTTGGCTGGTCAAATTTATTGTCATTCTTATTTCTTCGAACGTTTTTACTTTTCACTTGGACTCCAAGGTATTGCGCTTTACGTCGTAACTTCAATCTTGCGTATGTTATACTTGAGGGTATTTCTACCGACGCTTTTATTTTTCACTTGGCCGCGAAGCTACTCCGTTCTTTTTTATATCTTAAGCAACATCATAATCGTCATATTCTTTTATTTCGTCAATTTGGCTGTTGAAGGGAGACGATCTTTTCGCAAGTTCCCTACTAACTTACTTTTACTTGTCTTTCGCTGGGAAACTTTCATCCTTCTCCTTGGGCTCGTTCATCCTATGCTTGGAAGAAAAATGGTGGCGTAGGCTGTATAATGATCGTGATGTCGGAAAGAAGCGTGAAAGCTTCGTACGTGTTCTCGTCACTTTATTTCACTCCAACGCATACACGTTGATAAGCAGAGAGTAGGAAAAGTTGGACACGCTGTGTAATTACTTTTGAGGGATGAGGGCTTCGGGGCACAGAATTGTCGAATAATATGTTATTCGCGAGCTTACGAAGAACCGAGCATCGTTCCATTTCATTCGTCATACAGGGCACACCTGGAAGTTTCCATTAAGCTGAAATGACACGATTCCTGGGGAGATTACGATATCTTTGGCGCCGAAATTTGACCATTGGATTATGAAATATGGCTGAAAAAAATACGAAAAACAAGAATAACTTTTTTCGTTTTGAGCCTTAGTTTTGGATTTACAGCGCTTCGAAGAGAAAAAGTGTATTTTTCCGATTTTCTATGTAAATCGAATTTTCCACGTGTTTTACATTGTTACGTCGTACTTTGTTTGGGTTTGTTCTTGTTTATTTCCTCGACATAGCGCATTCCGAAGAAAGCTACATTAATGCAAACCAGCTAAATTGCGTAATAACGAATAATTCGTAAAATGTCCTGTATCTTCTAAAGGAAGCCAAAATCGCGATTTTTTTATTCTCAAAAAAGTGTTTCTTTTGCGCCAAATATGAATAATCCACGATCAAATTAAGGTGCCAGAATTATCGTAATCGTGCCCAAGCATATGCCGGAAAAATGAAATTAAGAGCACCTAAGACTAATCAACGTTGAACGGTATCGTACACATATCGAAAGTGCTCCAGACGCACCCAACGATTCCACACACACATCGAAGGTGCTCCAGACCCACCCAATGATTCCACGCACACATCGAAGGTGCTCCAGACCCACCCAACGATTCCACACACACAAAAGTCGCATTTTCTATCGAATATGGACGCTGCATGGTTAAAATTGGGAACCACAAACATAATAATGCTTCGACTTTCAACCCCCTGTTTCACCCCCTTAAACGCCGAATTTCAATTTTTGTCACTCTTGAAAAAAGTCTTATTTTGGGCCAAATATCAATAAACCAGGGTCAAATAAAGGCGCCAAAGATATCGTAATCGTGCCCGATTCCTCTGGTGAAGCAATTCGTTAAGAGTTTTCGAAAGCATTCGCAAAAACTTTCGAACAGGATGACTTGAAATTTTTACAGCCAAAGCCGAATTCCTAGAGAAAGGTGCTAGAACTTCCCGACATCTGTGATTCAACGAAAAATAAATGTATAGATTCACTCGCTAGAGAAAACGGCAGGCTTCTTTGGACATCGATGCCCAACCGAGCTAATGCTCCAATCTCATTGAAATGTTCTACTTGAAAAGGTTGGAGCGTTAGCCACGATCCAAGACTAATTGTGGAAAAAATATATGTTATTGTCTGGCCTATAGGGTCAAAGTGGGAACAGTAGCAACGGTGGGTACACTGAACTTTTTCCGTTTCTCAGAAGTGGACATGTATGTATGTGCGTCTTTTTCACATTAGAACCGCCCTGGGATGCCAATAGGTTTGAACCTGTCTGTGAGTCGCTCCCGCGGAATTCGGCTGTGAGAGGTGATTTTATATTATTTTTGGTGCCAAAAGTCGAAAAACCAGCTGAGTTTGTACGTTTTTTACTTCTTTACCTCTCGCAGTTATGTTCGAAGTCATTATTCTCACGCAATATACAGCTATATTGTGGTATTTGAGCATTGCATTTGTTAACCTAACAAAATTAGAAACTTGTCAGTACTCGCTTTAGGAAAAAAGAGAGGGTCGGTACACAGTGGCTCAATTTTTCGAGGTACACAGAGGTAAGTCATAATATGAATATTTTCGCGTTGTGATTTAGATAGGCACTGGTACTACCTCATTAGGTAGGTACTCATTGTTGATTAATATTCAATAAATGATTGTGATTGATCTCATAAAATGGTGTTTTTTTTAAATTAATTTTTCAATCGTTCACTGTACATTACTCCCCGTTGTATAGAGAAAAGTACTCCATTACCTACAAGTGTACAGTGGATCAGGGTAATTTTCTTCAAATTTTGCTTGATTTTGAAATTTCGTTTGACTGTGAAATCAGGCATGTTTCACTGTGTACACCCCCAAGTACACAGTGGATCAAATCCCATTTTTTTAAACATGGTTATTATCTTAATATCTATTGGGTTAAACAGTTCAGTGTCTTTTAACAACGCGAAGCCATTGAACACACCTCACGCTTAGTCCAGGTTTCATTGAGATTGTGTAAACGGTTAAGCAGCTATAGACCTCTGAAAAAAATGAACCACTGATCCCACTCTCATCCTCCTGAGTCTATACGATTTAAAAAAAATGTTCAACCTCAAAACACACGAGATAAAAAATAGTACAATGTGTGTAATTTTATTGGCTATTTAGCATCAATGGTTCAATGTATGTAATTTTTTTGGCTATTCAGCACCAATACAAACCATTTCTAACAACGGATTAATGCAAACGCAACGTTTGTAAACATTCGTAAGAAAAAAGAAACTCCATCTTGTTCATCGTATACCATATATATTCAACGTTGAACTATCAAGGTATGAAGAAAGATTACGAATCTTGGCTGGCGAATGAAGAACACTGCTGCCAATATCAATGTTCGCGAAGTTGCGAAATTTCGGCAACACTGTATATTAATTAACGGTAACAATAAATAATCTCGTGAACAATATAAATAGATATAATTGTGAATGACTAAAAATTTCATTCTGAGTTGCATAAAACATTCGCTGGTGTACTTTTTTTTTCATGATAATCATCGATAATGTTATACTTCTTCAAGTTGGTATTAACACAAAAGCTTCTGTTATTTACGTAATAAAAATATAAAAATACATAATTATGCCGTTTGATTATATATTTTATGAAAAATTAGCATCTACAGAATAAACCTCGTATGTATTTTTTTGAGGTTCATAAACCGTCATTCGGCTCAACTGGACCGCTCCACATTCCTTAAAGTACTACTCGTACGATCTTCAGCAATAAGTTGAATTCGGTGACGAGAACTGTGACGTTTCGTCAACGAAACGAGACGAATGAGCGTACGATACAGGAAGGCACGTAGAAAATCCTGCGGATCCGGGAAACGAAGATGTACGATACGTTAGATGAGCCTGCCTGGACCAGAATTCGTGTATTTACTTTTTTTTTTATATATATTCTTTTTACGCGGACAAGGTACGAAGCTCAACGAGCTCACGATCCCGCTTGCGGCTCCATCGTGTGTTAGCCTTACATACTCTCGCCGAGAGTGGCTCGTTGTTTGGGCTTAGACGACTATACGAGGGCGAATGATGGCGAGACGCTGAGTGTCTTATCCTGTTAGGACTTACACGTGCGAGCGCTCCGTCCGGAGAGTTCGAGAAAAAAGTCAAAGAAATATCGCGACAAGAAACTCAGGAGAAATAAATCTCCGCCTAGTCTCGTGATAAAAGCTCGTGATTCATATATACGTATGGGCTATTCCGTCTCTCACAATCAGACGCGGATGAGGCATTCCGTCTCTCATTTAGCCGGACGCAGCAGGATTTGCTTCATCTCTCATCGTTATTCATTCGTTCGACGCATTTTTGTTCTCTATGCATCTTTCATTCGTGTTCCATCGGGAGGAGAATTGTTGAGGCCTTATAAAATTTGTATGTGAATTTTTTTTTAAACTTTTATTTAATGTACTAAAAAGTAAAAAAGATTCTTTATGTGTCTATAAATAAAAGCTTGGGGGCTCAACTTTTTAAATGTTTAATAAATTTGATCAATTCAGTTTCGTTAACCGTATTTAATTTGGCACCATAGTAACTAGAGATATTATTATCACACTTTCATAGAAAGTTTTGGGGTTTTTATTTAAGCAATCTAAGGTTGTTTTACTGTAAATTAAATACAGTTGATATGTTAACGGATTTATGTAAATGAAGGATTATATGTCTAAATTTTGAACGCCCCAAGATTTTATTTAGAGTCACATATAGGTAAATTGGTAAAAAAAAAGTATTTTCTACTTTTTAATACATTAAACAAAAGCTTGTTGAATTTTTTTTACACACAAATTATTGTCGCGTTTTTAGTTTTAATCTTTTTTTATTTTTAATGTAGACTTTAATTGATCTTATTACAGCTCTGACATTTTTGCAAAATTTTTGCAAGTGGGTGAAATATTGATTTTCCGTTTTGCATCTCACGGAAAGTCTTTTTTTTTATTTTAATTAAATCATGCATTATCACCTCTTAGACGCGTGTTTGTAAAATTTCAGAGCGTTACTTGGTCGGGAAGTGTGTGAAATATCGATTTTCTGTCAAGTCATGGCACAAGTCAAGTTAAATGAAAGCTTGTAAAAAAATGTGTATCGTTTTTTATCAATTTGCTTAAATGATGTATTAACATCCCAAGAATAATATGGTCTGAATAAAAATGGTTTTAAAACTTCAAACGCGTTTTTCTTGAAAACATGGTTTAAATAGTCGGGCGTACTCGTAGCTCCGACAATTTTCAATTTTCGAAGTACACACGACTTTGGCGATCGATCAACAATTGCGGTGTTTATAAACAAGATAAAGCTGGTTTTTAGCCGAAAATGCGACTTCTTTTTCCAAATACTGCCAAATTTGCAAAAAATCAACATTTTGGAATAATCGTGTATACTTCGCCACCAAAATTCGTGTAGTTTACGAAAAAAATATATTTTTCGTTTTAGGTGCCCATGTAGGTCCCCAACTAGTCTGCTTATGGAGGGCCTAAAAATGAAGGCGTTCTCTTTCTACCGGTCATTAGCCTGCCATTTTGCATTTTTTTGGAAATTAAAAATATTCATACAAGTACCTACAGAAATGTTGAACAAACTCCCCAAACCTCATTTTAATTGTTTTATTAGTATTTAAAGAAACTCTCAACAAGACGTTTTTTTCGACTATCGAAAGGTAAGTCCTTCGTATCAAAATAATTGATGTTCGATAAAACTTCAAACGGTCGTTTTTCGAAATATATTTTGACTCACAAATTCAGAGGTATGATCAAAATATCGTCAATATGTTGGAAATCGTCGTTAAGCCGGACGGATTTCAATTTTTCGTAGAATTGCGACAATCGTTCCATTATTGTTAGTATTATTTATAATATCGTTATTATTATTATTATTTTTGGATTAGGTTCTTGAATAGAACAAGAACTTATTGACTAAGGAATATTGTCAATAAAAACAATACATTGAAACATACCTACTCGACATAAACAATAAGACAGTAGAAAATATAACCTCCTGTGTATTCCAAACATTAATCGAAAGAAGAGAAAACAATACTCACATTGTGCATCCACATGAGCCTTGATCTCGGTGGATTACTCTTGATGTGACACTCGAAATAAACATCGTCACCTTCCTTGATGTCCTCAGGATTGAGGGTTGAGCCGAGACTCAACGATACGACTGGAGGGTCTGAAGAAAGGCCATAAAAACATCCAAGTAGAGAAAGTGAGCTCCGTTCGAGCAGTTAAAGAATAATATTTTTAATATACTGTTATTGTTAGGGAGGGTGTCACTGAGAGTCTCCTTTGCGCAAACATTCTCCTCTGATTAATTAAGAAACTCGAGGAAAAAAAGGTCACTGTCACACAGACCCGAGGGAAAATAAAGTCAGGAGGTGAAATCGTATATCTACGCGGCGAATAATGCAGGCAAACTTTTTCACGTTATCGTACACGTGGGCACTTGGAGGAGTAGGGAAAGGACGGGCCCGAAGTTCCGGAGGGTTGACGCTGCTCGAAACATCCCTTCTCAACCAAGAGAGAAAATTGGTAGATGGAAAACGACGTGTACAGTACAGGGTAGACTTGCCTAAACAGTATCACGTTCGTATTTCGTACGTCGTGGGTCACCAGCTTTGATATATGCAAATGAACCTAATAGTCGATCGTATTGCTTTACCAGAATTACAAAAATTTGCTCATGTTGCTTCGTAAAATATTAAAAAATAAAAAATATTAAAATATTAAATATTAAAAAATCAAAAAAGTAAATATGATATCTTTTTTTTACTCCTTTTTGAGTCATATTAGTAACGCTCTGTCACATTTAGTGCTATTATAACCTCAATTGTACCAGTAGAATTCGAGGATAATTGTACGGTTATTTTAGGTACACTCTATTTTGTACAAGTACATTAAGTGGTCTTTTCACTTTATACGATAAAAATGCTATTTTGATTAATTTTTTTCATAGGTTCATATTATAGATATTGATATTAAAGTTGTTACACTTAATAAATACACTTTAGAAATACATTTAAAAATATTTATTTATTTAGTCACTATTTATAGACGAAAATGGTAGTTACAAAACTGTCCTATAAAATTGTAGGTCTGCGCTGTTCATGAAGTCTCGGAGATGGATAATTCGAACCAAAAAATTAAACGGTTTTAGATTTAGTATGTTAATGGCTATAGCGTATATCATAAGATTTTTCATATATGCAAAAATAACAAAATAGCGGACATAAAAAAACCAAAAAACGTGTTTTTTACCGTTCTTGGTGAAAAATTGTAAATTTGAAAATTAAAAAAAATCCTTGATATGCGGTACAGCTATAGTTGTAAAGAATATGTGGTTGAAATTTCATAAGGATCGGTTCAGCAGTTTCAAAGATTTTATCAACAAGTCGTCAAAAAAAGTTGTTCCGAGAAAAACGCGTTTAAAGTTTGGGTTACATAAAGACATTAAAAAATATTTCATGTATTTCGAAAGTGTATTTACTAACAAGGAACATCCCTCAGGTGACACCCTTCGATTTTGTTGAAATTTGGATATGTTATAAAGCACCAAAAAGTAAGCGATACGTATTGTTTTTTATCGGTGGAAAAACGGTTTTAAGGGCTGAAAGGCACCCTCAAAAATGGGGATGTTTTTCGTTTTTCGTCGATAACGTTTTAACGGTACGAGATACTAATAAAATTCAAAGTGCAACAATGTTTATTTTTTGTGTGGAGATTTGATTTTGATTGGAGATGAGAACGATAACGTTATCGACGAAAAACGAAAAAGACCCCTATTTTCGAGGGTTCGTTTCACCCCTTAAAACCGATTTTCCGCCGATAAAAAAAAATACGTATCACTTACTTTTCGGTGCTTTATAACATATCCAAATTTCAACAAAATCGAAGGGTGTCACCTGAGGGATGTTCCTTGGGTCACAACATTTATATCAATATCTATAATATAAACCTATCAAGAAATCATGAAAATAGCCTTTTTGCGTCTGAAGTGAGAAGACCCCTTAACATTTTATAAAGATATTAGAAAATTGATGTGTGGAACAAAATAATATAAATGAATAGTTTTGAAGAAGCAGTGCTGTTTAAACTAGATATCAGTAGGTTTTTCGTAATCGTTCCGGTAGGATGGATCCATAATTGAATGTTTATTTCGAATAGACTTAAGGGATTGTAGGGGAACTGGGGGCAAGACGAATACGCGATGTAAGATGAACCATAAGCCTAGCTACTAAACAATGTGTGTGAGCGGAGAGTTGGACTTTGGAGGGGAGGCGGGAAGGTGAATGAATGTGAAAATATCAACTGTGGCGGAAGCACGTGTCTCGGGTGAGAAAATAATATTGATTTTTTGACAAAACGATCTAATTTTTTGTACCGTTTACCATCGTTTCAGTTCATTTCAGGTGCTGATTTTGTTTAGAGACAGGTATCTAGGTAAAATAATGAAAGTACTGATCATTAATATAATAAGAACGGTTCGTCAGGAATTTTCAAGGTTATTGCGTGATTTTTTGTTAATTCGTTAACCGTCTAATGGGGCAAGATGAATACAAGCTATCGAAAACCCGCAATATTTCACAACGTACCACTATTTACGTTAGAAAGGGTAAAATGAAACTAGTAAAGCCTTTGGTTTCTCTTCAACCTGTGTTTCTACCAGGGAAAGAAAAAAACATACAAATGATTAAAATGATATGGAAGCAAGATTACTCGGATTAAATGCTACAGAACCTAGACGATTGGCTTATAAAATTGCTGGTATTGAGAATGAGAATTGAGAATGAAACCACTTTTATATGCGAAAGGTGCCAATAATTCGTGTCCCATCATTCTTTCAGGGCTGTATCATCTTGTCCCGCATACAGAGTAATGTGTGAAAAATAAAGGTTTAATTAAAAGCATTCAGAAAGACTGAATTTTTTGCTTCCGAAATTGAAAGATTAATAAATGTTGATTAGTTTAAAATAATAATCAAAGTCGACTGATATATATATATATATATATATATATATATATATATATGTATATATATATATATATATATGTATTTTTTTGTTTGCACATGACCTCATCATCTTACCCCGAGTTCCCCTACCTAGTACATGGCTGGAAAACAGAGAAATCTTCGGAAATTTTTACTGGGAAAATTTAAAGAGTATAGTTTCAAGTATATCTTACAATTTTTGCATTCAATCACAAAAAAATATGTAGACACATCACTGAATGTCACTACATTGCTGACAGCCGATGAACACACATCACAATTACTCATTGTCGCCAGTCAGACAGATTGTAATTCAGCGGTTAATAATAAAAATAAAAATAAAAAAAATTCTATTGAAAAGTATTCTTAAATGTGGTAGATACAATGGCTAGTGCAGACCGCGGTTTGAAAAACGTCCTCCGCGGTGACCACTGCTGCTCGGAATTGTATCGTTCGAAATAAAAAAATCAAAAACCTTACGTTTTTGCATGAAATGATGATCCAGTGCTTGGACGAAGGATTTAATAAAATATTGATTTTTGAAAAAATGGCCTCAGTCCAAACGGACGGTATCGCGTTTCGGTGAAAAAAACGCTCTATTTTCGTTGATAAAAAAAAACTATGCATCGAAAAAAAAGATTCTACCATTCAAGCACTGCTTTTTGAAATGTGAAAGAAGATTGAAAAATTTGTATTTGATCAGTGCATTGATTTTTGAGATACCGTGGTCACCGATATTGAAAAAGTCATATTGATAAAGACGCGTTTAAAGTTCGCCGATTTGCGGCCTGCCGATTCAGGGAACCTACCTATAAACGCCGACAACTCCATCAATTTTGTATGAATCGACTCGAAATATTCAGAGAATATTTTTCAACTGTCACACTTCAAAAATTCATCGAAAATAAAAAATCAATATTCTCAAAAATTTCAACTAGGTGCAAGCCCTTAATTCTCTTATAGGACCACGATCTTTGTGCTGGAGTCAGTGAGCGCATCATAAATCTTCAATGCAGCAATCCTGCATCCCCATGAATACTCGTCAACCTTTTTTTCGTTATACAAGTAAAATTTAGCACAAGCCTGGTATGATAGAGAAACAATATCCCTATATCCTTTGATTCTTTTATTAATTCTTTAATATTCATTCTTGCTGAATATTTTTTATCGTGAATGCAATGTGGGTAAGTCAACCATTTATTCGTTTAACATTCATTTTGTACCAAAGAATCAAATAAGAAACTAATAAAACTAATCCTTTTTATTTACACCCGAAGGTATAACAAATAACATGAAAACGCTTAACAGGATACGATTTTTGCAAATCCACTATATCCGTTTTTTCATCTCGTTCGTTGTCTCTCACTTCTTTTTTTCGTCCGTTTCGATTGCCATATTTGTCTATGTTCGATCGGTGTTCCGCTGGTATTGAGCGTCTATTGTCAATATTCAGTTTTTTTTTCTGGCGTTAACGTTTATTTGTTCGTTTGCTCCGAAAAGCTGTACCCTTTTCGGGCTTACGCTTCGAGGGCGGCAAGGGGGTGGGGGGGCGTATTGAAAAATTGCGGAAAAAACGTGCAAGCACAAACAATAAAATAATAAAAAAAAAACACATGTACCGGTGCTTCGAGTGAGAACGAAAAAAAACAAGTAAAGGATAACGGGCGGGGTGCATGGATTCTGGACAGCGCATCGTGGTGGGGCCGAGAGGGAGAAGTGCTTTACGCAAAAATCCCTCGCCCAGCAACGCCCAAAGCTTGGGCGTTCTCACAAACACGTTTTTCATTCCTCTCCAGCTCTCCCCCTCCTACCGAACATCCCCATGGACGAAGCTATAATTTTTCGCATGCTTTGGACACCCGATAGCGGCAGGAGAGCCTGCGCAAAGTTTGCCTGGTTGGATGAATGTCTCCCTGTGCAATAAATTTTCCTCCACTCAATAAAAACGTCGCGATCTTCGTATACAGATGAAATCTCGTCGTTGCCGCCGAAGCCATTCGATGAGAAGTCGAGCAAACACCCGTAGAAAATGAGCCGAAACTTCCTGAGATACGGGAGGCACTTTTTTACGAGGCTTCTCCGTTCTGTACACGCCACGCCTCGTCTTGTGGAAAAATGGAGAAAAAAAACAGACACACACACACACACACACACACCGCCGCGATCTTCTGATAAATAAATCATACATTATGGGGCGTAAAATAAAATATGCGGATGCGTGGAAAAAATTGCGTCGCGCGAGCTAGAAGATGGAAGATAAAGTTAACGGTTGTTCGGAGGAATAATAAAATATCGTCTTCTATAAAAATGAACGTGATTGCAATAAGATCGAAAAAAAATGGCGTCGTACGATAAGTCAACGTGGTTTTAATTTTCTTTTAGATCCGAGAGCCCAATTTGAATTTGGTTAAAGTTTAAGGGAGACTTTGTCCCTTGTGCCCAGCGGGAGATGTTAGCGGCTCAACATGAGCAGCTAGAAGAAGAGGAGGGATGCCTCTATGGACCAGGCATTGCCGATTAGCGATAATTATAAACACATCTGTGTTAACACATTGCAAAACTTTAAACGCGTTTTTCTCGAAAACACGTTTTTTAAAATGGCTGACATTCTCCTGACCGCTGTAATTAACATATCGACCTGAAATTTGGAGAGCATACTCCGAAAATATGTCTTCACGGAATGACGGATCGATTTTTTTTGTCGATAGATACATTTTTGCATTTATTATTTATCTTTTTATGCGAAAAAAACGCGAAAATTCGATTTTTTTTTAAATTGCCGCCATTTTCCGAAATTTGTACTAAACGAAAAACCCGTCCGTCATTCCATGACCAAAGGGTCACAGATTGATAATATGGTTTGAATTTGTGTTTCAGATCAACGAAGAGGGGGCAGTGATGTCAGCCGTTTATCTCCCGCGATTTAAGGACCTGTTTTCACGGAGCTGCAAAGGCCGCTATTTTGGTTTTTTTCAAAAAAAAAAAAAAAAAAAAATTTAACGTTCTGTATATCATGAATAAAAGCAAGAAAAAAACCGCACTCAAAAAGCTTCACTCGCTTCCTGTAAAAAAATGAAATGTAAACACCTGAAATATGGCACTCCAAGGACAAAGTCTCCCTTAATGAAATTTGATTAAATGTATGTTTTCGTGAATGATTGAACAATATGTTGAATGAACGAATGTGAGCGTTTGGTAGTCTTGGAATTCTAAAATAGACCCTTGGCGTTTTGTCCAATTAACAACAAAATTTCCCCAATTAACAACAGTCTAGACCCCCATTATTTAATCTTTCATTCAATGGTAGTAAATTATAGCCATTTGTCCCGAATTATTTTTGACTCTTATGAAAATTCTACAAATTTCACTCGTCTCGAAAGAGCTCATTTCTCGTTTCCATATTTAATCCACCACATTTTTATTTTTACCTCTTACCTCTCATGCGTGCTATATTTTAGGCCAAGATTTTCGGATGTGACCCACACTCAAGTAGAAAAAAAGGACCAAATTTGCGACGAACGTGTGAGACGATCTTCGTCCTCGTACATTACGACGCATAAAGTTCGCGAGTCGATAGGAGGGGTTTTGCCGTTCGAGTGGCGCCCGATACTCATGTTTCCGCTCGTAAAACAATGAAAAATATCCAATGCGAGTGTCGAGCGAGGTTCGAGGAGGGGAAAAAAATGGAAAAGCGTGCTTTTTCATTGTCTCACCCTGGATTTGACTCTTGACCCAAGTATGATCGTTATAAATGTATTACTCACAGACGACGTCGATGGTCCAGAAGGTCTCGAGGTAAAGTCCCGTCACGTTTGGATTTTCGGCTCTGCACGTCACTAGTTTCCGGTCGTCGTCCTTTCCCGGTACGAATTCCACCCTGCTTATCGTACGACTTTCGCTTCTCTCCTCCTGCAGATCCTCGTTAGAGGGAAATCATCAATGATCATTTTGAAAATTGTTTTGATAAGAATAGTTTTTTTTTCGTCAAGAATGTATCGCAAGGGTATCACGTGATTCTAACTTTTAATAAATGAAAAAAAAATTACGAGCTCCGGGATACATTTTCCAAGGAACGGTGTCAATTAATTTTGCACGTTGCTAGTCATCCGCGATTCGTCGAAAATTGAGGCCTGGTCCTTATCGAAATATAGTGGAATTCGAAGACAAGTTTTTTCACAAGACCCGGAAACAATTTTCGATTTTATTGCTGCTAATTTGCGTACACAATTTGAGAAAAATCTTCGTTTATTAAAAAAAGAAAATCATATGCAGCTTCCTCCATTATTTTAGTGATTAATGGCGGATAAGTCTTAAGAATTTGTATATGCATTGGTAAGTCGTCATTTTGCATATTTGCAATGTAAGATTTTAGTTGAATGATCCTATTTTCCAATAATATATCGAATATGATTTCATATTTATAATGTAAGTTATAGATATATGATAAAAAGTAGTAAATATATTTTTTTAACAAGTAAGCTTGCGGCGCTTAACTTTTAAATGTTTAATAAATTTGATAAATACAGTTTTATTAACCGTATTTAATTTGGCGAAATAGTAATTAGAGAAATTATTATCCCACGTTTATACTCAGTTTCACGATTTTTATTGAAGAAATCTAAGGTTATTTTACAGTAAATTAAATACAGTTGATATGTTAACGGATTTATGTGAATTAAAGGCTAGATGACTAGATTTTGAGTGCCCCAAGCTTTTATTTATAGTCACATATAGATGACTTGGGGAAAAAAAACTTCTCTACTTTTTAGTCTTCAGTTGATTTTACTATATAGTTGTTACTAGTAGTTTACTAGTTTACGAGTTTGTACGTTAGGAACATGGATTGCTTGTAAAAAATAACAGTGAGTGTAATTGAGATTGAACTTACGACTAATTGTTGCACATAAACTTTTCACATAGAAACGCAGTCAGCTGCGAATTTGTTTGTATGTGTTAGTGAGATTTTATATGGATTATTAGATATCACTAATTTTACATGAAAAGTTAAACATATTATGAATTTGTTTTAGTTGAATCATGCATAGTCACCTCTTAGATGCATGTTTGCAAAATTTTCAGAGCTGTAACATGTTCCTTGTTGGTCTTTGGTATCCTCCTCCGATTTTGTTGAAACTTTTTTATATGGAAGAGTATCAAAAACTAAGAGACACGTGTTTTTTTTTACCGGCGGAAAAACGGTTTTAAGGGGTGAAACGCACTCTCCAAAATAGGGGTGTTTTTCGTTTTTCATCGATAACGTTATCGTTCTCATCTCCAATGTATAGTACACAAAAAAATAAACTCTATTGCAATTTGATATTTTTTAATATCTCGTACCATAAAAACGTTATCGATAAAAAACGAAAAACATCCCCATTTTTTAGGGTGCGTTTCGCCCCTTAAAACCGTTTTTCCACCGATAAAAAATAATACGCGTCTCTTAGTTTTTGATATCCTTCTACATAAAAAAGTTTCAACAAAATCGGGGGAGGACACCAAAGTGGTGTTCCTTGTAAGTAATTGGGAAGTGGGTGAAATATTGATTTTTCGTTCTGCATCTCACACCAAGTTAAGTTAAATGAAAGCTTGTAAAAACGCACGTACTGTCCGGACAAAATTGTCCAATATCGCGAATGCATTTAATAAAAGTTCGAAATTGTCAACAACCCGCACTGCCCTATACAGATTTTGGTCAAATTCAGTGCCGCCAGCCATCAATGGTACACCCCATTTATTTGAAGAAATTTGGACTGGTTTCATATTCACGTACGTAAAAACACTTGCTCCATTTGAGGATTCGAAAAATTAAACGTTTTAGAAAAAACGCAACTGTTTCGCCCTATTTCACGAAAGATGATCCACAATAATATTCAAATTGATGCAAAAAATGTGTATTTCTCGTAGGCCTACTTTTCTTCGATTTGCCACTGACTCAACTGAATGATCATTTTTTAACCTGTTCCACATATAGTTTCCTATACTAAATACATTTTTTTTTTCAATTCGACGTCGCCTCCGAGAGTTTTAATTAATTGAAAGTCAGGAATTTTGGCGGAAAGTTCTAAAAACTTCTTATGAATTTATTTACCGACGAAGCCGTGTTCACTTCGGCATAAATCCCAAACTTATAGGTCTCTATTTACTCTAATGCAAACAGGTCATGTTGAGGGGGTTGGTAAAATTAGTCGAGATTTATCTTCTAGTCTTCATACTTCTAGTCTCTTCTCATTTCTCTCCCTCTATCTCTCTCTTTCTGTCTACCAAGCTATCTTTCTTCTCGATGCTTGTATTTGGTTTACGCTAATTCGACGTGGCCCAAGAGTGTCTCGTAGTTTTAGACTGAATGAGGAAAATCTTCCTGACTGCAGGGCTCTTTGTTTCTATGCCTGGTGTATGAAGTCTCGAGAGACGATGAATTCAAACATTCTTGCGGTTGGAGCTCTGGGGAATGACGACGATGAAGCCGGAAAATAGGGTCGGAGCCATGCGAGATGCTCCAACTCTCCTCTTACCTTTCCTTCAATTCCTTTACCGCGCTTATGCGCGAATGCCTATGTTTATATATAATCTTCAACGAGGTACCTTGTTAAGGAAAACTTATTGTAACAAAGTGTGCTGAATCATAGTTGTAACTCCGTACGTGGGGCCTGTATAGTTAGGAACCCACAAATCTCGCCGTTTCTTTCGTCACGTGGTAGTGTTCTTTTCACAATGTTATTCAACTGCAACGTGGGGATTTTGTCGTTGGGCATACTGGTGGTTTAAAGATTGCCTGGGAATTGCTGAATTCTGTAATACTCGCAACTGAATTTTAAATTTATACTGCGGATAGCGAACCTGCCATTGTTAACTCCCTTTTGGTTGCGAAATTCTCAGAGATTGGTGACGAACAATAAGGAGGCGTACACAAATTACGTAACGCCAAATTTCCCCACCCCCTCTCACGTAACGGGACCGTAACGCCTGGCCGGACCCCCCTCTCTAATCCGTTACGTAACGGATGCTTTGTCGTCAATAATTGCGATTTTATTTCACAGACATAACTGATTATGAAACGATCAGGTTTGTACTCATTTTATGAAGTATATATTCATCTAGTTTTATACTAATTTTTATGAAACAATCTTTAAAATTAACCGAGATGTATGCCTTGATTTGACGACGGAAAAAAATTCTCTTCATTGTCCCATCGATATCTGTATGAAAGGTTATCTGTAAATAAAAAGTCGACAATTTATCAATATCTATAAAAATGTAGTTAACGTTATGCGTAGCCGTTTTTTTATTTTGGTTTTTTTTACAAAATGCCAACAGTTTGGAATTTTTGTCTATTTTTAAGGCTCTTTTTTTTAAGCAGTCTTTAAAAGTAGTAATTATCCAAATCTATAAAATCGGCTACGTACAACCGTAGTCACTGCGATTACAAAAAAATTGAAAATCGGTTAAGGGGCTATACCAGTGTGAACGCTGAAAATTTGGGCGATTTATGGAATTTTTTGGAAGAAAAATACTCAATTAAATGTTTCGGAAAATTAAGAATATATTTGGCTATATTTGACCTATATAACATTATTTTTTCATAGAAAAATATTGAGATCCAAGCGACTTATGCGTCGCCTTCGGCGACGCCAAAAAAGTTCCTCCACTGCTGACATGATTCCGGTCTATTGAGTAGGTGAAACCGAAAAAGGAAAAAAATGTCGATAAACTGGAAGGTATTTCCTGTACTATAACGTAGGATTTTTGAAAAATATCAAAATCTGAGAAAATGGCATAGTTATGGAAAAAGTATGTTTTCTTGCCTATAAAATGGCCGTTTTTTTCAATGCCAAATCGTCAATTTTCATCGAATCAAAAATATCCTACGTCATTGTAGAGTAAATATATTCAAGAGTACTCAGTTCAAATTTCAAGTCAATCGGATAATTGCTCTTTGAGTTACAATGTCAGCAAATTTGAAAAATCTCGTATCGAGAAAAATGCGTTTCAAGATTAGCTATCGATTTTTGTAAGATAAAATGATATTTACCATAAAACTGCTAATCAGCTATACCTCGCCCATACAATGGACCCTCCTCTTCCTCGAAGAATGCCTGCTGAGAGGCTGAAGCTTTTTACATCGTCATAGCCCCCTAAGTTTTTGAGTATTTGCTGGGACAAGGTCGAAAAATTAGTTCTGAGAAAAGCGCGTTCAAAGTTTGCGTTCCGTTTTTGTTGATGTAAAGTTATGTTTTTTCTAGAATATTGGTACTTACATTAAAGAATCTAGTTGCGAGCGATATGACGATTCTTCATCTTCATTGTACTACACAAAATAATAAGAGCCTGCCTTCATCTATTGTGAACGATGCCACGCCTGTAGGGACTGAGGGCACTAACCGGTCGCGCTACCTGTTCGCACTAAAGTGACTGGAACTCTGGCAATTTTGGGACTTGTGAATCAAAACGTTGCCAACATATTTTTGAATATATGTACTTCCAAGAATTATAAAAACAAAGAATTGTTTTTTTTCTTCAAATGTTGCTTGGGGAAAGTGGGAAAGCTACTGTGCAAGTTCTTGCACAGAGACTTCGCCCTTTAACTGACATTTCGTCTGGAAAGCTGTCAACTTTCCGTGGTATAAGTGCGCACGAGTTTTAAATTCAAAACTTGAAAATGCCGACATTCTGGTATTTCTGGCAGTTCTAAGACCGTGACGTAACGCAAACCTTGACCCCCCCCCACGTACGTAGACCGTAACGCCTGGTCGGACCCCCCCCTCCCAAATTGCGTTACGTAACTTGCGTACGCCACGTTGTAAAGACAGACTCAATATTTCGTCACGTCTGTAACATGGGAATCGGACATTTCATACTTTGAAGGGATACATATAAAAATATTAAAAAGTATAAAATTAAAAATTAAGTAGGCTTTGTAATCAAATTTTCATATTTTTGACCATTTTCTCAACAAATTTTACCCGAAAAAAGTAGTTTATTTACTCGATAACCTCAAAACTTTAGGTATATTCTTCCAATAATGTTATAGTGAGAAACTTCCAAAAATTTCAGCCAGGTCGATCAATAACTTTTTGAGCTATAACATGAGTAGTTTTTCTTATAACGCCGTCATTTTGTTACGTTTAAAAAAGATTTTTTTCCTCTTAACGCTTGAAAGTTTTAATAAGATAATATCAACATTGTAAAATGATGCGATTATTTGATCACCTTTAAAAAACGATGCACGAAACATGACTCATTTTCTGGTGTCTAAAGAGATTTCCCCCCTTAAGGGATCAGAAGTGGTTGAGAAACTTTTTTTCAATTAATTCGGATATGTCAGATGATAGTGCACAGCAGATATTACAGCGCGGCGGGGGGGGGGGGGGGGGGGGGGATGTCGTGGGCACGTATTGAAAGGGAGCAAATAGTAAAATCTCGGTCAGTTAGTCATCGAACGACCGATGCCGTGACGTCTCGTTGCACGCCCTCACTTCTCTTACGATCCAGCGCATCCGGCTCGCGGTCTCGCCTTTATTATTTACAAAATTAGGTACGACCAGCCGTGCCTCCCATACACACGGCCTTGTTACGTCGAGAGCTCCGAAATAACGCGTCCAGTGGCTTACGGGATGACATTCGTGCGGTTTTCGGGAAAATTTAAATCGCGGCATGCCAGAGCCCTGGCTACATAATGCAAAGCGAAAAGCCCAATTATATCAGGAAATTTGCGATGACATTAATCGTAGGACCAAAGAAAAGGATAAAAATTCGCACCCCAAACTACCAACCACCACTCTTGATAATTTAAAGCGAAAGCATTAAAGCATTAATGCTAAAGATTAATAAATAAATAAAAAATGTTCCTCTCCTAAAGGTATCTCCCCCTTAAGGGGGAGATACCTTTAGGAGGAAAAAATTGCCGTTTTTCATGATGTTTTTCGAACGAAAAGATTTTTTCACCATTTTTAAGACTTAGGGTATGTCTTATTACTACCTTTGGCCGTTACATGGTATTTTTATTTATTTATTAATCTTTAAAGATGACGGGGATGTGGAATGGTTCGAATGGGTTGCGGCGGATGTTGCCAGACGGCGTGACGCGTAACGTCGGCGGGATTGAACTGAAAAAAAAACCAACGAAGATTTTTCTTCCATTAAAACTCATACGCAGAATATGAACCAAGAAAAAGTGACAAATGTTGAAAATCGATGAAGGTGCGATGCCAGTGCGAACGCTGAAAATTTGGGTGATTTGCGGGAATTTTTTGGAAGAAAAGTACTCAATTAAATGTTTCGGAAAATTAAGAATATATTTGGCTATATTTGACCTATATTACATAATTTTTTCATAGAAAAATATTGAGATCCAAGCGACTTATGCGCTGCCTTCGGGGGCGCCAAAAAAAGTTCTTCCACTC
Organism: Ophion obscuratus; assembly: GCA_964007375.1. Taxonomy (NCBI): domain Eukaryota; kingdom Metazoa; phylum Arthropoda; class Insecta; order Hymenoptera; family Ichneumonidae; genus Ophion; species Ophion obscuratus. The sequence goes on from OZ023312.1 coordinate 42,629,232, forward strand.
CTGACGTGATTCCGGCCGATTGAGTAGCTGATACCGAAAAGGGAAAAAATGTCGTTAAACTGGAAGGTATTTCCTATACAATGACGTAGGATTTTTGATAAATATCAAAATCTAACAAAATGGCGTAGTTATGAAAAAAGTCTGTTTTCTTGCCTATAAAATGGTCGTTTTTTTCAATGCCAAAACGTTAATTTTCATCCAATCAAAAATATCCTACGTCATTGTAGAGTAAATATATTCAAGAGTACATCAAATTTCAAGTCAATCGGATAATTGCTCTTTGAGTTACAATGTCAGCAATTTAAAAAAAGTAATTTCGAGAAAAACACGTTTAAAGATTTAACTATCGATTTTTGCAAGATAAAATTATATTGATATAAATGATAATCATATTCTTGAAAGTATAAACTGTCGAAAAAGGCAAAAAAAATCGATTTTTTGCAAGTGTCACACTGGTATAGCCCCTTAAATGGTACGCTTTGAAAAAAACAGATTGAATTTTTCTAAAAAAATGTCCACATTTTGCAATAACAAAATAATTTTTTTTTCGCTACATTTAGTCTCATGTTTTAAACAATAAGGTTCGAACGATTTATGCCGAATTTCATCAGAGTCGGTCAATTAGTTTTCTAGCTATACGTCACGCCAGTTTTGAAAATCCAGTTTAGAAGACCGTGCCATACGTCTGCCATTTTTTAAGATAAATAAATTGAACAATGCCATGTAAGAGCCACAAGTAGTGACAAAACACACCCTAAGTCTCAAAAATGATGAAGAAATATATATTTTTTTCAACTTATGAAAATCACCAAATTTTTTCTTCGCTTAAAGGCATCTTCCCCCTTAAGAGGCCTCTGTAACATGTGAGATTGTTTGGGTTTGTTTGGGTTCATGGGGTCATGGGTGGGTTAGACGATTTAAAAAAAAAGGAAAATCTCTTTCCCGGTACACTTTTGTTATCGTGCCCCGTAAGGACTGTCGTTGTTATTCGCAACGCCTGAAATTGCAAACAAAAATGATTTAGGCTTATCAGTTAAAGTATTGATTTTTCTTCTACACTACGAACGGAATAACAATTTTTTTACATATGCATGGCGTATGCATATTTTTTTAAATATTCAAAAGCTACGTTTCAGGAATATTGTTTCTCAATCGTACCAAGCTCGTCCAAAATCGTACTCGAGGCAAAAAAAAGTTTACAAAGTATTCAAGTTGGTGCGGAGTTGTCACCTACGTAATTGGCTTGCTCCTTGACTCCGGCACAAAGAACGTGAAGCCAAGCAAAATCAAGTTTACTAACGATAAGCGTACAATTTTTTTTCTGAATCCTACCTGTACGATTCGGGTACAACCTTTTTTTTCTTGTTTTAACGCCTGCTGGTCTGAATGCAAAGTATCACGACACCGAACGAAAACGCGGGCCTTGCGGTTGTCGCAATTGCTTCACCTTGACTGACGTACCTTTTTGTGCGCGTCACTTGAGAATACAATTTTGTAATACTGAGTATAACAGAGCGTTACTAATGTGATGAAAATATTAGTCGAAAATAACAATATGTTTGCTTTTTGGATATTTTATTAAGGAGTAGCGGATATTTTTTTTTAATTCTCGCTACCTGACATCGTTATTGGGGGCGTACGAAAATTACGTAATCAAATTGGGGGGGGGGGGTCCAAGGTTTGCGTGACATCACGATTTTAAAACTGTTGGAAATATCTAAATTTCAGTATGTTCAAGTTTTTAATTTTCAACCCGCGCGCAATTTTACAGCGGGAGGTTGACAGCTTTCCATTCGAAATGTCAGTCAGGGGGGAATATCACTGTGCAAGAACTTGCACAGTGGCTTTCCCAGTATCTCCAAACAAAATTTGAAGAAAAAAAAAACAATTCTTTGTTTTTTATAATTCTTGAAAGTACATATATTCAAAAATATGTTGGCCACATTTTGATGCACAAGTCCCAAAATTGACGGAGTTACAGTCACTTTAGTGAGAAGAGGTAGCGCGACCGGTTAGTGCCCTCAGTCCCTACAGGTGTAGCATCGTCCACAATGGATGAAGTGCAGGCTCTTATTATTTTGTGAAATATAATGAAGATGAAGAACCGTCATATCGCTCGCGACTAGATACTTCAATGTAAGTATCAATATTCTAGAAAAAACCATCACTTTATACCAAGAAAAATGGAACGAAAACTTTGAAGCATTTTTCTCGAAACTACTATTTCTGACCTTGTCCCAGCGAATACTTAAAAACTCAACCAATTGTCAATTTCTTTTTTACATTTTTGTAATTGCAGTAATTATAGTTGTACGTAGACGATTTTTAAAATGTTGATAATTACTATTTTTAAAGACTGCTTAAATACAAAAAAAGAACCTTGAAAATAGAAAAAATGTCTAAACTGTCGGCATTATGTAAAAAAAAACCAAAATAAAAAATGGCTTTGCATAACGATAGCCACATTTGTAGAGATATCGATAAATTGTCGATTTTTTATTTACTAATAACCGTTTACAAAGATATCGATGGGACAATGAAGAGATGTTTTTTCATCATCAAATCAAGGCATGTATCTCGGTTAATTTTAAAGATTTTTTCATAGAAATTGGTATAAAACTAGATGAATATATACTTTATAAAATGAGCATAAACCCGATCCTTTTATAATTAGTTATGTCTATGAAAAAAATCGCAATTATTGACGACAAAGAACCCGTTACGTAACGGAATAAGGGAGGGGGGGCGTCCGACTAATCATTACGGTCTTGTTACGTGGGGGGAGGGGGTCGAATATTGGGAAATTTGGCGTTACGTAATTTTTGTACGCCCCCCAAACAAGTATTTTTATCTTGGCTCCGACTACAAATTTCATTTTGGGCCTGAATTGTACACCTCTGACGTTTATCGTTTTGGAGCCTATTGTTATGAGGATGGAGTTTTAAAGAAGGGCGTGAAAGAACCGCTATGATGCGGAGAGGATCTCAAGGTGTACTTGATAATCAACACGGTAATACGCTGCGGTGTAGACTGTACGTGATCGGTCGGCTACAGGATCTGCTTATGTTAATATCTGATTGGACAATGCTGCGAGTATTATATACATGCCTTCAACTACGCATACGAAGCGACATAGTTATTGATTATCACCGAACGAGTAATCTTATCGTGTGTCGAACACTTCTTTTGACCCGAAAGCTTATTTTCTTCGTAAACTCAACGTTTCACGGTATTTTACAAGTTTTTATTCAACTTGACTTGGTGTGGGATGCACAACAGAAAATCGACATTTCACCCACTTCCCGACTACTTAGAGCTCTGAAATTTCGCAAACATGCATCCAAGAGGTGACAATGCATGATTCAACTTAAAAAGAAAAGACTTTTTGTGAGATGCAAAACGGAAAATCGATATTTCACCCACTTCCCAACTACTTGGAGCTCTGAAATTTTGCAAACATGCATCTATAAGAGTTGACAATGCATGGAAAGTGCACGAGAAAATATGAATTGGCTCTGAGTGCTCTCGGATCGCACAATCGTTAAAAGGATCCAATAGGTAACATAGGTTAAAAGGTAAGATCCAGTATATGGTAAACCAACATCTATTATAGATGCCACTTATCACAATTCTCGGGGATTTCTCCTGCCAATCAACCAATAATAACACCGGTTTGTTTGGAAGGATTAATCCCTCTTTGCAAAAATTTTGGAGCTCTCGTAAAATCAATTGAAGACTAAAAAGTAGAAAATATTTTATATGTACATTTTTTTTAATTCGCTTTTATTTAATGTACTAGAAAGTAGATAATTTTCTTACCAAGTCACCTATCTGTGACTATAAATAAACTCTTTGGGAACTCAAAATTGAGCCATATAATCTTTAATTTACATAAATCCGTCAACATATCAACTGTATTTAATTTACTGTAAAACAACCTAAGATTTCTCAAATAAAAATCCTGAAACTGAGTATAAACGTCTGATAATAATTTCTCTAATTACTATTGTGCCAAATTAAATACGGTTAATGGGACGGAATTGATGAAATTTATTAAACATCTAAAAATTTGAACGCCACAAGCTTTTATTTATAGTCACACATAAGTGACGTGGTAAAAAAATTGTTTTCTTCTTTTTAGCACATTAAATAATAGCTTGTTTGAAAAAAAATTTTTTTTACATATTGCCATCGAGTTTGAGATGACAAGGATAAGTACTAGCTTCGTTGTATTTAAAATCCTATGGGGCAAACTACTTTTTAGGAACGTGTTATTTTTTGAACCGTCGTACTTGAAAGGATTTCGGAACTTCAGCAAAAGGGGCTTGATAAAATGAATCGAAATTTTCAGAGTCGACGCTTATTAGCCAGAGAAAGGACCTAAAGCTTTCTGATTTTACAGATTCTGAAAAAAATGGAGATTCAATTATTGCAGGAAACTGTATTCAAAAAGATTGGAGGTTGATGTTTCGGCTGAGCTGATCGCTGAGCAACATGTAGAGACTCTGGAATCATATTTTAACACCTGTATCATTGCGATCTGTAGAAAAAGTAATTAAGGCGGGATCTACATTTACAACGATCAAAAAATTAATTTCTCTTTTTTTCTCTTTTAACGATAGAACTATATATGTAGAATATTTTCCGAAATTCGAAAAATTTCAAACGTTACAGCCCGGCAACGCTGGGCCTCAGCGCTCGGATTCGGAGCGGGCGTGAACTTCAAACGCGTTTTCCTCAAAACTGCATTATCGAAATTGGCAAGCAGGATTACTCAAAAACTATTAAGCCGATTAAGTTTAAACTTGGTAGAAATATTGATAATATTGGTACCTTCAACTTGATGAATATTGTTTTTGAAAAATCGAAAAGAAAAACGATTTTTTTAATCCACATTTTACAGGAATGTTGCGTGAAATGTGATTTTTTTTTGTAAATGCGTGCCATTTTCTCAAATTTGCATTTTCTTCATTTTAATTACCGTCACATAGAACTTATACATGTTCTAAGTGAAAAAATGTTTGAACTTTTTTGCCAATCAAAGTCTACGGAAAGCTAGACTGCACGACGATTCGCGACTCCGAATTAATTTTTAAAAATTATTCCGTGTAATTAAATATACTATTAAAGTATACCTAAAGTTTGATAATTGTAGAATAATTATTTCTTAGTTTAAAAAATGTCTCAACATTGCTTATTTTTTACCTGTCCAAATGTATATCCCGTCTTAAGAAAAATTCCAAAATATATCGTATAGGTAACCTTTATGCACTCTAGTGTATCCCAATGGTTCGATTACGCTGACTGAACAAAAAGGCGTTTGTTTTTCTGGAATTCTGTACTAGACATAGAGAGTACATAGAGAGGGCAAAAAAGAATGAGTGTTTCCTGAAGCCTGGTCAGTTGTTACGATAAGTTCAGGTGCAGTCCAGGGACATCGAAGCGGATTGGTTGGGTGAAGGGTGATACGATTTAGCTTGAAATGGAAGGGAAGGGTCTGGACCAAGGCGCGAAGTAGAAACGCTTCGGTTGTCTTGGCATTTCAGCGGATACTTCGGGGAGGGAAGGTCGAGGGAGCCCCTGCTCTCTCGTGTCTCTATATCCCAACGATTCCAGGCTCGGATATGGCTTCCGGTAGAGGTGCTGTCGGCCATTTCCGTTGTAAGATGTCCCAACGGACACTTTCACCAATACAGATCTAAGTTATTGCTTCCCTTTCGGGACGAGAAGGGAAGGAAATTCCTGATTTTTATCTATCTCAATTCTCAAACTTTGTGCTTCTTGGTTTACGAGCTTTTTGTTCTTTCAAATATTCCGGACTTTTTTTTGCTATCCGATTCTATTTCCCGATGGCCATTTGCAGCTTTCTTTTTTTTAACGAGAACGCTCGTTATTTCGCGAATAAAAATTTTATTCGTTTTTTTTTTCAATTTCTATGGGGTATTTTAATTTGATAAAAACGTTTGCGCTATTGAGGACGTAGAATTCTCCGTAAAATTTACAGATTTGACAATCGCTCAGCGGCTGCCGTGCAAGTCGTGCGATTGGTTTGAACTTTAGTTTTTATTTGGTTTGAGTTCTGTTCTCTGATTTGTACGAAATTGGGAGAGAGAGAGAGAGATACATGGTGTATGATATATATATATATACCTATTTTACAACTCACCCTTATGTGCTTCAACGATCTTTTGCCCTTGTACCAAGTTATTATTGCCGGTGGCCTGGAACCAGTTGTCTCGCACTCGAGTTCGTAGCGTTGTCCAGCTTTCAGTGATTCTCCCTCGTTCCCACGCATCCCAGGTCTCTTTATGTTCACCGACAATGGTTTTACTGCGAATGAAACGGGACAAGTGAAATTGAAAAGGAAAAAAAAAATCAACAGTTACTATTCGATTAAGCGTCGAGAAGCAGCGACCCGCGACGATCGATGGTAATTCGTCGCGTTTTACGAACCAACTGGAACTACCGATTATGTACATGAAGAAAAAGAATTCTTCCGATTCCCGTTTTCCTTCTCGCACCTCCTCGTATCTCACGAGGAGGAAGAAAAATATCGGATTTCTGTTGGGGAGAGTTCAATGCGGTAAAAACCAATGTGAGGGTGCGAATAAGGGTGTATGTATGAGAAAAAGAGTAAGAGAGAGAGAGAGAGAGAGAGAGAGAGAGAGAGAGAGAGAGAGAGAGAGAGAGAGAGAGAGAGAGAGAGAGAGAGAGAGAGAGAGAGAGAGAGAGAGAGAGAGAGAGAGAGAGAGAGAGAGAGAGAGAGAGAGAGAGAGAGAGAGGAAGGGAGAGAGGGAGGGAGAGGGAGAAAAAGACGGAAACTGAAGATGCGATAAATTTGTTCGCACGAACGAATCCAACGAGGAGAAAAAAAATTTCCGCTCGCTCTCACTTTTTTTCGCTCTACCTCTCCCTCCCCTCTCTCTCTCTCTTTCCCTTTCCTTATACTCAGGTTGAGAACAATGAAAATAAAGCGAGAAAATAAAAGCTTGCGACAGAAATGCCGTTAAAGATTGTCTTCTTTTCGCCATCGTACATCACCTGATCTCGTCGACATTAAGACCCCTCATATATAAATGAATCTACGATTCAAGAGAGAGCAACTTTTTGTTCACCTATAAAGCTTGAGGGCTTACACCTAGTCGACATTTTTGAAAATATCGACTTTTTGTTTTTGACGAATTCTCAAAATATAGCATTTTGGAAATATTCTCGGAAAAATTCAAGCCGATTGGTTAAACATTGAGGGCGTTGTGGGCGTTTGTAGGTAGGTTCCGTAAACTGGCGAACTTTATACGCGTTTTTCTAAAAATGACTTTTTCAAAATCGTTGACCACGATATCGCAAAAATCACTGCACCGATCAACTTCAAACTTTACGAGCTTTTTTACATGTCACAATGCAGTGCTTGAACGAAGACGTTTTTTTCTCCATGCATAGTATTTTCTTTATTAACGAAAATAGAGAATTTTTTCACCGAAAATCGATACTTTCACTTTAGACGGCGGCCATTTTTCCAATAATTAGGATTTTATTATATCCTTCGTCCAAGCACCAGATAATTTTCAAGATTTGTTTTTAATTTTTTAATTTTATAGAAATACTTTTCAATACAAAAATCGTAAAAGGTACTTAAAATTATACTCTTTAACGTAAAGAAAAATTATAAACCTGCACACGTTTTCCCAGAAACATTTCACGAATATTTCGCCTTTTCCCGACCATGAGCTAGGTGTAACCTCGGTAAAACATCCACATGAAGAATATACCAATTTAGACATTTTTTTACCCATTCCATGTAATCGTTTTTTTAATTTTCAATCTATATTTGAACGAATTACAGGCTTTCACGTTCGAGTTCGCCTGCATCGACGACCATTGAATATTTGAAAAACACAATAGCTTTCAAATTCGAGATAGAATCGACTTTATTTTTGTAAAAGCCTTTTATTATCGATTTTTAGCATTTTTGTAATACGTCATCGCAATGTATTGTATTTTCCAAATGTTTCGGTACACTCTTCGACAGATTTTTTCTTTTTTTTTAAATATAAAACTAATTTATCGTACGGTACAAAAAAGGGCGATACTCCAACACGTTTGAAGTGCGTCATCCTGTCGCTTATTCGAGTACTTCTACTCGTGTATCGTTCAAATTATCACGCTTTATGCGCTTAGTTTCACGATTTTATGAACGACCCTCGTCGCTTTTTTTTCGATGCGTTTTATTCACTGTTTTATTTCTGTCGATTGAACGCGCTTCATGTGCGTGGTCCGAACGCATCACGGGTCATTTACCACGTGCATAAAGTATTTTTAATACAAAAATGCAATAAAATTTCTCACGGGGAGTTCTGCTCCACGGTTTCTCCATACTAAATCTCGGTTTTTCCTGGTCTCCGAAAGCGAAGTCTTTCGAATAAAATTTTTTGCTCATGTCTGGAACCGAACCTAGCTAGCCGCCTACCTACCACTCAAAATATTCGGGTGCTCGCGAATTTTAAAACGCTTGCCAGTTTTTTTTTGTCACACGTGCACGCAAAGTGTCGACATTGCATAACGAAACTGGACTTCAAGTTTTTCGATGTAGCCGGGGAGATATTCGGTTGATTCGATTGAAAATGTTGTAATTTAGTCAATTGTAAACAACCGATTGTGCATGCCTCGTTTAGGTCGAAATTACACATGAACCCGCCGATGAAGTAATCCATGGAACGTTTTCGGAACTTCTCACAAAAACGGCTGAACCAAGTGACGTAAAATTGTTACAGTCGACGTCGAATTTCTAGGAGAGGAGCTACACCTCTCCGATATACGTAGTTAAAAACAATATCCAGATTCAGTTGGCGGAAAAAAATGTGTTGCAAACAGTCTACAAAATGATTTCAGGGTTGAGTTAACGGGTTGGGCCTAGTTGTATTAGTCGAGGAGCTCACTTTTGGGATTTTTTAAAGCAAATCGTTATGATAAATTTCTACAAAAATTAGGTATTTAAACATGTATCATCTGAAAACTACTCTGCAATTTTTTTGTGTAATAATATTTAATTATTTCAATGAAATATCAAATAAAAAAATGGCGCGTGTTCAAAGTGAGAATCTTGATTTTGGCAAAAAATGACCATTTTTCGTTAATCAAATGGAAAGTGTACATCGGGAAAAATATCCTCCGATGAAACACTATTTTTTACATTCAGAAAAAGCCTTAAAAATTTCAGAGTGATCGACGCAGTAGCTTTTGAGATATTTTGCTTGCGGACTTTGAAATCGTACTTTCGACAAAAAAGCATTTCGAATGACGCACTGCAAAATGTGTTGTTTTTACACACTTTAGGCGTGTAAATGGCTGTGGACACTTTTTACACGTTTCAACGTGTGTGAAAAATAACACGGATAGATACGTTCAAACAATACACTTATGTGTGTTATTTTCTAACATACCTTGAAATGTGTAAAACGTGTCTGCAGCTATTTACACACTCGAAGCGTTTCAAGACAACACAGTTATTTTTGCAGTACTGTATATACACGGATTGCATCAGAATAATAAATTGAATAACAAAAGCTTTTTATCGTCAAAATATATGTATTTATTGAACTGAACTCAACATTACTTAAATATTACTCTGTAGTATGTACGAGAGGTGGCACTGTTTTTCTTGTTTTCGCATAGGCTATAGGTTCTCATGCAGCTTCACGATGACTGCCGCTTTTGCGTCAGTGATTGCCTCGAAACAAAAATACGTCGCTAAAGATTCAATGCGGCATTCGAGGTTTTGGAAAATAGATTCCAGTTTCAGGTTCTTCTACGTGACAAACTTAAAAATTATCAATAAATAAAAGAAAAAGTTAAGACCAAATGTGGTCTTCAATTAACCGGTTAATCAATCGATGTCAAATCAACTAATGAGTTTTAGGCGATGCCTTAACCCCTTGACTGTGAGTGACACGCATAGGGGCAAAAAAAGTCGTGCCATTTTTGTGTCATGACACGTATAGGGGCATTTGAAAAGCAACCTATTTCTACTGCATCGATTCGATGCAGTAGAATCATGCCCCTATACGTGTCATGATACAAAAATGGCACGACTTTTTTTGCCCCTATGCGTGTCACTCACAGTCAAGCGGTGGACCAAGGTGTTTTTAAAAATATACGATTAATAACTCGCAATTAACATACTTAAACTGTGTTGCTTTTTCCCATGTTATTTTTGCTCGTGTGTTGCTATCGACGTGAGTTGTTTAGTCCAATGTGTGTAAATATGCGTCTTGTATGTTGGTTCTACATGCTTTATGTATATTGAATAAGCGTGTTATTGATGGGGTCAGCTACGAAGATGGGTAATAATTTAAGCCTTTATAGGCTACAGTAACGAGTATAAAACAATGTGCGAATCTAACAATTTTTTTCGTATGAACAAGTGATTCACTCGTAAAATCAATTACACATATATTTAGTATGAATATCAAGCTGTTAGAAAAATATATATATATATTTTTTTCGATGTACAAAATGGCCGATTACTTGAAACTTCTCGAAACAGCTTTTTTCCAATGGGCATGACAAATAATTTTTTCAATTTTCACTCGATTTACTTCAAATTTAAAAGTTACGTTCCTAATTGCATTTCGCAAAAAAGTACGTACGGAATTTCTGATTAATCGAAAACTTTTCATTTTATGAGCAGTTTATGGGTAGTTATAACGAAATTTTTCACTGAAAATTCTTTTTTTAAGTCCAAATACCTACAACTTTTGAATAAAACAATATTTTTTGAAATTCCGCACGTTTGTCTCTAGGTATTCTAATGTAGATTGACGAGAATTTTCGTTTTTTGTTTTAGGTAAAAAAATTGTGGATGCTAAATGTCACGCCGTGGAGCGCGTAAAAAGGATAACCAAAGAAAATATTAGTATTCTGCCATTTTGTACATCGAAAAAATATATATATACAGTGGCGTGCAAAAGTTTCGGGCCAACCTTTTTTTCTCAGTTGTTCGATAAAATATTTAATGCCTGAACCTCTCCATCATTTCAAATATTTGAGAGAGCTGTGATATGCATAACAGCGTGGTATATTATTTTGTTTGTATAATGTATGGTTTGTGTACAGCGTCGAACGCGTTCGGTCAGTGTGCAGAGATATTGGGCCGCTGTCTCACCTTCTCCAGCCACACGGTTTGTTTACGTTTTCTTCCGCGCTTTCTTTCGCGTTAGTTCGAAACATAAAGAACCATGAAAAAATCAGTTCTATTTCTGCCGCAATGGCGAAACACACAAAAATTGAGGTCCGCGAAGTTGTGTTAAAACTATTTGAAAAAGGAACGAGTTCTCGTGATATTGCATAAACTCTATCTATTGGGAAAAGCACAGTAAACCGTATTATTGCGAAATATAAATCAACAAATTCGTTGTGTGATAAAAGTCGAAGCGGTAGACCACGAAAAACTTCAAAACGCGTGAATAAAATTATTAAAAGAAACCCATGCAGAAATTTTTTGGGGACTCCCCAGATCCTACCAGATCCCTATGGGGATTTGATAGGGACGCCCCAAGTAAGGAGTCCACACTGGAATCCAAATAGATTTGTTGGGGATTCCCCAGGTTCTACCAGATCCTTATGGGGATTTGATATGGACACCCCAGGTAGGGAGACCACATTGGAATCCAAATGGATCCTGGGCTGTTTCCAGATTAACGTGATTTGAGAATTTTTTACTAGAAATTATATAAAATAGGATTTCGCGACGCTCTGTAAAAAATTATTCTTTGATGGTCCCGTGCACAGATTTGCTTAGGAGTTTCAAGATGCACCAACGTGTTTCTAGGAATTTGTTAGGATATCGAATAATACAATATATAATTATATTCTTTAGTAACTTCTTTACTTTAGTGCTTACCCATATTGTATATTTATAGTTTGTTATGGGCTAGTATTTTTTATACGAATAAAAAAGCTTGTTATAAATTTGAATATGCACACTTTTTGAATTTTTAATACTTGTGCGCATAAAAATTTGTTTTGGACGTGACGGCAATCGGGTTACGATTGCGTCTGCGGTTTATCGCTGTGGGTGTGGAGTTTTGTTAGAGCGGCTTAAATGAGGTTTTAAAAGAAAATTAAATGTAAGTATGAAATCATATTTTTATAAACATGATATCTATTACACATTCGCTTAAGTTTGTAGCCCGTAACATCAATTTCCACCCGACCCGGTGGATTTTTCATCGGGATCCAATAGGGATTCCCCATCGGGATCTAACAGGGATTCCTTGTCGGGAACCAATAGGAATTCCCTATCGGGATCCAATAAGGATTCAGAAAATCGCTTCCGACAAAAGAAAGACATCGGGCGATAGAACATAAGCGGCGCAGGGTACATATATATTCGTGTCGTCGTTGAAAAGCGCGCGACGATCGAGTTACTGCGCAATCGCGATCGTAAAATTTATTTACTCCAAACACGCATTAATGTTTGTTACATTCCAATGATGCAAGCATCAACCTTATTAAAGTGTTTAAATTTTATATAATATGAAAAGTATTCAAAGAATATCCCGCCCATAACTGCACAAGTATTTTTGCTTAATAATAGTATAAAAAGTGTATAAAAACTACGTTACAGCATAAGAAGTATTTAAAGTATTTTTGAAAAGTTCATAAAGTATAAAAAGTACTCGAAGATATAGATATAAGATATAAGTATTCGAAGAATACTATAAAAAGCACTATAAATATTCAGTATGGGTAAACAATTAAAAAAAAACAAAATAAGTATATTGTGGTATTCGATATGTACTCCTTTGTAAACAATAAATTGATCTCTTTAGTGTATCGATGCTTTTATTTTTTGTAGCATTTTGGGCTTACAGAACGCGATATGATCGATCAAGCATCGTATCGGATTCCGTTCAATACTGTGGGGAAGCTTTAAGATTCTTACATTGGATTCCGATGGGAAATCCCTATTGGATCCTAATAGGGAATCCCTATGGAATCCCTATGGAATCCCGATAGGAATCCCTACTGGATCCCGATGGGAATCCCTTTTGGATCCCGATGGGAATCCCTTTTGGATCCCGATGGGGAGTCCCTCTTGGAATCCAATGTACGAGCGTGACGTTTCCTGATAGGGATCCAATGGGGTGTCCCGTTGGATCCCTATCAGGGAGTAGGGAGAAGTAGGGGAATCCTATAGGATTCCAAACACAATTTCTACCTGGGAAGTGCGTCACAGATCCGCGAAAAACTGCAGGCATAATTTCGCGAGAATTACACAGTAAAAATCTTGCTGATATCAGTCGGAGTACGGTATCCCGACGTCTGGAGGCTGTGGGATTGATTGGGTGCGTCGGTGTAAAGAAACCACTCATTAGCACAAAGAATAAGAAGGCTAGATTGAACTTTGCCAAAAAATATTAACATTGGACAGTATCGAATTGGCGGAAAGTTCTTTTTTCCGACGAATCCAAATTTCAATTGTTCGGAAGTGATGGTCGCAAGTACGTAAGGCGTCCAGCAGGTACCAGATACGTTGTACGATATCAAATTTCAACTGTAAAACACGGTGGCGAAAATGTTAAAGTTTCGGGAGCATTTTCTGATAACGGCATTGGTCCGCTAATAGAAATCCAAGGCAATATGGACGCTATAATGTATCGAAATATATCGCAAGACCATATGCTCCCATTTGCAAAGAAAAATATGCCGAATGGGTGGATATTTCAACACGACAATGATCCCAAACATGCTTCGCGTTTTGTGAAGAATTTCCTTGAACGCCGAAAAGTGCGTCAGTCACCGGATTTAAATCCGATTGAACATTTGTGGCAAGAGCTCAAGGTTTGCGTTGGAACGAAGAATCACTCCAACAAGACGGAATTATGGGATTATTTGCAATATGAGTGGGAAAAGATGCCACAAGATCGCATTTCGCAATTAATTCCGTCCATACCCCGACGATGTGCTGCGGTAATCGCTGCTAAGGGCATGGCAACGAAGTATTGACTCTAGAGAGAAAACTAAACCATGTTTTGTTATTTTTATAATGTTTTGTTTTTTGTTTTCATACGCAATAGTATATGGCCCAATACTTTTGCACAGTCATTAAATAAAAACGGTTGGATAATTAATTGTTCAAGAGTGATATTACTGTTTATATCACATTTTTCATATCAAGCATCTCTACGCCAATTATAAGTGTCATCACTCGGTTGTATTTTCCGTACCATCGTATTTCTATGCGATATCCACGAAAAATAGGGTGGCCCAAAAATTTGCACGCCACTGCATATTTTCTAACAGCTTGATATTCGTACTAAATAGACGTGCAATTAATTTCATGAGTGAATCACTTTATCATACAAAAAAATGTTAAATTCGCACATGATTTTATACCCGTTACTGTGGCCTAAGGCCTTAAGGTATTCCTTTCACGAACCCAAATATTTCACACTCAACTGATTTTCGTCTATAATGAAGTAAAAATGCATCCCAGTATACTGGTAAAATTTCCAGCCAAGTTGCCGAACCTTTAACGAAAAATTACGACCCTAAAAATCGTCTTATTTATACGGTGCTATAGGGACATATCACGCTGGCCACATTTCTATCTAATAATTTATACACTAAATAACTCTAGATGCCTGGTATAAGCTGCTCACAGGTGTGAAAAAGTCTAAAGATTCCGTAACGACAATAAAAACAGAGGGTCACCGAACGTTTAAAGAAAATACGAATGTTAAAACTTGGAAAAATGTGACTAGCAGAAGAATTTTCGTAGACGTGACGTTTCAAATAAATGTAAAAATATCTCAATCTCCTAAATTTGCAGGAATTTTTTTTTTCTAGTTTATTGTTTTGTATAATAATCCATTGTAACTTATTTTTTTATTAAGCGCAGTTGTGATTTACCGACGATTCAGAAGGCCCTTCTTATGCCCCCACAAAATACGGCCCTCCGCGAAAGGAATACCTTAATGCATAAAAATTGCACACTCACATGTGTAATTGTAACGCATAACGGGTTACCAAATGAATAAGTGTGTAGAATCAACACGGCACGCGTGCCTTTGTATTGTGTTACTTACGCCCGTATTCATATTTGTTCCTTAAGAAATGAGTCCTTAAGTTCCTTAAGTTCCTTAAGAAATAAGTTCTTTGTTCAGAACAAAGAACAAGGAGACCTTGTTTCTTAAGGTACAACTATGAATACGGGTGTTATTCGACATACTTTGAACACCCCTCAAACACGCCTACTTTTTGCAGTGCAAGCGTTCCCGGCGGGCGTCAACATAACTGAATTTTTTGATCCGATCAATTGATCCCAACCATTTTTATCCGATCACCTTGAAATTATCAGTAATCTTTCAAACGATGATATACCGTCACTATATGTAGCCTTAAAAAAAAACAATTTCTCGACTCTTACAACTAGGCATAACCCCTTAATCGCAAATCAAAGAGTAGATCCTCGCCACGCCAGAAACACGCAACTTGATACCTGAAACCTCAAAACCGTGAAAAACAATACCTGGCAAAAGTTCCAAACGATATCACGTGGGTGGACTATGACAAAACGTCAGCCAGCGGTGACATCGCTAAAAACCGCCGGAGTACTGCGGCAATAGACATCAGCGTCGAAATTTCTCAGCGTACGTCATTTCCTCTCGACACGTGTGATGTTTTTGTTTTGTTTTGTAAAAAGCGTCTCTATATCCAGCACCAGACCGAATGTCCAATCACCGTTACCCCAAATTGCAAAACTTATTTCCAACCCTACCGATGGATAATTTTCATGCGAATGACTCGCGATCATTTTAATATCGACGATGAATTTGTATTATTTAGTTTCCGCGTAATTACTGTGATCGTCTCATTGGCACGAATGTGCAATGTTTGCACGTGAGGAACGAGGTGAACGGATGTTAACTGGCTGACGCACATTGCGACGGTGTCAACGAGGCCATTACATTATCACGTATACAGCCATGCGGTTGCGATTATACGGCATCGTTTGGTCGCGACAGCATATACAATACACCGAATGCACTCGTGGAAGTGGGTGTAACGAATTCGACCACCAAAATATCGCTCTCTCTCTCTCTCTGCCTTCGCCCTTATTCAGCTGCCGCTTTCTCGATCTCGCTTCGCCGCGGTTTCTCTCTCCCTCTCTTTCTCCACCTCACTCGTCATGTTCCAGTAACTGACAGCACATTCCGAGCTCCCTTTGCTCGCTTCACCTGCATCCGCGTTTACCCTCGTCGAGACCTCCATTCCGATCTCTCTGCCGATTTCCGACCTTTCCTGATTGCGATTTTACGCGGTACCAACTACTCGATTAATATCGACCTCACGTCCCCGCGAACGAGTCGTAATCACGAAACGTAATTAGCATCGAGTCGCGGAGGGCGGGAGTAGGAGGAAGTGAGAGAAAATCAGAGAGGGGAGATTCCCGCGCTTTGATTCCATGAGTTGCGCCGTGATTACGGTACACGATATGCGATCGACGGGGATTCTAGTGATTGCTCTTCGAACACAAGTACTGAAGACGGAAGATTGCACAAGTTTAAGGGTTAATCGTTTTTTTTTAAATATTGAAATTATACTTGGTGGATGCAAAGACCAGATAGTTGAACAACGATGTTGGTGATTTTAATTCCAATAGAGTCGACTTGCTCAAATCGTACTAGGTTAACCCTAGGAACCTACAGATGGGTACTGCACACCCCACATTATCAGTGAGAAATGCTAACATCGTTTTTCTTGCTTTGTTCCATCGCATTTCTCTCGGTGATACATTTATATTAGGTTTTTCTCGCAAAGCCTATTCCATTCGTCAGTTCTCGAGCGTTCGATTAAAAAAAAAATCTCTCTACGACAAACAGTTTGTTAGCAGCGTTGATTTGAAGGGCTGGGGTGTGCGTAACCCCAGTGTAGGTTATTCGTTTCGTACAGATAGTGTAGGGTCCTAGGGTTAAGTGTACTTACTATACGTACTAGTAAATCATTTCAGCAGTGAGAATCACACTGCAGAAACTAGGTGTGCTTGACGTGTGTTAGATTATGTAGAAGTAACACAACATAAAGGCTAGACACGCGTTGCTATGTTGATTCTACATACTTATGAATTTGGTAACACGTAACGCGTTGAAATTACACACGTGAGTGTGTAATTTCATTAACTAATTCAATTAACACGGGAAAAAGCAACTCAGTTTAAGGGTGCTAATTGCGAGTTATTGATCATATGTTTTAAAAATCACCATGGTTACGGCATCACGTGAAACTCATTAGTTGATCTGACATCGATTGATTTACCCGGGAAAAAAAGTTCATGTCTGAGGGGATATGTTCATATATGTTTCAGACATGTTCATATATGTTCAGACATGTTTCATATATGTTTTAGATATTGTCATACATGTATGAGATATATTTATATCTGACATTTTACAGTATCATATGTGATTAGGTCTGATCATATTCCACATCACATATGCATTTAGAAGATCATATCTGATCAAATACAGTATCTGGCCTGACCATATATGAACTCATATCTGTTTATATCTGGCTAAGTACCAAGGCGAGTTGGTATCGTAAATTCGTATCTGAACATACATGATGTGATATGTGAACGTATCTGTTCGTATGAGATCATATCCGATCAAATACGGTACCAGACTCCGCTATATAGATCTCATATATGTTTTTATCTGGTCAGGTACCAAGGCGAGTTGGCAGCGTGAAACCATATCTGAACATATATGATGTGATATATGAGCAGGCACGTTCATATAAAATTTTATCCCATCAGATACGATACCACACCTGGAAAATATACGAAGTCTTATGTGCTCATACCTTGTCGTATATGCAGTTCAGTTGTTCACACATGAAAACATCTGAATATATGAAACGATATATGAGGATATGAGACGATATCCGATCAGATATGGCACCTCACCTGACTGTATTATATGTGATCATGTGAGTTACTATAATATTATTAATTATTAATACGTCACGTGATGACGTGTTAATAACCCCGCTCTATATATGTAAACATTTTAATATCTTCATGATTGCACTAACAAGATTTGATCTGTCTCAACAGGGTAAGATTTGCTCTGATATAGTCGGAGTCATACCTGGTCTGATGGTTCAGATAAACTGTGATTCCATCATATGGGCAGGTCTATTGTTCGTAGATGTCCAGGTCCACTGGGATCCACGGTATTTTATTCTTATACGGACAGACAGATCTGGTCCAATAAGATTAGATTTGCCTGACATGATCAGATCTGGCCCAATAAAATCAGATCTACCTGACATGATCAGATCTAGCCCAATAAAATGAGATCGGGTGCAACAAGATCAGATCTAGCCTGGGGATTGGATCTGGTCAGACCTGCTGCGATGTGGACGGGTCTGCTCTCAAAATGATCAAAATGGCTCTGATATGATCATACATGCTCAGATATAAGCATACATGATCTGTCATGACACTACATGAACAGATATTGCCAATTTTCTTGTGTGATCATATCTGATTCTACAGATATGATTCAGATATATTCAGATATGAACTTTTTTTTCCCGGGTACCGGTTAATTGAATACCACATCTAGTCTTAACTTTTTGTTGCATTTATAGATCATTTTTCAGTTTGTCACGTGGAAGAACCTAAAATTGAAATCTATCTTCCAAAACCTCGATAGTTGCATTGAATCTTTAGCGACGTATTTGTTGGTTCGAGGCCATCACCGACAAGCAAAAAGCGGCAGTCGTCGTGAAGCTGTATGAAAACCTAGCCCATGCGAAGACAAGAAAAACAGTGACACCTCTCATACAAACTACAAAGTAATATATAAGTACTGTTGAACTCAGTTCAATAAATGCATATATTTTGACGATAAAAAGCTATTATTATTCAATTTATTATTCCGACGCATCCCATGTATATACAGTACTGCAAAAATGTGTTGTTTTTACACACTTTGACTGTGTAAATGACTGTAGACACTTTTTACACGTTTTATCGTGTGTAAAAAAATAATACACATAAGTGTGTTGTTTGAACGCATCTATCCGTGTTATTGTTACACTGTTATTTTTCAGACACGGTAAATGTGTTTAAAGTGTCTACGGCCATTCACACACCAAAAATGTGTAAAAACAACACATTTATTATTGCAGTGTACCAAAATCGGTTGCCGTCATCACGAAAAACATACGAAATTTATAATTTTGGACTTCTTTCCTAATATTTTGGCCACATTTGTGAGGCTCTGTTGTGTCTACTGTTGCACAATCATATTCCTGCGTGGTACGTACAGAAAGGTAGCCCTTCATTTTCCAGGATCGAATCCATTTTGATAGCCATAAGAGCCCCATTTTCGGTTAGGGTTGGGATACTTTGTCTTCGGATGTTGCACCCGATTTTGAACATTCGGTAGGGTGTCCTTGATCACAGCGGTAATTTTCACGAAGAAAGGTCATTTTGGGTAGAATCTACCTGCTGTTAGTGCCTCACCAGGCCCTGAAGATATTGGACAATTTATGAATAAAACAACAGGAAAATGAACTGGTCCAGCAGTTTCTAATAAAATATACACCTCTAACCTATATACCAGTAGGGTTGATCCGTAATTGAATCGCTACAATTGAAGAATGTTAGTATGGTTACTTTAAGCACGCACAATTATTTGCCAGAGTTAACGAGCAGTCCATAAATTACATGTGATAATTTCGCATCATCATGAATACCTCTGTCGACTTTTTTTTGTTGCTACAAGTACGATTTAGAATAAATCTGGTACGGTTAACCCTCCGTCGACCCCCTCATATTTGGCCATGATTTTGACACACTGAGTCAATTAGACTCGCATAGTACTTCATCTTCCATAATTGAAACTCGGAGAGTATGAAATTTAATTGTTGTAAAACATTAGTGATAATTTTCAATTTTGGTAAAGTAAGCGTTTTACTTCAAAACCATCCGGGTCGAAACAACCCAGTGTGTCAATGTACGTGTAAGGAACAATATTCCTGCATCGTTCCTTCAGAATGTTTTTCAAAAATGTGCATCAAAACATGCATGTGTCAGCTATTTCCTCAGAGCGACTTTGTTTTGAACAAGACATACGAAAATATAAACTATTGCCTGTAATCGTTTTGGCTTAAAATAAAAAGCGTTACAATCATATCCTAATAATGACAAAAATTGTCATCAATTATCCGGGGAATGCTCGGTTAACGATTAAAATAAAAAATATTTCCTTGTTCTCAAACGCATGAAGTCGATATTTTGTGATGCTCAGAAGATTGAAAATTTCATCAGAAGTTAAATAAGTTGGGACCAGAATGGGACCACGGGTTTTTAAATGCAACGCTGTGGCTACGGTTCCAGTTATATCCACCAGACGAACGGGACAAACGGAATTTCATTGTTTATGCATTCGCATTTTGCGCGACCCCGAGGACAGGGGAGAGCGAGAGGTGGGTGAAAAGGGAGAATGATATTGTTTTCAATTTCGCGCGAGATATTGCGATGATAAAGAGAGCGAGAGAGAGAGAGAGAGAGAGAGAGAGGGGGTGGGGAGAGAGAGAGAGAGAGAGAGAGAGAGAGAGAGAGAAAGAGAATGGAAAAGCGAGAGGAAGACGGACAAAAAGAAGAGGGAGGGAGATTGGTGACGGAGACCGTTAGCGCGATAAATCCGGCTTTCGAATTGGCCACTATCATTCCAGATACGATCCATTCGCCCGTGAAATATGAAAAATACAACAGCCCCAACATTTTATGTTCAGCCAAGAACTGTACGCGTATCGACTACTACCCAAACGAAAGAACGTCATCGCGCAGAGCTTCATAAGCTTCGAATCGTGTCAGTTACGCCCTTTTCCTTTGCACACAGATACCTACAAGCATTTGTAGATGCTTTCGCTCGCCTATTCGCATACGTGCACGTGAAAGATCGAAGGTCGAGAGAAAGGAACCCATAGGTACTTCACTTCACATACTTGTACTTCACGTGAGCTTGACGATCGATCGATTAAACCACTGTAAAATTTGCGAAAAATCGTTTTTTTGGAAACACTTTTCAAAAATCCTTTAAACCTTAAAAAATGTAACGCATATTCATCTATAGCTGAAAAAAAACAGTTTTAAAGTGGTTTTCGAGCTATTTTTGAGGGTAGTCTCCGAGTGCTGAAAAGTGTCTTCGACGATGTCACGCCGGTGGACGCAGTTCTCGACTCTTGTAAGCCTTTGGGATCTTTGGGAGAAAAGTTAAGGACTCAAAATAGTTTTATTTTCTACCAATAGGTGGTATTCGATAACGGGAAAAAATGCATCAACTGTAGTGTCTATAAAACCGTTGACTTCAAACTCGCTTTTCTCGAAACCATGTTTTTGAAATCGGCACGTAGGAGAACTCGAACAATTTTCGTCCAATCGACTTGAAACTTTAACTGTAGCTTCTTATTGTAAGATTACTTTAACAGTCAAGAACGAGCACTTTTTTCGATTAATTGAAAATTGTAAAAAATATATAACTTTTTGTATGAAAATTGTGGTCGAAAAAACGAACATTTTCTTAAACGCGTCTCCATTTTTTTTCTTTCATTGTTTTTTAATATCCCCCCGTACTTGAATGCTAAAACTAATATAATTAACGAAAATATTTCACTCTCAGTTCCAGGATTAAACTTATGGCAATTCTACCGGTAGTGCTACAGCGACTCGTGCGCCGTAATTTTGTATTCGTTTGACAAATAATTTTTTTTGACATACTTCGATATATACCTAATAAAGCCTAAAAGTTCTTTTGACCATGTATTTTATGACTTTCTTAAAAAAAAAATCCAAAGAAAACGGTCGACAAGGGGCAGGTACAGTGGTGTTCTCCCTTGAGGCGGGACACCACTGTAACGGGGAAAAAAGTTGATTCTTTTTACATCTTCTCAAAGTATACATATAGTCGAGAATATGTACAAAAATGTTCAAGTCAAAATATTGAAAAATTGCCAAGTTACAGACGATTTAGCGAGAGCAGGTAGCGCAACGATTTACGTATATACTAAAACTTTCAGTTGCGTTTTTCTCGAAACGACTTTTCTCGACCTGGCCGGAATCATAACTCTAACTATAATTGTCCGATTTTCAATTTTGAAAAACTAAAATGTTCGTTATTATAGTAGCTATTGTTGTGCGTAACCGTTTTTTTTAATTTAGTATTTTTTAAGCCTCCGAACATAAGTACAAATTTCGCTAAACTGACACTTTTTTTAAGACCCGTCATTTTGTGGTTTTTTTTTTCTTCCGAAAAACGACTACTTTCAACGTGAACTACATTTATATAGATTGTAAAACTTTATCGTTATTTTCCAGACCAATCATTCCCAAGTTATCGATTCGACTGTTGGACCACATTTTTTATACAGAGGTTCTAATATACCACAATTACATTGTTAATGTTTAATTTTGTTTTTCTTTAATTTACACTAAATAAGTGCAATCTATGCTTAATAACATACCTTCGTTTTCAAATCCCAAGCAAATAATGTCGGAGACAAAAAATGGCAAAGAACGACCGTTTTTGGCCCGTTACGCAGTGGCGTTCGCCCTTAATTTGACCAATTATCGGTGCATAGTTCCTTCCATATCCTAGTTATAATGGATTTTTCTCAATTTTGCAAATCTGAAGAAATTTCGATTTTATTTGACCGAAAATAAGAATTTAATTGACACCTGTGACGTGAAGACAATTTCAAGCGAATTTGCACATTGTAGAATTTTACTATCATCATTGTTACATTGAGAAATACTTCAATTCTGGAGATACGATTTTTGTAATCATCGAAAAAAGTTATCGGGCAGCCTAGATTGTGAGAAACAATTTGAGCAATTTTTAGCCTGACGCCGAAATGACACACGTTTCCGCCGGTGAATAAATCCATTAAAAGTTTTCGGAACTTTTCTGAAGAGCGGCTCAAGCGAATGCTTGAATTTTTCCCAAACGACGTCGAATTGCTAGAGGGAGGAGCTATACCACCCTGTTATTCGTGATTTTCAAAAATCACGGATTCACTCTCCGCAGAAAACTTTATTCGAAACATTTTGATAAAAATGTTTTTCGCTTGGGTCAGTCGCAAAATGAAGGTGCGAAATGCGTCTGTTGGTGACACATGGAGAGTAATTTCTCAGCGTGTGTCATTTTGTCTTGACACAACAATCGTCATAAAAATGGCGACCCTTTTAAATTGTATCACGGTATACAAGTCTCAGTTGTCCTTAATTTGGCCCAAAATCAAAATGCAATAGTTTTTTCGCTCATTAAAAGGGATACACTTCGATTTGGGGGCCAAAATATTCGATGTCAAGTGTCTTCTCGAATCGGGTTATCTTACAGGACGACATTATGTATTTGTATTTATTTAATTTCTAAGCTGTCTAAGTATTTTCTCAATTTAAAGGATCATTGCAGTGTGAAATTTAAAAAAAAACATTTTTTTTTGCATTATCCGACAGTATAGATGGTTATAAACTTGGACCTGGCATCGCCGATTAATCGTAATCAGACATTTTATATGAAAATTCCGCACTCGAAACATTAAACCAGTTTTTTTCGAAATGTTTTCCAAAACGGTGTACACTCCTGAAGGAAGAGTTTCCAAGCTATCCGTCTCAAATTTTGACACAACATTCTTCACGCCATTCCTCACCTTACTATGGAAGGTTTTTTTAATCTTCATATTTTTTTAACGAAAAACTGTTGAAAAAATAGGCTAAATTCGATACTTTTTTTTTCAAGCAGCCGCCATTTTCTCAATTTTGATTAAAAAAACGTTCATAGCAAGATAGCAGCCTTCATACTGGATAATAATCTTTTAACAAATTTCTTTTCAAATAATATTTACGGCGACAACCGTATACACCGTGAGAACTCCTTTTTTTCGAAGACATTTTCAACTGTTAAAAAAAATAATAATAAACGTTTAAAAATTGCTTCTCAGTCTTCACGAGTCTTTTAATTTGACATAAAAAAATCAGAATGATAAGCGTATTTTAACCATTGAAAAAAAATCGCGAAACTCAGCTATTTTTCGGTTACATTGCAATGACCCCTTAATTCGAAATATCCCTCATGTTAGAAAAATATCTAATATAAATCCAAAAGTTTTTGCAAATTGTCAAGAGAATTTTAAGTCCCGCCTGTACAGTTTGAACCATCGCTACATAAAGTTCTCTTTGGTACGGCAGAAAGCTTTTTCTTTCAAGCACTGGACTAAGGCACTGGACTAATTTGCAGGGATGAGGGCTTGACGTTCGTCGCCCTATTACGGAATGCTTTATGCATCAGGCTTTCCACGTGAGTTTACATCGTTGTCAAACCGCACATTCACGGGAAGAAAATAAAATAATAATTCTAGCTTTTCAGTTTCCTGTCGTGCCTGCTTTCATCGAGAGCCAACTACTCGAGTGGGCCATCAGCTCATCTCTCGCGAGTTTTGAATCCTGCATTTATCGCCTGAAAACTCATCGGGGATTCTCTGTCTCCGTTTTCTAATTCGTATAAACGCACACCCACAGTCACACACACACACACACACACACACACACACACACACACACACACACACACACACACACACACACACACACACACACACACACACACACACACACACACACACACACACACACACACACACACACACACACACACACACACACACACACACACGCGCGCGCGCGCGCACGCACGCACACGCACACGCACGCACGCGCGCACGCACGCACGCACACGCACACACGCACGCACGCACGCACGCACACACACACACACACACACACACACACACACACACGCATGCATACGATCATACGACTTTAGCGAAGCGTTGAGCTTCAAAGTGTACTTACACAATGTTGCTCTTCTCATTCCGTTGCGCGTTTCTCATTTCGTTTTCGTTCAAATTTCGCGTGTGTACGCCTCGTTCGTATTTGCGAGAAAAAGGGCGTAAGTCGGAAGATTGGAGGCGTAAAGCGGCGCGTCTCGCGACCTTTTATTCTTGGGCAGCGGACGTATATATTTACGATAGCCATCAGAGGCTGATGATTGGAGTTCTCTCAGCGTGAAATGAATGGACGTCATAGGCGGAGTTGATGCGTGGATCGCGCGTCACTTTGTGTCCCTCTGAGCACCGCGGAAGTCACACGATATTAAAGGGCTCTTCAAAGCTTCGCTTTTTTCTTCCTGCATGAAATTTTTTATCTCGAACTCTCGGGAAAAAGGAAGCACAACTCGTTACTTTGGAAAATAAAATAAAAACGCGTTTCTTCAGAGTGGAGTATCATTTCTTGCGCTAATCAATCATATGAGACCTATGATAGAAGAGATCGAAACTTTGTGAGCTATCTTTATAGTTCAACTTTGATCTTTTGCTCCCGACTGGTTGCTCGGTTCGACCGGTTCACTTGAGGCAATTATTCACTAATGTACAGAGTCGCGTTGGCACGTACTATTGTATGTTAATTGAAGACACTACTGCCTGAGGACCGAAAGTCCCGACGATTGTACCGTAAAAGAAATATACCAAAAGCTTTCGGAACCTTTCGCGAAAGAGGCTGAATCGGATGAAGTTGATGTTGATGTTTATAATTGCTAGAGAAAGACCTACGTCTCCCTGATGTTTGCGATTTTGGGATGAAATGGACAATTTCATTCATCATGGAAAACTGTATTTGAAACGGGTTAGAAAATGAATTATTGGTTGAGCTATTTGCCAATGAAGAAGAGCTGGTTTTAGCTATTCTCGAAACACGTATTTTGACAATTGGACATTCGGTCAAAAAATAACTGGCATGAGAAACGTTTCGAAAGATGTTTCCCAGAAAGTGACGCTGACGTCCAAGCTCAGGGTGCATCATTTCATCAAGATTGATAGACGTACTTTTGTATGTTTCCACCCATCAAGCATAAGTTATAAAAAAAAGTAACAATCGAAACAACGTCTTTTTCAACGTTTACAACGAGAGTTGTTCTGCTCTACGCGTATAGCTCTTATATTCTTGGCGTTTTCATCAGGCGTAGTTTTAATAAAAAGGAAGCTCAGCTCAGCTCCGTGTGAATGTCAAATGTTTTGTTCAACGAAATGACGTCTGAAATTCTTCTGTTGCCTAGCATGGATTGTTTCATAACGGCCAATTCTCTTCTCTGAGAATCTCGTGGCAAACGGGGGAAATGTGTTATCCAAAAGTGGGAGGGTCATGGCGGGGAGACAGTTGATAGCGTCCGATTTAATGCGCGCGCTCCTTTCCTTATCTAATTCCCTTGTCATTCTCGTGGTGAGGTTTTTATGAAACAGAACACCAGAGACGAAGAATAGAGGAAATAAAGCTCGCACAGGGCCGAACGACCCGTCATATACTTTTGCTCCCTTTTCCTTTGCCCTGTACTGTACCACTCCCGCCCTTCTTGGGGTGTTCCGTTGGTTTCATCGCTAATGCGAAAGCTCAGATAATACTGTTACCACTTTGATTCGTTGAATCGGGATAAGAATTTACTCTCGTTGAGACCCGACGTTCTCTTTCGTTTGTAGGGTCCACCCCAACGCGCGTACTCTCGTAATCAGAGAACAAGCCGCGGTTAGTTGCCCGTGTAGAAATTGTTAGGGAGTCCCCGGATCCTACCACATCCGTATAGGGATTTGATAGGAAATCCGGGTGGGGGTCAAAATGTCGAATGACCAAATATAGAATGACGAAGATTTCGAAACGACAGAATTATGAACTCGCAAAATAACAAAGGTTAAATTATTCAAAATTTTATTCTTTGACCGATGACGAAATCGAAAAACTATTACACCAAAGGATTATTTATTCGAGAGCTCATTTATTCGAGAGCACATATTCAGATTGTCTGCCGTTTGAGTCATACAAATACAGATTCGAACAATCTACAACATTAATATTTCCGAAATGGAAAAAAGTGAATATCTAATATTCGTAAAACCGCCTATAGCAAAAAGCCATATATCGAGACTACAAACTTCGAATGTGTAGATCTTAGAAACGCAAATGATCGATGGTCCAAAATGGCGAATACCTAAATGGCCAACATGGCATGGCTGCCTGACCCGACTGACCACTAACGCCATTGGCCATCTTCATTCTGAAGCGCAAGTAGTATTGCTCGATCCCAAGTTTTCGCTATCCGGACCGTTCGCCATTTTGGCCCATCGCTATTTTAACTGATCGACTTTTTGGTCCTTCGCTTGAATGAATTCGAAATTACACAATGTCGTAATACTTACAATTCGACGATTTGACGTATCGAATTATTTGGTGTATATATATACAAGCGTATCGATATTATATCTCTCATTATTTTGTTAAATCTGATATTTGTTTACGTTATAAATCAACTTCGAGGTTTTTGTATTCACAATTTCGATCAACTATTTTACAAGCTATGACAAGATTGATCTATGTATATTGGAACGTTCGTCATTGCTGAATTTGAAATGTCGGTCCTTCTGAATATTGATCGTTCGAATTTCCACCTTTTGATAGGGAGGTGTAGGCAGGCACGTAGGGAGTCCACATTGGAATCCAAGTAGATTCCGCGCTTTTTCCCAATTGGCGGTGCTCGAGAATTTTCTAGTTAAAATTCTCAACCGGGATGTGGTGAATCTTCAAAAATAAAAAAATTTTTGGTACACAGATTTATTGGGGAGTCCCAAGATGCACCTACATCTCTATAGGGATTTGTTAGGGACACCGCACATAGGGAGTCCTTATTGGGATCCAATTGGGTTCTGAACTGTTCCCCCATGGAAGCCGTTTGAGAATTCTTACCACGTGTATCAAGGTGTGTGGTGATATTTTGTCAGAGAGCGATGAAAATATAATCAATCACATGTATCGAACGATAATTAAAGTGTAAGTGGTATAATTCAAATTAATTTTTAAGATATACTTTTTCAGGCGATTTATACTTTTTTAAGACCCAGTCATTTTGTATATCTATTATTTCGATGAGAAAATTCTACCTACAGAAAGCAATGGGATCCCTCAACAATCGCATCGGATTCTGTTCTCTTCTGTTCAAGACGTTTTAGTATGGAGATCCGATGTGATGACCCGTTCAAGGAGTACAGACAAGTATGGGAATCCAATTAGATCCCTATGATAATTTCTGCACGGGTGTGTACTTTATCTATGGGAGACATGCCTGAATCGCACCCCATAAGGACTTCTGTTGTTCTCCACTTGGAAATCGCTAAGCTGATTCATTTTTATAATGCCTTTATATAAGCTGATTCACTTTTATTGCACTTACATAAAATGAGGTCTACCTGAAACTACTGCACAATCCTTATTGAATTATACCGACACGATTAAGGACCACCATACTGGTATTACGATACCAAACGGAGTCTCGGTTCTTGCAGCTATTAAAATTTATACCATTCTTCAGAAAAAATGCCTACTTTTTTGTACGTACCACTCACGATTATAATTGATGACGTCGAAGTTTGCATCGTTAGAATGCTACCAATTTTATTCTTTTTTATTTTTCAAACTTTCTTCGGCGGACTTAAGCTATGAACATCACATTTTTCACGCAAAATATAATTTCGGATAATAATGAAAATAAGAAATTTAAAAGAATTTTCGTTGAATTCCAACGATGCAAACATCAAGCCCATTACTATTGTGTAGCACTGAATATAACAGAGTCTCGATACTGTGCTCAAGATTTAGAGAAAAAAGGATTATATATTCACATTTCGAATATTTCTATAACTACCGAGTTTGGTTGACTCGAAGTTTTATCTACATCTGCCAGTAGTGCTGTGTGATGCGCAATTAGGAAAATACGATCGTAGAACGTCTTTCGGCAAGTCTATCCTACATCTCTCGCAAGTAATTTCATAACCATGACAATGTGTTTTTTTTTCTTGAAATTTTTCTAAAACTAAAACTAAAACGTGACAGTTTTTCAAGGCAACCTTTATTTTTATTAGTACAGTCGTGCTGCAGGGGTGCAGGCTTTTTTTGGGGGATGGAGGCGGATGGGGGTGAATTGATGCCAAACTACAACCTCTACGAGGTCGGCGCCGTGAGACATAATGTTCAGAAAAATCCAGGCTTTAGTTTTGTCCACAGCGCCGAAGGCTTGGTAGTTCATTTTGGGGGTGAAATTTTGAAAAATCAGTTTTAATTCATTAACGCTTTAGGATAATTACGTACACTTTTCGTTCAAATGGGAACTTTGTAGCCCTTGAAAAGACGCATCGATCGAGTATTTGATCATCACTCTCCAATAATATATTCAACCCCCAAAAAAATGTTGAAATACCAAAAAAAAAAATTGTTTATTGAATAACTCAAAAACAAACGATCTTTCGGGTAGGGTTTAAACGTACGACATGTAGAGAATAATTTTCTCTATATTTCCGTTGCTATGGATCACCCTTCAATTTTGCTTTTTTTAACCCTTGTCGGGGGTTGAAAATAAAAAATGAAATTCTGGGAAAAATATTGACCGTATGAGTTCGTCGCCGTGGAACAATTTGTAGCTTGAACCCTCAGCTATATTTTTGTCTACAGCGCCAAACTCGTATCTCTTTATTTTCGGTCAATAGTTTCCCCAGAGTTTCATTTTGAATTGTCAACCTCCAAGAGGGGTTGGAAAAAGCAAAATTAAAGAGTGGTTCATAGAAACGAAAATATAGAGAAAATGATTCTCTACATTTCGTACATTTAAACCATACCCGCAAAATCGATTGTTTTTGAGTTATTCAAAAAACATTTTTTTTTATATTTCAACCATTGTTTTGGGGGTGAAGATATTATCGGAGAGGGATGATCAAATACTCGATCGATGCACCGTTTCAAGGGCTACAATGTTTCCCTTTGAACAAAAATTGTATGAATTTGTCCGAAAGTGTTATCGAATTAGTAGTGATTTTTCAAAATTCCACCTAATTTTTTCACCACCAAAATGAGCTTCCACGACTTCGGTGCTATGGACAAAAATAAAGCCCGGATTTTTCTGAACATTTTGTCTTCCGCCGCGACCTCGTAGGGGTTGTACTTTGGCATTAATCCACCCCCATCCCCCTTCATCCCTTCAAAAACCCTGCAACCCGATTTTGAGGCAAACTAGGATTGACCACCCACGGCAGCTACAAAATCATCTGTCAAAAAACTAACTTGCTTTTAATTTTTTCCGATTCTAATATACAACATGACTGCACTACATATAAAGTGAAAACAAAAGATGTAGTTTTTTGTTTTACTCACGATTAAGATCCAGCGTGACTGAATATTTCTTCGGCTCGACAAGATGCGTGTTGGTTGCCTGGCATGTGAAGTTCGTGCCCAGATCCGCCCTCGTCAACGATCTCATCACCAACCTTGCGGATTCAATCGAAACGAAAATTTGATGCGTTTTCATTATATCATTTCATATCACCATTAATGCATTTTGATCCTCAATATTACGGATGGTGATTACACGAAGAAATTACATTTGATGCTATCATTCGAGTGCAAGCTGCTCTGAGCGATCGATTTTTGTATGTTCATGGTTTTACGAAATGGGCCGTGCTAAACATAAACCTTCCTGGCCGATGGACGTTTTGACAGTTTTCAATTAATTTATATGAGGATGGAGTGCTTTTATAAATTTGTATTCAACATTGATGAGGGTAGACGATTTTTTTCCGCCCATTATTACTATTCAACAAGGAATATTGTCAAACCAAAATGCACATAGAGGGAATTAAAATTGATTAATTAATCAATACCCTGATTAATCATTGATAGAATCGAAACTGCGGCAATTGTGCGATTTTCCGTCGATTGTACAGGGATCAGAAGCATCCATTTTGCGTGTTCAAATATTTACAGCTTTTATTCAAATGAGCTCTCCTCTCTTTTATCAATTCTACCACTTGCATGCAACTCCATACTGTAAAATTATTTTAAGCATTATAGGCTCTTATAGGAAAAATATCTCACTTGTTCTCGATGACATCACCAGCGTTCTTGACGTATTCCTCGCTCCTGAACTTCCCGTTCACGTACCAGCTGATTTTTGGTTGCGGGGTACCTAAACGGAAAAGGTACGTATCGAATTAAATTTGTCGAATCCCCATTCTGAATAATTAACAAGAACATTTCAATTTGTACATTGTCCTCGCCGTTCTAGATCACATCAATTAAGATTATCCTCGCACCGTAAATTCTTTCGAAATTATATGTATTTACGGAATTAATTAATTTCGTTACCTCCGAAGCCACGTTAGCGGATCCGATTTAATTAATTTTTTTTTCGCAGGCCACGATTTCGAACGGGTATGTGAAAAAGACCACTACAAATTTTCAAAATCTCTCATGTACGAGTTTTCAAATTTCCCGTAAGAGATTTGGATTACGCGGTCTACATTTTTGTTATACGCGATGATGAATTCCTGCAGCTGAAGGATCTCTCGTTCGCGTTGCGCATTATCGTCATTATTGTTGTTATTACAGAGCACGGTTAAGCAGCTCCTCTCCGTGAAGGTTAAATGACGATAATCCGTGTAAACGTAAAATTGCTCGAAAATTCAGGCGTATACAGCGTTCTCTCTCGTGGTCGCAAGAAAGGCGCTCTCATAATGAGGATAATAAAGGCTTTGCGAGGTTAAGGGTGAGATATATGGTAGGTTATTAAGATAAGATATTTGATCCGGTGGTTGTTTTTTTTTATAGTTGGCAAAAAAATGGTAAAATAAGAAGGGAAGTGATTTGCGAAGCGTTCTACGCCGGACACTCCACTCGAGAGCTTTTCCATGGGACAGTTAGGAAAGAAGGCTGAAGATCGGAAAAGACCAGCAAACCAATGGCTCTCTAACAGCCAACTTTTAAATTAGTCGATCCTAAGCTATATCTCTCTCGACTGTAGAACCTACCAACTTCCGATGTCCTTCGAAAGTTCCTAACCAGAACAGAGGAGCAGCGATCTTAGTAAATGTATATATAGCCACGTGCACATATATCCATACACGAACAAAATATAAATTCTGTCTTGTTGAATTTTCTCGTTTTTTTTTGTCATCTATAGCTATTAGTTCCGTGCGCAGAACTGGGGCCGTGTGGCGTCCGTATTTTTTTCGGCTGTGTCAAAGGCTCAGTGATTGTGGTTATGATCCGTGGTTACCACACAGGTGCAAATTTGCACCCCCTAAAATATCTCGTTCGTGACTCTCTGTCAATTTTTGTTTTGATTTTTAGCAATTTTCACCAAATAAATACTATTTTCGCATTCGAGGCCATTATCATTGGATTTCTGGGAAATCATAGAATAGGTCACTCTATTTTAGACAATTTTTTGAGAAAAATGAAAAAAAAAAAAAAAAAAAAAACATTCATCTTTTGAAAAAAAAATTCACTTTGGAAGAAAGAAAAAAAAAGTTTCGTAAAAAATTTACGAAACTTCTCTAAAGGTAAAACTGCAGCTATACATTTGTTGCGTTGTTCTAACCTCAAATTTGCTGTGGAGTATCGATAAAATTTGCATTTACTATTCTTTTCGGTATTTTTGCTATTTATTACACAGCAGCTGTCGAGGTCCATTTTTATTAAAACAATATTTTTAATTTCATCGGAAGAATCTTGTACTATGCAGGCATAAATTTGACAGGTAAATAGCCGAGTTTGTTGCAATTTTTGTCCACTGCGGGCGCTTCGTTCGATCTCATTAGTCCCACCCTACACTCTGCATGGAGCCAATACCGTGCGCGCCTTCGTAAGCCGGCAGCTGAAAAACGTTCGCTTTTTACTCACTCCTTCACCTACCCATTCGCTTATTTGCGATAATCACTTCCACACACAGCGAGAGTTTTTTCAGCTGATACGTAACAACCCAAGGGCATTCGAGATTGGCAAAATTGAAAAAAAATCGCAGACGAATCTGTATCAATGCGTTCAACGCGAGAATGGCCAGTGGCGATTACATGGGAGAATTTTCCGTCTATATTGCTGCCTTCAGCATTAGCCGTCCTCGGGACTAACTTATAAGCGCTGCGAAATTTTGACGCCGCCGGATTTTGCTGTTCTCAGTCGGTTGTGAGCGACTCAACGTCTACCATTGGATGCCACTTCTGCTTCGTAAATTTATGCAAGTTTATAGGTCCGTGTGACTGCGCAGCACATACCGTAAAACGGGGTTGAATTGCCATTAGGGGCAACTTTGACAGTATTTCGGGCTACTTTGAAAGAGCGTAAAAATACGGTGTAAATGTGTGCGCAGCATACTTTTTTTATTAGGCGTACAACTTGGTTCGGTCCGTTTGAAAAAGATGGCTCTAAATGCTATAAATGGTTGATGGCACTAGCTGATTTTTACTGTATCGTGAAGTATCAACATCTCTTAACCAAATATCGTTTACAGACCTTTGAGTTTTGCGCATCAAGTCGAATTTCGTCCCAAATATGCATCATTTTCGGGAAGTGTTGATTTTCTGTTTCAATTGGAAGAAAAGTGCAGCTGAAGCGCACCGAATGCTTGTGGGACCATCACGGGAGACTTCTACAGGCAGCAATTGATCCGTTTAAGGGGTTACCCCCACTTGCGATTTTGAAAAAATCGATTTTTTTTATTGCATTTTTTTTTAAGTATAAGTAGTCTTTAATCGTTCGATTTTTTTTTCGAAAAAATGGCCGTTTTATAGCCAAAAAACGGCCATTTTTTTCGTTAAAATCGAACCATTAACTTTGACTGTCCGCCATTTTGTGAAAAATGAATATTTTTTAAAATCCTTCGATTAAAGACTAGTTTATACTTATATTTGACTAAATCCATCTGCATTTTTTTTTCAGATGATCCACTTCGCCGCAATGTTGGTCACCGCAAATCGTGTATATAAAAACATTATTTCATTGACGGCCATTTGCCACTAAACAATGTAATATTTTTCAATAAAAAAATTACTAAAAGTTCTTCAAGATGTGTCCTTTAAGATGGTATATTGATCGATTAAAAAAGTTTTGTAGTTTTCTTTAAAAAAAATCATGAAAAAGGCCTTTTTTTCGCTACAAGTGGGGGTAACGCCTTAAAGCGAGCTATAGTCGAAAAACGTCCAGAATATGCGACCAGACACGAGTCCATAATCTTTCAATATGACATCGCTCGGCCTCACGTTGCTATTGTGGTTAAAAACTATTTGGAAAATAGCGGGTGGGAAATTTTAGCTCAGCCGCCTTATAGCCCAGACCTTGCCCCTTCCGACTATCATTTTTTTCGATCGATGCAGAACGGTTTGACTGGAATACGCTTTACGTCACAACAGGGTATCAAACATTGGCTCGATTCATTCTTGGCTTCAAAATATGAACGCTTCTTCCGCGACGGAATTCATAAATTACCAGAAAGATGGGGAAAAGTAGTGGCTAGCGATGGACAATATTTTCATTAATGTATTAATTCATTTTATCATTCAAATAAGTGCGTATTTTAAGCAAAAAAACGGATCGAATTAAGTTGTACACCCAATATATTGTTGCTCACATTTGTTGTTCGAGTTTGTTATAACGTGGCTAAAGTTGAGTTCGATCTCAATAATAATTATAAGACTGATTAAGTGCCTATAATAGTACCCTAGGTACTTCATATTTTTATGTAAAATGTTTCCTTAAGGAGTTTCGACACCAAAATTGACATGCTTGTAGACGATTGAAATTCATATCATCGAGAGATTAATTTAGGATGCATTAACTGTCCAAAAATTAATTTCTTTCACTACATACTTTCGGAGATTTTGAATGTTCAAGTTGAGTTTTGTTCGATTATTATTAATGAACCAAGTGGAGAAACCGCTTAATTTTTTAACACGACATTTCTGACACTAATCAGTTTGTTCAGTTTTTCAAATTCAAATCGAAGCAATATTTTAACGCCTACAGCCCTATAACTAGTGTTTACGAAGTACCACGTGTCATGGACGTTCAACTTGAACCTTCATCCATTTGGTAATCCACGTGGCATTTCGTGCACACTAGTTATAGGGCTGTAGGGGTTAAAATAATGCTTTGATTGAAAATTTAAAAAACTGCCCAAACTGCGATTAGTGTTAAGAATGTCGTGTTAAAAAATTAAGCGGTTTCCCTACTTGGTTCATTAATAATATTCTAACGAAACTCAACTTGAACCTTAAAAATCTCCAAAACTGTGTGGTGAAACGGATTAATTTTTGGACAGTTAATACACCCTAAATTAACCTCTCGGTGATATGAATTGCAATCGTTTACAAGCATTTCGATTTTGGTGTCGAAACTCCTCAATGAAGATGACAATTTGATTGCAAAAAATCGTTGTTTTTCTATAAAAACAAAATGATGTAAAAGTAACCCTTAATCTTTAACATAAGTTGCATTTAAATGCCTTGTCGAAGAAACCCCGACCTCTAAGTTACTTTGACACTTAAAACAAAATATGTAAAATTGTCGGGTTGTGGTGGAGCTTGACTTTGTTATACATTTGAAAGCCAAAGGACACACTCTTGGAGCGTAAAAAGTTGTAATTTAGGATGTTAAAAAAAGTTACCTAGAAAAACTTCCAAGACTTGTTCAAAGTAACCCTATTTTACGCTACGCATTTTTTCACAATTATCCGCAATTTACGCGTTACCTTGTAGACATTTTCTCAGTATCTAATTTTGGGAAATATTCCAAAATCTTATTTACCATGATAACTCGAAATCCTTAGATTTTAAACTAAGGTAACCTAGGTTAGATATGTCCTTAACGAGGTGACCTATCACCTCCTTAAGGCTTTGCATCGACCTTCCTAACACCCTGTATATCCAACACAACATACAATAAATAAACTAACAAAGAAAAAATATAAATTTTTATGCAAATAAAAATTAGTAAACAAGCACAATTTAAATTAGGAAGTTTTATGAAAGTCAGCGCAGTAGTAGCTACCAGAAGGCAAACAAATGGCATAGCTTGTGGCAGGCAGCCAACAGCATGGTCATTTTAATTAACGAAATTGAGATTATTGAAACAGTGACCGCAAAAACAGAGGGCATCTGAAGTTTCGTGTTCCAGAGACGACCTTATCTTATTGCAGGTGTAAGCCGCGGAAGGACAGACCCATTCTGATTTCACACTCGTGGATAAATACATTGACACTTCGGAAATATTGAATGTAGGTAATAATCGTTTAAGGAGAGATATACACCTAGATGGTCGAGGTCGAGGATTTAGAAGCTATGAACATTCCGTCGACCGTAGAAGACCTACACTATGGGCCTGGTATCGATGATTCCATGTAAGTTGACAAATTTCATGATTCATTCATTCCCAAATTTTCAAACGCGTTATTCTCAAAACCACGTTTTTCCAATCGGTACCCAAAATTTCTCGAAAACCAATGAACCGATTGCCTTGAGGTTTTTTGTGGTTATTCTATACACCATTATCTAATACTTGTCATGGGATTTTTTTTTCGTTACTTCGTTTATGTTTTATAGGCAAAATAATAACTAATTTTTGGCCCAAAAATCACTATTTATGTTCAAACGTCCGCCATTTTGTCATAAATCAATATTTTCAAAATCGGCTATGACAAGTAATAGATTATGGTATCTAATTTAATAATCTTTTCGATTTTTTTCAAGATGATTTTTGAAGAAACGCCAGTGGGTACTGTATACGCAGATTTTTTTACGACGCTCCAAGGATTATACAATATCCTTGTATATTTTTAGTATTTTTAAATAAAGAAATTTAAACATATTTTTGAATGTATATACTTTTAGATAATTAAAACCCCAATCCGAAATTTTAAATAGTTTCCTTGAAAAAATTCACAAGTATGACCTTTTTTCCTGCTCCTAGGTGTATATTTCCCCTTAAGGCTGCTAAAAGTAGTAAAAAAAACAAGTCAAAGTCACTTAAATGGAAATAATAACAATTATAAGTATATTTTAATGTTTTCAACTCTGATATCGAAATATCGGTATTATTTGAGCCCAACATCGGTTTTTCAATATCGGATTTTTGATAATATCCGGTTTTTCGGTATTATCGAGAAGTCAATTTGAGAAAAAACCGTTTAAAGTTTGCCTGTTCGCGGAACCTATCCATAAACGCCCACATCTCTCTAAATTTTGAACGGACCGACTTAAACATTTTTAGAGATTTTTTTTTTGAACGTTATATTTCGAGAATCCGTCGCAAACCAAAAATCGATATTTCAAAAATTTCAACTATGTGTAACCCCTTAAGCGGTTACCCTCACTTGCGATCTTGAAAAAATCGATTTTTTTTATTGCATTTTTTGAAATATAAGTATCTGAGAATATGTCCTGAAAATTTCAAGTCGATCCGAACCAAATTGCCTGAGATATGAGCGTTGAAAGAGAAGAATCCGTTGTGTAAACGACCGGAAATTGAAACTTTAAACGCGTTTTTCTCAAAATGGCATTTCTGAATTCGGTGACCAAGATTACTCGAACACTAATGAACCGATCTTCTTGAAATTTTGCAGGCTTATTTAATACATAAAAATGTAGTCTTTAATCGTTCGATTTTTTTTTCGAAAAAAATGGCCGTTTATAGCCAAAAAACGGCCGTTTTTTTCGTTAAAATCGAACCATTAACTTTGACTGTCCGCCATTTTGTGAAAAATGAATATTTTTTAAAATCCTTCGATTAAAGCCTAGTTTATACTTATATTTGACTAAATCCATCCGCATTTTTTTTCAGATGATCCACTTCGTCGCAATGTTGGCCATTGAAAACCGTGTATATAAAAACATTATTTCATTGACGGCCATTTGCCACTAAACAATGTAATATTTTTCAATAAAAAAATTACTGAAAGTTCTTCAAGATGTGTTCTTTAAGATGGTATATTGATCGATTAAAAAAGTTTTGTAGTTTTCTTTAAAAAAATTCATGAAAAAGGCCTTTTTTTGCGCTACAAGTGGGGTTAACGCCTTAATTAGAACCTGGACCTATCTATTTCTGAGGATATTTATTATAGTTTTTTAATCCGTTGGTTCGAATTCAGTATGCGCTGATTCTCTAAAAAAAGTAATAAAAAAGTTCTTCATTGCCGATAAACTTTTATGCAGGAGTGGCAGAGGGAACAAAAAATAAATGTTTTCTTCATAAAAACGACCAAACTGTAACTTTACACCAAAGTGAAAGGCTCGATCCTTCGTTTTACATTTGGGTCTAAGAACGCGTGGATCGATACAGGAAAGGTTGAGTTTCGAAAAAGTGAACAAAGTTTCCACGGAAAGGCCCATACTTTCTCAACGGTTCTGTTTCATTACTATTCACGATGTAACCCCGCGGAATCGCGGTTTAATCTCGCGGATATACGCCGGAACGCGATACTTAAAATAGCGTGACGATCTCTTCGCATCCCCACGAGAAACTCACTCGCCTCTTCTATCATTTCGCTTTCTCGAGCTTTTCTACGTAGCAGGATTGCAGATTAGGTTCGTATCATTGTTATTCACGATTCTCGTCGGTCATGATTGCGTTTTAACCGTCGTATTATTCTTTCCTGAGGAAATATATCCTTTTCTTTTGTCTCGTCGTTGTCGTATGGATAATTTAGGTCGGTGTGAGATCAAGACGAACATTTGTCTCAACGAAGTGCCGCACGTGGAAAGACGCGGGAGAACATTTTTTCACGCTCGCTTGTTACGTTTTTTTTTAAATTATCCTGCGTAATCTATTTTTCGTATTCACGTGGTTGCTTGTCAATTTTCCATTTAAAAAATGCGACAGTCTTTAATTTTTATGAGGAAGGTATCCGTGCGGAAATTTATTTGGGACTCCTCAGATGCTATCACATCCCTATGGGGTTCGATAGGGACGCTGCTCGTAGGGAGGCCACTTTGGAATCCAAGTGGATTCCGCGCTATTTCCCAATAGGTGATGTTTTAGAATTTTTAGTTGCAATATTCAAGCGGAATTTGTTGGATCTCAGAAAAAAACTCCTTTCCTGATCCCGTGAACAAATTCTGTGGGGAGTCCCAAGATGCACCTGCATCTCTATAGCAATTAGTTACGAACCCCGCACATTGGCATTCAAATGTATTCTGCACTGTTTTCCGATGAACACCGTTTGAGAATTCTTACCACGTTTGAATCGAAAAAAAATTGAAAAGCCCTGAGAAATAAACTCGGCGTGTTGAAACATAAACTGCACGTTTCGTGAGTATTAAGGTGAGTGGTGATAGTGTGTTAAATACGATAATTACAGTGGATTTACGATTATGTGATTTAAATTGATTTTTAAGATATACTTTTTCACGGACGTATTCTAGTGTGAACACCCATATTGAAGGTGACTTTGCGGGATGTAAATTTAGAGAAACGGTCAAATCTACAGTCTCTATTTCACAGTTATACTTATATATGTTTTAAGTAACGTTTAACATTTTTTCAAAGCATTTTATTGTAAACTATACATGATGTTTGATGTTGCACAGTTCAGACCGCGATTTTTTTTCGTCGTGCCTTGTGATTGCGTCCATCCTTGTCATCTGAAATAAACGATTCAAGGCCTTAGAACA
Organism: Ophion obscuratus; assembly: GCA_964007375.1. NCBI lineage: Eukaryota > Metazoa > Arthropoda > Insecta > Hymenoptera > Ichneumonidae > Ophion > Ophion obscuratus. The sequence continues at coordinate 42,668,835 of OZ023312.1, forward strand.
CAGTAACGGGTATAAAATCATGTGCGAATTTAACAAGTGTTTTTTTCGTATGAAAAAGTGGTTCACTTATAAAATTAATTACACATATATGTAGTATCAATATCAAGCTGTTAGAAGATATATATATATTTTTTTCGATGTACAAAATGGCCGACTACTAATATTTTCTTTTATCTTTTTTTTAGGCGCTTCGCGGCGTGACATTTAGCATCCACAATTTTTTACCTAGAACAAAAAACAAAAATTCTCGTCAATTTACATTAGAATACCTACACAAGTACGTACGGAAATTTAAAAATATTGTTTTTTTTTTCAAATTTGTAGATATTAGAACTTAAGAATAGAATTTTCAGTGAAAAATTTCATTATAACTCCTCATAAACTGCTTATAAAATGAAAAGTTTTCGATTAATCAGAAATTCCGTACGTACTTATCTGCGAAATGCAATAAGGAATATAACTTTTTAATTTGAAGTAAATCGACTAAAAATTATTTGTCACGCCAATTGGAAAAAAGCTGTTTCGAGAAGTTTCGAGTAGTCGGCCGTTTTGTGGATCGAAAAGAAAAATATATATATTTTCTAACAGCTTGATACTCATAGTGAGTAAATGTGTAATTAATTTTATGAGCGAATCATTTTTTCATACGAAAAAAAATTGTTAAATTCGCACATGATTTTATACCCGTTACTGTGGCCTAAGGCCTTAAGAAAATTTCTTTTCTTTACGAATGTTGTTGCCGTCCGGCCCTCGATCTTTTCGATTGCTTTATAGCTACTATTTTCCCGGGCCACGCGAAGTGAACATTTTATTGTAAAAATCAGAGTACTCTTTTTCAAACAACGCCATTTCGTAAATTTATCATTTTTTTTTTATTACAGGGTCGATAACGACATTCGTAAAGAATAGGATTTTAAAAAAATCGTTCGTTTCAAATGACAAGGACGGCCGCAATCACAACGCCCAACGACAAAAAAAAATTCGCGACAACATCAAATATCGTGTACAATTACGAATAAAATTCTTTCGAAAAATTTAACATGTCCGTTCAAACATATATAAATATAACTGTGAAATACTAATACTGTGAATTTAACCGTTTCTCTAAATTGAATTTCCAAAAATATAAGATTCATACTTTTTAAAGATCCACCCATTTTGCATATCCATATATTTTGTTTAGAAAATTCAACGCACATAATACGACGGGATCCATCAATAATCGTATCGGATTCTGTGCGGATAATATGAGAATCGTTTAGGATTCAAACTGGATTCAAAGTGGATTCGTACATAGGAGTCCAATGGGAACCCCCGATTAGAATCCACCGTACAAGCCTGACGTTTCAGCACATTGATTCAATGCGATGACCCATTGGATCCCCATCAGGACAACAAGTACGAGAATCCAATTGAATCCCTACGAAAATGTCCGCACGTTTATTGAGTTCAATCGACGACAATGAAATATATTCATATAAATCATAATCTTCAAATACCAGAGTATTCCTCACTCAATATTATTTCCCTTTTATCCCGTTCCTTCGCCCGTGAGCTTTGTTTATCCGTCCGCGAAAGTACGATCGTTCCGTAGAGTCGACCAAGTTTCCAATTTTCCGTTCGTCAGGTAGACCAGAAAATCGGGTAACCCTTTACGGCATCGCAGTAAAATCCGTAAGTGGGCCATTCGCTTGAAATATTTCGAGCACGACATCGTCGCGAGCGAAGGGCCGTCGTAGGTACGGCGTGTATAAAAGATATAGATCGATAAAGTAGGGGGGGGGGAGGGGGGTGTAGGGTAGGGCGACGATCTACGGACGAGGGTTGTGGCTGTTCCGGAGTAAGAGAGCGAGAGAAAAGGGAGGGACAGGGAGGAGAGAAAAAGTTTATAGAGGGCGTTGGCAAGGGAGATAAAAACGTGTATAGAGGGCGCTGGCTAGCGAAATGGAGCGAGTAAAATAGAGGGCGCTGGTGACCGCATGGAAGTTTTTCGGTGAAAGCATATGGGCCCAGAGAATCGTGATGTCTATTCTCCCCGCCCCCTCCGCCCCTTTTCTCGCTGCTTCTCTCTAATCCTCAAAGATACTGCTTGGCATCCGCGGATTAAAATCCGCACTTTAGTGCCCAGTAGATAGGGCTACGCGAGTCGGACATTAGCCCAGCAGTTGCCGTTTAAGTCCGAATATACGTACGTTGCGGCAGCCGAGGCAGAGCAACCGGAAATGCGCTTCGAGTCAGTCGCCGTGGCGTCGGGGGTCTGTGTCTTCCAAGTATGTAGTATAAGAGCTCCGAGACGATATCTCCGAGTCATTTGCCGATAGGAGAATTAACTCCTGCGCATCCGCTCGTTAAAGACAAGCACGGTGGGGCATGGTCGACCATGCGAGTGGGCTTATGGGCCGTTTTACGTCAAATAGCACCGGAAGTGTGCTCTTGGCTCGATCGGTAAACGCGTTTTGACTCTTCCTGGAGCAAAAATTTCATAAGATTCCGCTGGTTGAGAAAATCGTCAAGAGTCTTTGGAACTTTGCTTTGATGTGATTTGATTTGATTGATTTTGAGGACGAGGCGCTAGGGGAGAGGGACCTCTCTGATATTTGCCATTTGGAAGGAAACGTGGACGGAATTAGGTTGGCAAATCATCAATCTGCGAGCTAATCGCAAATCGAAGGGAAACAGCAATGTGATCACACGTTGACTTCACGCGTTATACTTTCAGTCGTGGACGAGTCTATGAGTTTTGGTACACATATTGATTCATTTTTTCTTGTCGCAAAGTGGACGAGTGTTCGCTTGAAATTATTTTCCGCAGTGATTTGTCAAGAAAAGTCGTATTTGCGATTTTTAATCACTCCGGTTATACGTGATTACGAAAATATTTTCACTGCTTCACTTACTGTAGACTGCTTCACTTACTGTAGACACTTACTGTAGACTTTTCTAACATGTTCGAAACATGTTAGAAAATGATCGCTTTTGGCAGTTTATCGTAAATCGAAGGGAAGTGGATTACAGCAATACGAGAAACACACTTTGAAACTTGAATCGTGGCATTTCGTGAGAATATATCTGAGGGAAAGTCCGAAAGATATCGTGTAGGTGATGAAAAATTGTACAATCGATAATATAACTGATGATTGTCACGAAATGCGGGTGCATTGCTCGTTGACATATACGTAGTTGCTGAAACCCAACGGAGGACTACAGCAGGACACGCTGACGTCGAAGTCTGTCAGCGTGTGTCATTTCGTTGTCAAGACAGAGTAAACATATACCTGTAGGCGAGGAAAAAAATTGCTGATTTTCATGATTTTTTTTTATGGAAAGATTTCTCCGCTATTTTTTAGATCAAGGGTATGTTTTATAACTACTTTTGCCTGTTACATGCTATTTTTTTATTTTTATTAATCTTCAAAAATATTAGAGGCGTGGCACGGTCTTCGAAACTGCATTTTTTAAACTCTCGTGACGTATAACTAAAAAACTAATCGACCGGTTCTGATGAAATTAAGTATAAATCTTCCTAACCTTATTGTCTAAAACATGAACCTAAATGTTCTAGAAAATAAAAAAAAGTACTTTTCTATTGCAAAATGTGGCTATTTTGTTTCGGAAAATTCAATCTTTTTGTTTCAAAGTGTATCGTTTCATCGATTTTCAGTATTTCTAACTTTTTCTTGGTTCATATTCTGCGTACGAGTGTTGATGAAAGAAAAATCTTCGTTGGTTATTTTGCAGATTAATCCCGTCGACGCTATGTTTAACGCCGTCTGACAACATCTGCCGCAAACCGCTTAGAAGACCGTGCCACACGTCCGCCAATTTGGAGGATTAATAAAAATAAAAAATACCATGTAACAGCCAAAAGTAGTAATAAAACATACTCTAAATCTCAAAAATGATGAAGAAATCTTTCCTTAAAAAAAAAAATGATGAAAATCAGCAATTTTTTCCTCGCCTGAATGTATCCCGCCCCTTAATATCATGACCATAATTCGGATTTATTAGTTGTCAATTGAATTTAATATTCAGATTTGTTGGCAAAAATTTAGTTATGGACATTTCTACAATTTCTACGAGCTCTCTCTCCCTCTTTTTTCTATGGAGCACCCTGCAAAGAAGAGAGAGAGAGAGAGAGAGAGAGAGAGAGAGAGAGAGAGAGAGAGAGAGAGAGAGAGAGAGAGAGAGTAATTGTAGAAATGTCTATAACTAAATAGCCCAATCTCTCCTCACACTCTAGACCGATATAAGTACGAACGAGAGTACCTCTTCATACTTTGCGACGTACTTTGCAACTCGACAATTCTTCCTTAGCTCGCGATAATTTATATCGTCACCAGCTCTTGCTTCCCATCGTACATCAGGCACAGAAAATACGGAACAACAGGATAGGAATATCGCAAGTGGCGATAACGGGAGGTATTTTAATTCACGGTGCTTATTTTTGTACTTATTTTCCCAGTGGGTTCCGAACGGATTCGCAGTAGATAAGGCAGCGCCGAGTCGGACATGGGAGTAGCAAAAAAGACGAAACATTAGAAGAGGGGGAATTCTCTAGGAAGTGAATTTACATTTTTCCTTCGTGTATTTTCTCCTTGCGAGTCGTGTTTGCGTAAAACATTGCGTGGAAGGAGAAGAGAGATTCTCCGTACCGATATGGGACGACGTCGGATGATCTTTAAAAAAAAAGTAGAGGAAAAGGACGACAGCGTGAATAATATCTATTGAAAAGGTACGACTGTGATGATAACAGCAATTTTTTTTAATCGACGAAGGACCTATATGGACACGTTTGAAGAGTGCGTCGTTGGGTTAGTATGAGAGCTTAAGGGCTTAATAGCTTAAGAGCCACTGTAAACGTCTAAAATAAAGTGATATTTCGCGATTTTTTTTGGGGTGGAAGGACAAGTAAGAGGATGATAATATTCAAGGATGTTATTAGTCATACCTCCGAGTGAAAAAAAAAATTATTAAATGATGACGCTGGAGCCATTTTCCCGAGGCTGGTTGAATTTGAGACGCTCTGCGGCACGCACTATAACTGACGCAAATTTTAATTTGATTTTTTTTTAAATTCTATTAATTTACATGAGTTTAGCTAGAGAAATACGTGAGGGATTTTGGAAATATAAATTTTGGTATAATTGGCAAGTATTTAAAGTAAGAACTTAATTTTTGACGGAAAAAAGGACAATCATTTGTTAATAACTAATGTTATATTTAACGCATGGAAAGTCTCGTAAATATTTCTCTTCGGAATGTGATTTTGAAGATGTACTCCAAATTTTGAGTGAAAAGGATAAAAATTGTTGGAGTTATGCTGCGTACCGTTTTGAAAAATGTGTTCTCAAGTCAATAAAATAGCATCTCTCAAGTAAATAAAAAATCGATTATTTGGAAATTCTACAGTGGTGTCAGCCCTTAAAAACAATTCCTTTTAGCTCCAAGCTACATTAAAGCGATTGTAGAAACTAGTTGAAAGTTGCAAACGGACATCTAATTTTTTTGGGCAATACAAAATTGATTTTGTATGAAACGAAGGTCCAGTTAAGCTGCCAATTGAAAATCCTCGTCGTTTTTTCAAAACTATAATGACGGCGTGTGTCGCCGGATGGACGCGATTTTAATTGTACCTGAAAAAATTATTTGGGTTTGTATCAGTTTTATTGAGTCGAACCTCATGTGCTCGGCTTAGTTTGCAGGTTCGAAACTAGAATTTAATTCTTCAGTAACGTTTAGGGGTTATGCCTAATTGTAAAAGTGGAAAAATCTTTTATTCCAAACCAATACAGGATCTCATCTTATAAATGTTCCCTGAAAATTTCAAGGTGATCGGATAAAAATTGATACATGCATAGGCTGTCATGTCGACGCCCGTCGGAACGCTTTGAGTGTCGTTAAAAACTATAACGCATTTTCTCGCAAGTACGTTTTCAAAGTCGCTGAGCGAAATATCTAAAAAAACTATTGCATCGATCTTTCCAAAATTTGTAGGGCTTTTTTCAGATGTAAAAATGTAGTATATGATTGAAGGGTTTCTTTTCCTGATGTTCACTTTTGATTTAATGAATGAAAAATGCCCATTTGTTTCGAAAAAATCACGACGCTTACGTCGAACAAGCGCCATTAAAAAAAATTATATTCCTGAAATTCCTTTGGTGAATCAAAGGATGAACTAATATACAAACGAAATCAGTTTGATTTTTTTATATTAGATAACCGGGTTCAGAAGGGCATTGCTCACTGCAAAATATGTTTTCGAGAGCTTTCTGAACATCGGCTGTAAATCGATGATTCCAATTTTCCACAAAAAAACTGTTCTTCAGGTGATACTTTTTCAAAAATTTAATTTTTATCGAAATATATAATTAAGAGATTCTTAAAAAAATCCCGAAAAATGAGCTGTTTTCGACTGTTACAACTGGGCATAACCCGTTAAGCAATTTTTATCAAAGGGATTCTTCATGAATTCTCACAGTTGGACTAAAGCTACTACTTTCGCGTCGATATACAGGGTGTCCTTCTTCTCTCTGCCACCCGAAATAACTCGGTAATTATCGACGTCACAAAAAAAAAGTTCCAGACAAAAGTTGTACGGTGTGAAGGGGACCATCAAATGCGACCAATTTGTTTTATTTCGGTGGAGGCGCTGGCGCACAGTGAAGATCACCTCCACTTTTTTAAATGGAATGGTACATTTTTTTCAACCGTCTTGTGGGGCACCTCAAGTCACATAAAAAAAAACATTAGGGGGTCAAAGTCGTCCAAGGTAATTTCGAACACCTATTAAAATGAAATACAAATCTGAATATTGAAAAGAAAATAGCTACTATGATTAGATAAAAATTGAGTGGCTATATAACTCCTGAATTTACAAAAAAATATTTCTTCCACGTTCATTATCATCTTCCACACTTTGATGCATCTTTAAAGCACGAAGTATGTTCCAAAATGTCAACTGGAGACGTAGTTACGGGGGTAAATGTGGCCGCGAGCGTGAAGGGGTTGGTTTAGGCGCAAGTGGGTTTAAACGGTATTTATTCACTCCATTTTCCGAGATGGTTTTCACGATAACTTGAACAGTTTCTACCATTTCTTCATGCTGTTTTTAATCATTTCATAAGTCACAGTTTTTTTCATAATCCTTCGAGCTACTTTTCAGTTATCAAAAAACCATTCAAAATCCTAGGAAATAGAATTTCTGTAATCTGTCGAGCTATTCTTTATTTTTTCCTCTCAACATTCCCTTTAAATATTTTAAACGCAAAATGTGACACGAAAAAAAGGATTGACATCTCATTTCTGTGACTGACGTCACATTTTCTTTGCCTCTTTCGATATTCACAAGTTGGCCTCGACAGATCAGAACAAAAAAATTAATAGAATCTTTTTGTATTTTTTTTTGTACGGACCATGGGAACGTGTATTTCGACGCAGGCCTGAACAACGTACGCGAACGTGAATAGTTTATTGCTAAATAAACAAATAAAAATATAATCTAGTCAAACAACTGATAAACTACGTATAAAGGATATTTTTGCCGAATGTCTGCGGTTTATTGTTTCAAAAAATTCTCAACCACGCGATTTTTCGGTTCGATTTGAGGTATGTAAGCTGCTAAGTGAAGTTGACATAGGAATGCCTCCAGCAATCGAGACTACGATATTCTTCTCCTTCGTCCCTCTCCATCCCATTTCTATTCTTCCTCAATTCCGCTAGCCTTTTTCTTCGACGAAATGCGGAACTTTTCACTTAGCCTCACTCAGTCTCCGATAAAAAGTTGCCTGATCTAATAATACCGCGCCATCGCACCAGCGGCGTCAAAACCCTGCGACCACGGTCCTCTCTACCGTACAATCATATTTAACTCTATATACACCGTCGCGAGAGGAAGGGGGCTAGAAATTTTCGCAATTTGTGCCAAACGCAAAAGCCCAATAGCTCCAAAGTCTTCTTTCACCCTCGCTGATGATGCTCTTTCGTCGGGAGTCTACCTCGTGCGTTTTCTGTACGGGATTACCGTAGCCGGTTTGCGCAGCCGCTCGCGCCCAATCGAGTCTCCACTCGATTGGGCGCCATGGAATAACAAGTACGGGCGAAAAATAATGGCGGAGTAAGATGAAAAGTTTAATGAGCGAATACGAAACAAAATTAATGAATGTGGAGAAAAAAAAATGAATGTTCCGTTACTCCTAACGGAACATTTATTTGTTTTTCTCCGTATTCATTAATTTTTTTTCGTATTCGCTCATTGCACTTTTCATCTTTCTCCGCCATTATTTTTCGCCCGTACTCATTGTTATTCGATTGTTACATCCTAGCGAATGTGCCTTCTCTCGGTTATTCCCAATATCCTCATTCGCCCTTATAAGCTTATTATTAAATGTATAAATCTAAGAATAAGAGGAATAACAGCGTACAAAGGAACGTACGTACGTTCCGCCCGCATATTCAAATAACAGCGATATATACACGATAGCCGCACCGCCACAGTCATCGACTTTCCTATCCCATTGGCTGTCAACAAGAACACGTTCTCAGGCGCATATTCCAAGAAGAGCTGTCGAACGAAAAATCAACCAACAGCTCCATCAAAAGACTCCAGAAATCCTACGCCGTCCCATCCGCATGGTGACCAAGAGAAGCCTCGACCCTAGATTATTTAAACATAACATAGAATAGACGGCTCCGCCGAACTTATAACTCCGACTAAATAATAAGACATCCGGTCTCGCAGCGTAGTCCGATATACAAACTTCTCGATATGAGAAGTCACCAGAGCCATAAATTGACAACACAAACCATGCGAATGTTTAGGTCTCACATATCGAACTCTGTACTCCACGCGTTTTTCGCCGAAACACGGGACAAAGGTCTCCTACCTTCCACGCGTGCAAATTCTATGTAAGGAATGATCGAGATCAATTCTGCGAATTATGAATATCGCGACCAATCACGCTAAACCTTAAAGTTCCTTCTCCCACAATTTATCCCCTCCTAATTTTCATATCAAGAAAGACTTCCTTCCTGAAGTCAGTCTTCCAACAGTCTCCACCGCGTTCAGATCAAGTCTTCCAACAGTTTCCATCGCGTTCACATCTCAGTCTCGCAAAATCTTCCAGAAAAATTAAATTCACTTCTTAATCTTGTTGTGACAGAATTCGAAGTGTAGAACCGGTATCATAGAGTTTCTAATATTATACATCTTCGGGTTTTGACCGAAGTGTCGTATAAACAGTTAGTCGACTCTCGCGGCCTCGAGTCTATAAAATAGTTCAAATGCTGTTTACTACGCGGATATACATAAACACTCTCAGCGCCCTAAAAGTCTGGTGCTGGTGACCGCTTTCCGAACGCTAAGCGTGGCGTCCGTCAACGAGACCCTTATCTGCGAGCAACAACCGATACTCTTGCGAGCGAGCGTACCTACACACTGATCCACTCACGAACACAGCGACCAATGTAAGCGACAAATCTCATTTTTATGTTAATCCGATTGTTCCCCCGGCTTCACCGTTATTTCCATTGTCAATTTTTCTGTTAAACAAATGTATTCATCCGATCACTTATTTGTAATAAACCTTTAGTTAAGTTTGTACAAATTCGTCAGATTATTTCTAAATGCCAATCACTGCATGACTTCCTAATTTCTAACTCATTCCAAGCACTACCCCATTTTACCCTCATCCCGTGCTATTGCGCTTGTCGTAGGCAAAAAAGGAGGGAATCTAAAAATATATGCCCACGTCCCCTTCAGGACGTGACACGATCTTTTCCACAATTTAGCGAGTACTAGAGAGTACGGAGAATTTGCAACAAAACATTCTGCAAATGAGGAAAGTCTGTTGTGTGGCATTTTTATTCGTGCGTTAAAAAAACTCCGGCCCGTAAAAAGAGAATGCTACAAATATGTTTGCATGTAGGATAATTGCGGGGAAGTTGACCTTAAGGGAGAGATGGCCAATAGAAATGTTTCATAGAGCGGAGCACTAGATTTCACCTCTTACTGCTTAATTCGCTTCGCGTTGTGCGCAAGTGTAAGTGTACGGGCAAAATTTTGGCAAAAAAATGTCAAGTAAAATCCTTTTTAATTGTTCTGTCTACTGCTAATTTTGGTAAATTTTTACAAGTGGGGCTCCAGCCCCAATCGGCTCCAAAATTTTGTTCGCGTGTTCAGGGCTATTCTGCAGTATGAAAATATGTTTTTTATGATGGGGGAGGGGCATTTTATTAAGGAAAAATATTTCCCAAACCCAAACAAACCCAAACCCATGTCATTTGACCCACTTGATGTCATCAAATCCGTTTCCTCCATGTCTTTTAAAAGTAAAAAAAGCATTTCGGGGTTGAAATAAGGGTTGAAATTGTCTTCTCCCGACTTAAATATTATAAACAAGGTGCCCTGAAATACATCGACTCGGTACAAAATTTCTAAACCCCATTTCCAGCAGGAGCCCTACTTGTAAATATTTACCCTAATTTTTTTCGAAGGTTTCATGTTTTGCATTGTGGTGATATTGTTTTGTGAAAGTAATGCTTACTTTTGTTTTTCTTGAATAGTTCACGAACAGTGCTTTGTTATAACCTCAAGATTTCGCATGTATTGTTTCTACTTGTTTGCATTTTCGATGTGGCCATCTGTCCCGGGAGATTAGGAGAGATGGCCACGTACAGTCCGTGTACGATGGCCATAGCATCAGTTGTAATGTGTTCAAGTAATTCATTTTTTCTACATTTGTTTTAGATGCCTAATAAGTACAAGAGAAAAGCAATTGCTCCACGAGGGAACTGGACTCAAGAATCATTCAAAGTAGTTATTAATGGTGTAAAAAATGATAAATTGTCGGTTCGTGTGAGGGCTAGAACCTACGAAATACCTAGGAAGACCTTAGAAAGACGATATGAGAACAATGACAAAAAATGTTGCGGAGAAAATTATTATAAAACTCATCTCATCGAAGACTGGATTCAGTGGATAGTATGCCAATTTTGGGTACACGAAAATTATACTGATTTCGATTGTATGTGTTCTAGATGTGGCCAAAAGAAAACAAAAATTAAGAATCAAAACACAAAACCAAAGAGAAAACCGAGAGCATAATGCTGGGTAACCGGCCATCCCACCTCTACTCCTAGGGCCATCACACCCGGATACGCCGGGAGAGATAGCCAATCGTGATTTTAAAACAATAGTAATTTTAAGGTTGGTTTGATAGGAGTTTGTTTTATTTTCGTAAATTATCTTAAAGTTTAATCTTCAAAGTTCAATTACACTAAAGATATGTTAAGAAACGTCTCGACTTTTATTTTGACGGATCCTTGAAAAAACTTTGGCCAAACTACCCCGAACTTAGCCTGGATATACAGGGTTCAGTAAGTAAAAATGAATCGTTTGTTTTTTTGTGAGAAAATTATAACTCACCACCGGTTACGCGACAGGTCAGCGTGAGATCGTCATCCTCCTCGTACGGTCCCACAGTCCCGTTCAAAATCCTACTCCATCGGTCCAAAATCACAGGCAGCTCGGGAGGAACTGAAATGTCAAACAACACATTTTTGTTTACCCTTGTAATGTCTGTTACGCGATGCATCGAACGCTATAGAATATCAATACGTAACAAATACATCGATGATATTCAACGCTAACGTTGTATCGATTAATATCGTTGACACGAGGACACCCGTTATTTGGGAAGAGTCGAATCGATATTCTTTTTGCGTTTCTCGTTACGTGGCATACTACGGACGCGTGGTGCTTCATGTTTAATCAACGAAGCCAGGATAATTCCGTATTTTTCCGATTCGGAGGTTTGACGGGCTTTATGCATTTGCAAGTGTCAAATAATCATGGCGGATGCGTACCGAGGGATCAAGATATGACGTTGGAAAACGGCGTACGCACGTGTATGTATCGTTTCTTTCTTTTTTTTTTTTTCATTAATACCCCTGGGCACGGTTGCGATAATATGCATCCAAGCGTGGTCACCCTCGGACGTGCAAGCGCGGAATTGCGAATTGTATATTCATTTTTGTTGGTTTTGTTTTCCCTCGTCACGTTGAATTTTCACGCAGATCACTGAGAGAAGCGTAGAACAATGATTGTATGACAGAAAGCTTCTGGTGCGAGGCTCGTTGCGTTGGCTAAAAGAGGAGAAAAAAAAACAGGTCGAACCGTCCCTTGTGATCAATGATGGACAGCTATCGCATAAAAGCAAAAATTTGGAATAATTCCCCGACAAAATTGCGGTTTAATCGTCGACAAATGTGGAAACATTGATTTATTGATTTTGTCGCTATTTGCCATAGAAAAGATCGAAGAATAGAGGATCATAAAGAAATATAGACTGATACGATTTTCGATGCAATGTCGATAACAATTACGATTCTCTATGTACCTATATCTATAGCAGCCTTATCTTAGCCAAAGGCTTCGGAATCAAATTTGCCGTATTGAACAGTCAACAGTAGTGAGTGCATAGCGTGTATGCAGGGATTTGTGGAAGGACGAAGCGATACACAAGCATTTATTGACGGAGATAAGATCGATAGTATTCCGGTTACGAGCTGTCGATGGATACCGATCTTGAGGTATTGAGGGGTGCTATTGATATGTAGGGTCTATAAAAAAATCGGTTGCCTGTAAAGTCGGTTTACTGACGATAGTTGAACGTGACAACGTCATAAGAAAATACTGATGGAATGGTTTCATTTTTCAAAAGAAAATTTTAATTTTGTTTGTTTGATAGATATTTTGTATGGATATAGAGAAGGAGGTAAAAGGAAATCACAATTGAATTGATCAAGATACATTTATTTGTACGCATAAATACAATTATGTCAATTTTTATTTATTTTTTTTACAATGTACATATTTTTTACAAGTATGAATGTGTTTGAGCAATTGTTTTACAACTTTTATTTTTTCATAAAATTCTTCGTTCAGAAAATCATTTTAAATTTACAAAATACTTGAATAAAATTTATTGTTTAAATTTCTACTCGACTGTTAAAATTTAATTTTTGATTTTATTATTTTATAATAATAAATTTTGTATTGACATTATTTCTTTCAGCAAGTGAACTGAATAAAAGTTGTTCAATTAGTTACTTAATTATTTTTGCAAACTTAATTGTAATTTGTTGTAAAAAAGTAATAATTTTGAATAATTTATTATAAGAATAAACTGTGATTAAATTACTGTTCATAAATCTTAAATTGAAAATTAAAAAATTGGAAACATCATTAAAATTTTTGTAACTCTAGCTTTTAAAAAGCCCGCCGCAATGTGTTTGATATAGGAGAAAATTGTTCCCTTTGACGGCTGGCTGGTCCAACCTGTCATTTCAGACACGTTGTTATGATATGTGGAAGATTTAACATTTATGTTTTAATTTTTTGAAATCATAGCTACGCTCGATAATTATTTCGATCGAATAGTAAAGCAATTGATTTTTACTCATCGTGAAATAGTTCTGTTAACTTATTGTTATAGTTTTGTCAATTATAGCATAACCTACAATCGCTGCACTAGCGGACCGATGCTATTTATTTTAATGATGAAAGCACGAATATTCGACAATATATCACTGAACATATATTTAATATCGAAAGAATCATTACCTTTATCGCCGCAATTATCGTTGCTATAAACAATTCACACCACATTCACTTTTCACTGCACTTCATACTTGACGAAAACATGTACATGTATTATTGTATAGCAGCTGTCCACGCGGACGCATCGCTCATGGCTTCTGCACACTGCGCGCGATGGGCGACAAGCGATGAGCGATATCCAATGAGAGCTCGAGTATGACGGAAATGCTCTATGAGAGTGACGTTGCCATTGATATCGCTGATCGCTCGTCGCTCGTCGCTGGAAGTGTACAGAGGCCATCACTCAAGTAGGAGAGAGACAAATGTCGAACGCTGCCGAACGCTGCCGAACGCGGAGGCCGATTGTACCTCTTTGTCGCTCGTTCCGCGCTCTCGCTTACACTTCAAGCCTTAAATGGAACGCCTCAGAGCGAGGTAACGGCGATGAGTCATGCTTTTTCGTGCGTGCAGCCGGCTCCATCGAATTATAAGACGTTGTCACGTCAAAAAATCGAATCCGGGACCTCACGATAGGTATGAAAATTCTGATGGTAGGGGAGATACGGATTGAGGCTACTTCGGAATTCTGATACTAGAAAAAAATCAATATTTCTAGTCTTTGGCCGAAATGGCAAACCATTTCACTGGTATCAAAATCCATGAAGCGGTTTCAGACCTTTTGTTTTAAAAAACAGATTTACCGGTTGACTGGGCTAGTTATAAAATAATCTTTCGGTTGAAGGGGGAGATACCTCTAGGCGAGATTCTTTTTTGCTGATTTTCGTAATTTTTTTTTTAAAGGAAAGATTTCTTTACCATTTTTGAGTCTTCAACTACATTTTTTAAACTGGCGTGACGTATAGCTAAAAAACTAATCGACCGATTCTTATGAAATTTGGTATAAATCTTTCCAACCTTATTGTCTTAAACATAATCCTAAATTTTGTTAAAAATAAAGAAAGGATTTTTTTTAATTGTAAAATGTAGTCATTTTTGTTGGAAAAATTCAATATTTTTGTTTCTAAGCGTACCATTTCATCGTTTTTCGATATTTTTAACTTTTTCTTGGTTCATATCCTGCATATAAGTGGTAATGAAAGAAAAATCGTCGTTAGTCATTTTTCAGATTAATCCCGCCGACGCTACGTGTCACGCCATCTGACAACACCCGCCGCAACCCGTTTAGAAGACCGTGCCCCACATCGGCTATTTTTGAAGATTAATAAAAATAAAAAAATACCATGTATCAGCCAAAAGTAGTATCAAAACATATCCTAATTTTAAATAAAGAAAAAAGAAATCTATCCTTAAAAAAAATCCTGAAAATCAGCAATTTTTTTCTCGCCTCAAGACACCC
>OZ023312.1:42683988-42741488 GCA_964007375.1 Ophion obscuratus
GGTATTCAATGCAAAATAATATAATCCGAAAATAAATTAAAGAGAGAGAGAGAGAGGGAGAGAGAGAGGGAGAGAGAGAGGGAGAGAGAGAGGGAGAGAGAAAACGGAGAGGGTTATTCTGGGGGAGTTGGCCATAAGGGAGAGATGGCCAATAGAAATATTTCATACGACCGCGTACTAGATTTCACCTGTTACTGCTTAATTCGCTTCGCGTCGTGCGCAGGTGTAAGTGTACGAGTAAAAGTTGGGCAAACAATGTTAAATAAGTAAAATACTTTTTAATCATTCTGTCTACTGCTAAATTTTTTTGGAAGGTTCCATGTTTTACATTGTGGTGGTGTTATTTTGTAAAAGTAAAGTGGTTACTTTCGAATTCCTTGAATAGTTCACGAACGGTACCCTGTTATAACCTCAAGAATTTGCATGTATTGTTTCTACTTGTTTACATTTTAGATGTGGCCATCTCCCCCGCGAGATTAGGAGAGATGGCCACGTACAGTCGCTGTATGATGGCCAGTGTGACCAGGTTGCAGTGTGTTCAAGTAATTCATTTTTTCTACATTTGTTTTAGATGCCTAACAAGTACAAGTGGAAAGCAATTGCACTACGAGGGAACTGGACGAAAAAATCATTAAGGCCTTAGGCCACAGTAACGGGTATAGAATCATGTGCGAATTTAACAATTTTTTTCGTATGAAAAAAAAGTGATTCACTTATAAAATGAATTACACATCTATTTAGCATGAATATCAAGCTGTAAGAAAATATATCTTTTTTTTTCGATGTACAAAATGACCGACTACTCGAAACTTCTCGAAACAGCTTTTTTTTTCAATTGGCGTGACAAATAACTTCAACAATTTTCACTCGATCTACTTCAAATTTAAAAGCTATGCTCCTAATTGCAT
Organism: Ophion obscuratus; assembly: GCA_964007375.1. Taxonomy (NCBI): domain Eukaryota; kingdom Metazoa; phylum Arthropoda; class Insecta; order Hymenoptera; family Ichneumonidae; genus Ophion; species Ophion obscuratus. The sequence goes on from OZ023312.1 coordinate 42,684,897, forward strand.
TTCGCAGAGAAGTACGGACGGAATTTCTCATTAATCGAAAACTTTTCATTTTATGAGCAGTTTATGAGCAGTTATAACGAAATTTTTCACTGAAAATTCATTTCTTAAGTTCAAATACCTACAACTTTTGAATAAAACAACATTTTTTAAATTTCTTACGTACTTTTCTAGGTATCCTAATGTAGATTGACGAGAATTTTAGTTTTTTGTTCTAGGTAAAAAATTGAGGATCGTAAATGTCACGGCGCGGGGCGCCGAAAAAAAGATAAACAAAAATATTAGTAGTTGGCCATTTTGTGCAGCGAAAAAAAAATATATTTTCTAACAGCTTGATAATCATACTAAATAGATGTGTAATTAATTTACACTATCTACAAAAATATTAGTTTGACTAAATATTAGACTACGAAAATATTAGTAGTCGGCCATTTTGTACAACGAAAAAAAAAAAAAAATTCATATATTTTCTAACAGCTTGATATTCATACTAAATAGATGTGTAATTCATTTTATGAGTGAATCACTTTTTCATACGATAAAAAATTGTTAAATTCGCACATGATTTTATACCGGTTACTGTGGCCTAAGGCCTTAATAGTAGCTATTAGTGCTGTAAAAAAATGATGAATTGTCGGTTCGTGCGGCCACTAGGACCTACGAAATACCTAGGAAGACCTTAGAAAGACGATATAAGAACAATGACAACAAATGTTGTGGAGAAAATTATTATGAAACTCGTCTTATCAAAGATTGGCTTCAGTGGATAGTGTACCAATTTTGGGTACGCAAAAATTATACTGTTTCGATGATATGTGTTCTGGATGTGGACAAAAGATAAAAAATTAAGAATCAAAGCATAAAACTAAAAAAAACATCTGAGAGCATAATGCTGGGTAACTGGCCATCTCACTTTTACTCCTAAGGCCATCACACTCGGATACTTCGATAGAGATAGCGAATTGTGATTTAAAAAAAATAGTAATTTTAAGGTTGAACTGATAGGAGTTTGTTTTAATTTCGTAAATTATCGTAAAAATAAATATTTAAGGTTTCATTACGAATGAAGATAAGTTAAGAAACGTCGGTACTTTTATTTTGGCGGATCCTTGAAAAAACTGTGGCCAACTACCCCGGACTTACTCTAAGAGATAGTTTTGAATGGATTACAGAGTTTATCTTGGAAAAAAAATAATGAAAATTTTTTATTTCGTCGGCTTTACTCGTGTATTGATTTACAGGGATGTTGCAAATGGATAATTACTTCGGATATACATGACGTTTCCTTGTGAGATATGTTTGCTAGTCATATTTTTTGTGTCATATTCTCGTTTTTTTCATTCCGAGCTGAAAAATACGATTCCGTGCGGTTGATATTAATGTCAAGCTATAGCTTTATGCATATAATATAATCCTGGGATAATACAAATAGGCGTTCTCCGAAAGGCGGAAAATTTATCGCAGAGCGAGCTTCGCCGTATTTCATTATAAATTTATACACATCTTCGTTAATAATTCGCGCAAATATCCCGACTACGTTGCACGAGGACCGTCGAAGTTTTATTTTCGAAGGGTATAAAATGATTACCGATAAGGGAAGAAAATTCATTTGTTATGTATTTTGTAATGATACTCGAAAAGCACGTTAACGGGTTCGATATTATTTAAAAGCGCATCCAGCTCGGCGGTCGCTAGTTTAATCTAATTACTTTTTGATACGAGCGCCATTTTATTTTTATCTCTACTAATTATACTTTTTCACTCTGGAAGTTGTAATTTTATGGAATTAAGCACCTTCCTTTCACGCTCGTAAGGGGCAATTCATTTGCGGTTTGGTGGTGACAAGCGGAAAAAGAACTAAGTGGTTCTCCTATCCATCTTGCTGTGTATGAATTGATGTTCCTGTGTTTTTTCTTCTCTTTTACTGGTTGTTTTTGTCTTCATGGAAGGAAGAAGCTGAGGGGTTGAGGGGACGGGGAAGATGAGTCTGCATTATGCAGTAATTCACGTCTATCAAGGTGAAATTTCACGGAAATATTGCTGCCTTTGGCGATGGTTATTAACGGATCGACAGAGCGGACCAATGCTCAAACCCTTAGGTTTTTTTTAAAGGTTCTTCTTACATTATATTTAGGGTGCACTCGCCTAAATTGTATTTCCTTCGTGTCCCACGCGTCACACAGCACCATTGGGGGATGTAAATGAAACTAGAAGTCACGGATATTGAGTCGCGAGATTTACAAAAATTTGACGCCGCTAGTTTGTAAAAAAAAATGTAAGTAAATATTTTAATATTTTTTGCAAATATTATGGTAACATTGGTAAGGCTCTGTTATATTTAGTATTTTATAATTGTATTTTTGAGTGCTATCCAACATAAATGCAAAAACAAGTAAACTTCCCCCCCCCCCTCCGCCCCTCGAACGTTAAGGGTTTTATAAAAAGTTTTTGATTCGACAAAGTCGAGAAAACGTTAAAAATGGGGAACGGATGGATAAATACCTTTTATTATAAAGTTCAAATGCTGTACTATGTACGTTTTGAACATCCGCCAATTTTGGAATACCCTCCAGTTAATGCTTGAGTGTGAGTGGTTGACTCGACAGGCCCAGTTAATGCGGTGTTGCCACGATTGACTTACAAGTTTCGTTAATGTCCAAAAACAAACCGTTCGAGCTCAAACTTGACTTTTTTTTCGAGCATCACCAATGAATGAAGTAGAGAAACCGCTTAATTTTTTAACACGACATTCACAATAATATAATCATAGTAAGCTTAGTTTTTACAATTTTAAGGCGTTACCCCCACTTGTAGCGCAAAAAAGGCCTTTTTCATGAATTTTTTTAAAGAAAACTACAAAACTTTTTTAATCGATCAATATACCATCTTAAAGAACACATCTTGAAGAACTTTCAGTAATTTTTTTATTGAAAAATATTACATTGTTTAGTGGCAAATGGCCGTCAATGAAATAATGTTTTTATATACACGGTTTGCGGTGACCAACATTACGGCGAAGTGGATCATCTGAAAAAAAAATGCGGATGGATTTTGTTAAATATAAGTATAAACTAGTCTTTAATGGAAGGATTTTAAAAAATATTCATTTTTCACAAAATGGCGGACAGTCAAAGTTAATGGTTCGATTTTAACGAAAAAAATCGAACGATTAAAGACTACATTTTTATGTATTAAATAAGCCTGCAAAATTTCAAGAAGATCGGTTCATTAGTGTTCGAGTAATCTTGGTCACCGACTTCAGAAATGCCATTTTGAGAAAAACGCGTTGAAAGTTTCAATTTCCGGTCGTTTACACAACGGATTCTTCTCTTTCAACGCTTATATCTCAGTCAATTTTGTTCGGATCGACTTGAAATTTTCAGGACATATTCTCAGATACTTATACTTCAAAAAATGCAACAAAAAAAATCGATGTTTTCAAAATCGCAAGTGGGGGTAACCCCTTAAACGAAGTATTATTTTAGGCCCTAGGTCCCTAGAACTAGTGTTTAGATCCCTATAACGAGGTGCCATATACATTACCAACTGAATAAAGGTTCAACTTGCACATTAAAAATCTCCGAAACTACTAGGTTGTGCAACGGACTAATTTTTGGACCGTTAATGCATCCTAAATTAATCTCTTGGTGATCAAAATTTCAATCGTCTACAAGCATTTCGATGATAGTCTCGAAACTCCTTACGAAGTGGTCCCTAATCGTACTAGGCTTATCCTCTTCCTTATGGTCTAGTAAAAGAGACGAAAACCCACCACTTTTTAGCGTAGAATATGAATTTCTTTACTGAAGGTAGATGGTTGCATACCGAAAGTGACCGTAATAAAATGATCACCCCCAACTCGCCCCAACGTTAAGAAATAGGGGTTTAAAACTTAAAAATCGCCGTATCTCGATAATCAATAGCCCGATCAAAAAATGTCGCCAGCAAAAGTTGTTTGAAATAATAAAATACGTATGAAGTTATCTGACGTCCAATCCCCTATCTTTGAAACTAGCCGCACAAAAACACGAGAAAACCACTGATCCAGACAAGGACGCAGCGCTATGCCTACTCCGATCGCACTCCATAACATACGACTACAGTAATCATAATCGTTCGTATCTGGTAATTGCTTCCTCGATTCGTATGATAATATCAGGTCAACATTTTTCTATATGGAGCGTTCCACGCCAAGTGAAACACTAAAAAATCATGTAATTTTTAAATGGGCTCATAATTTGTTTTTAAGTTCGTTCGAGTGTCAAAGGCAACTACAATTTTTTTTTAGATTTTTAAATTGGATATTACACTCGAATTTGGATACCGGGAAATTTTTCTCGATTTTTTGTTCGATTCATTATACTCAAAAAGTGATGCATTGTACAAAAAAAAAAAAAAAACGTCAAAGAAGAAAACTTAGGTTTTCGAATGTACTTTTCAATCATATATGTTTCGTAACGGTTCAAAATTCTGCTAATATATTTTTCAACGAAATAAGGTAAAAATACATGTTTTCGCCAAGTTTGCCCTCGTTCATTTTTCTTTAAATTTGATAGAACTTTGGTTGATGTCATAACAAACCACAGAAAAATTGGCATGATGGAGAATTCATATCTTCCAATTATTTTTTAAGGTTAACTGATGAAGAATTTTATCGAACCATGGATATTGAATATCGACCATTGTTTTAGGCACAACAGTGGATTGCGACGAATATTTAGTGTTATCTGGAACCATTTTGTCCTCCTCCTTTCAATTCAATTATGGTTTTGTTTGTCTGCCGTGAAATTTTTTATTTACTTACCGGTTCTCGTAGCGTTATTATCGTATGAAAAAGAAATCTTGCTTCTCGTTTGTTGAATGATCTAGTTTGCTCACTCCCAATGCTAATACAATTGATTTTACTGAAGAACTCGGTTAAAACGATTCGGTACTGTTTTATTCGATATGGTTTTTCTCATCGGTAATATATATATATATAGACTAACCATATTATGATTCACTCATTGTTTAACGATAAAAATATTCAAAAATGAAAAATTTCGAGGCAGACAAACAAAACCATAATTGAATTGAAAGGAGGAGGACATAATGGTTCTAGATAACCCTAAATATTCGTCGCAATCCACTGTTGTGCCTAAAACAATGGTCGCTATTCAATATCCATGGTTCGATAAAATGCTTCGTCAATTAACCTTAAAAAATAATTGGAAGATATGAATTCTCCATCATGCCAATTTTTCTGTGGTTTGTTATGACATCAACGAAAGTTCTCTTTAATTTATAGAAAAATAAAAGTGGGCGAACTTGACGAAAACAATTATTTTTACCTTATTACGTTGAAAAAGACATTAGCAGAATTTTTAACACTTACGAAACATATATGATTGAAAAGTACATTCGAAAACCTAAGTTTTCTTTTTTGACGTTTTTTTTTGTACAATGCATCACTTTTTCAGTATAATGAATCGAAAAAAAAAAACGAGAAGACTTTGCCGGTATCCAAATTCGAGTGTAAAATGCAATTTACAAATCTGAACTTAAAAACAAATTATGAGCCCATTTAAAAATCACGTCATTTTTTAGTGTTTCACTTGGTGTCGAATGCTTCATATACAACATTGGGCGGTATTATTATATCATTAAAAAAAATAAAATTGAAACAAATTATTAATTTTATTCCCAAATTTCCGGAAGTTATATAGAATTTTTTTGGAATATTCTAAAATTTTCGGCATAAAGAAAAATACGGGCGCGTTCGATAAAGTTCTAGAATCTTCAAATCTACGAAATAAAGAAGCTGCAAATAAAAATGTACAAATTGCTTCCTCAAGATTTCGCACGGTACTCAAAGTCTTCTCTATGAGGAACTATCGCTTTCAATTTTCGCTACCTCATAGGGTAAGCTTTGAATAGCGTGTGGACTCTCGAGAAAGCAATTTCCAAATTTCAATTGGCAGCTTGTTTTTGAGTAACTTCGGTGAAATTAAAAATTTCCAAATAAGCCCGAATAAAAATTACCCAAGAAAAGAATATCCCATAAAAAAACTAACCCAAACAATCATCTTGTTTTTCCGGATATAAATATGTACATTTAAAAACCACGTTTAGTGTCTCGGGGGCAGCTCCGCTACCCCAAGCCCGGAAGGGGCTCTGCCCCTTGATCCCGTCGGGAGGTCGCGCCCCCAGACCCCCCACGCCCCAGTTGCAAACACCTTCCACGTGTTTCCCAATAAGCTCGGAGTAGATGGTGCGTTATATATAACGTATCGTGTACGCCGCGGGGGTAGGCCTTTTGAGCCCCCAGGTAAACAATGTACCTACTGTTTAGTCTTTTTTCTCCGACCTTTTTTGAATAACTGTATTCCGGTAAAAAATTACCTACACCTCGGAGCAAAGATAAGTGATCCTTTAATTTTGGCGCCTGGTATATTTAACCAGTCTATAAATAAACCCTCTCTCATTCATCCAGCACGAATAATCCTGTTACACGCGAGCAGACTTACGCTCACTCACACACACCTACACTCCCACACGCACACGCGAAAACGGACTTTTTTTTATCAATCGCTCCATTATTTAATTGTAAATTGACTTTATTTTATGTGAAATCGATTTTGTATCACTCTTGAAAAAGTGTTTCTTTTTGCCAAAATATCAATGTCACGTGGTCCGAATTTGGCGTCCCGTGTATCGCAGTAACCCCCATTGTAATAATAAACCCTTACAGATATACACTAAAAAAAAAAATTCGTTCATCCATCCAAAATTCAGTTGGTTCAACAAAATGTATCTTTAAATACGTTCAATTTGATTTTTGATTGGCATAACAAAACAGTATACAGTAGAACCTCGATTATCCGAACCTCGATCATCCGAACCCTTAATTATCCGAACGATGACGTAGTTTATCCGAATGCTCAATTATCCGAACGTCGGCGCGAAAGATACACTGTTGCTCGCTGCTACCGCCGTGAGCAATAATGAGCAACCTAACGCAATTCAACGCAACTTCTCCTTCTCAAACGGCTGCGAGACTTAGCTGCTCAATGACGCGTTACTGCCGTTCGTCAATTGAAAATAGATTATTTTGTTTAAAAAAAAACATTCGACTTTTTTCAGGTGTTTAAAAAATGTGTGTGTGTGTGTGTGTGTGTGTGTGTGTGTGTGTGTGTGTGTGTGTGTGTGTGTGTGTGTGTGTGTGTGTGTGTGTGTGTGTGTGTGTGTGTGTGTGTGTGTGTGCGCGTGTGTGTGGACTGTTTTTATGTAAAAAGGTGTTGTTTATGATCACGTCCCAAAAAACCCACGTTTCGATTATTCGAACTAGTTGGTGGTAAAATATTACAGTGGTGTAAACTCTAGCTTATTTAGCATGTCTGAGCAACTGTTAAAACAACAAAATTTCGAGACAACAAAATGCATTTTGCACACTCAACGATTCTTTTTTCTCAGCGTACGCTTGGCTTTGAATTCATACGAGGTTATCTATGCAAATATTTATCATGAAAGACAAGGTATGTCATCTTGAGCACAACTTCCCTACACGTCACAATAGCACAATTTGTGCAATTCCCTACAATTGCACAAAGCGATTCTTATTACCCAAATACGTATCAATGCGAATGCGCACTTCAGGTTTTGAATTAATTCGGCAGGGGGGTGATCTTTGTTAAACCGTATTTATCGGAGGTAGCCCGATTGTTCGACGGAGTTGAGTTGCCACACCGGATAGAGTAATAAGCCTGTCGGAAGAGGACAGATACGTGGACGAGTTAAGGTGCGGATAGAAGTCTTTCGGTACAACGGTAGTGATGACTCGTCACTGTTAACTCACGCGACGTGAGCGTGGGTGTTAAATCCAAAGTCGAGTATCAGGTAGAACACGAATGATTTCCGCGTATAGTAATAGAGCTGGGAATTTGGCGGAGGTGACGGTGGTGGCGGTGTTGTACGAGCCGTGTCGGCAGCAGACAGCGTAGGTAGTACCAGAGAGAACTTGCGATATATATGTATATTGGCGAAAGCTATACTATTATCGTAAGTGGTGAGAGATAGCTGCAGTCGGACGCTTTATCCACTCTACCTCACCCTCTCGTCCTGTCTCACTTTCTCGCCGTCTCTACCTCATCAAGTATTAGTCGATGCTTTACGGAGAAGAGCGGGGTGTTGCTCGAAAGGAAATTACTATTCCCTCTCAATGTTCTCCAGCAAAAGCTATCCGCGCAGAACTCTCCGGTACCTCGTGTCGCGTTCAGTTGTAAAGTACGCCTCGCGATACCGGAATCGAATTACCACCACTGAAGTCACAGTCGTTCGCACTTCCTTCCCTTTCTACTCGCGCTTGGCCCTTTCATCCTTCTCTTCGCCTCTTTTTATCTTCCATCTCGGTGTGCTCTCTTGTCTCCCTTACAGGGACGCGTCGACTAATCGAAAGACGAGCTTGAGCATTTTCAGAATACCGAGCACTTTGCGTTCTCACCGAACAATTATAAAGCCGAAGATTTTTCCGCGCACCCAGCCCCATCCTCGTCTCGCCGAAGAAAGGATGCGGGCCGAGGGAGGCGAGGGAGCGTGACAACAATACATCGTCGACGAACTTTTCCTGTTAGTTGAAGTTTTCTAGTTGCAGGGCTGCCCCTGGCTTTGGATGCTCGGAAAACAAGGCTTTTTTTTTGGAAATTGTTTTTGAATATACTGATGAAGCAATCAAAATGAAGTTTCGACAGCTTATTTTATATATATGTACACTGCCAAAAAAAATATTTAATTTGAATAGGATCGATTTAAATAAACTAGGTTTTTTCCTTGGCTCACGGCCTACTACGATGTTATTTGTTTCAACGATGTTTTTTATTTGTGTCAGCTATTATTTTTAAATATTGAATTTATTCAAATCGAATAAATCAAGTTTCGATTCAACAAAATCTCTATTTGCTTACAATGTACACTGTAAATCTAAGTGTACTATTTACATAAAATATTTCATAAATCCAAAATAAAATGAGATACTTAATTGGGAGTTTTACGACAACGATTTTGTAGCGTAATTAGTTTTTCCCTGGCCTTTTGAGATGATTTCTAGCGAAGAAAATATTTTACCTATACGGGAATCGAACCTAGAACCTACGTACTCGTACACGGAGAAAAATACGGCCTCAAATTCTAATACTGGTTGTCAGAATTCTAATATTCAGTGCTAGAAAAGTATAGCAGTTTACTGCCAGTTCGGAATTTTAAGAATTGTGGTTATAGAAGTGTAAAAGTGTTTCTCACAACGTATAATAAAAATGATGCGTGCATATTACATTTGAAACTATTTTCGCATAGGCGCAAGTCCTATATGCTGTAAATCTTCGGCGTATAGGAAAAAATATTACGAAGTTATTAGTAAAATGTGACTCTTTATACCGTACTTGTTGTAGAATACTGGAAACTAATCGTTCCAATCACGTGGGCAAAATATTTTTTGAATACTACGAAAAAACACAACATACCGAATAAAATGTATTAGTTGTATCAGTTTACATGCCACATCGTAGGTTAAAATTTAAATTTCTTCATCATTACTATACCATAATTACAATTTTTATCTTCCATTCAATACTTTTTTATATTTAATGATATTTTTTTAAAAGCATATTATTAATTCTATACTTCGAGGCCCCCTGTTTTCTCTGTGTAGCTACTGCCGTGTAGCTATTTTGCAATAAAGACGGACCATTCAATTAAATAGAAAAATGGTTGTCTCTACAAAAATTCGATTTAATTTAAATTAAAAAAAATAGATCCATTTAGTGGATTCAACTAAATTTTTTTTAAGCAGATAAAACTGAATCACAATTTTATTAGGATTAAACAAAATATTTAGTTATTCGACGATATTGAATGTATTTTGATTTAAATAAATAACTATATTTAAAGTAAATAATTTCAATAATGGAATGTCATAGGAAAAATTTGATTCCACGAAAAATCTAGTTAATTCAAATAAACAAAAATCAAATAGACGCAATTAGTTCATGTCAATAGAATTTTACTGTTAGTGTAGGTACTTGAGACTACTTTCTATTTTACAGAAAATACAAATACAAAAATATGGCGGCCCAGTGGCCGGTAGAATAAGAACGTCTGTTTTTTGAGGACCTCCACCGGCGGACTCGTTGGAGACGCACATAAGCATCTATAGAGAAAAATAATGTTTTTTTTTCGTACTCTACATGAGCTTTGCAAGTGAAGTATACACGACTGTTACAGAGTATTGGTTTTTGCAAACTTGGCACTATTTGGAGAAAAAGTCACATTTTTTGCTAAAAAACGGCTTTAATTTGTTTAGAAAAACCGCAATTGTTAATCGATTGTAAAAGTCGTGTGCAGTTCGCTAGGAAACCTATCCGAGAAGTCACAGGTGAAATTTAAAGTTAATCGGTTGAAAATTGTCGCGTTTAAAATTTAAAAACCATTTTTCTTTGGACTACATCATTCTTGGGATGTTTATACATTATTTGAGCCAATTAGAAAAAAACGATATTCTTTTTTTTTCAAAGGTATATAAGGCCTTAAGCGTCGGAGACTAACTGGTCGCGTATACGGATAGGCGTTCGGTTGAAAGAAAAATGAATAATTAATTTTGTGATCACAAAACATTTCTGTAAAAACTGTTTCTTATAGAGTATTGATACAATGAGAAAACCGATTTCTTGGCAAAGCTGTCGGGTTGATGAATCATCTCTCTGATGAGATCTCTCTGAGAACGAGTGATCTCTTTAAGGGGTTACCCCCACTTGCGATTTTGAAAAAATCGATTTTTTTTATTGCATTTTTTTGAAGTATAAGTATCTGAGAATATGTCCTGAAAATTTCAAGTCGATCCGAACAAAATTGACTGAGATATGATCATTGAAAGAGAAGAATCCGTTGTGTAAACGACCGGAAATTGAAACTTTCAACGCGTTTTTCTCAAAATGGCATTTCTGAAGTCGGTGAATAAGATTACTCGAACACTAATGAACCGATCTTCTTGAAATTTTGCAGGCTTATTTAATACATAAAAATGTTGTCTTTAATCGTTCGATTTTGTTTTTCGAAAAAAATGGCCGTTTTATAGCCAAAAAACGGCCGTTTTTTTTCGTTAAAATCGAACCATTAACTTTGACTGTCCGCTATTTTGTGAAAAATGAATATTTTTTGAAATCCTTCGATTAAAGACTAGTTTATACTTATATTTGACTAAATCCATCCGCATTTTTTTCAGATGATCCACTTCGCCGCAATGTTGGTCACCGCAAACCGTGTATATAAAAACATTATTTCATTGACGGCCATTTGCCACTAAACAATGTAATATTTTTCAATAAAAAAATTACTGAAAGTTCTTCAAGATGTGCTCTTTAAGATGGTATATTGATCGATTAAAAAAGTTTTGTAGTTTTCTTTAAAAAAATTCATGAAAAAGGCCTTTTTTTTTGCGCTACAAGTGGGCGTAACGCCTTAACCATTTATTTTTTTGTTGAACCTTTTTTTCAGTTTTATCAACAATACTTTCGTCGCAAAACAAATATGGAAAACATAGTCATAACGAATATACTCATCGCTCCTTTTACATAACTCCAAGCCACAATAATGATACCGTCAAATATCTTTTTATTGACAGGTGCTCTTTTCTCGAATGACAGAGTATGCACACCGATGTGGTGTATTTTGTTTTTTGCGAAAAATTAACCATAGTTCTGCGAGGACGTAATACGCAATAATTGTTCGGGGGAAATAATAATCGAAATAATTGAATAATTAAAAGTACTTCTCTCATTACGCATCGTGAATTAAAGGGTCAATTGAGCGTTTAACAGTTGGCCGTGTCGACACTCGGATTACTGCTACTCACGAACGAATTGCACAGTTCAATAGACTATTCGGTGCCACCAAACTGTATTTATTTGTTAAATCTTATCTCCATACTCATCCTATTTTAGCACTTAATATTGGTATTTTACGTAAGAACACGCAAATAAACAACTTTTTGTAAAATGTAATTTTATTGAAAAAATTAAGTTTTATTAAATATTTTTACATTGAGCGAGCTTTTTTTTCATGATTTTCTCGAGTGAGACTTGTCGAGGCAATCATGCACCAAACTTCCAACTGTTGTCTACCTGCCATGATTGTTATATCTTGGTGGAAGCGTTCTCCTTGCTCTTCACCGAAGGAGTCAAGCTTTTGTGTGAATCTATCTTGATCTTTTATTTTTATCCCGAAATAAAAAACACTCCTCACGAAATCTGTAATCTTCTCTCTGAATTTTTGAATAACATACTCTCCGCATATAGTATAACAAAATGTATTAGGATGGTTCGAAAAAGCTCGTCTTCGCCTTGCTGCCGTCGACATATCACTGAATTAATTCATAATAGCGAATCATTTTTTTAAATTGTCAAATGAACTGTTAACAACTCGCGCTATGAAATTAAAATTCTTTTGAAAACCCTGTGTAGTAACTTAAAATATAGGTTGGTATACGTTTCATCAGTAGTCCCCAGTAGTCACCAAGAACTTTTTATTTTTTGTCATTGACTTGTGCTGTTTATGCGGACACACTCGTGTACTATGAAATATTCTCCTAAGTGACGTACGACTTTATGCGCCCACTTTGGTTATAATTTCATTATTTACGTCATTTTTTTGGTAACAAAACGGTCTTGTTTTTTTTAACCTCATTTGAATTGTAGTCACCTGCTGTCTGTTTTTTTTGTATAGATACATCGTCGCTTACATGACTTTCCGGACAATTCACGATACGTTGCCATTTTAGGCAAATTTATACAGTAAGTTCTTTGTCATATACTGAATGCATCCTTTAAATTTTAAATCGACCATCCACACCGTTTCTATAAAATTTACAATTGAAGTAACACTTTTTACCATAGGGAGATGCCTAATTGTCATGATGTAAGCGACGACGAAATTGTCATTGGGTATTGAGTGATTTGATAGTTTTTCACTGATAAGGGAAGGTTGCGAGGTCGACCTTTCTGATTTCGATGAAATTTGGCATGCTTGTAGAATGAGTAAAAATATGCGACACGTATTTTTTTATATCTGCGGAACCAGATTTTTAAGGGATGAAACGCACCCTCGAAAATCGGGGTGTTTTTCGTTTTTCGTCGACAACGTTTTAACGGTACGAGATATGAAAAAAAATTTAATTGCAACAATGTTTATTTTTTCGTGTACTATACATCGGAGATGAGAACGATAACGTTATCGACGAAAAACGATAACCCTATTTTCGAGGGTGCGTTTCACCCCTTAAAAATCGGGTTCCGCAGATATAAAAAAATACGTGTCGCCTATTTTCACCCATTCTACAAGCATGCCAAATTTCATCGAAATCGGAGGGATCGACCTCGCAACCTTTCCTTGTCAGTACATTATGACAATTTAGTCATCAGTGTCATAATGTACTGAGTGAGTGATTTGACAGTTTTTCCTAACATTTTAAATCTTTTTTTACACTTTTTAATGCGTAAGCTTCCATTCAGCGGCGAGCGTAGGCAACTCCCTATGTTGATAAGTGTTATTTTTTCAATTACAAATTTCATAGAAACAGTATAGATGATCGATTTAGAATTTGGAGGTTTCATTCAGTAAACGATAAAGATTTCCTGTATAAATTTAACTCAAATGGTAATATTTTGTCAATAGTCCCGAAACTCCCTAAAAAAACGTGACTAGTATCAGCACCTGATACAGACCTGTAGGTGATGTTCTAAAAGTTGCCCAACTTCAATATCACATGTCTCGAGTGAAAGAGAGTAAAGCTCCATGAAATTTTCCATACAGTCAATCATTACGGTTGTTTCTTACCGACTACAAATTTGTTATAAGTGCAATTAATCATTGCATGGTAAGACAATTTATTCTTTTAATTCGTATTGATGACAATACCAGTTTAGTTTCAACACTGCCTTGCTGCGTTTACTGGTGACGACGATCAGATAAATTAGCAGGCTTCCGGAGCATTGATTTCTCGGTGATTAATGTTTATTTATCCTGAAATAGCCAGGTGGACGAGCACACATAACGGACGGTGGTTTCTCCCGGGACGTATTAATGCTCACACTCTAACACGTTGAGTACATGACTACATCTATTTACAAGCGAAAATATAAATCCGCGAAAATCCCTCGTCGAGGAAATCCCATACCTACGAATCGAGTTTTGGAATTAAAAGGGCGTTTCGAGGCTGCGCGCGACGTTAGACTTGGCTCTTTTTCGAGCGTATGTCTATATCGTTGGAATGAGTTAATTATATGAGAGCAGAGGGAGAGGAAGTGGCGACAGAAACGCAATGGGATATAACGGCGAGAGCAGTCAGCACAGGAGGGTTCTCTACCCCAATCCCCACTTACCGCGGGCTCGTAAACGAAACTCGTGTATCGTCGACCGGAATCAATGTACGAAGGCTCAATTAATCGTGAGGTAAATTGGCCTCGTTACGATCGCTTCAATACCGACACACTCGTATCTGGACATCGATTGCCACTTCCACACCCAAATCATCCGTTTCATACGTGAAACACATGCAATCTCTTGCGAAACACGAAACTTATAGGTTGTTCATAAAAGTTTTGTTTTTCGTGAATAGATTGGCCGGGTCGAAATTCCGAACTTTGAATGATCAGAACGCTCAAAACTCCGAAAGAATACTACCCCGAAATATCAAAACGTCGAAAGAATTTTACACGAAAGACCAATACTCCGAAAATCTGAACACCGGAAAAATAACTCGGCTATGGAAGATTTAAAAGTTTTAAAAGTTTCAATAAATCGACGTATCATTTCAATTTTTTTTTTTATTAAGGGGGGATTGTCTTTTTTTTCGCAAAATTTACCGCTTTTTGGGAATTTTTTTGTGAAGAAAGTATACAACGGAAAACTTGTGAAACTTGGCATATAGTTTTATTGATCTGTTTACTACATACAAAAAAATTTTTAAACAATTTCATCAAAAAATCCGCCTCCCACCCCCCTCGACGCGCGATGGTCCTTTTTTGATGGTGTGCACGATTTCTCAAAAACTATTCAACCGATTGCCTTCAAATTTGGACAGAATGCTCAGCTGACATCCTTTTATCGTTTGATGAAGCAAAAAAGCAATACGTTTAATAGTTTTTTATTTATAACAAAAAATCGATCAATTTTTTTCGAAAAATCGATACTTCAAGTTCAAAACGTCACCAAATCGTCAATTTTTTTTCCCCTTCATCGAACGATAGCTATATGTGTCTAAAGTAAAATGCTTTTTGGGTTTTTGTTGCAGGATGAACGTGAAGGCTGTAATCGTGCACACCATCAAAAAAGGACCATCGCGCGTCGAGGGGGGTGGGAGGCGGATTTTTTGATGAAATTGTTTAAACATTTTTTTGTATGTAGTAAACAGATCAATAAAACTATATGCCAAGTTTCACAAGTTTTCCGTCGTATACTTTCTTCACAAAAAAATTCCCAAAAAGCGGTAAATTTTGCGAAAAAAAAAGACAATCCCCCCTTAAGTGGTTAGGCCACAGTCACGGGTATAAAATCGTGTGCGAATTTAACAATTTTTTTGTATGAAAAAGTGATTCTCTCATAAAATTAATTACACGTCGATTTAGTATGAATATCATGCTGTCAGAAAAAATATTTTTTTTTTCGATGTACAAAATGACCGACTACTCATATTTTCTTTTGTTATTTTTGTTTTAAGCGCTCCGCAGTGTGACATTTAGCATCCACAATTTTTGACCTAGAACAAAAAAAGAAAATTCTCTTCAAATCTACTTTAGAATATCTAGAGAAGTACGTACGGAATTTTAAAAAAATATTATTTTATTAAAAAGTTGTAGGTATTTGAACTTGAATTTGAATTGAACTTGAATTTTGAGTGAAAAATTTCGTTTAAAACTGGTCATAAAATGAAAAGTTTTCGATTAATCAGAAATTCCGTACGTACTTCTCTGCGAAACGCAGACGAACATAACTTTTAAATTTGAAGTATTTCTTTGAAATTTGAAAATTGTTGAAGTTATTTGTCACGCCAATTGGAAAAAAGCTGTTTAGAGAAAAACGCGTTTAAAGTTTTAGGGACTCTATGGCCGTGCCAGAGGTGGGCTCACGTTATACGCTCAAAGTCTGTGAAAAAAATGTTCTTGCTATAAATCGAATAGTAACTTATTCTTATGATGTCGAAGCACCGTCTTAGCGAAAGAAAATCGATTTTTTTTAAAATTGTACTATTCTTACCCCTTAAGAAGTGATTTTACGTCAATTTTTAAATTTGTCTAAACAATGTTATGCGTTCTGCATCATTTACTGTCGACTGTGTGGACTTTCGCTGACATGATCTTGACGAACCATGTAATTTCGGAACATTAAAATTAGGAATTTTAAACTATCGGCGCTTAAAACGTATAACATTGTCTAGACAAATTTCAAAAATGACGGAAAATCATTTAGTACAAAAAAAATCTTTAAATAATTCGTCGATTTATTGAAAATTTCGAAACTTTTAAAACTTCCATAGCCGAATTATTTTGACGTTCAAATTTTCAGAGTTTTGGTCTTTCGTGTAAATTTCTTTCGAAGTTTTGATATTTCGGGGTATTATTCTTTCGGAACTTTGAGCGTTCTGATCATTCAAAGGCCGGAATTTCAACCTGACCTCATCTTGAATTTCGGAATATTAAAATTCGGAATTTTAAACCGTCGGAGCATTCGAAGTTCGGAATTTCAACCCGGCCCCTAAAAAGAGTATCGTTATGGACGTCTTTGTGGTTTATCTAGACTGAAAAACGTTATTCGAAAAAAAGAACACGAATATCAAGAAATTTGATGGTTTAGCGTGCGTTATTTCATTTTTAGTTTTTTTTTGTCTAGAACGCTGTTTTGGATGTGATTTTAAGTCGATTGATTCTTCAAGAATATATGCAAATTCGAATCCGAAAAAAAATTATCGTCATGTACTTTTTTCATGTGTTATCCTTTTAATGTATGAAGGTATGAACCTCCGTTGAAGGTTTACGATTCCATTGCCGTGATCGCGCCAACAAATTCCACGGTAGAATCTCAATAAAACAACTCCAGTAATGAAATTTCATTTTCACAATGACAAGTTGTAGTTTCGTTAAATCAACACGTAACTTCGAAAGGATTTCAACGTTCTGATATTGAGAGATAAAGTCCGCATTAAAGACTCGACCGCGTCGACGTCTACCTTTCCATCACTCACTGACTCGCTCTCTGGCTCTCTGTACTGTAACGCTTCATTTTACGAGGGACGATCACGTGACTACATCATCGAGGGCGATTCCCTTCCAGTCGATCTCGCGGTCGTCCTCGAAACTACAGCAATGGAAATGGCAGATCCTGTATTGGTTAATCCTGGCTCATGTGTGTATGAGCAAACATGCCCTTTCGGTAGTTCTATGCGTATACCCATTGACGGAATGTACAGTGACACACACACACACACACACACACACACACACACACACACACACACACACACACACACACACACACACACACACACACACACACACAAACACACACACACACACACACACACACACACACACACACACACACACACACACACACACACACACACACACACACATACATATATGTGCTCGCGTTACACATTCACGATGTACATCTGTGCCAATATAGAGCCGAAATTCAATTTACCAGGCACTCCGAGAGAGGCTTGAGGGCGTATCGATCCTTTAATGTTCTCTATTCATCAGAGACCCAACAACAAGCTTATACCTTCGCTGAGTTTGCTCTTTCCATTCGACTCATAACGATTCTTCGTCTCCGCAGGATTTCATATCCCAAAATGGAATTCTGACTACGGAACAAGATTGTCCAGTCGTGGACATTCATCCGTTCTCCTCTCACACGTCAGTAACCTCAACTATCTCGAAGTTGAGGCTAAAGTATGCCGATGAGTCTCCTTGGAACTCTTTCGCCAAATGAATATTTTATCGCAATCCACGGAATCAATTGTGCTTTATTAGAATTTTTGTCTGGAAAATGGGCTACCGTGTGAATTTCCAATTCGAGTCTCAATAATCGGTAGACTACAGTGGCGTTAAAAAAAAACGTGACAATCAATTATTATACGAAACGATAAACTGGAATAAAAAAATTTGGCACAAATTTAGTAGATTGAGACATTTTTACTTCTTTTTCTGGAAAATCGCGGCAACGAAAATTCTGCTAGTCACATTTTTCCAAGTTTTGTATAAATATTTTCTTCAAACATTCGGTGACCCCCTGTTTTTATCGTCGTTACGGAATCTTATTTAGTGTATATATTGTTAGAAAGAAATGTGGCCGCCGTGTCATCTCGATATAGTGTCGTATAAGTAAGACGATTTTTGGAGTCGTAATTTTTGTTAAAAGTTCGGTAATTTGGCTTGAAATTTTACCAGTATACTGGGATGTATTTTTATTTCGTTGTAGATGAAAATCAGTGAATTGTTAAATATTCGGGCTCGGGAAAGGAATACCTTTAGGAGTACTACTGTAGCGTTTCAAAAAATTGATATTTTTGATAATTGGCTTAAGAGATGCTTTGAACCATCTACAATAAGGGGAAACAAGTTAAAATAACATTCCGAAGATAAATACGTACGGGATTTTCCATGAGTTAATAATCACCTTAGTTATTAACAAATGAGTGTCCTTTTTTCTGTCGAAAATTGAGTTTTTACTTTACATGCTTGCCAATTACACAAAAATTCATATTTTCAAAATCCCCTACGTATTTCGCTAGCTATACTCATGTAAATTAAGGGGTCTTCTCACTTTAGATTTACAAAAGGCTATTTTCATGAATTTTTTTAATAGGTTTATATTATAGATATTAGCAAAAAGTTGTTGCACTCAATAAATACACTTTCGAAATACATTTTTAAAAATTCACATATTCTTTACAACTATAGCTATAGCGCATATCTTGGATTGCATATAGCTAACTATCTTATGCGCATATCTTGGATGCGCATATAGCTAACTATAGCTATAGCGCATATCTAGGATTGTTTTTAATATTGATATTTACTATTTTTTTTTTTCGTTACCAAAAACAGTGAAAAAAACGCTTTTTGTGTTTTTTGGAACAATGTCCGCCATTTTGTTATTTTTGCATATGTCAACAATCGTATGGTATGCGCTATAGCCATTAACACACTGAATCGTATCGTATAGCCATTAACACACTGAGACGTATGATTTTCTTTATTTCGGATGATCCATCTCCGAGATTTCATCAACAGTGCGGACCTACAATTTTTTAAGGACATTTTATTAACTACCATTTTCGTTTATAAATGATGACTTAAATAAATAATTTAAAAAAAATGTATCTCGAATGTGTATTTATTAAGTGTAACAACTTTTATATCAATATCTATAATAAAAACCTATCAAAAAAATTCATGAAAATAGCCTTTTTTTAGCGTCGAAAGTGAGAAGACCCCTCCATAGAAATTACATTTTTTTTTCCACATTCAAATTTGCGTCAGTTATACTGCGTGCCGCAGAGGTCTCGAATTCAATAAAAATAAATTATATTAAAAAATTATACAAAATGATGATGGATTTTGTATAATTTTTCAATATAATTTATTTTTCTTCACTTCAAGATATGACTAATAACATCCTTAAATATTATTGTCCTCTTACTTGTAAATATTATTGTCCTTCTACAAAAAAAAAATCGCTCAATTTGAGACATTTGCAGTGGCATGAGTGATTTCATTGCGATCTTCAGCTTCTCGCAATAGAGCTACGCGATTCATTCATGCATTGAAATTGCGAGCGCGAATTTACAATAGATATACTCGTGAATCGTCGTAACGGAACCTAGCATGAAGAGCTGCACATCTTTTATGTGGATTACGTCATGATGAAAGGGGCAGTGTATAAATCATGGGGGTCAAAGAATGAAACGATAAATTTACGACGAAGTGAAAGGTGCAACCATCTTTTTCTCCGTCAGGAGTCAAAAAGTAAGGAATATAATGTGAAAGCATGAAAAAAGGAAAAAAAATATTAAGACACTTGCGGAAGAGGAAAACAAAACGGTTGGAGAAATATATGTGCGACTCGATTTGAATAAACTTTCCCCCGTGGCTCTCCTCGACGAAAGAATATCGTTCTCTCCATCATCTCCGCTCGTACATGGACGATGTTTGCCCAAATGCCACTTCGTATGCGATCGACGTACGTAAGGAACGTTCGGGAGCACGTGCACATTTTTTGAAAAGTTCAACAGCGGAAATCGATTCGAAACTACATGTTCGCGTTTCGTTGGCAAGAAATACTCGGAGAAAATTTTCAGTGACACGGATCCTTTTTTTTTACCTCCCTTGAACTCGTTTTCATTTTCTTTCGTTTTCTTGTAGTGACCGGATGGACACGATTTTTACAATTTGGAATTATATGAAATTATGATGATCGGAGCCCAGCAACGAAAGCGAATTGTCGAATGTGCTATGTTCAATTTGATTAGGACGATAAGATTTATTCTAAACTTCGTTCTGATGCTGCATCTGTAGGGCTATGCCTGAATAATCTGCGTCAAATTATCTATGAAATTTAAGGGGGAGATCCCTTCATGCGAGAAAAATGTTTGCTGATTTTCATGATTTTCTTCGCCATTTTTGAGACTTAGGGTATGTTTGATTACTACTTTTGACTGTTACAGGGTATATTTTTCAAATTAATCTTTAAAAATGGCAGAGGTATGGAGCGGTCTTCTGAACTGCATTTTCAAAACTGGCATGACGTATAGCTGAAAAACTAATCGACGGATTCTCATGAAATTCGGTATGAATCTTTCTAACCTTATTATCCAAAACATGACCGTAAATGTTTTTGAAAATGAACAAAAAAGTATTTTTTACAAGCTTTTATTTTTTGACTTGACTTGTTGTGAGATGACTTGACTTTTTGTGAGAAGCAAAATGGAAAATCGATATTTCCCCCATTTTCCGATTACTCAGAGCTTTGAAATTCTGCAAACATGCATCTGAGTGGTGACCTTGCATGATGAAACTTGAAAAAAAAATTGGACTGCGAAAAGCTAACAGAAAAAGCACCTTGCAATAAAGAAGCGTTAGCAGAAATGAACAGAATGAGAAACATTGAATAGAGCTAAACTGGGTGGAAAGTGACGGAGAAAATATGTCGTTAAAAGAGTCCAATAGATAAAATAGGTTAAGGTGGTGAGCCAACATCTATAATGGATGCCACCTGTCACAATTCTCCAGGATTTTGCCCGACAACCAGCCAATAATAACAACGGTGCGTTTGGAAGGATTAATCTCTCTTTGCTCAAATTTCTGAGCTCTAGTAAAACCAATTAAAGACTAAAAAGTAGAAAATAATTTTGATGTATTTATATGTATGAGAATAACGTAGTGAAAATCGTGCCGACATTAGTCGAAGTACAGTATCCCGACGTCTGAAGGCTGTAGACTGATTGGACGCATTGGTGTAAAAACGACACTTATCAGTATAAATAATCACAAGGGCAGATTAAATTTTACAAACAAAAAACCAGTATTGGACAGCATCAGATTAGCGGAAAGTGCTTTTTTCCGATGAATCCAAATTTTAATTATTCAGAAGTGTCGAAAGTATGTGAGACGTCCAACAGGTACCGGATTCAACGTAAGGTATGAAACTCCTACCGTAAGAAACGGTGGCAGGAACATTCAAGTTTGGGGAGCATTTTCTGACGACGGCGTTGGGCCGCTGGTAGAAATTCAAGGCACCATGGACCCTACAATCTACAGAAATATATTGCATGCCGATATGCTTCCATTTGCAATGAAAAAAATGCCGCATGGTTGGGTTTTTCAACACGACAACAACCCCAAACATGCCTCGCGTCTTGTAAAAGATATTCTTCAAAGACGAAAAGTACGCTTTATCGACTTGCCATCGCAATCACCGGACTTGAATCCGATTGAGCATTTGTGGCAAGACCCGAAAGATCGTGTTGGAACTAAAAACCACTCTAAGAAGGCGAAATTGTGGAATCATTTGCGACATGAGTGGGAAAACTTGCCACAAGAACGGACCTCACAATTAAGGTAGTTCCTCTGCGAAAATCTCAACCAAAAGTTTACATACCATGTTCATGTTGAAAAGATTGATAATTGGTTTAATTAGTAATAAATAACATTAAAAACTACGCAATATTGACTTGGTACTAGTAGATAATACGATGGATATCATTTATTGCCGTAAAATATATTTTATATTGTGTTTTTCATCTACCATTGCCAGTAAACTTTTTGCCGAGACTGTGCAGGCTTTGCCCCAATTGTTTTTTTTCCAGGCTTCGCCATGCTTTGCGCCAAAATTGTGAGGGCTTCTCATGGTTATATCTTGGAAACTAGATGATGAATCATTCTCATTTTTTTCACATTATTCGTGATATCTTACTCTAGCTTAACCTCGTTTTTTATCAACTTCTTAATTTTAGTTTTGACGGTAGAATTAATGATGCTCTGTTTGCTCATCATAACGCATTTGTTACGTGTAAACCGAGCCAACTTTAAGTGTAAATATCTCAGGTTTGGGGTGGTCAAACTTATTCAAATTGCACAGATGGTTGGATAATGTATTAAATAACATATATGTCAAATTTCAACCATTTCTTAATTCAACTCTTCTGTGGAGGTACTACCTTAAGGCCTTAGGCCACTCTAGAGGCAGAAAATTAGGCTTTTTGGGGATTTTTTTTTCAGAAAAACTACAAAATAAATCGACATTACAAAAAAGGTATTTATCATACATATCATCAGTGACTGTATACAATAATTTTTTTCAAACAGTTAATTTCAGCATGACGGCTGTGCAGCGTTTATCTCAAAACTGCATTTTTTAAGTTGGCCGGGAACATAACTCAGACAATTTTCAACCGATTCACTTGAAATGTTGAATATATCTTGAAAAATACATTATCTATGGAAGAACTTAGGATTTTTGTTGTTGTCGTATTGCTTAGTTCTCTTGTTATTAACGATTATTTAGGCAAATTTATGGAAAGTGAAAAATTTGCCCAAAAAATCGTCAGATAATTGTTAATAACAAATGAACTATGCAATATAAAAAAAAATCCTACGTATTTCTGAAAAAAATCCCCAAAAAGCCTATTTTTTTTATCACTAGAGTGGCCTAACCCCTTAATAGCGTCCATGCCTCGTAAAAGTGCCGTGATTATTGCTGCTAAGGGCATGGCAACAAAGTACTGACAAGGAAACCGTTTCCGGTGTCTCTCTCCGATTTCGTTAATTTTTAGATATGCTGGATATTTTGGAAATGCAAAAGTCTCTTGGAGGGTAAGTTTTACCTCTTAAAACTGTCTTGCCGCCGATAAAAAAATACGTGTCTCTTTGATTTTTATGGAGAATAACATATTCAAAAATGAACGAAATCGGAGGAAACACCGGAAACGATATTATACAGGGGTAGTCACCCCCAAAAGGTTTTTTTTTTCGAGAACGCAAAAACCCGTATCTTCTACTTTTTCAAGCTCTTTCGAATGCAATTGGTTTCATCGAGATGAAAAAAAGTCTGCCAGTTACACGATTTTTAAAGACTTTCAACCCCTAGAAATTTAGCCGTATTCACCCCCTCGGAACTGGAAACGGCGCATTTTTCATTATTCGTCATAAGCATTGTTCTCGAATTGGTTCCATTCGAATATCTTGATTGGAACTATGCGAAACTGCAAAAGTCCCTCGGAGGGTGCCCAACTTTGAGGGTGAGTTTCACCCCTTAAAATTGATTTTTCGCCAATAAAAAAAAAACACGTGTCTCTTAGATTTCGATGAAGAATAAGATATAAAAAAATGAGCGAAATCGGGGACACCGAAAATGGTTGCCTTGTCAGTCAAGTGAAGAAGGTCGAATCTTTTTTGTTATTTTTAAAAAAATGTTGATATGTTTTTCACACGCAATAGTATGTGGCCCAATACTTTTGCATACTCGTTAAATAAAACTGATGGATAATCAAATATTTAAGAACAATATCTATGTATATAATTAATCTTTTCAAATATAAGCGAATACATGTTGTCATACCTCGTTAACGTTTTTCCCCATCGTCATATTTCAATGCAATATGCCCGAAAAATAGAATGGCCCAAAACTTTTGCACGCAACTGTATCTGTACAATTCGTATGGCCCCCGCAGAACCGGAAGCAGGAGAGTTGAGTGAACCGGAAGTGATTGATCCTGGAGCGGCACTCGTCGCACTTTGCGACGCAGATCCATGTACATCCTTTTTTTTTTTCATTCCTTCCCTCTTTCAATATCCGTCCTGCCCTTCGTTCGCTTCTTCTACTCCCTCTCCCGTTATTCTGATCAAGAGATACGGCTTTACAGAGATTACCATGTAGGCGCGGGAGCCCCGCGTCCTCGGTACGAGACTAAATGGCCCACCTTGCCGGTATGGTAATAAATATTGGATACCCTGGATGGATTTCAATACCAGGCCTCAATGAGCCACACCCCTGCAACCAAATCCGTCTACATATCCTCGCCAAATTACTATTTTTTATTTTCCTGTTTTCCATTATGAGCCAGCCACTGCTCCAATGGAGAAGTACAGTTAACGCCTACTTCGCAGAGTAATAATTAGTACGAATGACCCTCAACATAAAAAAGTGCTGCTTATTTCCTTTAGTTTTTTTTGTGAGCTTGCTGCGTTATACGTGGCTTCAATTTTCATGGCGGTTTTTTTTACAAAGATGAAGGAAAACGAATAAAATCGTGAACAACGTATCAATATTTAATTTACCGGCGTCTGAAGATTAACGGGAGATATATACCTAGATGGTCGAGGTTGAGGATTTAGAAGCTATGAACATTCCGTCGACCGTAGAAGACCTACACTATGGGCTTGGTATCGATGATTCCATGTAAGTTGACAAATTTCATGATTTATTCATTCCCAAGTTTTCAAACGCGTTTTTCTTAAAACTACGTTTTTCAAATCGGTACCCAAAATTTCTCGACAACCAATGAATCGATTGCCTTGAAGTTTTTTGTGGTTATTCTATACACCATTATCCAGTACTGGTCATAGGATTTTTTTTCCGTTACTTAGTTTTTGTTTTACAGGCAAAATAATAACTAATTTTTCGCCCAAAAATCACTATTTATGTTCAAACAGCCGCCATTTTGTCATAAATCGTTATTTTCAAAATCGGCTATGACAAGTACTAGATTATAGTATCTAATTTAATAATCTTTTTGGTTTTTTTTTCGGATGATCTTTGAAGAAACGCCAGTGGGTACCGTATACGCAGATTTTTTTACGACGCTCCAAGGATCATACAATATCCTTGTATATTTTTGATATTTTTAAATAAAGAAAATTAAACATATTTTTGAATGTATATTCTTTTAAACAATTAAAACCCCAATCCGAAATTTCAAATAGTTTTCCTTGAAAGAATTCACAAAAATGACCTTTTTTCGGCTCCTAGATGTATATCTCCCCTTAAAGGAATAATTTAACTTCTCCGAAATGTATGTCAAACAGGTGAATGATATATAAATCAATGTTATACATCATTATATATCAAATAATAATGTTTATATGTACATAACAATATATATATATATATATATATATATATATATATATATATATATATATATATATATATGTATGTATGTATATGTATATATCAATAATAACTTACGCTTGTATTTGTAATGAGAATGTAAAAAAGTAAAAAATTGAAAACTCTTTATCAAAGCTTAGACCTAGATCGAATTTCTGTGGAATCAAAGGCATACATTTAAAAATGTTGTGACTATGTGGATGGCCATTAACGGGTTACACCGAGTTCATGGCAGGAAAACGTGTGCAGGTTTCCAATTTTTTTTTGTTCACTTTAAAGAGTATGGTTTCAAGTATCTTTTACAATTTTCGTATTGAATTTTTTTTATAAATAGGGTAGATATAATGGTTTGTGCAGACCGCTGTTTGAAAAACGTCTTCCGCGGCGACCACTGCTGCTCGGAAACAAATTAGCCGAAATAAAAAAATCGAACACATTTATTTTTTGCATGAAATTATCTATAGCTTGGACGAAGGGTTCAATAAAATATTGATTTTTGAAAAATTTCCGCAGTTTAAAGTGAAGGCATCGATTTTTTTTAAAAGAAATGCTCTATTTTCGTTGATGAAAAAAAAACTATGCATCGAAAAAAAACTTCCCTCGTTCAAGCACTGCTTTTTGTTATGTCAACATTTTAAGTTGATCAGTGCAGTGAATTTAGAGATATCGTGGTAACCGATTTTGAAAAAATTATTTTAAGAAAAATGCGTATAAAATTCGCTAGTTCGCGGAACCTACATATAAACGTCCATAACTCCTCAATTTTGAAGGGATCGACATGAAATTTGCAGAGAATATTCTTGCAACGTGACATTATGAGAATCCGTCGAAAACCGAAAATCGATATTTTTAAAAATAACAATGAGTGGCAGGCCCTTAAACCTCGGATCAAAATAGTAATACCGAGCTCGTTTCCGAAAATATCCTTCCAGCCACAATAATAATTACTCCAAACGCTACATGCCTTATTGAATTGTTGATCTAGTTGAATAATGGGATCGTGAAAATTTGCTAACGTCATCAAATGCATCCGGACTATTTGCAGTTTCAGTATTTCCAGACACGTATAATATATTTTCTCTTTTCACAGCGTGCATACGATCGCCCATATAGACAGACGTTCATTTTCTTTATTTTTGCTCTTTTCACCCAGTGGAGCATAGCACCATTGATCGCTTAAGTCCTTGTTAAATTTTCATGCGCACCGGACTTTTTCGCCTTTCCGCTTTCAGTTCAATCTTCACTCGAGACGTTTTTTTTACCATACAACGAGAAAGTATAACCGGGAAATGGTTACAAAAATATGATTTCAGAAAATGAACAGTAGAAAAATATGAAAGAAGATTTCATCCCGTTCAAATTGGAATTCTGCATTACTCAGATTCTATTCAGTTATCTTGATGTCGGTTAATAATCAATAGACCTTTTCAATGACATGAGTTATCCTCATGTCATTGAATTATTGGCCTAATTTATTGTCTATTGATTGTAATCTTGATGTCGATTAATAATTGGTAGACATTACCCTTTTCAAGTGAGAGTCTAATTCTCCCGTTGAAATTTGTTCTGGCATGTTCCGTTGATAAAAAAATGTCTCCCTCTCTTCATCGCTCCATACGCATTGTCTGCGACACGATACAGCGATCATTTAATCGCATCCCAGCTGCACCAACGCTGGCAGGATAATACGAGATAAGAAGGATTGCGGCGAGAACCACGCACAATATATGGGGGGGGGGGGGGGCTATACACCAGCAATTATTCAGACTCGGTGGTAACCAAGAGCTTGATCATAACTCTGTTCGAGTATCGTCTTATTTGCTTTTATCACTGCTCGCATTCCTTCTCCACGCAATCAGGATAAGAACTGTATCTACGAAGCATGCTTTTAGGACTCCACATTCATCTGGTATATTCGTCGTAACGTTATTTCAGTGTCGAGACGTTTCATCGATCCGGCACGAATAAAGATTCCATTTCTGTCCAACGTTTCGGATTTTGCAAAATAATTAAATATGCATTTGTACAAATGACGAGGACGATGACATCGGGCGTTTGCACGACGAGCCGCCATGCTAAAATAATTTTAGTGAATAAATGATTCCAAGTGAGATTGAGTTTATTTTGAGAATTACGCTGCAAGATACATCGAGTAGTAATTCGCCGATCTATACAGGGTGTCCCAGAACTGGATGGGTTCCCTGAAATGGGGGGTTGGGGGTGAAATTCTGAGTCGATTGATATAAGCATGTTCGCGTCTCAGATTAACCCCTGAATTATTATTCATTTTTAAAGGCGGGCCAATCAGCTCCGCCCGATGATGCAGCTGATTGGCCCGCCTTTAAAAATGAATAATAATTCAGGGGTTAATCTGAGACCCAAACATGCTAATAACAATCGACTCAAAATTTCACCGCTAACCCCCCTATTTCAGGGAACCTATTCAGTTCTGGGACACCCTGTATACGCGAACTCCGTTTTATTTCACTGGCATGTATAGGGTGTCTGAAAATGACCTGACATTCTTATATTTATTAATAAAACGTATTGTTTATTTGAAAAGTACGAATGATTTTATTTTAATATAAGCTACAAATATGGAGGTTATGTGGGGAACACAATATCCGATAAATGGCCGCCTCGTCCATGTTTGCAAGCGTTGACTGTTGATGAAATTTTCAATAATATTTTGGCATAATTGCGGACTAATTTCATTAACGGTGCGTCCAATTGCTTCCTTGAGTTCCGGAATGGCATGTGGATCATTGGCATACATTTTTCCTTTCGGAAAACCCTAAAGAAAGACGTCCAATGGCGTCGAATCGCACGATCTTGGTGGCCAATTCACATCGCCGCGGCGCGAGATAACACGACAATAAAACTTCGTCTGCAAAAACTATGAAGTAATATTGCGGCAAATGAAAATTTCTATTCGTTGCTCGATCGTGTAATTCTCCATGACTGAACCACAATACTTTCTGATGTCACTTGTCAGAGATTAGTACTCTTTGTTCGCCACCCAAAAAAGTGGCTCGCAATTTAAAATGTCAGGTCATTTTGAGACACCCTTTATATAGCGGAACGACCTGTCGACTTTTCGTTTTCCTCTCTACACATCTTTCGCAACTCCTTCCTCAAGCCCTCGTGTTTCTGACGTGCTTCCTGCAGCCCCGAAGATACGATCGAGTGAACAGCCCCGTGGGAGGTTCTAGCCGTAATATGATTTAGGGAATAGAAGACGATGGAGGCTCTCGGTGGGCGAAATAGAAATGAAGGTCTAGGAACGATGAGTTAATTAAGATTTTCAAATATGCGAACAAGAACAAATATCGGTCTGGAAGATATTTCGAGATTATGGGATTAATAATAAAACGAGGACGAACAACTTTATTTTTGTAAAAAGGATGAGGATATATATGCAAACGGTTTGGCGCGTATTGAAAATAAAATTAAAAAAATCCTCGGCTGGTAATTAGTTTGGAAAAAATGTATCAATGCTTCTGGACCAATGTAGTACATTGTAAGGGCCTTTGGAACGAAATTAAATAAATGAGATATTGTATGCAACACACATTTTTATGTAGTGGATGTTTTCATTGGAAAATATTGGAAAAACGAATTCCCTCTACTGGGGAGAATAGAAAAAGAGAGATATTTAAAAAAACGTCATCTATGAAAAAAATGGCGTCATGACGTTGATTTCGTTTTTTAACACGAGCATTTTCCGTTCTTTTTCAGTGCTTTCATCGGTCTCGTCTTCACTTATTTGAAAAACAGGAAAAAGCTTTCGCCAAGCACTGAAAAACCTCCACATTACCTTTCTCTCGAAAAGCCCTAATAATGCTTTCGAAAAAATGAGTTAAAATGAAAGTAAAATTGCTGGCGCCAAATTGCCGTGTCTTGAAGTGAGAAAAACTTAGTGTCCTAGTTTTTTTAGAATAGCCGGCGCATATGGTTCATTAAAACAATCGAGGAAAGAGGAAAAGAAAACTACCAGACTTTCATTCGCAAGCTACACATCTGGACGACTGACGATCAAGCTAGAATTATGCATAAGTACGACTGGAGCATATGTAGTCCTTGCGCAGAGAGAAATTGTACTAATTTAAAAAGTATGCTTCCCTTTATTCCGTTTAGTCCACGAAATTTGAGTTAAATTATTTTGTTCAACTTTATATTGATAGATGCCAATCTATAACTCAATCTGCAAAGAGACCGCATCTGTTATTCTTCATCCCGGTCATGCTTTTCGATTGTTATCAAGGAGAAAATAAAGTATATCTGTATTCAATCGCGTTTCAATGAATTACGTTTAAATCAGGCAAATTGGCAAGTTGTGGCGCTTTCATTATTATCCTCCACAAGTGGTTCGATGAGAGGTGTGTTCTCGTGAAGGGGGCAAAGAAATCGCGTGTCGCGTGTCTTCCGGCTCTTTAGGACGTGCTATCTTTAAAACTGTAGAAAAGTCAGGGAATTCGATAAGGAGAAAAAGCTCATGAGCGTAACGTATCGTTAGACGATTCTGCTTATAAATGGTTTTAATTTGCACCTACGAAGTGAGCATCCAAACGCCGGATCGAAAATCCAATTACATCGGTTCGAGAAAAGGTGGCGCAATGTTTTTTTTTCTCTTTTCGATCTCGCGTCCATGTACGTTGCATGTACCACAGTATTTGCAATTTGGCGTTGGGGTAGGTAAACATATCTATCGTTGTTTTCACAACGAAAGAGTTACATGAGAAGCAAAACGAAATGTAGATTTTACGGGTACTGTAAAACGGGGCTACTTTGACATTCAGGGTAACTTTGACAGTTTTTGGGGCCACGTTGACAGAGCGCCAAAATACAGCCTGAGGGGCCAGTCCACTTTGAAAATTTCATAAAATCGAAAGCAAGCAAGACTTGAAGAAATCGATGATGATGAGCAATCAGAAGGAATTTTGCACGGTGCAGGAATTGCCGATTGAGTTTAGGTGAGAGTTTTTCATAGTATACATTTCAAATGCGTTTTTCGCGAAACAACGTTTTCAAAATCTAGCTCCATCGTATCTCTAAAACTAAGAAAACGATTCTCTTGATATTTGAACCACATATTGTAAACATGATTCGCAACAAGATGATCCTCGATGGTTTTAAAATTTCGATTTTTACTCTTTTTTTTTGCGAAAAACTGCGAAAAAACGCGTTTTTTAAAACTTTTTTCGTTTTTCATCTGCCATTTTTTTATTTTTCGATGAAACTTTATAAGGTAAACGGCCCAGTTACTGACGCTTTAAGAGCAGCGGTGTCGGATTTTTACTATTCATTGATTCGCGATATCCCCATGAAAACGAGTTAAATGGAAATATATGTAATTTCACGGACACACACATATAAATGAACAAGTATAAACAGTAAAAAAGATTCAATTAGTGCACAACTATCATATCTTCGAAGCAGTCTTGAGGGACAAACTTTTTTTCTGCCTATCAACATTCACAATTATTAACATGAATATTATAAACATTGAACAATGCAAAAAAAATATCAGCAGGATTAAGTAAGAAAACATTTTGAATACTAGATTCCCAGAAATTTTAATAATTTGTTAATAATTTAATAATAATTAATAATTCAATCATTGTTAGTAATTTAATTAATTCGTTATGTCACGGCAAATTAGAATAAATAAACAAAAATTGGTTCGACGCAGCAGGTGACAAGTCGAGGGTCAACAACTGCAACATAGCCTCAATTATGTGACGTAGTTATTGACACCACGGATTTAACCAAATATCTCACCAAAAGTTAAATTATTTTTTATCTCATCGACAGTCTGGTTCCTGCTGAATATGTCGATACCATTTTTATGTCGTTTTATACTTACAGAACGAACAAATTTCCGATTTACGTAGATCGTCGCACTTGCTATCAGCGTCCAGCACGGCCGCTGCGGAGCCACTGAGACGCGTGTTACACTGTTCACTGGTCAATTTCTATTATAAAATATTTCATTTAAAAAAGTGTGTTCGTCCAATAATTACAAGTGAAAAACGCTCTTTAATTAGCCGATAATTTAATTATTATTTGACAAAAACTATATTTATGGCAGTCAAAACTTTGTCTAATGAAGTTTGATTTTTTTTTCGGTTCTGACAAGCCGTTGCCGAGTTGTGATGGAGTAGGTAGCCCACCTATTTTTGAGGCATAACGTTAAACTATAGTTTTTGTAGTTAAAAATGAATAAAAATTAATTCAATTTTTTAAATGTATTTCAAGACTTTATTTATCAAGTCCAACAACTTTTATATTCATATATTTTATAAAATCCTAAAAAAATCGCGAAAACAGCCTTTTTCGTGGCTCCAAAGTGGACTGGCCCCTTAAGGCGGGATATGCATTTATAACGATCAAAAAGTCGATTTCTTTTTTTTCTTTTTAAACGATATAACTATATATAGAGTGGGGTAGAGTAGAGTAGTAGAGTATTTTCCCAAAGTTTCAAAGCTTAATTCGAAAAACTTCAAACGTTACAGCCCATCAACGCTGTGCCTCACCGCTCGGATTCAGAGCGGGCGTGAACTTCAAACGCGTTTTCCTCAAAACTGCATTATCGAAATTGGCGTGCAGGATTACTCAAAAACTATCAAGCCGATTGAGTTGAAACTTGGTAGAAATATTGATAATATTGGTACCTTCTACGTGACGAGAATTGTTTTTGAAAAATTAAAAAAAAACCTCCTTTTTTAATCCACATTTACAGAAATGTTGCGTGAAATGTTGATTTTTTTTGTAAATGCGTGCCATTTTCTTGAATTTGCATTTTTTTCATTTTAATTACCGTTACATAGAAACTATACATATTCTATCTAAAAAAAAAGTGTTTGAACTTTTTTGCAAATCAAAGTCTGCGGGAAGCTAGACTGCACGCCGGTTCGCAACTCCTGCGGTTACCTTGCTGTAACACTCTGCCACAGCTCCGTCATTTTCATGATGAATTAATTTGAAAAAGTTGTTTTGTATACTCAAATGTACTATTAAAGTATACCTAAAGGTTGATAATTGTATAATAATTATTTCTTAGTTTAAAAACTCCCTCAATATTGCTTATTTTTTCCTAAATGAACAACAATTTGTTGTTCAAGTTTATTATAATGTTACTATAGTCGATTTTGATCTCAATGATAATTATAAGACTGATTAAGTGCCTATATAGTATCCTGGGTACTTATTATTTTTATGTCTTCCACCGTTTAAAAAAAATTTAAGAAAGTAATAAAATACGTGGTGGAATGAACTTTTAGGTTTCATAAGGTATATATTGAAGTATGTAAAAAAATGTGTTTGTCAAAAGAATACAAAATGGCGGCGCACGAGTCGCTATAGTACTATTGGTTTTCAGCCAAACCTCTCCGAGAGGTTTTTTCGTCGTCTCACGGCTTACTACGATCTTATTTGTTTCAAAGATATTTTTTTATTCGTTTTAG
The DNA here is from genome assembly GCA_964007375.1 of Ophion obscuratus. Classification (NCBI taxonomy): domain Eukaryota; kingdom Metazoa; phylum Arthropoda; class Insecta; order Hymenoptera; family Ichneumonidae; genus Ophion; species Ophion obscuratus. The sequence continues at coordinate 42,718,055 of OZ023312.1, forward strand.
CTATTCTTTTTCATTATCAAATATATTCAAATCGAATAAATAAAGATTCGATTCAAATAAATCTTTATTTGCTTACAATGTAAACTGTAAATCTAAGTGTACTATATGCATAAAATATTTCATAAATCCAAAATGAAATTAAGCACTTTAATTGAGAGTTTACCACAAAGATTTTGTATCGTAATTCATCATGCCCTGGCCTTTCAGAATGATTTTTTTCGAAGAAAATATTTCACCTATATCGGTATTGAACCTGGTACCTACCTACTCATAGCTCTGCACCAGCGTGAGTGCACCCTATGCACCCCTATGCTACCAAGTGCTTGTAACATCTTCGTCGCAGATATGGCATAAGAGACCAAATTAATTCCTATAATTATTTGCTGTATCACATAAACAATATCAATTAGTCAATATCATTGTGATATTAATTATCACAACGCGAAATAATTTTTCATATAGAAAGTAGTCTGCGAAAATAGTCACTATAAAAATGTAAAAAAAAACCGAATGGGATTGTTCAAACATACGCGCTGGCATCACTCCATCAGAGAATAAGGCAATAAGAATAATATGTAATTTCTTGAAAGATTTGCAGATGTAATATATAATAATTTTTAATGCCCTCACGTTTTTATCCTATTCTTACCTATTATCGAATAATTGAGTGTAGCAATTAAAATACCACAAACGATTCAGTCCAAGCTATGCATACTGGTCCGTTTCCTATAATGCCCAAACCTGGCCCTCTTGTGGCAATCCCTGTCGAGATTGCCATAATAGGACCCGCAAAGGCCCTTATTATGGCAACCACTGTCGGGATTGCCATATAAGGGCCTTCAAGGGCTTATTTGAGGCTTCCCTGATAGGCTTCCCTGATAGGATATTATTATTTTGTTTTAAAGCGCGGGGTAGATAACTTAAAAAAACCAATTTAAAAAACTGGTTTATGGTTTCAAACCTTTTAATAAGTTGTAGTTCGAGAACATAATAACAAATGAATAATCGACTATAAAATAAGAATAATCTGCAAATATTTTTTAGTTCGGGGGCCAAAAGTCTGTAAGTCTAATAATTATTCTTATTGTATTGTTGATAATTCTTCGTTCCTGTGTCCTCAAACTACAAATAACAAAAAAGTTCGACCGCACGGAACAGTTTTTTTGTATATTGGTTTGCAAAGTTGTCTCCCTCTCACTTAAAAAAAAAACAATAAAAACGATAATATCTCGAAACAGGTTCACTTGTGTATAAAGCATAATTGGGTTATTTGATAACGGAAAACATGTCCTACGTCCCTTTCACGGGATCGTGACCAATGACCATTAGCCTTGTATATAGGCATACACCTGTACATGTGTTTGAGTTTGGGTGGTAAGAATGAAGTAACATCGCCTCTCATCCCTCTAATCCATAGGATTAGTCCAGAACTCAAACAATCGAATAGTTTTCACTTCCCTCTCACTATTCTGGCCCTTTTCTATATTCGTCTACCGGCGTGTATATGCGCTCGCTATGAAACCGTGGTGATATATTTTTCCAGGGTAATTGGGCAGCAGATGGCACGGATTAAAGCTGAATATAAGACCTATCCTTAGGAATGCACAGCTGCACGGGTTTTTAATTAAATATCAAACACTCCGGGGAAAAAGGGCTGAACATGATTCTCTCTGGCTATATTTACGTAATTTATGACGACGATGAGCAATTAATGACAGCTATAATAAAAGTGCGACGACTTTTTTGATATAATTAATTCAAATTTATAGTGGGTGAGAAAGAACTATAACATCTACCTTCATGTAAAATTTAAAGGAGGTCCACCGTTCCCAACTTGAGATATTTGATATTAAAGTTAGCAGCTTCATACTCGTCGCCTGTGGTAACTACATCAAATGCGGACGATAACCATGTTCTTTAAGTACCTGTTACGAGCGAAGGCGTCCGTATTTTTCGACAAAAAATAAACCAGACAGCAGAAGACTACAATCCGGGTGAGGTAAAAAAATTCTTGACTGTTTTGTTCCCAAAATATAATCACAGAAAGGTGAATTAAAACCAACGTTGGGTGCGTGAAGTCCTACGATCGTCACTCAGGAGGATACTTGAGGAGCTGTCGAACAAAACCGGACTGGTCCACATTACGTGAATTTTTTCTCCGTGTTCTTCATGCACATTTTACTAGCTTCCAAAATATTTTGCATTAAATATGGCTTCAAACGCCTTAAAATTTGTCAAAAACTGCCTTTTCAAGCAGAAACGAACTTGTCCATGGCTGGCGGGATGAAAAATTGGTAACAGATGACCACAGTAATGACGATGATGACATTGAATGTCATTGTTGTCAGCCTGACGAGTTACGATGGAAAAGTTTGTGTAGGATTATTCAATTAATAATGAAAAAACAAATTTGTAGGTTCAATTTAAAGAATCTGTTTTGTTTCATAACCGGATATGTCCATAAGATTATCATTCAAAAGCTTTTTTTAAAGATTATCATTCAAAACTGGAGTTGTCCACTATTTTTATTCAAAACCGGACTTGTCGAGGATAAAAATAAAAATAAAGACATGTTGATTAGTGTCTTTATTAAACTAAAGCCAGGTTCAGGCTTACATTTCGATAGAGCTTTCATATATTAAAGCTTAAGAATTCTAACTCATCTCTATTAAGATATTTTGGTTTTTGACCTCTCCTGTGAAAAAGTAATTCGTGGACAAGTCCGGTTCTGTGCGCCAGCTCCTCACTTAATACCGTGAAATGGAATTACTTTGAACTGGTTTTGGAAGCTTTCTGTAGGTAACTTTTTTTTTAACATAGTAAATTCCAACGTTTTTGCTCGAATAGAACAATGTGTCCTTTGGCTATAAAATGTATGAGAAAGTCAAGCTCCTTCTTGCCTCGACAATTTTATATATTTTTGAAAAAAAAAAGTGTCAAAGTAACCTCGAGTGCGGGGTTTCTTTGACGAGGCATTGAAATGCAACTAATATCGAAGATTAAGAGATACTTTGACATCATTTTGATGAAAAAAAAAAAATGTTATGCATGATACATGAAGTTAAATGAAAACCAACGATTTTTTACAATTAAATTGTTATCATTATTAAGGAAACACTTTACATGAAAATATCAAGTACGTAGGGTACTATTATAGGCACTTAATCAGTCTCATAATTATCATTGAGATCAAAATCAACTTGAGCAACATTACAATCAACTTTAGCAACATGATAATACACATTTAAAGGCGCACACATTTGAACCGTATTTTGGCGCTCTGTCAAAGTAACCCTTAATGTCAATTTAACCCAGTTTTACGGTAGTTAAAAAATGTGTCCACATAGACGATTCTTTCATGTGTAGCAGCGATCCTAGTGTCGACTCACTCAAAAGTTCAACGCTTAACGTTCCACCGATCCAATATTTTTTACCATGTGTTATGAGGCGAATGTTTTTAACATCACCGAGGATCCATCATATGTGCAAGGGAAGAGGTTTGATTTAAAATTTCCACTTCCGGATGGACCCGCTTGGCCGCTTCGTCTTGCCTCCCTCCTCTTTCCCTGCCTTTCTCTCTCTCATACGAATTTGCAGACTTTCACGAATGTCCAGTTTGAGATATATGGACGAGAGCAGGTAGGAAGGAAAGCATTCGAGAATGCATGAAGGGCAAAGTGGCCACTATTGGTACAAAGTGATTTTAAGTGAGCCCCAGTGTTCATATCCTTTAGACTTATATACAGGTATCCAGGATACCTTAGCCTCTTTCCCCAAGAGCGGCAAAAATTCACCGGCTCTCTGAGATATGGCTGTAAATATTAAAATCCGGCTAGTGAAGGTGGTTGCAAAAAGATGGCACGTATAAAATCCGGAAAAGTTCGGCCAGAATATATGTGCCTAAATATAGAGTGTCCGATTTCGAACGGAGGGGTGAAATATCCTACGAATGGAGAGAGACGGTGATCATATTGCTCTGGCAGCAAGTCAAGAGCAAATTATCACCACCATCAAGTTTTTCCAAAGAGAACATTTTTCACAATTATCAACAATTACATACACGATATCGTTCGGAAGTTTAGCCAGTTACTTTCCCACAGAATTCTCACGGTTCAAGTGTCAGGTGTATTTCTAGAATGGCTCGCAGCTACTTCTTTTTTATTTGCGATAAACTCAATCGAAACAATGGTAAGGAAATATGTAATTTTTTTTAAACTCACCTAGGAAGCCTCTTTAAGGGGTCAAAGTCGTTCAAGGTCATTCAAGGCCACCTATTAAAATGAAATACAAATCTAAATATCTCGGATCACTACCAAAGATTTGGCACTGACCCGAGATATTTAGATTTGTTTCATCGATACTGACCTTGAATGAACTTGAACGACTTTGACCCCCGAATGGTTTTTATGCGGCTTGAGGTACTCCACAAAATGGTTGAAAAAATGTGCCATTGTATTAAAAAAAGTGGAGACGACCTTCACTGTGCGTAAGCGCTTCCACCGGAATAAAACAACTTGGTCGCCTTCACATCGTGCAACTTTTGTCTGGAACATTTTTTTGTGACGTCGATAATTACCGAGTTATTTCGAGTGGCAGAGATAAAAGGGACACCCTGTGTACACAGGGTGAGGCACATCAAGTGTTACAGAGCAATAGCACTCAAACTATTGATCATATCCAAAAATGTTTCAGACAAAACTTTCAGTGTTCGATAAGGCCGTCATACTGGACCGCCCTATTTTTTTTTACCGGTGGCGGCGCTGAAGCTACGTCAAGGTAAACTCCACTTTTTGAAATAGAATGTTAATTTTTTTTCAACCTTCTTATGGAGCACTTCAAGCCGCACAAAAAACATCAGGCGGTCAAAGTCGTTCAAAGTCATTCAAGGCCACCTGTTAAAATGAAATACAAATCTAAATATCTCGGATCACTACCAAATATTTGGTAGTGAACCGAGATATTTAGATTTGTATCGTCAATACTGACCTTGGATGACCTTGAACGATTTTGACGCCCGATGTTTTTATGTGGCTTAAGGTGCTCCACAAAATGGTTGAAAAAAAATGTACCATTCCATTAAAAAAAGTGCAGTTGACCTTGATGTAGCTTCAGCGCCTCCACCGATACAAAAATAGGGCGGTCCAGTATGACGGCCTTCTCGAACACTGAAAGTTTTGTTTGAAACATTTTTTGATATGATCCATAGTTTGAGTGCTATTGCTCTGTAACACTTTAAGTGCCTCACCCTGTATATATATATATATATATATATATATATATATATATATATATATATATATATATATATGTATGTATGTATGTATGTATGTATGTGTGTGTGTGTGTATATATATATATATATATATATATATATATATATATATATATATATATATATATATATATATATATATATATGGTGGTTGGCGATCATAAAACACCTGCGTATGGTTATGCAGACTTGATACCGATGCGTGCGAACGTACCCAACATCCGCTGCTATTCAACCAACAACTTGGAGATATCACAAGCTGGTAGCACCACACAGCACTAAATGTGACTTACTTAACTCGTGTGTGCGGCCGACCGCAAAATGTATGAATCGAATACGCGAGGAATATTGAATTTCCTCGACATCAGACTCCGCTCATACCGATAATATCGTAGTATTGGTTTTACCCTGTTTGAATATCGAAAGAATCTTCTTCGAGTGAGAGGTTGTGAGCCTCTGCGTGCGCCAAGTAAGTCCTCCCTTGCTCACCCGCCTTGATTATACGAGCGATAAGGGGAGGTTGGTTGCGCCACTATTGCGGTAATGCATCAAAGTCCGTGCTGGGCAATATACTTTTTCTGGAACAAGTATATTGCTGAGCGCGTACTTTTTTCAAGCAGTATGAGTGAACCTGGAAGAAAAATTGTCGAGACTCTTCGGTATTAGAAAAATGGTTGGATATGCATCGCGTAAACGTAGTGGAAATGTGTTCATTTCCATTTCTCTTTTCGTCACTTTCACCCTTCATTTTTGCTTATGCCATCTTAACCTTCTATATTGACGCGACAGGGACATGAAAAGAAACGAAAACTTACGCACTTATTTTCCATAAATGCATGAATTGTCTTAATTGGTGAGTTTCGTTTGTTGGAGTGTTTACAATTGAAGAAAAGGAAGAAACTTTGGATACGTATTGAAAAATCGGTTAATTATTCTCGTCTTGAAAAGTCTTGTACGGTTTTTGAAAAATGAATTCATATTATAATGGCGCGCACCGAGTTGTGGAACATTTGTTCGGTGGACTTGATCAGGACAATAAATAACAAATTGCTCATCCTAGTTTTTTTTTTAATTCCGAATCTCGTGATCTTCAATTACTGGGATATCCTGCTTGTGGCGGATATTGCAATTCGTAAATTAAACAACTCGGATTTTGTAAATTTGTAAACCTCTTTATTACCTTGATTACTTAAATTGGCCATGTACGGCAGCTATTGTGAAAAAACCTGACACAACAAAATTTTGAAATTTTGCATACTTGTAGAATGGGTAAAAATAGGTGACGCGTATTTTTTTATATCTGCAGAACCCGATTTTTAAGGGTTGACACGCACCCTCGAAATTTGGGATGTTTTTCGTTTTTCGTGTACGAGATATGAAGACACGCACCCTCGAAATTTGGGATGTGTTTCGTTTTTCGTGTTCGAGATATGAAAAAAATGATATGAAAAAATTCAAATTGCAAGAATGTTTCTTTTTTCGTATACTGCACATTGGAGATGAGAACGATAACGTTACCGACGAAAAGCAAAAAATACCCCTATTTTCGAGGGTGCGTTTCGCCCGTTAAAAATCGGGTTCCGCAGATAGCAAAAAATACGTGTCGCCGATTTTTACCCATTCTACAAGCATGCCGAATTTCGTCGAAATCGGGGAGATCGACCTCGCAACCTTTCCTTAGGGCAATTACCATCCGCTGAATTAATATTTGGAGTAATTGATAACAGTCAAAATGTGGGTCAAAAGCCGTCCGGAAAGCTGCTTTGTTACGAAACCCTCCGACGAATAATTCGTTTGGATTTGTTTGGGTAACAAACTTAAACAAACCATTTCTTGGAATGTTTGGAGCAAAAAAACAGCTTTCGAAACATTGTCAATTGTTTTCTGCTACAGTTCTTGTTTCGGAAAGTTGATCACCAGAGCAATTATCATCCGCTGGATTAATGCCTAGAACTCTTCTTGACAGTTTCAATCTGGTTCAAGAGTTGTTCCGAAAACTGTTTTTTTTTGTTCAAAAGCCCTCCAACGAATAGTTTTTTTTTGCTCCATGTATTCTCCAGGGCATCCAGAAGTCTCGTGGCAGAGCCACGTGAGCCACAGAGCCTACCGTGCGATGGTTGCGAGACCGGAAACGCCGGCTATGCGTATGCATACCTATGGATACCCATGTACCTTTGGCCCAACTGAGGTATTAGATCACGAAGAGAGTTGGCTCATTCTCGCCTTGCTCGCTCGTGCCCTTCGGTGTGTGCATAGCTCAGTAAGCCAAAAGCCACGACCGCAGAGGATACGGTAGCGTTTATAGTACTATACATTCATGCATTTTAGGATCGCACGAGGATGGAAGGTGTCGAGGAACAACCCCCGTTGTACACGAACCTACCCTTTCGCACTTCCGCTAACCTTCTAACTCGCTTTTAGTTCCACTTCTGGAGTCTCGCGTCTCTGTCTTTTCCTCATCCAACGTCGGAGTCTCGTGCGTGAATTGTACAATTTACTTCTCTCTCCCTCTCTTCTCTCTCTCTCTCCCCCTCTCCCACCCCTCCCTCCCGCCCTCCCTCCCCCTCTCTCCCTCCCCCCCCCCTCTCTCTCTCTCTCTCTTTCTCTCCCCCTCTCCCTCCCCCCTCTCTCTCTCTCTGCAGAATTCGTACACAGGATTCATGGTGTTGATAGCCATGTACAAATTCTTAAGTTTCTTGGAAACAAGGTTCGTAAGCATGGAGAAGATTAGTCGCTTCGACTCCCACATGCTCATTCGTTCCTTTGAGTGATTGCTTTCCGGGATCGCCCAGCATCTCTTTACGCACAAACTTTCGAACGAATCCAGTTCGAGAAGTAGTGGAAGTTCGGAGGAATATCAGTGCATTGCCAAGAGACACAATCAGGGCTTCTTTAAGAAGATTTAACGAGAACCTTAGCTTTGGCATGTTAACTTGGGTATACTAGGAATGGGTATTAGGGCCTCGTTGAAAATCAACATCGGAATCCGAAAATGGATCTCTGATTTATCCTCTTTTGAGCCTTAATGCCAGAGCCTGAATCAGAAGGTTCGAAAAATCGTTTTTTCATTGCTTAAATCGATGGATAAACTATCCAAGAATATGTTTACAAAGTTACACAGGCCAGTAGTAAATATTTTCGAAGATACAAGGCCAAAAGCAGAGAAGCGATTTATATTTTATATTGATATATCCTCCTATTGAAAATTTTGGAGCGCGTTTTCTTCAGTTTTCATTTTCATGATTTTTCCAAATTTGCGGGGGTGATAGCACAAAAACTAAACGACCTACTGAATCAAACCAAAGTTTATGTCCTTCAGCATGAAAATCCTTCCTAAGTGAATTGAAAAAGTCATTGAAAAAGTCTTTTTAAATAATTTTTATAGCACGTTAAAGTGATTTCTTTCAACACAATTTTTTTCTTCAATCCTGAGAAAAGTTTTTTTTACCATTTTTTCAGCTTTTTCTTAATTCACTCAGAAGAAAAATATATGAAATATGAAACGCACATGGAATAGGCTGATCAATCTGCAGTCATTTATTGTATTTTTTCATGTTGAACATTTTTTTAAATACATGAAAAGATACCTCAATGTTTACTGGGCGCACTTGTTTTTGCCCTTTTAAAAAAAATCCCGAAAAAACGCTTTCTTTCGACCTTCTAATTCAGGCTCCAGACTTAGTTCAATAGATCAGTGGTGATCAGAGCATTTGAACGACATTTCATTCGTACGTGCGACAAATTGTAACCTGATTTCAATTTTATACGTAGATATTTACGGAATGTCCCATTCACTAGAAACAAATAACGAACGTGAAGTCGGATAAGAAAACGTTCAGTACAAAAGATTTGTCGTTTCGACGGGGATGATTGATGGTCATATCGAAATTTGTTGTCGATACGTTGATGATATCTTGGGAACACTTTGATTTCTTTTAAAGCGACTATACAATATTTAATTCCCCAAAAATAGAGGCTTTTAAAATCAATCTAACGGAAAAAACCTATAGTGTCAAAAACACAGAAGGCATGACATTCTAGAAATGTTGAATCTGCGTTTGCATTAATCAGAATGTATCGTGGGGAGGTTGTGGGTTCGCATTTGCGCTCCGTGTGGTGGCACAAATGCCTTGGCTGACATTTTTGTGATACAAGGTACGAAAAAAAATCCGCATTCGAACAATCCGTCATTCGGGATGAGTGAATATGCGCATTTGTGTGTCAATTATTTTTTGAACGGATCAATCGAGCCATCAAATGGGCCAATGTGACAAGTACAAGCCGATGATTTATTACCTGCTTGATAAACTTCATAAATTCATAAACCAATGCACAACATTTCCTTTCCGTTATTCATTCGAGTGGTAAGTGCTTCTTCGATTGCGGCGTTATAAGCAATTGCTAGGCCAAAAAAGTCGTTTTTTTCACGATTTTTTTCTGGACAAGGATTTCATTTGGGCAAAACGAAAAGTATTAGGCAGTGTAGTGGCATCTTTTAGCGTTAGATTGGCATTTTTTATTTTCAAAAATATTCATTAACATTGCTCCTGTAGGAAGTCTCCTGGAGGTCCCCGAAAAAAAGTGTCCGGTGGTGAGCAAAGTATCTCCGGTTTGGATTATCTAAAATGAAAAAACTAAAAATATTCTTTTAGGGGATAGATGAATCCAGGTATTTATCGAAGGAATAGTCGAAATTTTAATTTTTGACAAAATGGTGGCTCCGGAAAGAAACAATTTCGATTTTCGACCAAATTTTTTTCGCTAAATCGTTGAAAAAAATATAAATAATTATCGGAAATCTTATTCCTTCGATCAATACCTGAAGAATATATCTGATAAGATTGTGTTAAAATTGCAGACCGATCGGTCGAGCCGTTTTTGAGAAATCGTGCTCACCGACTTTGAAAACATCGGTTTGAGAAAAACGCGTTTGAAGTTTCAACAGTCATTCACACAGCACTCCGAGCGTCCTTACAAACATGTGTGTACTTCCGAGAATATTTGCTGGATCGATTTGAAATTTTCAGGGAATATACTCACATATTTGTACATTCCGAAAATGCAATTTAAAAAAATCGATTTTTTGAAATTTAGTAATGCCATTTTCGTTGTAGTCATCGATGAAGTCACACGCATCGGAACTCACTTCATTTTCAAAACTTCGAAGTTCGACAGCTTTTATATTTTGCAAGCTAGAAAGGTGATTTTTTTCACTAGAAACATCTCCAACTACCTATTTTTAAAGAGATTACAATTTATATTGTCTTGATTGTAATAATAATCGTAACTAAAATGGAAACAATTCGTCGATACATTTAGGAGGTCTGGGAGACCTGACAAGTGTGTCGACGAATTGTTAATTTTTTTTATATCTACATCATGAGTCCACTTGAAACCGTATATTTTTTGTAGGAAACGTTTTTCGTAACTACTTCATTTTTGCGATCGATTTGGGTTGTACAACTGAAATGGAACATTCTGTGCAACTAAAAGGATTATTCTGTTCACTAAGCAAAGACGAATACTTTCCGCGACAATATATGTATACTGTATAATAGAAATTCCTTTTTACGTTTCCTTATTACGGCGATGTTTCAATTTACTCTTATCGTGATTAAATAAATATAGTGAAATCTCTGTTTCTCGATGCGGGCGCGGTACTTTACTTATCGTAAAAGTATACGACGCCTGAGAATGTATAGAACGGGGTGTGGATGCAAAAGCGCGAAGCATCTCGTATCACGCGAAAAACTATTTTCCATTCGCTTCACTATCGTTGATTTACGAGGTATCTTGAAGCCACACTAGTCCTATACATCGACGTTGGAATATGCCCCTCTGTTTTCCCCTAGCTGCGTCGAAACACACCGAGAAAACGTGAAAATGGTACGAGCCAGGCGAAAGAGGGGGTTAACCTCGAAATTATCGTAGCCAATAGTTCCTCTCTCTTATTCCGAAGCTCTATGTCCAGGGCAACCGGACTAGGGGCTCTTCGATTTATGGGATCCATAAATTCATACTATTCGAGCCAGGCGTTTATAACGCTTTTCGCGAACGTCTCTCTTTTCCTTAATAACGATATATTTTCGCTGTTACAGATGGCCCCTTGCTTCCTTCTTTTTTATTGCGAGAATCTGTTATGTCCGGCTAAATGTTAACGCTTTATTCTTCGAATTAACAGGAACTGATTGAAATTTGTCTTATGTTTGCATGACGTCCAGGGAAGAAAATGATTTTCCTCGCGGTTTAGTCTCACAAGGAACATCACTCGAGTGTCCGCCGTCGATTTTGTTGAAACTCATACATATGATAAAACTGAAAACTGTTAGACACGTACTTTTTTTTATTTGCGGAAAAACCTTTTCAAGGGAGAAAACCACCCTTTGGAGAAAGGCCTGTCGGGGGGTGGTTTTGACGTTTCACCCACAAGCAGTTCACCAATCTGAATGAAACAAAAATAGAATAGTTGGAAGAAACTTAAATTAAAGGGTTTCTTTGAGGGGTCGTTTCTCCCCTTAAAAACGTTTTTCCGCAGATAAAAAAAATACACGTCTAATAGTGTTCAATGCTTCGTCACATATATGAGTTTCAACAAAATCGAATGCGGACACTTAAGTGATGTTTCCTGTCAGTATGATCGTAATTTTGAATTTGAACACGTTAATTATTCGCCGTCTCGTGTAATGCCCACAATTTGTATAATATTTTCTAGATTAGTTTCTTTTAGATTATTTCTACATTCATTTACGATGATCTACGCTAATTTCTTGCAGATTAATTTTCGATATACATTTTCGATTTATTAGATTAATCCCTTCTAGACTTTCTCCAGATGAATTAACGATTTTTTATGTTAACTTCCTCTAGATCATTTTTAAATTAATTCATGCTAGATAATTTCCACATTTATTTACGATTTTCTAGATTAATTTCTTCTAGATCATTTTAAGATTAGTTCACGACTTTTTAGATTCATGTTTTTCTAGATTATTGCTCCATTTTTTTCGATTTCCTCGTAATTTCCAATCTAAGTTTCACTCTTCGACATTTATAGCAAAAAAGGGCAATGAAAATGGTCATAAATGAATTATAAACACGCTGTACCAGCACGTTATAATTTGATTGTGAACTGCAGTTAAAGCACATCGAACGATGGTTAATCCAGAGATTTTAAATATTTTGTACAACACCTAGATTTTTCATTCGACACGGGTACGATTTATTTTTTGACCAAACGATATTTTTTTATTTCTTCCTATTGCAGATTATGGGTGTACGATAGGGATGTAATTGATTCATTTGAATTGTATACGGAATAACATTCAAGGAGAATTGGAATACTGCATACTGGAGCAGATGCAAACCCGGAAGATATTTCGTCGGGATGAAAGCCGTTCGTCGCTAATGGACTAGTGCGTTACTTGAAGAGAGAGGGAGAAAGAGTGCGAGAGAGAGAGAGAGAGAGAGAGAGAGAGAGAGAGAGAGAGAGAGAACGTAGCAGCCACGCCGCTGGTACTGCTCAATTAAGAAACAGGTTAACGATGGATGTGATGAGATGTGGGTTGGGTACCATCGACCCATATTCCGGCTACACTACATCGAGTTCCAACTTGGGTGTCAACGTGCATAATTTATCCAGGCTTTTTCAAATTCTCATTCTCGCTTCAGTTTATTGTGTTTTCCTGGCTGATCGTTGCAGCATCAGTGATCGTTCGTTACCTCTTTGCCTCTTCGGCATTCTGTTACATTTCCTTGTGGGCTCGGGCTTCGTGACAGCTCAAGATTTGTGGAGGCATGAAGATGTACAATGTTCGCCAATCTACAAAATCAACTCTCCACTGGCAAATGGTCCAACGGAACCGTGAGGTAGATCATAAGACCCCCCCCCTTATGAAGTGAGAGCGAGAATTATGGATGACATGTTCATTTGGACTTGCTCATAAGAGAGGGCGAAAGATGGATGGATATTGTGGTGCAGGTTTGTTCGAACACATTCAATCCACTCGCCAAGATTCTCATTCTACAGTGCCTCGACTATAAATACAGTCGGGAGAACACTGAAACCGCTAAAATATGAGGGACACACATATATAAACACAAAGAGAATAAGAGCGAGAGCGAGAGAGAGAGAGAGAGAGAGAGAGAGAGATTTGCCAGAACGGAAATTTATTCATGCTAACGGAGGCACCAGAACTACTAGTCCTGATGTTTAATTAAGCTTCGAATTATTTCTTCAGCGAGAGCCACCAGACTTTGTTCTTCAGTTTCTAGTCTTACATAGCACTTCAGCTTTCAGTCCTTTGCATTTTTAGGACCCTATTGTCATCATTCACATCTTCGTTCTTCGTCTATTGTTGAGGAAATGCGAGTCCCTCACCGGTGGAGGAAGTAAATCAATCGTAAGGTCTTCATCTTTATTGTAACCCTAAGATCAGCATCGTCGCTCCCTAGCAAAGTCTACGAACTTGTTGACTTGAATGCTGACATGGATAATACTCGTTTGAATAAAAAGGAAAAGTTCTTTGCCATAAAGCCGAAGACTTCATTAATGCTTACAGAGGCACGAGAACTACCAGCCTCGAAGTTTAATTAAGCTCAAATATCATACTTCCTCAAAGAGAGGAACTAGACTTCGTTCTGTTTTCTCGTCTCACATAGCACATCTGCTTTCAATCCTTTGCAATTATACCACCGTATTGTCATCATTCACATCTCCGTTCGTCAACTATTGTTGAGGATATACAAGTCCCTCACCCGCGGAGGAAGTATGTCAATTCTAACATCTTCATCTGTATTGTCACCATCGGATCAGAATTGTTGGAACAAAGAACTTGTTTTTTGTTCGCTCCCCAGTATAATCTACGAACTTATCGTCGTGAATGATAACATGGATAATACTCGTTTGAAAAGTACTGAAAAAATCGAATATCGGATTTTTGGAAATATTGCTTGTATGGACAAAAATGCAAAGTGCTTTACCACAAAGTCGAAGGCTTTATTAATGCCAACCGAGGCACACGAACTACTAGTCTCAATGTTTAGTCATACTATAGCTTCATATTATATTTCCTGAAAGAGAGTCGTGAGCCTTCTTTCTGCTTTCTCGTCTCACCTAGCTCTTCAGCTTTCAGTCCTTTGTAATGTCGTCATCGTATTGTCATCATTCATATCGCCGTTCGTCAACTATTATTGAGGAAACGAGAGTCCCTCACCTGTGGAGGAAATACATCAATCCTAAGGTGTTCATCTTTATTGTAACCGTCAGACCAGCATTGTCGCTCCCTAGCAAAATCTACGAACTTATTGACGTGAATGCTGACATGGATAATACTCGTCCGAAAAGTACTGAAAAAATTAAACATGATCGATTTTTGGAGACATCACTTGTACGAATAAAAACGAAAAGTCTTTTGCAGGGGTCTTCTCACTTTAGACGCTAGAAAAAAGTCTATTTTCATGAATTTTTTGATAGGTTTATATTATAGATATTGCTATAAAAGTTGTTTTGATACAAAACACTGTATTGATATGATAGAGAGCACTGAAAAATTGTATTGATATAAAACACTCAATAAATACACTATCAAAATATATAGAGAAATTTTTGCACGTATTTGTGTAATCCAAACAAACTTTAAACGCGTTTTTCTTGAAACAACGTTTTTCGACGGCTTGTTAATAAAATCTTCGAAACTACTGAACCGATCCTTATGAAATGTTAACCACATATTCTTTACAACTATATATATAGCTCATATCAAGGACTTTTCTAAATTTTGGTATTTACTATTTTTGTGCCAAAAATGGTGAAAAAACACGTGTTTTTTGTTTTTTTTTTCGAAAGATGTCCGCGATTTTGTTATTTTTGCATACATCAAAGATCGTATGATATGCGCTTTAGCCATTAACATACTGAATCGAAACCCGTTTGATTTTTTTGTTTTAGATGATCCATCTCCGAGATTTCATCAACAGCGCAGACCTACAATTTTTTTAGGACACCCGTGCAGAAATTTCGGCAGGGATACAGCTGGATTCTGACTTGTATCCCGGGCTCCCAGTCGGGATCTAGTCCGATATCGGATCAGATTCGAAGACTAAATGTAAGATCCGTAAACTGGATTCCATTAGGGATCCAGAACCGGATCCTTTAATGACTCTAAATAGATTCCCCATGGAATCATTGAGGAATCTGGGAAGGATCACGGGTGAATACAGGCTGAAATACAATGTCAAAAATGGAATTATGAGATGTTAAATTTATTATAAAAATAAATAACATTTATAAAGTTTTGGTGCATTAAACTATCAATAAAAAAAAATTTGTCCAAAGATTCAAATGGCAGATCGCGCTCATCGCAAGATTTTGATGTGAATTAAAAAAAATTCACATCAAAATCTGTGAACGCAAATGTATTGACAAGAAATTATAAATACAAAAAAGTTCACAAAATTAGTTGTGAATTTTTTCGTATTTAAGACAAATTAAAATCAAATTCAAAATGATTAGATTAAAATTTGCGCCAAAAGTGAGTTCGTACGTATTTTGAGAGAAAACATTGCC
Organism: Ophion obscuratus; assembly: GCA_964007375.1. Taxonomy (NCBI): domain Eukaryota; kingdom Metazoa; phylum Arthropoda; class Insecta; order Hymenoptera; family Ichneumonidae; genus Ophion; species Ophion obscuratus. The sequence continues at coordinate 42,733,891 of OZ023312.1, forward strand.
TCGAGGCGAAGAAATTTTTGCACATAATTTTTTGTGCGAACATTTCTTTGCCTCAACACAATGTTTTCTCTCAAAATACGTTTACACTTGTGGTGTAAATTTTAATATAACTGTCGTGAATTCGATGTTTATTTTCTTCAACTTGAGGAAATTCACAACTCATTTTGTGATTTTTTTCATATTTATAATGTAATATTTGAAACTCACAACTTTTTTTGCAAAAATTTATTTGCCTCGACGAAATGTTTTCGCTCGAAATACGTAAGAACTCACGGTTGGTGTAAATTTTAATCTAATCATTGTGAATTTGATTTTAATTTGTCTTAAATACATGTTTATACCCACCGACATGTCGGTGGGTATAAACAGAGACTTATTCCCCAAAACCGGTCTCCCGGTTAGAATCCAACTTGTATCAGTATCGGAATATGTGCGACGACGATGGCATAATTTTGAAAATTTTGGCATCACGTGTATTTTCGGTATTACTATGTAATTCCTATCTATAGATAGGAATTTTATAGATAGGAATCTATAGACAGAAATTCCTATCTATAGATAGGAATTTTATAGATAGGAATCTATAGACAGAAATTCCTATCTATAGATAGGAATTCCATAGTAATACAGAAAATACACGTGACGCCAAAATTTTCAAAATGATGCCATCGTCGTCGTACATATGCCGATACTGATGCAAGTTGGATTCTAACCGGGATCCGGTTTTGGGGAATCCATGACAAATCCTGATCGGGATTTGATCGGACATAGGGTATCCCGGTCAAAATTTCTGCACGGGCATTTTTTGAACTACCATTTTCGTCTATAAATAGCGACTTAAATAAATAATTTAAAAAAATGTGTTTCGAAAGTGTATTTGTTGAGTGTAACAACTTTTACATAAATATCGATTATGTAAACCTATTTAAAAAATCATGAAAATACGGTCTTTTTAGCGTCAGACCCCTTAAGTCGAAGGCTTTATCAACTGATATAACATTTTTTTAAATGGCGGTATGCTGCTATTTCCTGCGCATTTGCAATTAAGAGCAATAGTGTTACTTTCCGTAAATTGCGGACTTGTCGCGATGATTAGATCGATAAACGGAACGCAATATCTACGGAATTCTGTCATTGTCACGCATCTCTGCTCTCATCTGAGGAGAAAAAAACTTCGAACGGCCGTTGGACGCCATCGGCTGGGTGCAATTCGAAAGCCAATATTGGCCGAAAACTGCGGCAATTGATCATTTACCAATGCTCAATGCAGCTACGAGCTAGATAACGATGACTACAACCGGCCCAGATCTCGGTCCAGCATTGGGTAGCCCACTTTTGGGTGCCCAGTGCTATTCCAGTCTTTGGCAATATTGTAAGCATCCGCTATACTTTCCCGGGAAGCCCATATTTTCGTCCCAGTTGGAAATAACCTCTGTACAATGCAGCATCCGTTGCGTGGAAAAAAAAGAGAGAGAGAGAGAGAGAGAGAGAGAGAGAGAGAGGGAGTGGAATATGAAAGCACGAATAATGAGAGCAGGTATACGAGTATACAGCCTCGGAAATATGTGGGATAGGAAGGAATCATTCGGCTCACAGTTGGAAACAAAATGTTTCTCTTGTGATCCAAGATAGCCATCGTTAATTTTGCTTTGGTATCTCAGCGAATCGGAAACGTATACGTGCCGCTTTCTTTTTCAAACAGCCCTGCTGATAGAAGATTGGCGTGCGTGCGTCAACGCTCTCCGGGGCTGCTGTGCCAATCATTCGGACTGGATAAAATGGATTCCAAGAGCATTGGGCCAACGTAATCCTGAAAGTCCCAGGAACCAATGGTCTGCGATGAACATATCCAGTTCTGAGTTCTGTTCGCTTCTTCTTTGTCTCTCTACGTGCGTATTGTTTTTTTTGCCGAGAATCCTTGATCAAAGTCTCATCGTTTCTCCTCCATCGGCTTTTGTTTTTAGGCTTTTTCCTTTTTTTCTGTACAGCAGGGAGTTTTCGTTTTTTTTTCTCTTGTGGGAACTAACTATTGTGACGCATACGAACCCTCTCATTCTTGTCTTTCGTCCCATCTCCGCGGCCTTTCTTTGTCTCATTGAGCATCTATAAACGTGCCAATCCATTGACGCCGAACCCCGCGATCGAGTGGGGTTGGAAATTCAAACGAACATCATTCACAAGGACCGTAATTTCGCATTCAATAATGAGGAACGTTGCAATAAAAGTAAAGTAAGTAAAATGGTTAATCGAAATTGTGAATACAAAAATCTCGAAGTTTATTTATAGCGAAAACAAATATCAAATTTCAGAATATAATGCGCGATATAATATAGATTCGCCTGTATATATACGCCAAACAATTCGAGACGTCAAATCGTCGAATTGTAAATATCAGGACAGTTTACAAATTCGAATTCATTAAAGCGAAGTACCAAAATGTCGATCAGTTGGGATAGCGATGGGCCAAAATGGCGAACGGTCCGGGTAGTGAAAACTTGGGATCCAGCAATACTACTTGTGCTTCAGAATGAAGATCGCAGGTGGCGTTAGTGGTGAGTCGGGTCGGGCAGCCATGCCATGTTCGCCATTTAGTTATACGCCATGTCGGACCATCGATCATTTGCGTTTCTAACAAGGAACATCCCTCAGGTGATACGTATTTTTTTATCGGCGGAAAAACCGTTTTAAGGGGTGAAACCTCCCCTCAACATAGAGGTGGTTCACCCCTAAATTTTTTCTTGCAATGTCACTATAGTGGATTTTTCATTGCTTCGGATTAGAAGAATTTTCGTTTTTGTTTCATTAAAATCGGTGGACTCCTTGTGTGTCAAACTGCTATATTACCCCTGGAGATGTATTTTTTTCGAGGGGTGGTTTCACCCCTTAAAACCGTTTTTCCGCCGATAAAAAAATACGCATCGCTTACGTTTCGGTGCTTTATAACGTATCCAAATTTCAACAAAATCGAAGAGTGTCACCTGAGGGATGTTCCTTGTAAGATCTACACATTCGAAGTTTGCAGTCTCGATATATGGCTTTTTGCTATAGACGGTATTACGAATATTAAATACTCACTTTTTTCTATTTCGGATATATGAATGTTGTAGATTGTTCGAATCTGTATTTGTATGACTCAAACTGCAGACTATCTGAATATATGTTCTCGAAAAAATGAGCTCTCGAATAAATAACCCTTTGGTGTAATGATTATTCGATTTCGTCGTCGGTCGAAGGATAAAATTTCGAATAATTTAACCTTCGTTATTTTGAGAATTCATAATTCTGTCGTTTCGAAATCTTTGTCGTTCTATGTTTGGTCATTCGACATTTTTCCCTCACCACCACCACCACCACCCCCCCCCGCGACACGACGATACGACATAGAAAGCTTCACAGGGATTAAAAAAGCGGTCGTTAAAAAAAAAAGGTAACTGGTATAAAACTTGACGAGGATACAAAAATGATGAACGTCGTTCGCACCGTTCCTCGTAATAAACTTTCTTGCAAATAACGTTTTCTTTTTAAGGGGACTCACTCGATGTTCGCCTTTGGCAAAAGCGTCGGGCTTCCAGAAGTAAATTGAAAAAATGTTTACTCACCAATGACGGAAAGATTGTAGCGGAAATTTCTCGTCTGTCCCTGACCAAAGTCAACTCGGCAGCGATATATAGCGGCGTCGTGTCTCTTGATGTCGTCGAGAACGAGAACCGCTGGGCTTGAGACACCAGTGCGGAAATAAGCCCGCGTCCCGAAGACTCGCCTGTCCGACATGTGATCCGCTTCGGTGAGGGCTTTGCCGCGTACGTCGACCCTGCAACACGCGCGATTTTTAACGATTAAGGCCGTATTCCAGTGTCGACACCCGTTTTCAAGGTCATTTTTTGGGAATTAAATGTAGAAAATCGGCTAAATCTATAGTCATATTGTTAGTACTTGACATTTATTTATACATGTTTGAAGTAACATCTTAAATTTCTTCAAAACATTTCATTCGAAATTGTATATGATATTAGATGTCGCGCAGGTCATGTTGCGATAGATTTTTATCGTCGGGCGTTGTGATTGCGGCCGTTCTGGTCATCCGAAACAAACGATTAAAAAAAAATTCGATTCGTTACGAATGTGGTTATCGTTCGGCCCTCTCATGAAAAAATTTAGGAACAATTTACGAAATTGTGGCGTTTAAAAAAGAGTACTCCCGTTTTCACAACAAAATGTTCACTTCTCGCGGCCCGGAAAAATAGTAATTATGAAGCAATCATAAAGATGGGCGGTTGAATGATAGCCCGACGTGTATTCTACATCTGTGCAAATTTGCAAGTCGGTCGGCTCAGTAGTTTCTGAGGAAAATACACGTCATATTTGAAAAATGTTGTTTTGAGAAAAACGCGTTTAAGGGGGTATCCCTGTCAGGAAACGTAACAAAAATCGTTTTATTGCATATTGTTATAGTGTAAACTTTCGACATTTTCGGTTCACGATCGCATTTTTTAATTGGATATACCATTTGTTAATAACAATGACTTCAGCATGCTGTTTTTCAAGAGACAAATGAGGTTTTCTTTGGAGAAGCTGTAATTTTTCGTATTTTCGAAATTTCGAAAAGTGGATCGTTAACCCATAGCCAGTTGGATATATTTGAAGAATATTTTTTTTTGTTTTCGTTTCAGATTACATTTGAGCTTGGTAGAGATCCCGCCGTTTCGGGCCTCGCCGTGGACTGCAACGCCAACTGCAGTACCACGAATACTTTGAAAGATTTTCTTTCGAAAAAATGACATTGTAGCCATCGACAAATGTACAACATGCTGGGAAAAAATTAATTTATTCCAACCAATGTGTTACTATAAAAAAATTCATCATTCTGACCCTTCAAATTGGGCTTGCAGAGAGGGGTACCCCGTTAAAGTTTCTCATGCCGGTTGAATTTCAGTCATGAAGCACGATTTTCAGTGAAATATTTTAAAGACATATTTTTAAGACCCCAATCTATAACAATATGAATAATAATAATAATAATAATAATCTTTTTACTAGATACATTAGAATGCGAGCTCAAAATTCGTCGAATTACCTGTTGAAAATGGAATGCATTTGATGTTCTTTTCCGCCTCGCGACAATTTTCAAATTTAATTCTCATTCTCTTTGGCTAATTGAATTACCGTTTTACCCGCGCTTGTCCTTTATCGTCATAAATGGTTCACCGTCAATGCAGAATTTATTCCGTTTTATTTTATCCTCGCAAAATTTCAAAGAGTACTACGAAATTTCGCCTCTGCAATAGAATATTGGAAAGTATATCGGTGAAATTTTATCGATGGGCGAGAGTACGGATCGAACATGTGTCACGAGAATTTCAGCCATTCGGAGTACAGTCATTAGTCGTAACGAATTCACCCTTCCCCTCAGCTCTTCCCCTCGTAACTCGCGTTTTCTCGCCGATCGGACTAATTTGTAATTTCACCCCGTAGGTATAATCATCGCAAAATATTTTTGTGGAAATGTAAACATCGTCCGGGAGACCGTGATGCGTGCAAAAATTTGTCCCGTGGCTGGGTTCGATAGCTGCGATACATCGTTCTCTCTCGTCGTTGTAATTTCTTGTAATGCATGCATACGTCATTACCGATGACGCAGCGATTGGAACGTGACATTCTTCATTTGTACCGAATTTTCATATTGCTCGATTAAATATTTCGACAAATTGACAATCATCGAAGAATTCCAAGCCTCAAAATGTCCTCTCTCCAGTTCCAATTTTCGATCATCTCATATTGAAATAAATAAAAAAACGATTGCAGTTTTTTTTCTCGTAAAAGACTTACGCCAAGTGCTGAAAAATCGATGCATTATCCTCGCCTTTGAAACCCGAGTAAATATGTTTATAAATATAAATAAAATAAAAGTGATATCGTTTTTTATGGCATTAAAGTTTGGCTTGTTGGAATGATATTGAAGTTTGCATCATTAGAACGCAACGAAAATAATTTTTTTCTAATTGCCAATTTTCTTTGGCAGAACCTTGCGGCGAACGTTTTTTTTTTCTGAGACGCACATCCTAAGGCAATCGATAATGATTTTAGATAACAATAAAAATAGAACAAAAGGGACAATGAAGACAAATTTCTCTGCATTCCAGCGATGCAAACGTCAATAACAGTCGTTGGAATGGAAAGACATTTAGTTTTGCACATTTGGGCTACGAAATCACTGAAATGTCTTTGAAGATCCTTGTTAGAGATTCATAACTCAAAACTGCAAAATAAGAATTTATGTAGTAATAACAAGTGCGAGTCGGGCCCCGCTCTATTAGGGTTCCGTACATATGACCAATTCACTTTTTTCCAACCAGATATTTAATAAGTTAATGCTTTCTTCTGTCTTAGTTCTTAGGGAGTACTAAACTGAAACCATATGGGATGATGATAGCTAAAGAAAGCTTAGTACACTCCTGCTGTAGGCTAATAATGAAAATAGAAAAAATATTCTTATTTAAATATGTACAATATTAAAGGACTTATTTTTGGAGTCAGTGCCAGCCAATTTCCAATATTGTCTCATTTTTCGTAGAAAAAGAGGAGACGAAGAAAAATAAATTAAATATACGATCTACTGTATTTTTTTAATTTGCAATTTCGTTTCTTCCGTGACGTCCATTTCTTCGTCTTGGCTGACACGGATTCCAAAAATAAGTCATTTAATATCGTACATATTTAAATAACAATGTTTTTTTATATTTTCATTCTCAATTTATTGTATTATGTATACGATAAACTATTGTATATTCTACATTATGAATCGGTGTTTTCAGTATTTGTTGTTTAAATACAGTATATGGTACATAATATACAGAAGTTTCAAAATCCCAACTAGTTTAGTTTTTGAGCTAGACGCCGTAACATAAATGGTCTAAAACTGGCAACTTTGACGGCTCTCCATTTCTTTATTTTTGAAGTTGAAAAAAAGAAATAAAATATATATTTGTACTCTACTTAATGAGCTTTAAAACATGACACGCCACATGCCAGAGTAAGAAAAAAAATTCTGCTCCTTTTTCATAAATGGGACCCCTATCAAAAATAATTTTTATTGAATTTCTATTTCAATATTCGGTTTTGGGTCAACATTCTACACGAAATATCCAAATTTCAGATCTGTAACTCATCCCATTTACGAGCTAGAGACTCGTGACATACGGGCAGACAGACAGCAGAGTGACCTTAAGGGGTCTTCTCACTTTAGACACTAAAAAGGCCATTTTCATGATTTTTTTGATAGGTTTACATTATAAATATTCATATCAAAGTTGTTACACTTGATGAATACATTTTCGAAATACATGGAAAAAAATGTTACGTATTCATGTAACCCAAACAAACTTTAAACGCGTTTTTCTTGACCAACGTTTTACGACGGCTTGTTGATAAAATCATTGAAACTACTAAACCGATCCTTATGAAATTTTAAACACATATTCGTTACAACTATAACTATAGCGCATATGAAGGATTTTTTTAAATTTTGATATTTACTATTTTTTTGCCAAAAACGGTGAAAATACACGTTTTTTTGTTTGTTTTTTTTTAATGTCGGCTTT
>OZ023312.1:42746488-42786790 GCA_964007375.1 Ophion obscuratus
CCATCCATCCATCCATCCATCCATCCATCCATCCATCCATCCATCCATCCATCCATCCATCCATCCATCCATCCATCCATCCATCCATCACATTACACTTTGTAATTTAAACAAATTCCATTACTCATTACATTATATTTTGTATTGTAAAAAAAATCCATTACTCATTACATTGGACTATGTAATGTAAAAAATGTCCATTGCCCATTACAACGTAATGTGTAATGAATTTTTTTGTCATTACATATTACATTGCATTTTGTATTACATATTACATTGCATTCATTACTTTTCAAAAAAGTAATGAATAATGCATTACTTTTCAAAAAAGTAATGAATAACGCATTACTTTTTCATTACAAATTTCGCAACCCTGTATCTGAGCTATCCGAATTCTCGAACTACCCGGATTCCCGAACTGTCCGAATACTCGAACTACCCGGATGCCCGAACTGTTCGAATACTCGAACTACCCGGATGCCCGAACTGTTCGAATACTCGAACTACCCGGATGCTCGAACCGTCCGAATTTGAAGTATCAGATTTCACGTATTCGGATATCACGGATATTCGAATAGTCGAGTAGTTCGGAACAATATGCAAGCCCTACTTGATAGGCTCTCGCCTCCCGCCTACTTAGCATCGAGACGACACTGTCTTTCTTGATAAGTCAAGTTCACAAGTTAACTTCAAGTCATACTGAAAGTTCACAAGTTAACTTCAAGTCATACTGAAAATAATATAAATAAACTGATAAGACAACTTCATGCATCTCTTTAAACGTATTGCTTGATGCAAAACCCTCGTCGCATTGTTAATCCTGAATGATGTTCCGTCTCGCGTAGTGCATTCCGTTCTCGCAAATATTAATACATTTCCTCTCCTCACGTTTCTGCGCGACGCGACTTATTCAGATCTTAATCCGTGATAAATCGCAACGTGTACCCGAAGGAGCTTCCATCGTGGAATATTGAGCTGGAAAGGTTTTGGATTGGTGAGAGCTTTTCTCCTCTTTTTTTTCACTCTCAGATAGCGATTGGTCGTGTTTTTTTTTTCATTCCATTCGTACGATTCACTTTTCGATACGCGGTTGTACGAAAGTTCGATTTCCACTTTCTCTTTCGTGGCGCTTAGGGAGTATACTGCTTTAACTCTTCTGCTATTTAAATCGGGGTTTAGTCGTGAAATCCTGCTCTTAGAGCCCCCCTTGATAATATTGGAGCAAAATATATACGAAAGTCTCGACTCGGTGGGTATACCGATGTACACGTAAGCGAGGTCTTTTCTTCTTTCATCCCATAGTGCGGGATGAAAAAAGAACAGCCAACATTCAGATATCGCGCTTAGCACGAGAGGCCGATGGCTTTGTAAAATCGAGGTTGGACTTCGACGAAAGCTCTTCTCGAATGAGAGCATCACGTGTACGCCGCTGTGTATTCGTTTTTGTTCGTGAAGGTTTTTGAAACACCGGATACTGTACGAGCCTTTCTTTTCCATATCTTTTATTTGTAATCTTTTCCACCCCAATCATCGTCTCACTTACCGCGTACGCATCGTCGAGCTTTACGCGACAGCCTCATCGATCAATGGATTTCACACTATGGAAGCAAAGTAACGAGAAATATTGATGTCTTTTGTTATCGCTCGACGAATCAAAAACTTGATGCTTAGCGGCAAATGTTGAAATACGCAGAATTGTTTTACTTCTTGTCGAGTCCCGACTGAGAAAGGTTGCGAGGTCGATCTCTCCGATTTCGATGAAATTTGGCACGCTTGTAGAATGGGTAAAAATAGGCGATACGTATTTTTTTATATCTGCCGAACCCGATTTTTAAGGGGTGAAACGTACCCTCGAAAATAGGGGTGTTTTTTTGTTTTTCGTCGATAACTTTATCGTTCCCCTCTCCAGGGTATAGTACACGAAAGAATGAACATTGTTGCAATTTGAGTTTTTTTTGTATCTCGTGCCGTTAAAACGTCATCGACGAAAAACGAAAAACACCCCAATTTTCAAGGGTGCGTTTAAACTCTAAAAATCAGGTTCCGCAGATACAAAAAAATACGTGTCGCCTATTTTTACCCATTCTACAAGCGTGTCAAATTTAAGGGGTCCTCTCACTTTAGACGCTAAAAAGACTATTTTCATTAATTTTTTGATAGGTTCATAATATAGATATTGATATAAACGTTGTTACACTTAATAAATACACTTTCGAAATACATTTAAAAAATGTAATTAAATCTCGGAGATGGATAAACCGAAACAAAAAAATTAAACGGTTTTATATCCAGTATGTTAATGGCTATAACACATATCATACGATTTTTGATATATGCAAAAATAACAAAATGGCGGAAATTTTTCGAAGAAAAAACAAAAATAAACGTTGTTTTTCACTGTTTTTGGCAAAAAAATAGTAAATATCGAAATTTAAAAAAATCCTTGATATGCTATGCTTGATAGCTATGCTTGAGAGCCATAGTTGTAAGGAATATGTGGTTAAAATTTCATAAGGATCGGTTCAGTAGTTTCGAGGATTTTATCAACAAGTATTTCTGTAACCCAAACAAACTTGTTTATGTTAAGTATTTATGTTAACCCAAACAAAAAATTTATTTATTTATTGAAATCACTACTTAGAGACAATAATGGTAGTTAAAAAAATTTCCTAAAAAAAATTGTAGGGCTGCGTTGTTGATGAAATCTCGGAAATGGATAATCCGAAACAAGAAAATTAAACGGTTTTAGATTCAGTATGTTAATGGCTATAACACATATCATACGATTGTTGATATATGCAAAAATAACAAAATGCCGGACATTTTTCGAAGAAAAAACAAAAATAAACGTTGTTTTTCACGGTTTGTTGGCAAAAAAATAGTAAATTTCGAAATTTAAAAAAATCCTTGATATGCGCTATAGCTATAGTTGCAAAGAATATGTGGTTGAAATTTCATGAGGATTGGTTCAGTAGTTTCGAAGATTTTATCAACAAGCCTTTTAACAAGTATTTATGTAACCCAAACAAGTTTGTTTGGGTTACATAAATATTATTTTTTCTTAAAGTAATTCGAAAGTGTACTTCTTAAGTGTAACAACTTTTAAATCAATATCTATAGTGTAAACCGATGAAAAAAAATCATGAAAATAGTTTTTTTAGCACCTAGAGTGAGAAGACCCCTTAATCGAAATCGGACAGATCGACCTCGCAACCTTTCCTTTAAATAACAACTCGGCATTGTCTTCATCGGGAGAGAGAGGGAGAATGAATAGGTTGAACACGAAAAAAAATTAATATGTCACTAAATCGAACGAGCAGCATTTACGTTTTTTTTTAGTTTATAAGCTACAACCTGAAAAATTATAAAAACTGAACTAACGAGTAGTCGGAGCTTCTAAAAAGGTAAATTATTTATTTTAAGCTTAAGCTACCTTGTAATATTCAACTTGCGACATAATTTCGTTATTTCAATTGGCAAGCCGACGTAAAATGTATTATTCGGTTGAGTCTTTCCGGTCTTGATCCGTGAATGCAATGAAACTATGTAAATGAAACCTCTCTGGGGTCTATTCGCTGTGACATTTTCTAAAATTAAATTTTCAAGACGTCGTTAAATAATTGGTTCGCGTCACGGAAGTCGTTGCTAGATTTATACGCGTAGGTACACATTACTCTCGGATAAGTATTCCATGCATCCTTAAATATTCTAATGCATGAAAAATATTTGCTCCGTTGCTCGTACACGACAAAATGATATTTAGTGGAATAATGCAGTCGGTCGTTAATTTATGAACCATCGAGAATGGAGCAATAGTTGCAGGGGCGTGAAAAAAAATTGAGGATGGTATCAGGAAAAACTTCGCAAGAGTAGAAATTACGAAGGTAGAGAAAGATGCGCCTCTTGCCCTGAAAAAGTCGGAGGGGAGATTGATGATGGAGCAGCTGTGTCGTGAAAGAGGATTAAAAAAATGCTCAAAAAGAAGAGCTCGAGAGAGTTTCCACTGCTTCTAATATTGCATTTTCTCTCTCGTTCCTCACCCACCCAATGTCATAAGAAAGGGGAACTTTTGCCACGGCTCTTCTGCGCTTCAATGAATAATGCTTTTCGAGTTCCATTAATGCTATTGGGTGTTATACATCTCCGCTACTATTTTGTGCCGACGTTTTTCTCGGTCGTCGATTATTCGTAGGGTAGGCTGGCGTCAATTGGAACGTTTTTGATCAAATCGGTTAGTGTGGCTTCATTTCATACACTATCTGTTTGGGGATGGGCTTTGATTATAGCTAGATTATCTGGCTGTGTAATGGCATTATTGATTTTGCTTCTTCTATGCCCTTAACTTATGTAGAAGCTATTTAGAAACCCTCGGAAAACGTTTCATTTGACCCTGTGTTGGGGTCAATCGAAACAGTGCCTGGGGTTGGTTGAAATAGGTGTTTTCAGCAGATTGAACTAATGTTTCTCCCAAACACAGGTACTGTTAATGATGTGTATGAAGTGATAAAGTATGTTTGTTGTGAATAAAATATACTTTTAATCAAAATAATGAGCTTTATTTCTTTCCATTCCAGTTTGAGTATCACTGAAGGTATATTAAGGTTCTTTAATATTATTTTGCTTTTCGGACGATTTCTTGGCATCTATGAAATAAAACAAGATTTGGCAAACTTGCTTGCGTGTGAAATGTTTGTTCAGGGTCAATAGAAACACGTTTCAATTGACCCCGAACCGTTTGTTCCAACTGCCCCTACGCTCTCGGGTCAAATAATTTATTAAACAGCAAAAAACCTAAATGTTGTAGGTAGGCATTGACCACAATAAACTCAGCTAGGATATTCATAGTAACGATGATTGTAAACAACGCTGAATAAGGAACAGTAGTTTTGGAGCAATACGCGTGATACTAATGTCAAAAACCTTACTTTTTATGTCGAAAAAACGATGCACCCACATAAAAATATTAGACGCGCTGGGGGGGGTGCGTTGAGCGACAAGTTCCCATACGCAAAGCAGTCCTTTAGTCCAGTAAAAAAAAGCCGTAGAATATGAATATTTGACTGAACGTAGATGGTTGCATACTGAAAGTAATCCCAATAAAAATTTGCCCCTCAACTCGCCACAACCCTAAGAAATAGGGGTTGAAAACTTAATAATTGCAGTTTCTCGTTAATGAATAGCCCCATCGAAAAAGGTTTCAAACAAAAGTTGGTTGGAATAATAAAATTCATATAAAGTTATCCAACGTCCAACGCCCTATCTTTGGAAATAGCGGATCAAAAACCCGAGAATAGCACTGACCCAGAATTTTCGAATAGTTTTTGTGCCGCGTTTTTCAAAGATAGGGCGTTGGACGTCACATAACTTTATGCGAATTGTATTATTCCAAACAACTTTTGTTTGAAACCTTTTTTGATCGGACTATTAAATATCGCGATACGGCGATTTTTAAGTTTTCAACCCCTATTTCTTAGGGCTTTAAAAATTCATATTCTACGCTAAAAAGTGCTGGGTTTTCGTCTCTTTGACTGGACTACTTCCTCCCCTCGGGACCCCGCTGCTGTCGCTAACCGTCTTCGAGTTATTCAACTTGTTTCATTTGACCCCTCTTCTTATCGACCAAAATCGATCCTACTCATTTTAAAGAAAAATTACGTGAACATTGATTCACAAACATTTTTCTCAACTGCGATCGATTACGATAGGATGATCGAAGTAATTGGCTATACGAACGGTCATAAGACCGAAATCGTTCAGCTGCACAAGATTCGTTGAAAATTAATTTTTTGTCCAGAATATTGCAAACCTTTATAAGTTCATTAAGGCCTTAAGCGACAGTTACGGGTATAAAATCATGTTCAAATATAACGATTTTTTTTCGTATGAAAAAGTGTTTCACTCATAAAATTAATTACACATCTATTTAGCATGAATATCAAGCTGTTAGAATTTTTTTCTCTGTTCAAAAAGGCCGTCTACTAATATTTAATTTGTTATCTTTTTTTAGGCGCTCCGCGACGTGACATTTAGCATCGACGATTTTTTACCTAGAGCAAAAAACAAAAATTCTCGTCAATCTACATTAGAATACCTAGAGAAGTACGTACGGAATTTAAAAAATATTGTTTTATTCAAAAGTTGTAGGTATTTGAACTGAAGAAATGAATTTTCAGTGCAAAATTTCGTTATAACTGTTCAAAAACTGCTCATGAAATGAAAAGTTTTCGATTAATCAGAAATTCCGTACGTACTTCTCTGCAAAATGCAATAAGGAACATAACTTTTGGATTTGAAGTAAATCGAGTGAAAATTGTTGAAGTTATTTGTCACGCCAACTGGAAAAAAGCTGTTTCGAGAAGTTTCGAGTAGTCGGCAATTTTGTACATCGAAAAGAAAGAAAAAGAAATTGTAACAGCTTAATATTCATGCTAAATAGATGTGTAATTATTAATTCTATGAGTGAATCACTTTTCCATACGAAAAAAGATTGTTAAATTCGCACATGATTTTATACCCGTTACTGTGGCCTAAGGCTTTAATTATTCAAAAAGTTCATTGCATAAAATTGATCGAGACAACGATCGGAAATTCGAATTGAGAATACGACATTTTTTTAACGATTCTTGAACACTATCGGTGCTCTGTGAGACAGCGAGAAGTGAGAAATAAAAACGCTTGCTTTTTTTTCCACTTCGACGGATGCAAAAATGCTTCGGTCAGCCGCGTGCTGAAAATTTTCCACTTTCCTCGGTATGGCAGTCGAGCACGATAGATTTTGAGATAGTTGTCGTCGATTGTTGTCGTCGTGTTCCATTAGGATACGGAAGAAAGGTGCACGAAGTAACGCTGACCGCGACCAATAATTTCGATCTAGCGATAAACGAAATTCAATATTTTGCGAGTGTGCAATAGGCAAGTGGAGCCCGAGTGGGTCAAAACTATGTACATGGCTATGGAAGTTTTGTGCTTTCGAAGCTTCGGCTTCGGTGGCCGCCGCGGACGATATAATGCAGCGCAATTCACCGCACAGAGACTCCGTGTTAATATTTAGGGTTACTGCCCGTGAGCACGCCACGAAAGTGCATCACGCACTACTACCACTCGCAAACTCGTATACCTTTGGCTTGTGGCTTTGATCTGGGGGCAGGAGTGCACTCCCGACCCCCTTTCCACGCTCCTCGTTCACGTACGCCCTTTGTTCCAACATATTCTCTTTCTGCCCCGTATTATATAAGTGTGGCATGCTGTAGTAACGGGGAATATGATTTTTTTATTTTCTCTTCGAGGTTACACGAGTTTTATACGCTTCCCAAACGCGAAAAGTTGCCCGGCTCGCTTAGAAAAATCATGTCAAATTGAAGCTTAAAGTTGATAGAGAGAAATACATTTTTCTTTGATTATCATCCTCGTAACGTTATTCGAATCTGTAACAATACGAAACGAAACATTAACGTGATTCGTGCAAATTTGAAGCTTCACTAATAATTTTCGCAGCTTGATACCCTCCTTGTTGCAGTTTTTTTTTTTTTTTTCATTGGACAATCTTAGCGTAATGAAATGAGGTACCTGCGGGTAATAAGGCCTGTCAGCTAATAAGGCCTCAGTAACGAAAATCGTATTTAAAATAACCGCTAAAATCAGAGTCTTTATCTTTATTAAGGCCTTACCCCCACTTGTAGCGCAAAAAGGCCTTTTTCATGAATTTTTTTAAACAAAACTACAAAACTTTTTTAATCGATCAATATACCATCTTAAAGAACACATCTTGAAGAACTTTCAGTAATTTTTTTTATTGAAAAATATTACATTGTTTAATGGCAAATGGCCGTCAATGAAATAATGTTTTTATATACACGGTTTGCGGTGACCGACATTGCGGCGAAGTGGATCATCTGAAAAAAAAATGCGGATGGATTTAGACAAATATAAGTATACACTAGTCTTTAATCGAAGGATTTTGAAAAATATTCATTTTTCACAAAATGGCGGACAGTCAAAGTTAATGGTTCGGTTTTAACGAAAAAAAACGGCCATTTTTTGGCTACAAAAAGGCCATTTTTTTCGAAGAAAAAAATCGAACGATTAAAAACTACATTTTTATGTATTAAATAAGCCTGCAAAATTTCAAGAAGATCGGTTCATTAGTGTTCGAGTAATCTTGGTCACCGACTTCAGAAATGCCATTTTGAGAAAAACGCGTTTAAAGTTTCAATTTCAGCTTACACGAAGAACAGATTCTTCTCTTTCAACGCTCATATCTCAGTCAATTTTGTTCGGATCGACTTGAAATTTTTAGGACATATTCTCAGATGCTTATACTTCAAAAAAATCCAATAAAAAAATCGATTTGTCAAAATCGCAAGTGGGGGTAACCCCTTAATCCAAGCTTCGATGATCATAAATATTTGAATAACGTATCGTGGTCCGAATATTTTTTATTTTGTTTTTCTTACATACGTGGCCGATGGTTATCAAGGCCTTAGGCCACTCTAGGGGCCGAAAAAATAGGCTTTTTGGGGTTTTTTTTCAGAAAAAAACTACAAAATAAACCGAGATTACAAAAAAGGGTGTTTATCATGCATATCAACGACTGTATACAATAATTTTTTTGGAGCGATCAATTTCAAAATCGCGGCTGTGCAGCGTTTATCTCAAAACTGCATTTTTTTAGTTGACCGGAAACATAACTCAGGCAATTTTCAACCGATTCACTTGAAATGTTTAATATATCTTAAAAAATCCATTGTCTATGGAAGAACGTAGGATATTTTTAAATATTGCACAGCTCATTTGTTATTAACAATTATCTGACGATTTCTTAGGCAAATTTTCGGTAAATGACAAATTTCGTCAGATAATTGTTAATAACAAATGAATCATGCAATATAAAAAGAATCCTACGTACTTCCATAGACAATGTATTTTTCAAGATATATTCAACTTTTCAAGTAAATCGGTTGAAAATTGCCTGAGTTATATTTCCGGCCAATTTAAAAAATGCAGTTTTGAGATAAACGCTGCACAGCCGCCATTTTGAAAATAATCGCTTCAAAAAAATTATTGTATACCGTCACCGATATGTATGATAAACGCCCTTTTTTGTAATCGCGATTTATTTTGTAGTTTTTTTGAAAAAAATCCCCAATAAGCCTATTTTTTCAGCCTCTAGAATGGCCTAACCCCTTAAGGCGTACTAAATTTAACCATAGGCCGTATTATCCTCCTACTTCTTTTAGCAAAGTTTGTTTGTTCTATAATGCATTTTACATTACTTTTAAGATGTTTCCAATGTAAATAAGTACGCATATTTATTATTAATTGATTGATTGTTATTTTTCGTGGCTCGATCCCGATGCCTCAAAAAGGAGGGTTGTGGTCAAAAAACGACCTGGTGTCAGCTGTCCGAGCTATGCAAAGAGGACCTTTGAGTTCGTACAAAACTGCAGAGGATTATTGATCACAAATACCAAATATATTATGTATAGCTTAATTATTCAAGTATGTTAAAGCCGCAGGCCTTATCATCCTGCCATAGTAAAATAAGGCCTACTATCAAGGTTGTAAAAAATGTTTAATTTCGTTTTTGTTTATTGTACAAGTTACCGTTTTTCGTTTATATTTTATAGAAACTGAACTTGAATAATGATTATAATTACAATATGTCGATTAAAATGGATATTTTTCAGATTATATCAAATGTCCCTCAGCTAGGCCTTATTACCCGCAGGTACCTTATTTTTTGTACTACCTATTATTTTCTACGAGCAAACGGGCTACTTGGGGAAACTTGTTCGTCGGATGTAAGCATGTCTGTTCGACATGACGTTCACGGATGCACTTCCGGATCGCATCTTGTCTGAATAATCGCCGGAGAATCGAACGATTGGGGTCGAGTGTCTGAGATAATCAGCCAGACACGGAACGATTTTACGTGATATTCCAATCTGAGCAAGCATGCACTATTTAGTAGGAAGTGCTCTTGAACGATGTCGCTCAATTGAATAAGGTGTGTCTGCGACCCAATCATGTTTTGGAGCCGTGGGAGCAGTAGCCTTGTCCTATATCGATCCCGTTGTCGTCCCTTAGACGCTCCCATACATTTTCCCCGAAAGCTCCATAGGGGAGAATCGCACCTCCGTTTTTACGAAGGACGAGACGCTGACTCACTTCATACTCTGATGGCTTATTGAAGCTTTGATCCCCCTAGGACTTCCGTCTGGCTTTGCTGGCTCCTTCGTGTCTCTGGCGTATCAAGATAACTCGTCCATTGAACAAAATAGAAAAAGAATCGAAAGAATGACGGTATGAACGCGACGTAGTCTTTTGCAGTGAGTAAGATAATTGGAGATCTGTATGTCAAAGAAAGAGAGAAATGGAAGTGAAGCGAAAGGTCTTGCTTCACGGTGGAATTCTTATCGCGTCGCAAAATTTATCACGGCAAATAGGGGCACCTGGCAAATTAGGACTCAGCGATGCCCAGCTGGAGTCGTAGAGCCAACCACTTCTTGATTCAGAGCGGTTGGATATCCTCTTTATTCATTTCTTATACCAAATTACCCGACGTGCACCTTTAATCGGTGGCGTTTTTATTCCATGCACTCATAGAGGCAATTATTTCACTATGTCATTAATAAGCACTTGCGCCGGAGCATCAACTATGTTCCAGATGGCCACGAAGTCACTCTGAGGAATACCCAATGTGATCTAGGCTATTTAGTGATAGTTCCCAAAGTATACCTCCACAATTTTCAGTAGAGAAGAATCTTACTACTTACTAATCAAATCCATCTTTTGTCTCACAAAATCAACCCCCAATCTAAGATCGAAAAGGTTATGGGATTAACCCCACTTGCGATTTTGAAAAAATCGATTTTTTTTTATTGCATTTTTTTGAAGTATAAGAGAATATATAGTATAGAGAATATAATAGTATCTGAGAATACGTCCTGAAAATTTCAAGTCGATCCGAACAAAATTGACTGAGATATGAGCGTTAAAAGAAAAGAATCCGTTGTGTAAACGACCGGCTAATTGAAACTTTAAACGCGTTTTTCTCAAAATGGCATTTCTGAAGTCGGTGACCAAGATTACTCGAACACTAATGAACCGATCTTCTTGAAATTTTGCAGGCTTATTTAATACATAAAAATGTAGTCTTTAATCGTTCGATTTTTTTTTCTCGAAAAAAATGGCCGTTTTATAGCCAAAAAACGGCTGTTTTTTTTCGTTAAAATCGAACCATTAACTTTGACTGTCCGCCATTTTGTGAAAAGTGAATATTTTTTAAAATCCTTCGATTAAAGACTAGTTTATACTTATATTTGAGTAAATCCATCCGCATTTTTTTCAGATGATCCACTTCGCCGCAATGTTGGTCACCGCAAACCGTGTATATAAAAACATTATTTCATTGACGGCCATTTGCCACTAAACAATGTAATATTTTTCAATAAAAAAATTACTGAAAATTCTTCAAGATGTGTTCTTTAAGATGGTATATTGATCGATTAAAAAAGTTTTGTAGTTTTCTTTAAAAAAGTTCATGAAAAAGGCTTTTTTTGCGCTACAAGTGGGGGTAAGGCCTTAATCCCAATGATCACACGCACGAAGTCACAAGTGTGATCATCGTCACTGATTGGTAAAACGACGATTGTTTCCAAAGGATGAACAAGTCCTCTTGTAGATTAGACGCCAACATTTAGTGGACTTCCAATCTATTTGTGTAGAATCCATGGGGAGACACAAGTCCCAGGAAGCTACGGAAGAATGTATTATTTACATAGGAGAAAACAAGTGCGAAAAGTTGGTAGACATTTGAATCTTTCTATCGGATTGAAAGTAAGAGGAAAGTCAAACAGCCAACGCCTTTGCTCATTGCAATTCCACCCTCTTGTTTGCGCTTCGTTCAGCTCTGTATAGCTCTCCCAGTCGTACACACACCCCCACACACGCACAACCCTCGTGTCGGCCAAGTATAAAATAGCTTTGCGCTCCATTACCAACTCCGTATCCTTCTGCTGTAGACTGTAAGATCGTGTACGCATACGCTGACGGTTTGCCTCAGCGCTTACAGACGGCAAAATGCGTATATTCGTGGGCTGTGATATGCTTCTCGTCAAGTACCACGACCCGTGTGCACATCGCGCGCGCGTCCAGATACCGTTGCTCTAGCTGGAGGTTCCATATGCTGCGCGCACTGTACTCGCGAAGCTCTTATTTATATGCAAATGGAAAAATGGCAATCGCGCCAGACGAGGGAGCATTCTTTGGCGATGCTCTCCAATATAACCGGTCCCTTCGACTCGATACTCCACGAGAAAATCCTGTTCGCCTTTCGATTCTCGAGCTACGAGCGTTGCACAGCGAGCCTCTGAATAGTGCCGGATGCCTCGAGACGACGAGACTCGTAATCGGGGATGCATAAAAAAAGATTGTTCACCGGCAGAATCAGGATGACGAAGTAAGTTTATCCGTAAAATGTTCGTCGTATATTCCTTGGCATTGTCGGGTGTAACGTCTGCGTAGCGATGAAGGTGGAGAAAAAGGAGTGTCGGCGAATGCGAAGTTGTCGTTAAGAAGCATGGAATTTTGCAAAACGCAATCGTGGTTGTAATTACGGCGTATTGTTCGCTAGAACGTATCCTTGGGAGGCTTGATATTGGAATAGGAGCAGGCGATCAGTATGCATCTGCGCCACCATCTTCCTCCTCTGGACCGTCATATCGGTCGAACTCCGGACATTTGAATTAGAGCCAGTGAATAGATGCATGTGAGCGAACGTGGGAGGGACGGGAGACCTTATCGGACCTGGGGCAGACTACACGTTGGTAATTATGGAGCTTTGATTGGGGAATATAACGTATAAGATGCTAGTTGCTGCTTATCAATGCACTGTTGAGCACAACATGCTCCAATGTCCTGTTGCTGGCATTCTGGGCCGCAACGTTTCATCTAGGATTACTGAGGATTTGCGTGACAGTGAATATGGACAATCGTGTATCCAGAGCCAATATTTTTGTCTGTACGGATATTGTACGACTTGCTCATTCTGACGTTTGAGCATGATCGCTCTGATCAATGTCAAAGGAGTGCTCATCTTCAGATGTAGGAAATATGGATATTCCATCAGTTGATACTGCTTGTACTTCGACGTATGATGTGTATAACAATGAACCCTAAAACGTCACGTCGACATCAGCAGGATAGACGACAGATTTTGTAGCTCTCGGAATTTATGAGAAATGAGGTACAATTTACTCTGGGCACTTGACCCCGAGACCTAAAGTGATAATGGGAGAGTAGAAGCGCCGATCTTACATCGATATACGTATAGGACATTCGTGCACGTATGTACACTACTAAATGTTTATGCAGTAGTACAAGTGGCGACAATGGTTGAGGACACGAACGTTTTGGGAACGTACGTGTCGCCTCTTGGAGAAGCCTCACTCCTGTCACGTAGAGTCTGTTAATGTGCGCATCAACGATTACTGGATGATTGGCCATCATCTCGTTCATCTTATTATCACCATCTCGTTCACCTTATTTCCCCTCGGTTTATCTATCTTCCTCTTCTCTAGTTTGACCAATTCTCCTTGATCTTCTCAATTGTCATCTTTCTTTTTCGTCACAAAGAAACTCCCACCGACGAGGGCGTCATTTCGACAACGGTCACACTCGGAAATCTTGAGATCGAGGGGTGCAATAAATTCGGTGGCGCTTGACCCGAGGCGTGATTTTGGTAATTGAGAAATGGAAAGAGAAACCAGCGATGAAGAGGAACGAGGTACCCCGAGGATACCGGGCCGTGAATGGTATTGGAACGTGGAGGAGTGATTGGACCGTCGTTTCAGTATCGACTATTGACAATGATGGAGACAGGGATGAGACTCGCCAGAAATGAGGGCCAAAGTGTATCACGTGGCGAGGCTGACGAAAAATATCTCGCACGACGAAGTGTCACGTAGGATCCATTGACGAGGGTCTCTAACGAGATTATGCCCTTGGGTCTGTTCGTATTTCGTCGACATTGTTGGCCGTTTAAATAAATATCGTTCCTTCGTTCTGTCAGGCGTCATGTTATCCCATTGAATAGAGTGACACGTCCATTTTATGGATCAAGCACAATAGAAACTGACATGCGGTATCTCGATGTTTCGAAATAGTGGTAAACCCTGATCCAAAGTCTCAATCCGATTCAAGTAAGTCTCTTAGCGATCCGAACTATCGTATGTCAAGATAACAATTCCCTAAGGATTCCAATGGTGACTTCATTATTGCTGATGGCTCTGATGCCGGATAAACACCTCGTAATGCAGTGAACACGTAGGAGGTCCCTACCACCGGTCGTCCACTGCTATCGTGTGACTTGTAGGCTCACTAGGACACCGATCGCCCTCCCCTCGTGTGTAAAACATCTCGTGACCTATAGGGGGGTATCTTTTCTGGCAGGATGATTCCCAGTCGAGCCGACGAGCAGTTCGGTCGTGACTTTGCATCGCTGCTGAAGTGCTCGTGCAATGATACCCGTTAAATATAGCTTGCCACGTTATAACATAATCCGTTCTTCGTCGTCTTCGTAAAAGCCTCGCGTATACGGACGCGATGCTTACCCTCGACTTTACCTTTGTAGATGGTTCGAGAGGGTGAGTTTCGCGGCCCCTGAGACTGCGAATTTATCGAACGAGGCAGTCCCAATTCTACGGACGTTGAAACTTCCGTTTGCACTGCACATCCGAGTCACGGGAATCTTATCGCATTCTATCACGCGTACGCGATAGATAACTATACTTCAAGGTGCCCCTACCCCCCCCCCCCTCCTGGTTACTGCATATGACAGGAAAGCGTTTGACGATTCCTTTCACCGTCATTACCGTGTCTTTAAGGAGATCCGGAGTCACTGAAGTTCGCATGAAAAATTGTGAAGTGTCGAGCATCGAATATTGATTACGCAACCTTGTGGGATTTTTTTATACGAACGTCCGCGATTTTAGAAGTTTCAGAGGATGACTTTTGATGGAGCAATTGGCAATTCCCGTCACTTGTTGTTGCTGTCGATTGATGCACCGCAATTCGTAGTTCATTTTTTTTTACATTCTCTACTCTCTGAACTCAATTGGATCACCATAGTAACCTTAAGGCCACGTATCACGCGCTGTGAAATTTCGACGCGTTCACGAGGGTATTGCGAAATTTGTAATTTTTGGTTACGAGCCGCCGCAAACTATCGCCAGATGTCGCAGGACCGTCCGCCACTCGCGTTATAGTAAAGAGCAGAGGCCTAATAGGCAGGAGGTGGCTGAAAGTCGGTGTGTGATGCGTGCATATGTGGTGCACGTTCGCCATGCGCGATCGCCGCCAGTGGGAAGACTGATGCGCTAGATTTTCAGGATTGTCGATCATGTTTTGAGCTTCGTTGGTACAACTTTGCTATTTTTATGTGGAAAACACTCAAACTCAATTTCTCAATGTGTTCAAAATGTGTTTTTAACTGTCGAAAGCCTAGTGGTCTCGGAATACGTATGAATGCAGTGCAGTAGTTAGTCATTCACAATTCATCTTGGTAATTACGATCTGCAAAGTTTATCTTTGGAAATTTGGAAAAACGTCGACCGTCGAGCTCTTTCTGCACCAATATCGCATGGGCACAATAAATTTTATCTCGATTCATTGTATCAGTAGGTTGAAAATGGGGTTCAAAATTTCAGGACGTATGGTACGTAGCCTTAAGGGAGCAGATACTGTTAGGCGAGGAAAAAATTGGCTGATGTGCACTTCGTTTTTTCAAAGAAAAAAGTTCTTTGCCATTTTTGAGACTTGGGGTATATTTTATTACTACTTCTGGCTGTTACGTGGTATTTTTTTAAATTAATTTTTAAAAATGGCGCAGGCATGGCACGGTTTCCTAAATTGCATTTCCAAAACTGGTGTGACGTATAGCTAAAATACTGATGAACCGATTCTGATGAAATTTGGTAAAAATCTTGCAACCTTGTTGTCTAAAATATGACCCGAAATGTTTCTAAAAGTACAAAAATGTATTTTTTTACTGTAAAATGTAGCTATTTTGTGCGGAAAATTAAATCTTTTTGTTTCATAGCGTACAATTTCATTGATTTCGAATATTTCTCACCTTTTCTTGGTTCATATTCTGCGTATGAGTGTTAATGATAGAAAAATCTTCGTTGGATTTTTTTCAGATTATTTCCGCCGACGCTACGTATCACGCCGTCTGACAACATCCGCCGCAGCCCGTTTAGAAGACCGTACCATACCTTCACCATTTTTAAAGATTACTAGAAGGAAAAAATATCATGTGACAGCCAAAAGTGATAAAACATACCCCAAGTCTCAAAAGTTGCGTAAAGTTCTTTTCTTTAACCCTTTGCGGTCACCCGGGGTCAAAATGACCCCAAGCACGACTTTAAGTCAAAATTACTGTAAGTTATTGACGGCCAAGGCCACCGCAGCCCGTTTAGAAGACCGTGCCATACCTTCGCCATTTTCAAAGATTAATAGAAGATAAAAATACCCTGTGACAGCCAAAAATACTAAAGAATACCCTAAGTTGCAAAAGTCGTGCAACATTGTCGTGTTGCCAAGGCGACTGGCCTGCCTTCTAACAGTGCTTTGGGGTAACCCTTTGTAAGTACCGACTATGGTCGGACGGGGAGCTAATTTTGTTCTTAAACTATTTCTTACTATGGAGCTATTTTTTTCCTTAAGCTATCATATCTCAAGGGTGTCACCTTAACATTTTATTTAAAAAATTGAAAATTGCAATAGTTATGACTCTAAAATTCGATTAAAATACAATACCGAGAATACCATATTCTAGAATGTTCAAACTAATATCCTGAATTTTTATGAGTCGTTCGGAACGATACGGTGAACGTGGCAATTATTTGAAACATGACTGGGGTCATTGCGACCCCCTGTGACCAGCGATGTGTGGCGGCGAAGGGTTTAAATACGGTGAACGTGGCAATTGTTTGAAACATGACTGGGATCTTTGCGATCTCTTGTGACCAGCGACGTGTGACGGCGAGGTGTTTAAATACAGTGAACGTGACAATTGTTTGAAACATGACTGGGGTCATTGCGACCCCTGTGACCAGCGACGTGTGATGGCGAGGTGTTTAAATACAGTGAACGTGACAATTGTTTGAAACATGACTGGGGTCATTGCGACCCCATGTGACCAGCGACAGTGCGACGGCAAAGGGTTCAAAAATACATGAAAATCGGTAATCTTTTTCTCAAATAAAGGTATCTCCTCCCTCACTTCTCTTCTGATTGAGCATAATAAGATCATCACAGTAACCTTAAGCAACTTTTATTCGCGAGGTATATTTCAATCGTGAAAAGTTTACACAGTTCCTATCGTACGACGTTTTATCGTTCATTTCAACGGGCAGATTAGCCCGACTTGTCTTCTATGAGGAGTTTCTCCTCGGCTCGAAAGAGCAGAAGAATCGACTATTCGGTGTGTTGACAGCAGCTCAAATAGACACTCTAATTCGTCACGTCTCGTTACGAAAGTTTCTCGAAACAAAAGTCTCGAGTATTCCGCCATGCACTTACTCGTATAACGCAGTTGTTCGTACGCCTTTTTCACCCTTGTCCCGCAACGTTTCTACAAAGTAGTCTCTTCGTGAACCTGCTTCCGGTTTTTTTTTCTTCAAACCTACACTGAACACTGCTCAGCAGTTACCATGTGCGGTACAGAGTACAAGGTGTGCATGGGCGAGTGTTCTGTTCGTTCGGACAAGTGGAAGAACGTTGAATTTAAGGATTCCGTTCTCGCCTCTGGTCCAGACAACTTTCAAGCGTCCTCGTTGTCTACTCATAGCCTCTCAAAGACTTCTCACGAAACCCTTGTACGGGTGAAGTTTCCGTTGACGTTTCTTTGCGTGCACGCAGAAAACGAAAACTCTCCTCGCTACTTCGTACTCGGTCTCACGGATCGTACAGTATTTGGCTTCGATCCACTTGATAACAAGGATTCCTCCATGGCGAGTCTTCAAGTGTTTATGCACTAGCAATGAAACGCGATTTCTGTACGGACTCACGTGCTCGCGGATACCCGACCCACTCTACGTGAAACAATTACGGAAAAGTGTAGCAAGATTTGGACGTAATTTTTATTTTTTAGTTTGTGAAACTAATTACTCGCACGTTTAATTGTTACGCTTAAGGGGTTACATACCTCTAGCAATGGAAAAACATGATTTTTCATATCGTTGATTATTATATTTTATACTTTAACAGTCTACGCGCATTCCGCAATCTTAATTAGCGCCGGTGTTACGAGGGTAAAGAGCCGCTGGTGCGGTGGAACTCTTTTCTACAAACTATGTAGAAACTACATTTTTCGAACTGGTCTGCGCGATAACGTGAATAGCTTTCGATATGTTTTAATGCAGTTTATTTTAAAGTCCGAAAATGGATTTGCTGCAGACTGTCGAACCTTTTAAAGAAACATTACACGCAAGGATTTTTATAAACATTTGAAGTGTGGATTTTGACACGAAAAACAGGATTTTAATTCGAAAGTGATGAATAGTTTTTTTTTTTAGGAATGAATAAATAGTACAGTCGTGCTGTCGCTGGAAAACCCCTTAATCAGAAAAAAATAGAAGGCCAGTTTTTTGACAGGTGATTCTGTGGGTGCCGCGAGTGTTCAATCCAAGTTTGCCTAAAAACCGGGGTGCAAGGTTTTTTTTTTTGGGTGAAGAGGGATGGGAGTGGATTGATGCCAAACTACAACCCCCACGAGGTCGGAGCCGGGGGCCAAAATGTTCAGAAAAATCCCGGCTTTAGTTTTGTCCACAGCGCCGAAGTCGGAAAACTTTATTTTGGGGGTGAAAAAGTGGGGTGAAGTTTTGAAAAATCAGTTTTATTTCAATAACTCTTCAGGAAAAATTCGTACACTTTTTGTTCAAATATGGGAACGTTGTAGCCGTTGAAAAGACGCGTCGATCGAGTATTTGATTATCACGCTCCAATAATATCTCCCGCCCCAAAACAATGGTTGAAATACCAACAAAAAAATTGTTTATTGAATAACAGAAAAATCGATTTATCAGGTATGGTTTGAATGTACGAAATGTAGAGAATCATGTTTTCTGTATTATCGTTTCTATACACCACCCTTGAATTTGGATTTTCCAACCCCTCTCGGGGGTTGAAAATTCGAAATGAAATTCTGAGAAAACTATTGACTGCACGAATTCGCCGCTGTAGATAAATTTGTAGCTTGAACCCACAGCTGCATTTTTGTCCACAGCGCCAAAGTCGTATCTCTTTATTTTGGGTCAATAGTTTTCCCAGAATGTCATTTTGAATTTTCAACCCCCGAGTGAGGTTGGAAAGAGCAAATTTCAAGGGTGGTCCATGGAAACGAAAACATAGAGCAAATTATTCTCTACATTTCGTATATTTAAACCATGGCCGAAAAATCGATTGTTTTTGAGTTATTCAATAAACATTTTTTTTCTACACTTCATCATTTTTTGAGGGGGTGAAGATATTATCAGATAGGAATGATCAAATATTCGATCGATGCGTCTTTTCAAGGGCTACAACGTTTCCATTTGAACAAAAATTATATGAATTTTTCCTAAAGAGTTATCGAACTAAAACCGACTTTTAAAAATTTCACCCCACTTTTTCACCTCCAAAATGAACTTCTACGACTTCGACACTGTGGACAAAAATAAAGCCCGGATTTTTCTGAACATTTGGTCTTCCGGCTTCGACCTCGTGGGGGTGGTAGTTTGGCCTTAATCCAACGTCATCCCCCTTCAACCCCTACAAAAAATCCTACACCCCGATTTTTAGACAAACTTGGATTTAGCACCCGCGGCACCTACAAAATCACCTGTTAAAAAACTAGCCTTCTTCTAATTTCTTCCGATTGCACTATACAGTACGACTGTACTAAAAGTGACTTGGCGGACTATAACTAAAACATCACTGCACACGAAACTTCTTGAATTTTTACAACCCATCAATCCTTGCGCAGTTATCATACAAACTGCGAGAATATGTCTTTTGCACTGATCTTTGCACCAAACAGATCAGCATTAATAATTAATTGTTAAATAAATCAATAACTTAGTGTAGTCAACGTATCAATGGATGATGATCAATGGACGAGGGATATTCTTTCAATTTTTACACGACCTGCCCTTTAAAAAAGAACCTGAAAATGACTTTCAAACCGGGTGGAGGAACCCGATCACTTTGTTTCAGCATTTCCAACCGAACATGCCCTAGCACTTGCCGGTCTCTGAACCCTAATGCGCAGGCTATTCTCGGTTTTAATCGATGCCTCATCAACAATAATGAGTTGTGAAACGGGTAAAGGCTTTTTTCACATAGTTAATTCTGTCATGTTCGCTCTGAATATAGTCAGTACAACGCCCCAAAGTGGGGTCGGCATACACATTGAAATAAGGTTTTTATCCGCCTATATATATCTTCGTCGATGTCATCTATTTTTACCATTTATTTTTCGCAATTGTCTTATTATTAGGAAATATTAAGTTCCATGGTATCCGTGTTGATGACACAATTGCGCAGAGCAAGATGATTTTTTAATATCCCTGTTTCCTCACTAGCCCGCTTCACTCATAAATATATTTCCAAGAATAGTGCAGGTCTTTGAACTTGCTTTAATTCATTCATTATTGTCTTCAGAGACCGGGACAAGTAGACTCGAAGTTGTAAATATAGAAAGAGCATTAAGGAGCAGAATTAAGGGGAGAACAAGAAGGGGTCTTTGTTTTCCGTGGCCCACTGGCGTCATAATCCACTGTAGCTGTAACACGTCATCATGAAAATCCACGGATATAGAAGGAGAGAAATAGAAAGAGAAAGAGAGTGTGCGTGTGTGTGTGTGTGTGTGTGTGTGTGTGTGTGAGAGAGAGAGAGAGAGAGAGAGACCGAGAGAGACCACCATGGGAGATAGTTTCTTGTTTCTGGACTTGATCCCTTTTCTTACAGCCCTACAACAACCCTACAGCCTCCTGGCTCGCCACTGTTTTTTTGCTTCCTCTGTCAGTGAGAAACGGCAACGAATACCGCGATATTTCGCAACCGCTGAAACGAGAACTATCAATTTTCATTCATCGTTGGCACTGAAGGTCTAATCTGATTATAATGTTCTTTCGCTTGAGCGAAACATGGAACGATACTTGTTACCTTAGCTGGTTTGTAGCATACTCCAATACGACTTTACCGACCTACGACATGTCGGTATTCCAGGATCATTGAACATCACTTATCACAGCAAATACCTCCTACGTTGAAGATCGAGAAAATAGAAAATTGAATACCCGTGGTTTCCGTTCTCCATCCGATAGGATGTTCCTTGGATTTATATTTGAAACTTGAAGCTATTTTATTTTATGACAGAATGATAGTTCTACGTGATCGAAAGGTGCCCCGATGTTTTTTATCGACATGCATTTGCTATATGCCTCTGGATCAATAAAATATGTTATAACAATTTGATACTCTACTTTAAAAAGTAGCTTGATTTTAAAGTAGAGAGCCGTAATCTGAGAATTGAAGAAAAAAATCGTAAACGCAGTCCAGTTGCATGGTCGGTATCACATAATGATATCAATTATCGTAACCAATCCGAATACAGGACTTTTTATTATTTGACAGTGAAGCATTAAGTTACCGTAATAATGAATCTCCTTGAGAATCACGTGGGATGAAAATATCCGAATCAATGCCTAGCAATAAGGAATGATGCCATCATATCGGGAGTTAGCATGCCAACCTAAGTAAGATGATCATTCACTGATCGAATAAACCCACAATTTAACGGATGACACAAATCCAAAGGCATCCCATCGCATACGGGAGCAAAACGTTTTCTCGATATTCGACGTAGGGCTAGAGTTTGATTGGCGAAAAGGGATGATTAATTCTCTTCGAGAACCAACGTCTTGTAGGTCACTGAACAAAGAATATAGGCTTGAAATCTGCAAGAAAAATTAGCTAAACAAAACGGTATAGCCCAATGTGAAAGAATCCGATGTCTAGTTGGAATCTCGGAGAGGCCTGCAAACAGCCAATACCACATTATGTGTATCATCAAAAATCTCCCTAAAAACGGTAGAACTTCTCTTGAAAACATGTTTCAAAAAACGCATAGTTTCGGAAGTATCTGCGTGGAAAGATTAAAATGGTCACCCTGTATACGCTCATATATAATTAGATACGCATATTATCAATGGCCACTGCGCTCTTGGGTAAACGACACCGTGGCTTGACTTCGTTTGGCTTACGGCTGACCGAGCCACAACCGCAGCGTCACGTTGATCCCGATCGAGGCTTTTGTGAAACAACACGCGGTCATTCCCTCTCCAATACATATAGGAAACGCTGGCTCATTATGTTATGTTGTATTTTGCTAGTATTTACGTTCAGCGTAATGCCGAATAAGCCTGAGAAGTTGTCGTTCGTCTGTCGTTTAATTGATGAGATCCATACGCGGTCATTGCAGCACCGCGAAACGAGCAACATAAAGGCTCGTTAATAATTTATCGGCAGTACTGTTTAACAATTATTCATTGAGCCGAGCTCCCGTAACGATGATGCCACAGCAGCAACGATAATAACAGCTGAAATAATAGATAGCAAATTACAGCAGTTATCATCAATGCGATGTCAATTCCCTCGGGTAACGACGATTCATCTGACAGCAGTGATTATTAATCAGTGGCTTTTCAATTAGGGAGATGAGTCATTGAAATAAACCGCAGATAAAAGTAAAAACGAGGCTTTTTATCAATTGTATGACTTCGCAATGATCGCTTTGACCGCAACGGACTTGCTGTCTCATGGCAAGTGTCATCGTTCCAGTGTGTGTCTTTTGTGTTGTACCATGCCTTCATGGGCATGGTTCTCCTTTCCATTGCCCCTTAACCTTTTCGTTCTCGGGCCAAGATCTTTCCTCTACAATTACTATCTCGTTATACGATCCAAAAATGTTATCTTTATTTTATACTTCTATTCCGGAAAGCTCCCCGTTGCCTCGCCATTTTTTCGATGTCTGAGCCAACAATCCAGCAAATGTTCTCATTTGTCTTTCCCCGTTGCGGCTCATAGTCTGGCGTATTCTATTTACCCGGTTTCTCGGCGCGCGACTGCTAAAAGACGATGCTCTTAAACTCATTAGAATTATGGTCACTCGGTGTGCCTTCTTTTCCACCATCCAACTTGTATTACTTTCTCTCTTCTCTCTACTGTGCTCACCGCTCGTTGTTCCTGGGGGAAAATAAAGTCTGACGTAACTCGCTTCATTTTCCTCGTTCGCGTCGACATTACCGCTACTTCCTGCTTTCCTGTGATTGCAATGGAAAAACCGGAAAAATTGTTTCGAAAAATCCTCCGGTCCTCCGCCGCTACTGAGATTCGCTCGTGAGCTTCGGGAAATGGTCCAATTACGACCGCTAATTAAAGAACGGAGATAGATGGAAATATAAATGGAGAACAAGTGAAGCGAACTGTGGAGCGAGAGGGAGAGGACGTGGCGGAGACGCTGGATAAACAAAGCCGAGAAAAACGAGCAAAAAAAAGAATGAGGAGATGCAAGCCTAATGGAAAACAATTTGATCACCACTTATCGACGTTCGATGTTGGTAAGTGCGATGTTTCCTTCGATCACGAATAACTCGGTCGAAAATGGTTGTACGTCAATTAAGGCCTTTGGCCACAGTAACGGGTATAAAATCATGTGCGAATTTAACAATTTTTTTTCGTAAGAAAAATGCATTCACTCGTAAAATTAATTACACATCTATTTATTATGAATATCAAGCTGTTAGAAAAAATATATATATTTTTTGTCGATGTACAAAATGGCCGACTACTCGTAACTTTTCGAAAGAGCTTTTTTTCCAATTGGCGTGACAAATAACTTCAACAATTTTCATGCGATTTACTTCAAACTTAAAAGTTATGTTCCTAATTGCATTTCGCAGAGAAGTACGTACGGAATTTCTGATTAATCGGAAACTTTTCATTTTATGAGCAGTTTATGAGCAGTTATAACGAAATCTTTCACTGAAAATTCATTTCTTAAGTTCAAATCCCTATAGCTTTTGAATAAAACAATATTTTTTAAATTCCGTTCGTACTTCTCTAGGTACTCTAACGCAGATTGATGAAACCTTTTGTTTTTTGTTCTAGGTAAAAAATTGTGGATGCTAAATATCACGCCGCGGAGCGCCTAAAAAAAGATAACAAAAGAAAATATTAATATCGGCCATTTTGTACATCGAAAAAAAAAAATTTCTCACAGCTTGATATTCATGCTAAATACATGTATAATTAATTTTGTGAGTGGATCACGTTTTCATACGAAAAAAATCGTTAAATTCGCACATGATTTTATACCCATTACTGTGGCCTGAAGCCTTAACAAAAGAGGAAATAATGAGAAAAGTCGTACAATAAGTAAGATTAGATTAGAAACATTTTTATTAAGCCGTGCAGGTCTCCAAAGTTGATGGAAACTTTTGCGAAGTTTTTTTCTCGTCTCGCCGAGTAGAAATTGTGCTAGACTGGCTGAGTTGCGACCTAATAGCTGGCTCGGCCAACTGAGCTCATACGAACTGACCAATGACTGGCTTGCTATGAGCGAGTAATATTCTGAATGCTTTGTTATCAAGCCCTTGTCTAGTCACTGCCCAGCCGATGTCGGTCACAAATGACAAAGTGAGGTTATCTTACCACGTGTAGTTCCATCGAGCGAATGACTCATGGCTGGCTAGCCAACATGAGTTTCAGATGGCTTTGCAAAAGAAAATAATTCTCAAATGGGGGTTTCTCCATGACCTAGCCAAGGTCATGGCGACATATAAGCAAAAGGGTGCAATGATGAAAATAACGTGCAAAACCATCACGAAAAAATAAACATATGCCCGCAAATTTTCTTTTATTTCATCGTCACCTAAGTCTTTCTTCCCAGCCACTAAATGAAAAAAACTAGGTCATTGTTAGGTCAGAAATATTATAAGGCCGTGAGATATTCTTTCTACGTAGTCACCGTCTAACTTTTTGTATCCAGTCACTAGATGACCAAAGCGTTGCAAGGCTGGGTAGTCAATAGCTAAAACGGCTAGCTAATGGCGATTCGGAACATAACTTTACTAGCGTATGGCTAGGTGTTGATGAATTACGCATTCCCCTCGGGTCTTTGTTCTTGAAATAAAAGTTACCCTGGAAAAGGAAAACTGATTAATCGCTGCTTCAGAAACTGAATGCTTCAAGTTCAAGAACGCTTATTTCAGAACTATTTGACAGTAATTATTTGCGCAAATAGTAACATCAAAGTGCTTTGAAAACGAGGAACATAACGATCCTTGAAATTTCAACACTACCGCATGTTGAAATATCATAACCCATTGAATCGTGGAATGTGCTTCAAAAGGTCGTGTACCCGGCCCCCATTACTTACCCTCCAATGATATTGAAGTGTACGGAAGCTGGCTTGAACGACCGTGTCTGAATGTCATCAATTAAACGAGAGACATCGTTGGAATGCAACGAAATTTTTTTCTTTCGTGTTGCCCAATTTTCTGGCACAACATTTAGGCTCTCAAAATCACTGAAATCTTTCTCAAGATCCTTATCATAAACCCATAACGTACATCTGCAAAAAAAGTTCAGAATATAATAAAAATAAAATATAAAATGAAAAATAAATAAAAAAAAGTATTCTCGTTGCATTCCAACGATGCAAACTTCAGTACTACGGTTTCCATGACCAACTGGACTGCATCCTCGACAGTAGCCCATCGGTGAATTTCTTTCTCCCTCTCTCCCTCTTTCTCGTTATGCCATCTTGAGAACGTTCTCGAAATTAATTGCGTCGTTAAATTAAAAAAGGCCGTTGATTCCGGTCCCTCGAGTGCGCCAATTCCCAGAGAAACAATATTTTTTTTTTTTTTCGAAATGTGTTACCAAGCGCATACAAACAAACATCTCGACCTGGTCCCGGCAGAATGCTCCGGAGAAGGAGAGTCGCTGCGGGAGGCCTCGAAGTTTCTTCTTGGGACGCGTGCTCCACTCGATATCGATCTTGCGGCACGCGACTATGAAACTCGCTCACTCAACGAGCGAAAACGGGTGGGTGGGCAAAAAGATTCGCATACACGTATATACAGATATGTGTATAATACCGGAGTGTGTGGAAAAAAGATGGAAGGAGCAAGATCGCGCTCGCTAAGTGGGAGGTTCGTGGGGATTTCCAGGCTGCTGCTCCAAGAATAAAAAAGCAGGCAAGATCGGATGAGAGAAAGAGAGAGAGAGAGAGAGAGAGAGAGAGGGGGGGGGGGACGGAAACTACGCTTCCACGGTCGATTACGAACAACGGCGCTGATGACGGTAATATAGTAATAATGATTGTGTAGCAAAGACCGTGCATTTTCCAAAGGAGGTAAAAAACCCAGGGATGTGGGTTGTTGCATAGGGGTTGTAGAACCAAACATTCACGTATTAAATTGAGTGGAAGGGCACACACACATATATCCTTGACTCTCCCTCTCTTGCCCTCAGTGTTCCTCTCCGGTTCTCTCTCTCGTGTT
Source organism: Ophion obscuratus (assembly GCA_964007375.1). Taxonomy (NCBI): domain Eukaryota; kingdom Metazoa; phylum Arthropoda; class Insecta; order Hymenoptera; family Ichneumonidae; genus Ophion; species Ophion obscuratus. The sequence continues at coordinate 42,773,101 of OZ023312.1, forward strand.
CGTGGCAGGAATCGTACCGCGGCTATTATTGCTTTAATTGCGGTAACTCGGCATGCATTTGGCTTATCCGGCGACCACACCGCGCCTCTGGCATAGTAATTATTTCGTGATTGTGAAGCAGAAGCGACCACATCGCATTCCGAATACCCATCGTAAGTGTCGCCCGCCTGGCGTAGCAACCTTTCCACAATGAGACAAACAAGCGCGATTCCCCAACGTTCCCTCGTCTTATTGTTATGACCGTCGTTCGAATCATCGTCACGTACGGGAAAAACCAATCAAAAGTTCCAATACTAGAATATCGTTTGACGTGAGGGATTCGGTGAAAAACTGTTCTGATGACGCGTTTGGAGTCATTGAAGATACAGCGTTGTGGAGTGAACGAGTGCAGCGATACTCAATGGGATTACTCAGTCGCTGATGTAGGTATGTATTCCCCTAGACTATGGCAAATATAGGGCCGGAGGTTTGCTGTTTCTTAGGGCCCATATAGGGTCGCCGGTCGTCACAAAAATTCCAGCATTCAGCCATTAAACGGTTTGCTAATAATCAGCCAATAATTCGTCGACCAGCATTGGGGTACTGTAGGCGGATGAACAGCTGGCCAGATCTATGCCAGCCATTGGTGGTTTGTTTTTGGGCGTTTTGCAGGTCGTTAAACTGTAATAATAACACGTAAAAACGAGGGATAAGGTTTCGAAACGCATATCCCGCTGATGGAGCTGAAATTTTGCACAGACCTTCTTTTCAATATTCTAAGAGAACCTTTAAAAGGATATTGGCGAATAGCGATAGCTTTCGATATATAGTATATTGAAAGTTATTTATTGTACTGCGCTCCTACTTTACTAAATAAACCGAAACAAACCCATCCCACATGGCAAGTGATATGCACGTACGGGCGAGCACTGTTTGCCAGGAAGCAACGAGGCCGGAGGAGTAGGGTATCTATCGGATGTATTGATAAATTCGCATGGCGTGAAATAATAAACTTTACAATGCGATATATCGAAAAATATTGCTAGTCGTCAAAAATCCTTTACGGGTTTCTCTTAGGACATTGAGAGGAAGTTCGGTGGAAAATTTCAGCTCGATCAGAGGAGCATGCTTTTCGGAACTTCATCCAAAGCGAGCGAGTTATTTTCATAGCCTAAATGGACCAAAAAAATTGTCGGTAAACTTTAATGTCACGAATAAAAGTATCGGCATAAAAGCAAGGAACGAACAAACGAAGGATTCTGCAAGTGTTAGGATGGCTAAGTGGGTAGGGTGCTCAACACTAGAACGAAAGACGTACGTTCGATCCCGATGATAGGTAAAAACTTGAACAATGCAGAAAGCTTTTTTAATGCAGGTATTCTATGTACAAGGACATAGAATGTATGTAAAGTATAAGAAAACCAAAAAGATACTACTAGGATTTTTATATTCAGAATTTGTAAATTTTGTTTTTCATTTCCGGCAGAAGATCCGGCAGCTATTGCTGGGCCAATATGCATGCATGGTTTGGATCTGGCCCGCTTATATAGCCATTACCGCGCCATCGTTTTTTCTGTGGCAACCAGTCGTGGACTGTTACTGCGCCGATTGTTAAACCCTATCTGGGGGGTTGGAGAAGAGTCCATTGACAGCAGGGCGGGATAGTTCAGATGAAGGCTGTTTTTTATTTTTATTTTTGAAAGCGAATGTTTCGGTGATTTGTTAAAAATTGTTAGCTTCGAATACTGGCTCCGTCGGGTACGCGGTTGTACCGCGTATACATAAGTAGTTTGAATTTATACATTCATATCCTTCAAGATATACATCATTACAGCGGACGCTGTAGGGAAGCTCGGTGGCGCTGCTTTTCCCTCGACAATAACTACATTTAATGGAAAAACGTTTTCCACATTTGCATCATGGACATATAAAAGGCGCAGGGTGTATTCGTGACTTGAGATTTTCTGTACTCTCGACCTCCTTCCGGCGCGTCCTGGCAGACGAGGCGGCTGAATACCTCGTCTGTCGCACATTGCACAAGCAGATTTTGACTTCTTCATTTCCCACTCTTTGGTTAGGTTGGTCGCTGCGTTCTTTTTCTCCCTGTATGCGCTTCGAAGTAAAACCTCCCGAGGTGAAAATACACAGATGAGAGTGTCAACGGCAACAGAGAAGGATAAACGTGTGCCGTGTAGTACATCGTGGTAGGGGAGAGTGGGGCACAATGCGCCATGGGCTACTGTGGGTCACGTATATGTGCACGTTTGCGGTGCGTAGGTAAATGCTGAACGTTTCGTGGTGGACAATAAGCTGGAACGAATATCGCCGGGCAGCGATAAACTACAAGAACGGTTTGTAAAAAATAAAAAATAAAAAGATACAAAAATGATGATACATTTGGATTCCTGGGGCAAAAATCATTCTGGTGCAAGGAAAATGTGACCACTGATGTTATTTTCCTTGGCTGTACATGTTTTTGGTCATGATTGATGGAGCAATCATCCATGCCTCGCTTCGTGTCGATGTTTCGTTACTTTTGGGTCGAAAAGCAATCAATTATTCCGATAAAATGTGGTTTGCTACCAGTGGGATGCCATGCACCATTCAGTTGTTAGCCAGAATGTGTCATCACTTGACATATGGTTTATCACAACGCTGCGCTCAAGGCTTGTACATGACTGTTATTTTCACTTTTAGATAGTAGCGACCAGTAGAATGTTACACGTGGAAAATGCATCAAAGTTTAACAAAATGGAGAATTATTTGCCACGGAGACGATAGCGTAGAAAGCAAATAAAAATGGTCTGGAGCAAAGGTAACTTGTCAAAGTGATATCTTTCAATTTTTCTGCGATATTGAGATGAATAAAATGTGATAATATCGTTACATTTGCGACGAATCGATCAAATTGTATACCAATCTAAAGTATTATAAAGCGAAAATATCCATTCATATGAAACGAATAGGTCAAATATCTTGTTGTTAATGAATCTTCTTATAAATGAATCTTTTTATGATTAGATCAAGACATTTTATGAAAATCGGAAATGCCGTAATTGGAATCGTATCAGAGCAATTCGATATAAGGCCTGCGACCACAATTGAAGATATAATTGGAGCTTGAATGATACTCTCAAAGAAGAAGATGAAAGCGGATGTCAGCCTTTCGCAATCAAACCGCACAGACATCATTCAAAAAGGCAGAAGTATGGTGAAAGATGCAGGAATTTCTTTGAAATGTCTTTAATCCATGCAGAAATTTTGACCGGGATACTCTATATCCGATCAAATCCCGATCAGGATTTGTCATGGATTCCCCAAAACCGGTATCCCGGTTAGAATCCAACTTGCATCAGTATCGGCATATGTACGACAACGATGGCATCATTTTGAAAATTTTGGCGTCACGTGGATTTTCTGTATTACTATGGAATTCCTATCTATAGATAGGAATTTCTGTCTATAGATTCCTATCTATAAAATTCCTATCTATAGATAGGAATTACATAGTAATACCGAAAATACACGTGATGCCAAAATTTTCAAAATTATGCCATCGTCGTCGTACATATTCCGATACTGATGCAAGTTGGATTCTAACCGGGATACCGGTTTTGGGGAAGAAGTCTCTGTTTATACCCACCGACATGTCGGTGGGTATAAACATGTATTTAAGACAAATGAAACTCAAATTCACAATGATTAGATTAAAATTTACACCAACCGTGAGTTCTTACGTATTTCGAGAGAAAACATTTCGTCGAGGCAAATAAATTTTTGCAAAAAAAGTTGTTAGTTTCAATTATTACATTATAAATATGAAAAAAATCACAAAATGAGTTGTGAATTTCCTCAAGTTGAAGAAAATAAAAATCGAATTCACGACAGTTATATTAAAATTTACACCACAAGTGTAAACGTATTTTGAGAGAAAACATTGTGTTGAGGCAAAGAAATGTTCGCACAAAAAGTTATGAGCAAAAATTTCTTTGCCTCGAGGCAATCTTTTCTCTCAAAATACGTACGAACTCACTTTTGGCGCAAATTTTAATCTAATCGTTTTGAATTTGATTTTAATTTGTCTTAAATACGAAAAAATTCACAACTAATTTTGTGAATTTTTTTGTATTTATAATTTCTTTTCAATACATTTGCATTCATAGCTTTTGATGTGAATTTTTTTTAATTCACATCAAAATCTCGCGATGAGCGCGATCTGCTATAATAAATTTAACATGTCATAATTCCATTTTTGACATTTTATTTCAGCCTGTATTCACCCGTGATCCTTCCCAGATTCCCCAATGATTCCATGGGGAATCTATTTAGAGTCATTAAAGGATCCGGTTCTGGATCTCTAATGGAATCCAGTTTACGGATCTTACATTTAGTATTCGAATCTGATCCGATATCGGACTAGATCCCGACTGGGAGCCCGGGATACAAGTCAGAATCCAGCTGTATCCCTGTCAAAATTTCTGCACGGGAAGGCGTTAGGCCTCTCGATAGGCCAAAAAAATAGGCTTTTTGGGGATTTTTTTTTTCTCAGAAAAACTACAAAACAAATCGATATTACAAAAAGGGTGTTCATCATACATATCAGTATGATGTATGATGAATTTTGTAAATGGCTGAATTTTAGTAAATGGCTGAATTTTGCAAATGGCTTAAGTATGATGAATTTTGAAATGACGGCTGCACAGCGTTTATCTCAAAACTGCACTTTCTAATTTGGCCGGAAACATAACTCAGACAATTTTTAACCGATTCACTTGAAATGTTGAATAGATCTTGAAAAATACATTGTCTATGGAAGAACGTAGGATTTTTTTTTATATTGCATAGTTCATTTGTTATTGACGATTATTTGACGAAACTTTTCACTTTCCCAAAATTTGCCTAAAAAATCGTCAGATAATTGTTAATAACGAATGAAGTATGCAATATAAAAAAATCCTTCGTACTTCCATAGAAAATATTTTTTTCAAGATATTTTCAACATTTCAAGTGAATCGGTTGAAAGTTGTTTGACACGGAGCATCCCTCAGGTGACACCCGTCGATTTTGTTGAAATTTGGATATGTTATAAAGCACGGGATAGTAAGCGATACGTATTTCTTTATCGGCGGAAAAACGGTTTTAAGAGGTGAAACCACCCCTTAATATAGGGGTGGTTCACCCCTTAATATAGGGGTGGTTCACCCCTTAATATAGGGATGGTTCACCCCTCAATTTTTTTTGCAATGTCACTATAGTGGATTTTTCATTGCTTCGGATTAGAAGAATTTCCGTTTTCGTTTCATTAAAATCGGTGGACTCCTTATGTGTGACACTGCTATATTACCCCTAGCGATGCCTTCTTTCGAGGGATGGTTTCACCCCTCAAAACCGTTTTTCCGCCCATAAAAAAATACGTATCGCTTACTTTTCGGTGCTTCATAACATATCCAAATTTTAACAAAATCGAAGGGTGTCACCTGAGAGATGTTCCTTGTGAGTTGTGTTTCCGGCCAACTTAAAAAATGCAGTCTTGAGATAAACGCTGTCTAGGGTAGATAATTTATACAATAATTTTTTTTGAAGCGCTTAATTTCAAATTGCCGGCATTTTGAAATTAAGCACTTAAAAAAAAAATTATTGTATATAGTCACTGGTATGTATGATAAACACCCTTCTGTAGTCTCGATTTATTTTGTAGTTTTTTTTGAGAAAAAAGTCCCCAAAAAGCCTATTTCTCGGCCTCTAGAGTGGCCTAAGGCCTTAAGGCGTTACCCCCACTTGTAGCGCAAAAAGGCCTTTTTCATGAATTTTTTTAAAGAAAACTACAAAACTTTTTTAATCGATCAATATACCATCTTAAAGAACACATCTTGAAGAACTTTCAGTAATTTTTTTATTGAAAAATATTACATTGTTTAGTGGCAAATGGCCGTCAGTGAAATAATGTTTTTATATACACGGTTTGCGGTGACCAACATTGCGGCGAAGTGGATCATCTGAAAAAAATGCGGATGGATTTAGTCAAATATAAGTATAAACTAGTCTTTAATCGAAGGATTTTAAAAAATATTCATTTTTCACAAAATGGCGGACAGTCAAAGTTAATGGTTCGATTTTAACGAAAAAAAACGGCCGTTTTTTGGCTATAAAACGGCCATTTTTTTCGAAAAAAAAAATCGAACTATTAAAGACTACAATTTTATGTATTAAATAAGCCTGCAAAATTTCAAGAAGATCGGTTCATTAGTGTTCGAGTAATCTTGGTCACCGACTTCAGAAATGCCATTTTGAGAAAAACGCGTTTAAAGTTTCAATTTCCGGTCGTTTACACAACGGATTTTTCTCTTTCAACGCTCATATCTCAGTCAATTTTGTTCGGATCGACTTGAAATTTTCAGGACATATTCTCAGATACTTATACTTCAAAAAAATGCAATAAAAAAATCGATTTTTTCGCAATCGCAAGTGGGGGTAACCCCTTAAGAGAAGCTTTTCGAGAATAAACGAGTCACAAAGGAGAGAGCTTTGAGCGACAACCGAGTACGCTGCGAACCGATACTCCAACTTCCATCGCCAACGATAAACACATGGTATCACAAAGAGGAGCGGAAATAAATGACGGGGATGAAGATATGGTTGTGGAGAAGCTTTGAAGAATCCTGAATGGGTAGCAGGACGTGAAACAGGCAATTTTTTTCGACGGTAATCACACGAAACGAGTACCGACACGGGACTCCATAAGGAACCGCTTAAGTCCGCCAAGGCGATTCTTCCAGGCCGAAGTGGCCCCTTTCGTGCCATTATTTCAAAGACTTTTCCGCGGCTTAAGCTCATGCTTGCAAGCTCTAGCTCCCAGCTTCGTAGGATGCTGCTCTACCGGTTCTTTTCCACGCCCTTCCTCACGACCAGGAAAACCGATCTCTCGCTCTGTCTTCCTTGTAGCCCCCCCCCCCTCCCCCCCCGCCGGGGAGTTGAGCCGTCCACCCGGTCACCCTTTCCCGCAGTTGGCCACAGTTACCCTCTTTAATTCTCCGGCGTTATACGCTTCTCGCACAAATTAACCCGAGACGTTTATAGACGTTGCTATTCCTCTTACCCTAAGCGCCTTCAAGCACTTGATTTTTTTCCTTCCGATCTGCAGCTAACGGACCCAAAATCCCAGTGGCGTATATATTCATCGTCAACAACGAATATGGCAATTGTAAGAGAATATGGTGATACAAGTGTTGATGACGTTTACTTGAAACATCATCCTATGATTCGTTGGAGAAGCATATTCGTTGTTCAGCATATAAGATGAATGTTGATTATCAAGGCAGACTGCGATGTGATAGGCTTTGATGGGTATCGCACATAACCTTATCGACATCCTGTCGGTGAATGATCCCACGAGGGAACAAGCGTCGATTCGCCTAGCTTACATTACTTAGAACAGCGGTCCTCAAACTTTTTTGGCTACGGAAGCCTTTTGACACACTAAATATTTTACGGAGTCCTAAAATGAGCAAAACCTGGTTTTATGTTTATTTTTTAATGAAAATCGGGGGATAGTACGATATCCGGGGCGCCAAGATTTGACCGTTGATTTTTGATATTTGAACCAAAATAATGAGGATTTCAAGAATAAAAAAATTGCCGTTTTATAAGGAAGTTTGTATAAGGAATTATGATGAATAAGGAAGCTTTCATTATAGCTCCTTTTTATATCATCATAATAATTTTTCCATCATAATTAAAAGAATTATGAATAAGGATCCTTATGAATAAGGAGGTTTATAAGGAATTATGAATAAGGAATTATGAGTGCTTTTAGCGGTAATTGGAAATACGCCAAAATTCATCGATTGTTGTTGGCTCATGGGTACAATATCTTTATTTTATCGCAAATAATAGAAATTGACCGGGTGAGCTTCAAAAAGTATTTTTTTGTTTGGGTGTGTTTAGTGGTATTACATAAATACCACCAAACGTAGTATTTATATGATTTTCAACATAAATTCCAAGATTATAATGTTTTATTTATTCATATTCTCTGTTTATTTATAATAATAAGAATTATTTCATATAATTACCACATCAAATTACTGAACGGTATATTTTACCTAAGCTTAGAGCTTTACACATCCGCAGAGGGGTGAACCGTATGCTTTTAATCCTTCAACGGACTCCTAGCGATTAAAAGTACTACTTTGCTCTCTGTCTAGTCGCACTTGAGGCATTCCACGTCACTTCAGCCAGTAAAAAAAAATCCACAAATAATTTCGAAATATCGCGTTACTTTATTGAAAAATATTCACCGAGTGTCGACATTAAAAAAATAATTCTGACGTTTTTCCTCGTTGATTACCATTTTTTAAATATTTTTCCATTCAAATGGGCGTATCTTTGGCAGGATTTGACGTATTTACATTCGCAAAAAACAGAATGTGCGTCTTTTTCTAGCCTTCCAGAAAAAAATTAATTTGGATTTTATTGAACAAGTCGAACGTCTGTTTCAGGGCAAAATGTGCGAAAATATTTTTTTTCTCAAGGAAAGACACTCGTTATTTTATTTTTAAGAATTTCCCCAAATTGTGAATACGAAAAACGGATTTTTGGTATTTTTTTATATTATGGGATTCCCAAACACCGCGAAATAACAGCTATTTTTGATTAAACGTTTATGACATATATGTCATATGTATTGGAGCCTTGGAGTGCTCCACACTCCTCGATCGAATATTAATAAAAAAATAAATAAAAAAAAAATAGCTGTTACTTCACGGGGTTTAGGAATCCCATAATATAAAAAATACCAAAAATCCATTTTTCGTATTCACAAATCGAGGAAATTTAAAAAAATAAAATAACGTGTGTCTTTCCTGGAGAAAAAAAAATATTTTTGCATATTTTGTCCTGAAACAGACGTACGACTTGCTCAATAAAAACTTAATTAATTTTTTCCTGGAAGGCTATAAAAAGACGCAAATTTTCGTTTTCTACGAATGTAAATACGTCAAACCCTGCCAAAGATACAGCCATTTGAAAGGAAAAATGTTAAAAAGTGGTAATCAACAAGAAAAAAAGTCAGAAATTTTTTAAAAATTTCGACACTCGGTGAATAGCTTTCAATAAAGTAACTTGATTTTTCAAAATATTTGTGGATTTTTTTTACTGGCTGAAGTGACGTGGAATGCCTCTCTTATAAGCGGGGAAACGTAGCAGTGGTATTTAAAATACATTTTTGGCTTCTGAGACACTGTTGAAACTATACATTTCCAAGTTATCTTGCCTGATGTTGCCTGAAATTTTCAAATTCGAAAAAATCGTAATTTTCAATAACCATCGAAAAACTCTAATTTGAACGCAAAATAAGCGAAATATCAACTTTTACCACTCGTCATATTTTGTTGATTTTTCCTCGATAACCCTATATTCACCGTCAAATCTTGGCGCCCCGGATATCGTACTCTTGCCGAAAATCGTACAAAAATGGGTACTTTACATAATGTATCAATTCCACTGTAAATTGACGGAATTATTTCCATTTATTGGGAGATATGAAGTCGTTTTTTTTTTCGGCGGAGTCCTAGCAGAGGTCTTGCGGAGCCCCAGGGCTCTTAGAACATGGTTACGTCTTCCTGACGCTTATAGCTCACGTTACCTGATAGTGCGTAACAATCGAAACTGGTTTCGAGTGCAATGAGCAAAGACGTTCAATGAAATGACGTGAAGAAGGAGAAGAAAAGAAACGCACAATACCGTCAACGAATAAAAGAAGAGAAAAGAACGACTGTACTTAAAGTGCGCAACTGAAGTAGCCACGGGCCTTTTTATCACATTGCTTCCTTGGTGTATTGGCGCTATTTTTTTTTACGGCTGTGTACACACCAGCACACTGCTGCTGGTATTATTCCTCATAAAATGGAACGCCGGTATCAGCGCAATTTCTTTCTTTTTAACGCCCCTTCGCGCCATTTTGGTATCGGCAGTCGAGTCAGTATTACGTCGATGCCAGCAGAATGCGTTGTTCTCCGGCTATAAATTTCAGGCTCGTCATTATTCGCCCCGATCCCGACATGCATGATGCACCAAACGGCGGTTTGGCCCGGGGAAAAGGCCGTTGCGATTTCTGGTGCATATACAACGGTGGAAGCAGCGCGCGCATCGTGATATCGTAAAATTCGTGCTCACGTCGTTCTTTGCCTCCCCGCGGTAAACTCGCCGGGCCTATAAACTGCGGCTCATCTCGGAATCTAGCTCCTGTATACACGTACAGGAGAACGCTGGAGCAGTTTGGCCAACGCAGTCTGCAGTCTAGGGAAAACGTGCGGTATTCTCACTGCAGAGATATTTCGGCATAAACATACGCGGGATATGCAACAAAATGAACGTTGCAAGAAGGAGCGTTTATCGTCGCGTGGATTCCCCGCAGACGGATAACGCTGGTCTCATTCCATGGGGATTGAGGGAAAAACGCTTGAACGAGGAAGGAAGACGGAAGAAAAAAGAGTGTGAAGGGGGGAAGGAAGGAAGAGAGGCGGTCAATGTCTATCGTGTCAATGGTGGCTTATTGTCCGTTGACGGCATGTAATTATATCCGACTGATGTAAAGTTGATGACTGATCTACAAAAGACAGTTGGCCTTTAAACGGTAGTATGGAACAATGACGTCGTCACGTACAGCATGCAATGTACACTGAGACAAAAAACTAATTGAATCAGAAAAATATATTGGTTGATCCAAATATATGTGCTGCTGCGGAGTGCCACCGATATATGAGATTGTCACAATACTATAAAATATTGGAAAATGTGATTGATTTAAATAACATATGATTTTATTTGAAAAAGCTCTTCTGTTCTCTGAATATCTACATTATCCTTCAAATAAAATTATATTTTATTGAAATCATTCTATATACAGTCCGTAGATGTAGGGATGAAATAATAAAGCGGTGCTACAACACTTTTTATTTTGCACAAAAATATAATCAATAGAATTAATTATTTATTTACTGCATCGAAACGTATATGCCATGGGACGTAAGTTTTTCAATTTGTTTTAAATCTTAAATAAAAAGTGAGCATTAGAATGATTATCCATGATAATAGTGGAGAGAATATCAGATACCCAATGGAATATCCATGGAGAGAATATCAGATATGCAACTGATAAGAAAAGATACTATACTTTGATCTTAGCCACAGGCCAAGAAGCGATACTCTTTAGAGTTTCTCCGGCGTCCAAGTAGATTTTTGGTTCGCGCTACGCTTACGAGAAACGAGCGCGCGTGCGGCTTCTAGCGGTTACTCCGAGAACTACGGATTTCCTCACACCTATAATTTCCGTGGCGCTCGGCCATGATTTCGTTGAAGTTTTTCAACGAAATGCGCAAGAAACAAATTTTATTTTCGCTTAATTTTTTCACCAATTCAGACATTTGCTTAATATTTTTCAATCAAAATAAAATATTAATATTTTAACGAATAATGTACTTGGAAATCAATATCGGATGTGGTGAAAAAGTAAAATAACATATTTACTCAATAGAAATTTTATCTGAATCAAACGAGCGAAATTCAATGTTCTTGTTTACTCGAATCAACAATATTCATGTTATGAATTGAAACTCTTTTTTCGTTCGTTGCAGAAAATGCATTCAAAACTATATAATTTGTTCGCGATAATTTTTTAGACAGTTTCAATAATATATTGTTCTCGGCTAACAATATATCTTTTGAATGAAAAAAAAAACATTTAATTTTATCATGTTATTAAAGTCAATAGCGTTTTGTTTGGACTAATAAATCCGATTATTGACGCCAACAATTTTACAATTGAATCATCCAAATTTCATTCAATAACACCAATGATATTGGATCAATGATTTTTTTTCTCAGTGTAGAGCAATGCTTGCTTCAGTGATCTCAATTGCACCTTTGTATCATTGGTCTTCGTGCGACACATTGGAGCAACCCTATTCTTACGATTATTCATGCATGACTGAGCGATACGTACCAGTATCGTCTTGCTTCGGTGGGCTTCACGAATCTTGACACGATCCAGATATCCGGTCTACTAGGATCATACCAGGGCATAAGAGTCTCATGGTTTGAGCAGCATCCTCCGCAAAGCTCAGCTTAGGAAATTGCTTCTTGAGATCCCAAGGGGCCTCGAGAGACTATGCCATGAAATTTCTACGACTGCTCGCTCTTGCTTCGACCTATACCATTCCCCGGTGTCAACCGGTAATAGCCACTCGATTTTTTTAAGACGACATGAAAATTTCGAAACAATTGACCTTGAAGCCGGACGAGAAACAGGAAAAAAAAATATTCACCATTGATACATACACAATTAATTTGCCGGAGACGTGTAGGCGTTTGGGATAAAGGAAGCGTGTTCCAAGATTTCGGACGGGCGTCTCTTGCTGTGGTATTTACAGGAACATCACGCAAGTATCCGTTTTCGATTTTGGCGGGACTCATATATAGTATTTGATAAAGCATTGGCAACTATTAGAGACGTATTTTTTTATCCGCGGAAAAACGGTTTTAAGGGGGAAATCACGCCTCAGAGAAAGACGTGTCACCACTCAATTTAATTTTTTTCCCAATGCTTCTATAGTGGATTTTTTTTATCGCTTTAAATTAGAAGAATTTTGGTTTTTGTTTCCTTCAGATCGGTGGACTGCTTGTGAATGAAAAAATCATCCCTCAACATGCAATCATCCACTTGGCAGTACGTCCTCCAGCCATTGGACTCCAACTGCGAACGTCTTGAAGTATTTCTTTCACGAACCCGAATATTTAGCAATTAATTGATTTTCGTCTATAATCATGTAAAAATACATGCAAGTTTACTGGTGAAATTTGAAGCCGAGTTACCGAACTTTTAACGAATAATTACGACTCGAAAAATCATCCCAATCATCCGGCGCTTTATGCGTGTAAAAAACTCTCAAGATTTCCTAACGACAACAAAAATAAGGGGTTCACCGAATCATCAAAGAAAATATTGATGATCAAACACAGAAAAACGTGACTAGCAGAAGAATATCTGTAGCTGCAATTTTTAAAAGAAAACGAAAAAATGTCCGAATCTACCAAATTTGCGCGAAATTTTTTATTCCAGTTTATCATTGGGCATGATAATTGATTGTGACTTATTTTTGGTAAGCGCCACTGCAACTTATCAGATGATTTAGAAGGGCCCTCCTCACGCCCCCACAAAATACGGCCCTCCGCGAAAGGAATACCTTAAATCATCCTGTCCAACCGTTTTTGAGGGATATTCCGAAAAGCCTTCACGATTTTCTTCACCGGTCCGCTTCATAATGAGCCCGTTGTCATACTCGGACAACGTGCAGTGAAAATCGCGAATCATCGATAGTATCAGTTGAGCTAAATCAAACGACATCTAATTCATTGTAGATAGCATCAAAATGCAAAAATACTCGACACCTTATCTCCAGGTATGACATGCGAGATATGATATTTTCACTTGCTTTTCAGGGAGAGGCCTCACGGAAAAAAATCTTTATGCAGCGCGCGTAACTTCAGTTTTTTGTTCTCTCATCCCTTCCTATCTCGCTGATGATGGGGTTGCTCGTTGTTTCGCTCGAATTCATTTCACGCGTTATAATCTTTAATTAAGCTGAGTTTTCCGGGAGTGCATAATGCGGGGTCGTTAGACGGCGAGAATACCGAGGTAGTGGTGTGCGGATCT
>OZ023312.1:42786990-43188885 GCA_964007375.1 Ophion obscuratus
CGTCTCGTTAAAAATTACGAGGCAAGAAATATATATCCAGGTGTTACTCCTGCATCCTGCACACGTTCCCTGCGGAGTGTGTATTGTGCAGTTCTTCGTCTCTGTCCTCATATAAACCTCCATTCCTGAGGCCCAAAAGCAGCGACATTCCTCTCGTTTTTATTCCATCTATAGAGCCTCCATTTTTGAGTGAACGAGCTCGTATTTTTTCGCCACTCGTCATATCGTACAGTGCACTTGAGCCCGCAAAAGTATAGTGCACATTTGCACGATCATTGAGAAACGAGATCACAGAAAGGAGAGCGAGGTAGAATTCTGGTTGCGCACAACTGGTACGATCCAGGAGCACCTTTTCGCTGCCCTCGCGTTACGTTAAGGGGCTATACCAGTGTGAACGCTGAAAATTTGGGTGATTTTCGGGAATTTTTTGGATGAAAAGTACTCAATTAAATGTTTCGGAAAATTAAGAATATATTTGGCTATATTTGACCTATATTACTGCTGACATGATTCCGGCCGATTGAGTAGCTGAAACCGGAAAAGAAAAAAATGTCGTTAAACTGGAAGGTATTTCCTGTACTATGACGTAGGATTTTCGAAAAATATCCAAATCTAACAAAATGGCGTAGTTATGAAACAAACTCTGTCTGTTTTTTTCAATGTCAAATCATCAATTTTCATCTAATCAAAAATATCCTACGTCATTGTAGAGTAAATATATTCAAGAGTACTCAGTTCAAATTTCAAGTCAATCGGATAATTGCTCTTTGAGTTACAATGTCAGCAAATTTGAAAAATCTCATTTCGAGAAAAATGCGTTTAAAGATTTAACTATCGATTTTTGCAGGATAAAATAATATTGATATAAATTATATAAATAATAATGATATTCTTGAAAGTATAAACTGTTGAAAAAGACAACAAAGAAATCGATTTTTCAAAAGTGTCACACTGGTATAGCCCCTTAAACTCACGATACATACATAGGCATGTGTAGGTGCATTTTGAATCCGTTTTATACACATAATGTTGGCTATCAGCAAATCTGACTGTTTCGTGGACGATCGTCCGAATTTTCGGAAAATCGTTGATTTCGGAGTCAGCATGCTTCTGTAAACGGCCCTTGTTCGCTAACGAGGACCCGAAGGTGATTTTAAAAACGTTGCGGTTTGGTTAATGTTGAGTACAAGGACAATTGGTTGCTATGACTACGGTCCTCGAAGTACAGCAGTCTGTGAAATCACGTTTCTGTATGTGCACACATACACCCGTATGAATATATAATGTTTCAAGGACTAGAGCGAAGAAGGAAAGGTTTGCACTTCTCGTCGTTTCCATATATCAGAAGAAGGTGCACCGTGTGGAAACTGGTTCGAAAAGTGGAAGAAGTGAGAAGTATAAGGAGACGAAAGGGTAGTCGAGAATAAGATTGTCTAGATGCACGGAAATGGATCCGTCGCTGCTTCTTTGCTCTTGTGCCTCTACGTCTTCGATGTTTTCTTCAATCTGAGGTGTAAGCGATGGGAACGGAAAACCAGGGTAGGTTGGCACGCTAAACCTCGTCACAGCTGTCAAGTCTCTCGAGAGGGACGAAATACGCAGGGAAGCCTGCAGTTTCTATTTTAGTTGCGAAATCGTCCGATAAAAAGTGTGGAAGCTCTTGTATGAATAATACAGTGAGGGTGGCTAGGGAGTGCGTGATTGAGTCGGCTAACGAAGAACGAAACTTGCCAACGAAATGTATCGAAAAATTCGAATCGAATTACATTGTGATCGATAAAATATCGGGAAAATTGGGGCGTCCCGAACTGAAGCCATGTAAAAGGTGTCTCAAAATGACCTGACATTTTTATTTATTAATAAAACGTATTATTTATCCGAAAAGTACGGATATTTTTATTTCAATATTTGAATTTAATATAAGGTATGCCAATGATCCACAGACCATTTCGGAGCTCAAGAAAGCAATTGGGTGCGCATTTAATGAAGTAAGTCCGAAATGATGCCAAAATGTCATTGAAAATTTCGTCAAAACAGTGCACGTTTGCGAACAGGGAAGGGGAGGCCATTTATCGGATATTGTGTTCCACGCATAACATTTATGTTTGTACCTTATATTAAAATAGAAATATTCGTACTTTTCAAACAAATAATACGTTTTATTAATCAATTTAAATGTCACGTCATTTTGGGACACCCTATATCACACGCTTCGATCACTTCGAAATTTTGAATCCTAATTTCGACCAAACGATTTAAACAAATTTGAGATAAAATGTATTGTGTACATGCGATATTGTTGCAGAAAAAGCCCGATGGTTGACATTTGATCAAATTGTGGAAAAAAAATGATAGATTGTAGTTGCCATGGGTTGAATTGTGGATTATTAACTGATGCACCGAATTCATACACATTTTAAGACAGTTAGGACCTCGACAGTGAAAAAAAATACATTTTTAGCGTTGTTTCAACTGACGTTATGGAAAAATGACGAAGAAATTTTGGTGCAGAATTTTTAAACAAAACTAGCAAAATGGTACCAACGCAGCTCAAAATATTATCGACTATCCTGAAAATCTGGTGCATCAATCTTCTAGTGCACACTAGGGTGGCCCAAATTTGGGATCTTTTTTATTTTCCTATTTCTCACCATCCAATTATCTTCTTTAGAAAAAAAAATTGTCGCGGAAGCTGCGAGCGGTCAAAAAATACTTAGAGGTCGCTCAAGCCTCCCAAAAATTTCCAATTTTCATTAAAAAATCGATTTTTTTCGTCCACTTCTCACTCATTGAGTTTACGAGCTATAATTTTTAAATTAAACTCGCGAAAGCTCTAGTCGGCCAATGAATATTTAGAGGTCGCTGAAGGTTTTCGAGAATCAGAATTTCCGCCGAAAAATAAATCTCGCATGCACTATATTTCCTTGTAGCATATAAACAAAATAAACAGCGAAGTGTTACATTTTCTGAATAATTTATTATAGTCATTTGTAATTTCTATTTGAAGTCTTTAACAAATTTTGTACGACGAAGTACAAAATGTTGTGGAGTAAGAGTTGTTTCTGTTCTTTATCAATGGTTATTAACCAATTAGACCATTAACCAATCAACCAATTAGTCATTAACCATTGACGAATAACAGAAACAATTCTTACTCCAAGTCGTTGAGGATCATCGGCAAAGACTTCCAAACCACAGTAAAACTATCGTACAAAATTTGTCGAACACCCCAAATAGTAAATAAGACCTATAATACATATCGTCTAATTGGTGTTTGCTACAAATGATTATAATAAATCGTTCAGAAAATGTAACACTTCACTGTTTATTTTGTTTTTATGCTACAAGGAATTATGGTGCATGCGAGATTAATTTTTTTACGGAAATTCTGAACTTCGAAAACCTCGAGCGACCACTAAATATTCATTGGCTAGCTGGAGCTTTCGCGAGTCTAATTTTGAAGTTATAACGCGTAAAATTAATGGGTGAGAAGTGAACGAAAAAAATCGACTCTCTAATGAAAATTTGAATTTTTGTGAGACGTGAGCGACCGCTAAATATTTTTTCACCGCTCGCGGGTCCCGCGACGATTTTCGTTTTTTTTTTTTTTGTAAAGACGATAATTGGATGGCGAGAAAAAGGAAAAAAAATAGAGCTCAAATTTGGGCCACCCTAGTGCACACATAGGCACGCATCACATAGTTTGCGGCAGCTCGTGACTAAAAACTACGAAATTATGCAATACGAACGAACTTTCGCAGCGTGTGATGGAAGATACGTAGTTGAGGGGAGGGTAGCTGTTTGTACTTTTGAAAAATCGATTTTTTTGTCTTTTCTTATAGTTAAACACTTCAAGAATATAATCCCAAAATTTCAAGTCAATCAGAGCAAAACTCTCGAAGTTATTGACTATTTAGTCCCGCTCCTCTAAAACTGTAGCTCCGACTTGTCTGAATTTCAAACACGTTTTTCTCGAAACCACTTTTTCAAAGTCCGTGTTCACTGCCATTTGAAAACTACGTGACCGATTTATTTCAAACTTGGTACACACTTTTTACATATAAAATACCTCCCCCCCCAACGGTTAGTTTGAGATTTGTTTTTTACATTGAAGGAGTTTTCCACCCCCAAAATAGCGGAATTTTTAGTGAAAAATAGCACTTTTCACTTTGTATGACCACCAAAAATTTAGAAATGGGAAAAAAAATTATCAAAGACTGTTGGAAAGAGGATTTGATGATACTTTGACTAAATTTTAATGGTGCTTGATTTCAGGTAATTTCTAGCTGAGATACAGTAAACACCGCAAATCGTGTTTTTCCAAAGGCGTTGTAGGAAAAGCTTCGTCACCGGCTTGTTTGTGGACATTTTCGCGTAAAAATTTTACGGAATATTCTTGAAATGACACTTAACGATGTACAAAAGGTTTCAATAAATTTACTCTATCCATATAGATGAAAAAAATCGCAAAAAAGTGTTTTTTTTCACGCTGAAACCCCTACCCTTCCCTTAAGGTTTGATCGCACAGCCCTGAGACTTGGAATCTTGATTTAGTAAAGACCAGTAGTAAACGCATTTTTCAAACGATCGTGAGACTTCGGCCAAGAAATATACAAAGACACATATACTGAAAGCGTGTCAACTTGCAGCGGGGAAAGGTAAGCGAACTTGAAGAGACAAAGTATACGGTTGTAATAGCTTTTGGTAGTTTTGTTCGTAGTGGGTACACTTTGCAACTACGACACTGGCTTGCTCCGTTTTACTCCCACCGAGGCTATATTAGCCTCGCTTGTGTGTGTTCGAGACGAGAGTGTCTTTCGTGGAGAGTAAAGACCGCGCGTTGTCGTGTACAAGAAATTGTTACATGGGTTAAACCTCCGTGCACTGTGTACGGTGTACTTGAACTTTGCCAGGTCTTATTTTCTCCTGCAGTGGCCACGTTTCTATCGCTCCAGGTACTTATGCGGTTGAGCACGTGGCCCGTTAAACAGCATGCTCGAGGCTGCTGTGGCTTTGACAGGAAAAAGGTTCGCTGCGAATAGCCCAGTCGTATATATTCGAATAAAATTTATGTCCCGTTGAATTAATGATATAAAAAACCTACCATATTCATTCCCATATTTCCCCTCCTTCCATTTAGGACTTTGGTTTATACAGCAGATGTTTTACGTTTTCATCACAGAATACCGGAAATTGCTTTTACTCGTTTGCATTACCCTTTTCAGGGTTCTTGCAAACGTTAAGAACCCTCATAATATCGTCATGTTTGACCCGTCGTCCGTCACAGTTACCCGTGCGGAAAGTTGATAGGGCGTCCCTCATAAAAATAAGGGCCTTTAAGGGCTTATTTGAGGCTTTCCCTATCAGGGAAGCCTCAAATAAGCCCTTGAAGGCCCTTATATGGCAATCCCGACAGGGGTTGGCATAATAAGGGCCTTTGCGGGCCCTATTATGGCAATCCCGACAGGGATTGCCACAAGAGAGCCAAGTTTGGGCATTATAGGAAACGGACCAGTATACATAGCTTGGACTAAATCGTTTGTGGTATTTTAATTACTACACTCAATTATTCGATAATAGGTAAAAATAGGATAAAAACGTGAGGGCATTAAAAATTATTATATATTACATTTCCAAATCCTTCAAAAAATTACATTTTATTCTTATTGTCTTGTTCACTCATGGAGTGATGCCAGCGCGTGTTTGAACAATCCCATTCAGTTTTTCAACACATTTTTACAGTGACTATTTTCGCCGAATACTTTCCATATGAAAAATTATTTCGCGTTGTGATAGTTAATATCACAATGATATTAACTAATTGATATTCTTTATGTGACACAGAAAATAATTATAGGAATTAATTTGGTCTCTTATGCCATATCTGCGGCGAAGATGTTACAAGCACTCGGTAGCATAGGGGCAGCGTGCGTAGCTATGAGTAGGTAGGTACTAGGTTCAATACCGATATAGGTGAAATATTTTCTTCGAAAAAAATCATTCCGAAAGGCCAGGGCGTAACGAATTACGATACAAAATCGTTGTGGTAAACTCTCAATTGAGTGCTTTATTTAATTTTGGATTTATGAAATATTTTATGCACATAGTACACTTAGATTTACAGTGTACATTGTAAGCAAATAAAGATTTATTTGAATCGAATCTTTATTTATTCGATTTGAATATATTTGATATTTAAAAAGAATAGCTGAAACGAATAAAAAAATATCTTTGAAACAAATAAGATCGTAGTAGACCGTGAGACGAGGAAAAAACCTATCTCATTTAAATAGATCCTATTTAAATAAATTTAAAAAATTTGGCAGTGTATCGTGACCTTATATAAACGGACACATATACGCAGAAACACATACATTTACACACACGTGAGCATATCCATTGGCAGAGATAACTTATGGGCACACCATGGTTTACGTAAGGCGTCGATCAGGCATCCTTGAAGGCCCTCATTATTCTGCCTTTAATGGCCCTTGGTAGCAAAGTGTGATCGGCCACTAAGGGCCCATGTGAGGCTACCCGATTAGGGCCCTATTAAAGTTAGGAAAATTCTATATGGGCCCGACCAAAGGCCTAGTTCAATTTCCGCACGGGTATGCAGCTGAGACAATTCGCCACTTATCGTGCTTCGAATAGACCTATTGCCAGTTGCGGCGATTGAATAGGCGATTCAGAGCCGTAATCAAGTCGGTAAAAGAAGCATCTTTCCCGGAAAAAAATCGGAAGAGATTTTGGTTGACACTCAACTCCTGCCTATTTTTGTAATCCTGTGGCTTGAAAATCCGAAATCCTATGGAAACAGACAATAGTGAGAATCTTAAAGTAATTTGTGCGGTTACGAAAGAATAATTAATTAACTTAATAAATAATAAACAATTAAATAACTTAATAATAAAATAATCATTAATGAATTAATTAACCCTTCCTTGGCACATATATTTGGCCATGGCTTTGGCACACTGCGTCAAGTTGACTCGGATAGTTCTTCATTAACCTGCCCTTAATAACCCTTCAACCGGTTTTTATTGAAAAAAAACACTTTAAACATTTCTTAATATGCCTGCATAATTAAAATTCGGAAAGTATTAAATCGAATTCCTGTGAAAAATGGTTGAAAACTTTCAGTTTTAGGAAAGTGAGCATTTTATTTCAAATTCGTCCGGGTCAAAATGACCCAGAGTGACAAGGAAGGGTTAAATGAGATTCGGAAAAATTCTACCAACCGAAAAAGTAATCAAGCTTTTATTGGACATTGCAATGTACGCGAACCCAACCTAAACAAAGCTCATGTTGGTATTGCAAGCTGATTGTCTAAACCACGGCCACTACCCCGTATGACGTCAGGATTCGAAGGACTTGTGCCAACAGATAGAGCTATAAACTCGTGTTTTTTGTATTCGTAGAAATATGTTGCAATAATGTTTATTAATTTCTAGAGGATACATCACGAAAAGCTGACGACTTCCCAACATGCCAAATGATAGCAAGGGATGGAGAATAAGAATTTCTATTTTTCAAATCAATATTCGCGGCAAAAACCTCTTTGACGAAAACCTTTAAGGGGAGGGTCGGGGTTTCAGCGTGAAAAAAACTCTTTTTTGCGAATTTTTTTCATCTATATGGATAGAGTAACTTTATTGAAACCTTTTGTACATTGTTAAGTGTCATTTCAAGAACATTCCGTGAAATTTGTACGCGAAAATATCCACCAACAAGCCGCTGACAAAGCTTTTCCAAGAACGCCTTTGGAAAAACACAATTTGCGGTGTTCACTGTATGTCAGCTAGAAATTATCTGCAATCAAGTACCATAAAAATTTAGTCAAAGTATCATCAAATCCTCTCCCCAACAGTCTTTGATCTTTTTTTTAATTTCTAAGTTTTTGGTGGCCATGTAAAGTGAAAAGTGCTATTTTTCACGAAAAATTCCGCCTTTTTGGGGGTGGAAAATCCCCTCAATGTAAAAAAAATCTCAAACTAACCGTTGGGGGAAGGTATTTTATATGTAGAAAGTGTGTACCAAGTTTGAAATAAATCGGTCATGTAGTTTTCAAATGGCAGTGAACACGGACTTTGAAAAAGTGTTTTCGAGAAAAACGCAGCACCGGCTTGTTTGTAGATATTTTCGTGTACAAATTTCACGGAATGTTCTTGAAATGACACTTAACAATGTACGAAAGGTTTCAATAAATTTACTCTATCCATATAGATGCAAAAAATTCGCAAAAAAGTGTTTTTTTTTCACGCTGAAGCCCCTACCCTCCTCTTAACATCTCTACAGCACTGGAGATGGAGGACAAACAATTTTCAAGAAAAATCGTTAGAAGAGTTTTGCCCGCACGATTATCCCTAGTAAATTCACAACATCTAGCTGTGCGCCACATAGTGGAATACGCTCAAGGCTGGCAAGTGAATGATATTTCCCACCTCGTCGAAGTTTGCGTTTTAATAAAATAAGTTGGGCCAACTTGGGTGGGAATATACGACGGGGATAAACGGTGCCATCCAGTTTTTTGCCGTCACACCACTCTCACCATACTGCCGAGAAAATAAAAGAAGCCCAATGAAAAGACGAGAATATGCGGTGGCAGGAGGGAAGATCTTTGAGGGGCGACGCAAAGAGAAGGGTGGAGAGGCCGGAAGGGAGCTGAGAATAAGACTCGTGACGACGAAAATAAAGGGGAAGAGTGATCGTCGACGAGACGCCCTTATGGGCACCTACACACAGGCGGACTGAGAGCTGCGGCTCTCTTCTTTTGGCCGCTTCTCCGAGAGAAGGTTTGGGGTCGTGGAAAATGCAAAGAAGGAGCAGGAGGGCGAGCAGCGAGCTGCTGCACCGGCGATGATAATATTGCCGTGGTAGGACCGCTGTAACCACGACTTGATGCGAAAATACGAGCCCACGATGGTACACACGACGAGAATAGGCGACGGGAAAGGCACGGCGGTGCGCGGGCTTGCCAAGTTTCCTGATTAAAGCGTTAATTTGTAATTAAAGAGACTGGTCGACAGATCTTGGCTGTATGGAGGTTCGCTGGCGACGATGGGCCGCTGCTTTTCCAACCAGCAATATCCACATGTATATATTTTGGCTACGACGAAACAGAGGGGAGATGGCGCAACGCTAACGAGATTGCAATATACGCTTCGTCGATCCATCGAAAAGTTATTGCGGAGACCTCACTTGAAAGTTTCTCGATTCAAGAAATCGCTCGTGAAGATCACGGGTACCTTGCGTCGCGAAAAACACGAAGAGTATACTCCATTGAGGCGTTACATCGCAGTAGAAAAGAAATGTCGACCGTTTATGTTGATTGGCTTAAGGGGTTACCCCCACTTGCGATTTTGAAAAAATCGATTTTTTTTATTGCATTTTTTTGAAGTATAAGTATCTGAGAATATGTCCTGAAAATTTCAAGTCGATCCGAACAAAATTGACTGAGATATGAGCGTTGAAAGAGAAGAATCCGTTGTGTAAATTACCGGAAATTGAAACTTTAAACGCGTTTTTCTCAAAATGGCATTTCTGAAGTCGGTGACCAAGATTACTCGAACACTAATGAACCGATCTTCTTGAAATTTTGCAGGCTTATTTAATACATAAAAATGTCGTCTTTAATCGTTCGATTTTTTTTTCGAAAAAAATGGCCGTTTTATAGCAAAAAACGGCCGTTTCTTTTCGTTAAAATCGAACCATGAACTTTGACTGTCCGCCATTTTGTGAAAAATGAATATTTTTTAAAATCCTTCGATTAAAGACTAGTTTATACTTATATTTGACTAAATCCATCCGCATTTTTTTTTCAGATGATCCACTTCGCCGCAATGTTGGTCACCGCAAACCGTGTATATAAAAACATTATTTCATTGACGGCCATTTGCCACTAAACAATGTAATATTTTTCAATAAAAAAATTACTGAAAGTTCTTCAAGATGTGCTCTTTAAAATGGTATATTGATCGAATAAAAAAGTTTTGTAGTTTTCTTTTAAAAAATTCATGAAAAAGGCCTTTTTTTGCGCTACAAGTGGGGGTAACGCCTTAAATAATGTACAAACGTCACAAGAATGATATAAAAACGGAATTATGGGCTAATTTTTTTTTACAAATTTTTCGAACCTCCGGAACGCACGAAACAACCCGGACGGTGAGAGTACACTGCAAAAACTAGGCGTGTTTGACGTGTGTTCAAAGTATGTAGAAGTAACACAACATAAATGCTAGATACGCATTGCCATGGTGATTCTATAGACTTGTGAATTTGGTAACGCGTAATGCGTTACAAATTACACACGTAATGCGTTAAAATTATACACGTCGGTGTGCAGTTTTTACGCATTAAATTATTACACACCTTCGTAGCTGTCCCCATCAATAACACGTTTCTTCGAACACTCATAAAGCGAGTAGAATCAACGTACAAGACTCATATTTACACACATTTGGCTAAACAACACATGTTTATAGCAACACACGAGCAAAAATAACACGGGGAAAAAGCAACACAGTTCAAGTGTGTTAAGGAGCCAGGCCACTTTAAAAAAAAATTTAAATCGAAAGCAAGCAAGCCTTGAAGAAGTCGACGATGATGAGCAATCAGAAGGGATTTTGTACGGTGCAGGAATTGCCGATTGAGCTTGGGTAAGAGTTTTTCATAGTGTAAATTCCAAACACATTTTTCTCGAAACAACGTTTTCAAAATCTAGCTACATCTCTGAAACTAATAAACCGATTCTCTTGAAATTTGAACCACATATTGTAAACATGATTCGCAACAACATGACCCTCGATGGTGTTAACATTTTTATTTTTAATCTTTTTTTTGCGAAAAACTGCGACAAAACGCGTTCTTTTTACTTTTTTCGTTTTTTATCTACCATTTTTTGTGTTTATGATAAAACTTTATATCCGCGGGTAATTTTGTAGCGGACTTTATTTTTTTTTGTTTTAGACAAGCCGTTGCCGAGTTGTGATGGAACTACCTAGCCCAGCTATTTTTGAGGCGTTACGTTAAACTATAATTGTTGTACTTAAAAATGAATAAAAATTAATTAAACCGTTTAAAAAATGTATTTCAAGACTTTATTTATCAAGGTCAACAACTTTTATATTCATATCTTTTACAAAATCCTTTAAAAAATCGCGAAAACAACCTTTTTTCGTGGCTCCAAAGGCCCCTTAATTGCGAGTTAGTGATTATATGTTATAAAATTCACCTTGGCTACGGCATCACGTGAAACTCATTAGTTGATTTGACATCGATTGATTAACCGGTTAATTGAAGACCACACTTGGTCTTAACTTTTTGCTTCATTTATAGATCATTTTTAAGTTTATCACGTGGAAGAACCCGAAATTGGAATCTATTTTCCAAAACCTCGATAGCTGCATTGAATCTTTAGTTACGTATTTTTGTTTCGTGGCCATCACCGACAAGCAAAAAGCGGCCGTCATCGTGAAGCTGTATGAAAACCTAGCCTATGCGAAGACAAGAAAAACAGTGACACCTTTCTCACATACTACAGAGTAATATATAAGTAGTGTTGAGTTCAGTTCAATAAATGCATTTGACGATCAAAAGCTTTTATTATTCAAATTATTATTCCGACACATTCCATGTATATACAGTACTGCAAAAATGAGTGTGTTTTTCTTACACACTTTGAGTGTGTAAATGGCTGTAGACATTTATTACACATTTTAACGTGTGTAAGAAAATAACACACGTAAGTGTGTTGTTTTAACGCATCTATCCGTGTTATTTTTACGCTGTTTTTTTTTAACACGCGTCAAAGCGTGTAAAAAGTGTCTACAGCCATTTACACACCTAAAGTATGTAAAAGCAACACATTTGTTTTTGCAGTGTAGCAATGAGGAGTCGGAGTCGTTCAGTCGAGTCGTACAAAAAATAGACAACGACCTAAA
Source organism: Ophion obscuratus (assembly GCA_964007375.1). Taxonomy (NCBI): domain Eukaryota; kingdom Metazoa; phylum Arthropoda; class Insecta; order Hymenoptera; family Ichneumonidae; genus Ophion; species Ophion obscuratus. The sequence continues at coordinate 42,798,933 of OZ023312.1, forward strand.
TGAAGACCTACCGTCGAAATTCCTCTGTGGCTACACGTAGAATTCAAACGAGCGCTTCGATTCCGTCGCCTGGACGATAGATGCTAAATCAGTTTTTAAACTTTTAACGCGTTTTTGACGAAACGTTTTTGAAATCGGGAAAACGCATTATTCGGACAATTCTCATCCGATTGATCTGGAATTTTAACTGTAGCTTCTTAGATAGATTCTATAAAGAAGTACAGTAGATTATCCGAACCAATGGGGACCGGGCGCCTTTCGAGTAATCGAAACTGCGGATAATCGAACAGCAACATTCCCGTGCGGATAATTGACAGGGCATCCCTCATAAAAATAAGGGCCTTTAAGGGCTTATTTGAGTCTTCTTTATCAGGGAAGCCTCAAATAAGCGGCAATCCCGATAGGGATTGCCACAATAGGGCCGACTACTTAAGTTTCATTTGCGAGTAGATGAAGCAAAATATCATTTTCTAATCTGTTTCTGATATAGTGTTGCGAGGTAAGTGAATCTATATTTTTTCTTCAATTACGAAAATCGATAAGGTATATCCTTCACCTCTAATAATTCGACGTCGATTGTGAACATTTTATGGTACCGAATGTTATCGTACAAGGTACCGAATTTTTTGTCATTAATTTCTTCGAGGGCCGAATCGTGGTGTATAAAAAATATTAAATTTAAATAGGATTTCTATTGAAATCAAATACGTTTTTTCCATGTCTCATGACCTACTACGATTTTATTTGTCTCAAAGATATTTTTTCATTTGTCTCAGCTATTCTTTTTAAATATCAAATATATTCAAATTGAATAACTAAATATTTGATTTAAATAAATCCATTTTTTTATTATATATGTATTCCTCAGAGGCCCCGAGCAGAAATTTGTTCAGGGTGAAATCCGGACCGGATCAGGCTGCCACAATAGCAAATCCGGGCCGGGTCAGGCAAATTCAGTCCGGCCCTGATCAGGGATGTAACGCTTTTGCAAACTCAGGTCCGGATCAGGCTCTGATCAGGCGCTTTATCAGGCCTGGATCAAGCAACTTATCTGGCCCGGATCAGGCATCTTATCGGGCCCGGATCAGGCACCGTATCTGGCACGGATCAGGCATCTTATCAGGCCCGGGTCAGGCTCCGTATCCGGCTCGGATCAGGCGCTTTATCTGGCCCGGATCAAGCAACTTATCTGGCCCGGATCAGGCACCTTACCAGTCTCGGATTAGGCACTATACCTGGCTCGGATTAAGCAACTTATCTGGCCCGGATCATGTGCCTCATCCAGCCTGAGACATGCGTGTCATAAGGCTCAATCATTTGATTATTTTTTTGTTTAAAAATAGATCAACATTTATTAAATTATTATCGCAGTTACATGTTATCAAGTTTTCTAACGTTATTAAAAATATGAAACATATGAAAACATTTTTTTTTAATTTAAGTTTTTATTTTACTTGACTTGATCGTTTAGTTTTTGTTCCGGTTTTGGCGATGACCGTCCCAATCTTCCGCACTGTTTATGACCGGCGCTAGCCCAACCGAAATTTGTTTCGCTTTGATAAAACCTGCGTGGAGATACCATCATACTCTGCCAAGATTGCATCTGAAATATTTCGAATACATAGAAAAATCACATCTTTACATTAAGAGCACATATCAGTCGGATCGCCACCGCTCCCCCGTCGAGTATATCTATATATATCAGAAGTATGGGTATATGCGACCAGGGAAAAGTGAGGGATATAGGCTTCGACTGATATATCCTCTTAAGATAATTAAATAATGAAATAATTATTTTTAAATGGTGTACCTCGTAGTGGCGTAGTTCAATCTCTTTTTGTCGTTCTCGCATCATTTGTATATATATATAGTGTTGTATATATATAATTGAGAAAAAAATGTTCGACGGTACAAAATGCAATTTGCGCAATTATTTCTCGTTATCTGGTCCTTGCACGTATGTATGAGTACATTTATGTACATATACGTATGTTTGTACTGTTGAACATTTTTTCTTGATACGAAATATATCACACTATATATATATACAAATGGTGCGAAAGTGACAAAGTGAGGTTAAGCTACGCCGCATAGTCTTCGCCCATCAAGTCGTATTTTATATATTATCACTGTTCATGTGTAGATAATCCACAGTATAATCGCAAATATACTTTACCTGAGATTTTGTATGCACTGCACTTTATTGAAGGGCTTGCCTTTCTTCGGGAGAAATTGATGAACCGAACGAGATGTGTCGATGTAGCTACGGCGTGGCTGTTGCGCTTTCTTCTGCGTATATAATACGGGACTGGCTGTCCGTATTATATACAAAAGTTTTGATTCCATATAACAATAATACAAAAAAATTAACATAAATATTTATTTATGATAAAAAAGATTTTGAAACAAATTTTGACGACACGCACTTTCGGGTGATAACCATTGTTTTCATATATTTCGCGTGCCTGCGTGTGCAGCTGTCAAAATATTTCGTGAGGCTTCGCCGACAGAGGCGCTGTCTAGTCCTAGAGAGGAGAGGTTACGGAGTGACGAGCTTCATACGAGATAAGGCTTCTATCCGGCGCAAATCAGGCGTGCCTGACTAGGCTGCCTTATCGATGCCTGATAAGGCTCCTATCCGGCGCAAATCATGCGTGCCTGATCAGGGCGCCTTATTAATGCCTGATCAGGCTCCTATCCGGCGCAAATCAGGCGTGCCTGATCAGGGCGCCTTATTGATCTCTGCTTAGGCCCCTGTCTGGCGCAAATCAGGCGTGCCTGATCAGGGCTCCTTATTGATCCCTGATCCGGGCCTGATGGATCCTCAGGCAGCCTGATTAGATTTCTGCTCGGGGTCCTTCCCCTTTTACCACCCCCTCCTTTAATTCCTTCTTCCATTCCTTCTGACATTCACAATCCTTCCAGAGTTCCCCTACATTCCTTCCAGCGTTCTCCCCCAGAGTGTTTGACCGCAGCCACTCTCTTTCCTAATGCACTAACTGTATCGCATTTGCAAGGGGGCCCAGGGAAAGTGCGGAAAACCTGGGCCGATACCGGCGGCTATATATTTGTCTGAGTTTCAGTTGTATTAACCATCAGACACTCATACAAACTGCCTCCCACTCAGAGGTTGACGCGCAAACCAGTACACGGGTAAGCGGTCACCGCACCAAGTATTGGCCTCCAATGCTGCTTAACTTCAGTGACCGGCGAGCCCGCACACCGACCGCGCGCCCATCTCTTTCGGTATTCAAATAAATCTTTATTTGCTTAAATATACACAGTGAATCTGAGTCTACTATATGTATGAAATATTTCATTAATCCAAAATGAAATGAAACACTTAATTGAGAGTTTTACCATACCGATTTTGTGTCGTAATTTGTCATTCCCTGGCCTTCCGAAATGATTTTTTTCGAAGAAAATATTTCACATATATAGAAGCGAACCTAGAACCTACCTATAGGTAGGTTCTAGGTTCGATTCCATATATGTGCGTAGCTATGAGTATACTCTGCCCCTTTACTATCGAATATTTGTAACATCTTGGTCGCAGATATGGCATAAGAGACCAAATAAATTCCTATAATTATTTTTTGTATCACATAAACTATTTAAATTAGTTAATATTATTGTGATCATTAGAGAGTTTTATCCAATAACACGCTATAGAATTTTCAAACTCAACCGATTTATATATATGTATAATTTCTTTCTCTCCACACTCTCTACCGCCACTCCCCTTTCATATGTGTGTTGCAATAACGACAGACCATTAGTTCAATCAAATAGAAAAGTGGTCGACTCTACGAAAATTCCATTTAATTTCAATTTAAAAAAATCAAATAGATGCATTTAGTGGATTCAATTAAATTGATTTTTGAACAGATGAATCCGAATCAAGAATTTATTAGGATGAAATAAAATATTTAGTTATTGGACGATATTAAATAGATTTTGATTTGAATAAATAAATATATTTAAAATAAATAATTCTAATAATGGAATGCAATAGGAGAAATTCGATTTCCCAAAAAATCTAGTTGATTAAATTTTTTTTAAATCAAATCGACGCCGTAGTTAATATCAATAGAATTTTCTGTCAGTGTACTAACAGTTGTAAAAGCGGAACAAAAAGAAATGCGAACATCGTAGACTCCATAGCTCGCCCCCAGTCAATCCCTGGTGATTGTGCGTATCCTTACACCTGGTTCGGTCGTACATTGGGCTTTCTCGACGTCTTCGAATCAACTGCTCAGAAACGCTATTCCATAAGCCTCATATATATATACATATCATGTATATAACACAGCCTTTTATCGTCGATGCGATGTCTGCTCTCGGCATAAGCAATTTTCCGAGATTAAAATCAGTTCTTGCATCAAATCCGCGTTTACCATCGCATTCATAGTGAAATCTCCGAGGTTTTCTTCGTTCACTGAAATTCAACAACACCCAAGAGTGAACACACACCGAGTGTCTACTTATAAGTATATTTATATACTTGTCGAATTCTCATCATTTCAGGCGGGCAATCATTTTACAAGAAATGCATGAATCGCACGAAGAAAAATTTGTTTTCAATTAACTTAACGATGCTGCTTCATGTAAGCAACTAAAAAAAACTCAACGCAGTGATACATTGCCTAGATCATCTCTCAAAATGGTCTATTTTACTGATGCAAATTGTGAAAACTCATAGAATTTTTTAAATTTCTTCCCGGTGGTTATTGCTCGTCCCTTCAACTGTGAAAAATCAAGTACCGTAAACAGACGTCCAAGCTTTCACGACCCTGTAAAGATTAATGAGGGAGCTTTTAACCCAAGACGGTCACACCTCATGAGAATCCCGTGGTGGTCACATGGGGTGTGTCACACCCCAAGCACTTTAGAGCGCTGTAGCATTTCGTATAATTATTTTCGGGGCTCAACAAAAATTGAGAACATATTTCAAACGTTTCTCTATTATCCTATCTAAGAACGGAACGAAAATTTTAGTTGGAATATGTTAAAAAAAATCTTGAAAAAAAATTCGCGAAAAAGCCCTTTTTTTACAAAAAATGCTGTATTTTTTTTTTGTTTTTTGACATATCAACAAAATTCAAGCAGGTTCTGATTTGTGAAAGCATTCTTTTTCTGGTGAGTATAATAATTTTTGTGAGTTTTTTAAAAAGTATATTTATTCCGCACTATGAACATGCGGGTTTCAGCGGCAAAATGATGTACAAGACGTCGATGGCCTGGGGTGTGTCACACCCCATGTGACCGTCTTGGGTTAAAAGACCAAGTGCTGCATCACCGTATGTTTTTTTAATTACCCCTCCGGACTTCTTTCATCTGACGAGTTCGTCTTAAATTGTTAATATGAAGAAAAAAATTGTCAACGGGTTTACAATTGTTCATCATCATTTCATGCTCTGTGCGTTCGTTATTCGCGTTGGCCGATAAAGATGCGATAAAAGCGTAAACGCGTTGTGCCAGGCTGTTCAGATAGGAAATAATAATTTTAAAAGTTGCGATAAAGGAGGATGGCGATATATTTTTTTTTATTTCCGCTAAAGCTCTTACCGTTTTTACGGGGGAGGCAACGAACACGACGAGGGTTCGCGTCAACGTTGTGAGGAATTAACGAGGGTTGCGAGGCCTTGTTGCCCTCGGGAATATTTGTCAGGTCCCTGCAGAACGTTATCCCTCTCTACGAAGTATCGCGAAAGAGGAGACGCATACACCTGAGTCCTGTGATCTCGGTGAGGGAACAGAGCCAGCGAGAGAATGAGAGGAGAGCTAAGCGAATGTGCTGAATGAATGACGGACGGCTTGAGGAGTTGAACTGGGCGAGTGAAGGACTTGGTGGATGAGGAAGGACTACGTTGAAATGAGGCGAAATTCCAACCGCTTAACCTCCTTTATTCATCCTCGTTAATTTTCGGCTTCTCCAGGTACGTACTTTACCGACACACTGAGACAATTTTTAGAATTTGAGTTTCGACGCAATTCTTTGGCGATCAATTGGTAGGAGTAATTTCAACGAATAAGACATGACCGTTATGGGCAGAGATTGTTTGGCTTGAAAAAGAGAGCAGAGTTAACGATGGAAATAGATAAAGTTGACCAAGGTAGAGAGGGAGGAGAGGAGGAAGAAATCTTGGGGAGTTTTTCGAGAGGGACTCCGCACAGAGATGGAGAGATGAGGAGAAATCGCCGTAGGCAGATGACAGCGGAGACAGACGGAACGAAAGCGAGAGGAGAGAAAGAGAGAGAGAGAAAGAGAGAGAGACAGAGAGAGAGAGAGAGAGAGAGAGAGAGAGAGAGAGAGAGAGAGAGAGAGAGAGAGAGAGAGAGAGAGAGTGAGAGAGAGGGGGGTAGCCGCACTCCCACCAAGGGTTTGGGAGCTCGGTATATCTGTATATATGCTTATTATAAGCCCCGAGGACGAAAGAAGGGAACTGAGAGAAGAGGAGTAACAAAAATGCGGCGGTTTCAATTTCGCCGAGTTCGCCTGAACAAATATTCTTAGATAAAGAGAGCGCTTCTGTGCCTCGACGTTGGGCGTCCTCTCGTCTTCGCTACTGGTGCATTGAGCCCACCGAGCTCTGCAAAGGACAACCAAGATGACGACCATCACTGAGACGAATCTTCCGGATGGCTGATGTTGGTGTGCCAAGCACGTCGTACCTATATACGCCGATCCCTTTGCCTTCTCTAACCCACACTCTCCTCGGCTCCTCTCCTTCATGCAACACGATCCTATATATATCTATCGGAGAGAGAGAAAGAGAGAGAGAGAGAGAGAGAGAGAGAGAGAGAGAGAGAGAGAGAGAGAGAGAGAGAGAGAGAGAAAGAGGTATAAGAGAGCGGGTGAAAAAGAGGGAAGGAATGGTGCACTTGTTCGCGTTCTTAAAGCTACTTCGCCTTTCGCCTCTCAGTGTTCGGCAGACGACACAAAAATCCAATATTAAAACTCTGCGGATCGCTTTTTCGCCAAGACTCTGTCAACTCTTTGAGAAACGAGATTAGCTGCCCCCCTTTGCTCCTCTACTTCCTTTGCCTCCCGTTCTGTCCTTGTTACTCTTCTTCACACTGCTCCCGTTTATCTACTTATCACCCCTTGAGCGTTGAACCTCAATGCGTGGAACCTTCACATTATTCAGCTTAGCTACCTGGAAGCACTGAACCTTCAATCGATGCTGCCAGTTTCAATTAACAAATGCAACCACTTTACCCATCTTTCCAGACGAAAAAGGATGCTATTTTCAGCCACAGGGGGTAAATGATCGCACTGGACGACCATTCATGTGGTGTGACTGGGAATTGCCCCTGACTACTATTTTTATTTACAAGGAACCATGGAATTAAGCAGAATCAGGTACAGGTAAGAAGTAGTGCTGTATATTGGAATCGGAAAAAAATAGAAGAAGGCTAGTTTTTTGACAGGTGATTTTGTAGGTACCGTGGGTGCTAAATCCAAGTTTGCTTAAAAATCGGGGTGTACGGTTTTTTTAGGGGATGAAGGGGGATGGGGATGGATTAATGCCAAACTACAACCTCCACGAGGTCGGCGCTGGGAAACGAAATGTTCAGAAAAATCCGGGCTTTATTTTTGTTCACAGCGCCGAAGTCGTGGAAGTTCATTTTGGGGTTGAAAAAGTGGGGTGAAATTTAGACAAATCAATTTTAATTCGATAACGCTTTAGGAAAAATTCATACAATTTTTGGTGAAATGGGAACGTTGTAGCCCTTCAAAAGACGCGTCGATCGACTATTCGATCATCTCTCTCCAATAATGTCTTCACCTCCGAAAAAATGGTTGAAGTATCAAACAAAAATTGTTTATTGAATAACTCAAAAACAATTAATTTTTCGGGGATGGTTTAAATGTGGAGAATAATTTACTCTATATTTTCGTTTCTATGAACTATCCTTGAATTTTGCTTTTTCCAACCCCTCTCGAGGGTTGAAAATTAAAAATGAAATTCTGGGAAAACTACTGACCGAAAATAAAGAGATACGAGTTTGGCGCCGTGGACAAAAGTGTAGCTGAGGGTTCAAGCTACAAATTGTATCACGGCGGCGAATTTGTGCGGCCAATAGTTTTCCCAGAAATCGATTTTGAATTTTCGGTCTCCGAAAGAGATTCGAAAATCAAAATTCAAGGGTGGTCTATAGAAACGAAAACATAGAGAACATTTTTCTTTATATTTCGTACATTTAAACCATGCCCGAAAGATCTATTGTTTTTGAGTTATTTAATAAACAAATTCTTTTTTCGTACTTCAACAATTTTTTTAGGGTTGAAGATATTATCGGAGAGAGATGATCAAATACTCGATCGATACGTCTTTTCAAGAGCTACAACTTTCCCAATTGAACAAAAAGTGTACAAATTTTTCCCGAAGAGTTATTGAATTGAAACTGATTTTTCAAAATTTCGCCCCACTTTTTCACCCCCAAAATGTACTTCCACGACTTCGGCGCTATGGACAAAACTGAAGCCCGGATTTTTCTGAACATTTCGTCTCACGGCGCCGACCTCGTAGGAATTGTAGTTTGGCATCAATTCACCCCCATCCGCCTTCATCCCCTAAAAGACCCTGCACCCCGGTTTTTAGGCAAACTTGGATTTAGCACCTGCGGTACCTACAGAATCACCCATCAAAAACTGGCCTTCTTCTAATTTTTTTCGATTACGGATTTTTTTCAGCAACAGCACGATTGTACTATATGCTGATAGCATATTCATATATGAAGAAATGGTTATTAATACTGGACGATACAGGAGAATTTATTGTCGATTTTGATGCTCCGTTAAAATTTTGTTTAGAACTCAATGGAGTATCAAAATAATAACTAATTCGAATCGCGTTGATAGAAACTATGGCTACCCATTTTTTTTTTTCGTGTACGAGCAGAATTTTACATTTATACAATTCCCGAAGTTGAAAAAGTAGGTGTTTTCAATTGTACTAGCTTGTCCCGTTGGTAATCATGGTACTTTGCTGAAGGACGAACGAGAAGTGAGAGAAATAGTGGGATTAAAAAAAGGGTAGAAAATCGATTTCGCGCTTGACGCACTGAGATATATAGGGAGTAGTTTGTACAGATATATCGATATGAAGCGGGGAGTTGGGTCAGAGGGTTCCTGCGGCTACGGCTGCCTCCGAAGCGGTCTCGATCGGTCATCGTGTGCGAGCTTCATGAACGAAGCGACAAATGGGTTTTCTCTGGTAGAGTAACTTCGATCGCGCCATCCCTCTGCCCTCTTTCTAACTATACGATTTACAATTGTGCTACTCACACGTTTCGGCGATAAACGGCCTAGGGCGAAATCGACCAGAAAGAAAAGAAAAAAAGCAGGCCCCCTCGCCTTTCAAAATCTTCATAATCATTGGAGCATTTTATGCATTTCCTTAAGGCCTTAGGCCACAGTAATGGGTATAAAATCATGAGCGAATTTAACTTTTGTTTTCGTATGAAAAAGTGATTCGCGCATAAAATTAATTACACATTTATTTAGTATGAATACCAAGCTGTTAGAAAATATATATATTTTTTCTTCGATGTACAAAATAGCCGTCTACTAATATTTTCTTTTGTCAACTTTTTTTTAGGCATTCCGCGGCGTGACATTTAGCATTCGGGATTTGTTACCTAGAACAAAAAACAAAAATTCTCGTCAATCTACGTTAGAATACCTAGAGACGTACGTACGGACTTAAAAAAATATTGTTTTATTCAAAAGTTGTAGGTATTTGAACTGAAGAAATGAGTTTTCAGTGAAAAATTTCGATATAACTGCTCATGATCTACTCATAAAATGAAAAATTTTCGATTAATGAGAAATTCCGTGCGTACTGCTCTGAAAAATGCAATTAGGAATATAACATTAGAATATGAAGTAAATCGAGTGGACATTGTTGAAGTTATTTGTCACGCCAATTGGAGAAAAGCTGTTTCGAGAAGTTTCGGTAGTCATTTTGTAAGTCGAAAAAAAATTCTAACAGCTTTATATCCATACTAAATAGATGTGTAATTAATTTTACGTAGGAACTTCGTTTCTGCTCCCACCCTTCAAAAATGATTTAAAAGCAACCTTAAGTATTTATCAAACGGGTACGTGACAAAATCAGATGTACATTTTATAAACGAATGAATTTATTACGATAAGTATTTACTAATGTGATTTCGCTAATGACAGTCGTACAAGCACGGAAGATCGAGAATCAGAGTAACAGACTGGACAACCGGTGGGCTCTTAATCCGTGATTAAACTACGGTTCAGGGGTCATTAAGCATGGAGCAAAATCAGCCTGAGGCTTGACGCAGGACTCTCTTACTATTTCATTCTATCCGCCCTACGCCCCCGTTACCCTCGTTTGCGTCTACTATCGATTCTACCCTTAATTCCGGCCTGTCTAACTGTGGTCCTCCAGGGGCGAGTTCGCTGTGTAGTGGCTGACTAAACGGACGCTTTGCTACTAGTATTGTACCATACACTGGCCCAACGATGTTGTGTGACACCGACACTCGCGCGTTTTTCTGTCTGCTGGTCTCTCTCTCTCTCTCTCTCTCTCTCTCTCTCTCTCTCTCTTTCGTTTTTTCAAATTCCTTTCATTAATTTTTTTATCTTATTTTTTTTTCAGAGCATTGCCGGCTAGGATTAATTCCTACTGGCCTTGAATTTTCTATTAACGTTTTTCATATAGCAATTTTATTGTCACTAGTGGGTTGCCTCACAAATTTTTGTATTTGCTACCGTCGACCATATTATCATCGTTGTTATCGTAATTATTATCAACACGATCATTATTAGTACTATTATTATTATCATTATAATTATTGCATGTACTGTCTTTGTTACTAGCATTACCACCTCTATTATTAGTTATTTTTTCGCTTTCGCCGTTTTTATATCTCTTTTTGTAATCTTGTTGCTTCAAGGTATTACCAAGGCATAATAAACTCATCAATCTCTCTCTCTCTCTCTCTCTCTCTCTCTCTCTCTCTCTCTCTCTCTCTCTCTCTCTCATGCTCCTTCTTTCTTTTGAGATTCTCGTCTCTTTTCAACGCTGTTTGAGGAGAGCGGCGAAAGCGCGGGATTTCAACAACTTTTAACGCACTGGGGTTCATTATAATTAAAGTTTTCTACTCTGTTGTCGGAACACTATGACTGACTTCTATATACAGGAGGTTGGAAGGTAATCTGTTTGATTTTGTTGTACAGCGTGTTAGGAAGGTCGATGAAAAGCCTTAAGGGGGTGACAGATCACCTCGTTAAGAACATATCTAGCCTAGGTTACCTTAGTCCAAAGTCTAAGGATTTCGAATTATCATGGTATGTGTGATTTCCCAAAATCAGGTAATACCTCGTTCATAATGTTCAAACAGACAATAATTGGTAAGTAAAAACTTATTTGTGTTTTAGCTTAATGTGTATTCAATCGACAAACACCAATGCAATTATCCTTATCCACACAACTATCTAAATTGGACGTATTGAATAATTAAAACCTTGTCAAAAAATAAAAATACCTCTTATGTAAAAATAAAAACTTTGTAAAAATAGCATTAACATAAGAGGAAAACGAGTTAGTACCTAATTTTGGGAAATTTTCCAAAAATCATTCCATGATAACTCGAAATCCTTAGACTTTGGACTAAGGTAACCCAGGTTAGATATGTTCCTAACGGATGACCTATCACCCCCTTAAGGCTTTCCTTAATCGACCTTCCTAACACCCTGTATTACATAACCCGATGCAGAAGGGCATTGCTCGCGGCAAAAGGCGTTATCGAGAAGTCCTTCCCGGACATCGGCTGTAAATCGATTATAATTGAATATTTTTACACAAGATAATGACAGAGTATTCTTCAGATGGTACTTTTAAAAATATTTTATTTTTGTAGAAATTGATCATCTCGATTTTCTTTTTAAAAATCCAAAAATGAGCTGCTTTCGAATGTTACAACTAGGCACAGCCCCTTAAGCATTCAGACAACATGCAATACGTTACCTCTCTATCTTATTTACATAAGTCGATCAAATTAACAACGGCGGATCGTATCGCGAAAGTTACCGAAGTGATGTCTATCTTGACGGTTTCAGCAAGTCCGTCAAATCAGCATCGAATTCACATACAGATACATCAAATAGCAATTAGAATTAAAGATCTGTAATACTAATTCTAATTACTACTCGACCCTAATGGCGATATTCATTCGAGCTTGGCCATCCTATTACCGAACTTTGCACAGATTGGAGCTTCCTCGTCCTATTCCTTAAATGAGTACAAATGGAATCAAAGTGATTGTCGGTGGTCGCAGTGATATATTTAATGGCCGCCAAAAGTAGCACTCCTCTGAAGATTGTTTTCACAGCGAGCAACTTCTCTGCGCATCCCCCTGTGCATCCCCCTTATGCGATTCTGGCAGAAAGTTCCCTCCCTCGCTTGATCGGCCCTATTTGATACCGGTAAGAAATTTCGATGGCGTTCCAACGGAAGGGTCAGCCGAAGGGGTTCAATATGTATCGTATCTCGATGTTGGAGCATTCTCTGTACTTGCTGTTGCGCTAGGGATACCCTACGGAGAATTTAGTAAACATAGAAATGCCGCTTCATGTGTGCACGTACAGTTTAAAATTTGGGGCAAGGGGTATATACCTCCAGCGTTTTAGACAAATTGAGTTTTCTTGTGGTAGATTACGATTTTATATACTTTTACATGTCTTTGAAAAGAAAATGACTGCTTTCTCGATCAGGGGCGCGCAGGGGTTCTTCTCACTTTAGACGCTAAAAAAGGCTATTTTCTTTTTTTTTTCGATAGGTTTATATTATAGATGTTGATATAAAAGTTGTTACACTTAAGGGGTTAGGCCACAGTAACGGATATAAAATCATGTGCGTATTTCACAATTTTTTTTCGTATGAAAAAATGAACTATTCATAAAATTAATTACACATCTATTTAGTATGAATGTCAAGCTGTTAGCATTTTTTTAATGTACAAAATGGCCGACTACTAATATTTTCTTTTGTTATCTTTTTTTAGGTGCTTCGCGGCGTGACATTTAGCATCCACAATGTTTTAGCTAGAACAAAAAACAAAAATGCTTGCCCATTTACATTAGAACACCTAGAGAAGTACGTGCGGGGTTAAAAAAATTTCATTATTCATTTTGTTATTAAAAAAATTGTTTTATTCAAAAGTTGTAGGTATTTGAACTTAAGAAATGAATTTTCAGTGAAAATTCCGTACGTATTTCTCTGCGACATGCAATTAGGAACATAACTTTTAAATTTGAAGTAAATCGCGTGAAAATTGTTGAAGTTATTTGTCACGCCAATTGGACAAAAGCCGTTTCGAGAAGTTTCGGGTAGTCGGCCATTTTGTACATCGAAAAAAAAATTCCAACAGCTTGATATTCATACTAAATAGATGTGTAATTAATTTTATGAGCGATTCACTCTTTCATACGAAAAACAAATGTTAAATTCACACATGATTTTATACCCGTTACCGTGGCCTAAGGCCTTAATAAATACACTTTCGATATACATTTAAAAACATTAATTTATTCAAGTCACTGTTTGTAGACGATAATGGTAGTTGAAAAAAATGTCCTAAAAAAATTGTAGGTCTGCGCTGTTGATGAAATCTCGGAGTTGGACCATCCGAAACAAAGAAGTCGAATGGTTTCAGATTCAGTATTAATGGCCATAGCGCATATCATATGATTTTTGATATATGCAAAAATAACAAAATGGCGTGGTGAACTATGTGGTGAACTATGTGGTGAACATTTCATGAGGATCGGTTCAGTACTTTCGAAGATTTTATCAACAAGCCGTCGAAAAACGGTGTTTCGAGAAAAACGCGTTTAAAGTTTGTTTGGGTTACTACCCAAACAAACTTTTTAAATGTATTTCGAAAGTGTGTTTATTAACTGTAACAACTTTTATATCAATATCTATTATACTATAAACCTATTTAAAAATCATGAAAATAGCCTTTTTAGCGTCTAAAGTGAGGTGATCCCTTATTAGAATCATCAACCCATGCACCAGTTATCACGCAGATCATGGGAACGTGTATGATCGACAGAGGCCGGAACAACGGAGATAAACATGACAAAATATTATGTGATAAATTAAAAATAGCATGTAGCTGAAGTACCAATGAATAACGTACGATGGCTGTGTTTGATACTTTACAATTCAACTTTACAAATTCAATTCAACCTTCAACCCTCAAAAAGCTCGCAAAAAAGCCGGTTTTTTGGTTCACCAGGAGATGTAAAATCCGTTAGGTCTTCAATCGGAAACATATTTATGGTAGGGTCGTTGAAACGGATGGACAAATATTACCCGTGCTCGAGCTGGTCTGTACACCCAAGCCCTGGTACGGAACTCACCGCAGTCATCGATTCGTGCTCCACTCGGTCCTGTAATACTCTCTCGTGGGCATGTTCGTGCTACTGAATTCCCACGTGCGTAGTGTGTGCGAAACAGTTTTCGATGATACGGTTTACGAGAAAGTCGTAGTTATTAATCTGTTGTACGATCCGGGCTAGCAGATTCGAGAATTTAGCTGGAATGGACTATGATGACCACAGGAGACTTCGCAAGGCCGTGTGGTAATCACCTTTTCAAGGCTATGCCAAATTGTGTGCTCTACTCTTGCGGAAATGTGTTGAATCGACTGCCTTCACGATGGAAACTTCCCTATACAAACTGAGCGAATTTCGTCTCAAGATTTGAGATTCTCCTCGCTTCCTAATGCCAACCATCATTAATAGTTCCGAGTCGAAACTTCATTCTGAACCGAATTCCTGTGAGGTAAGCCGAAGTGGCTCGGATTCCACCCTGGAATGTTTCACTCGACACTGGCTGCCGTTAACACACCGAAGATAAGGAATTTCGTTGCAAGGGCCGGAATAAGGCTTAGACGTTACTCGAGCCAATATATTCTACCAATTAATTTCACCTTCAATGGTTCCCATTACTGCTCAATTGGACACGGACGTTCATCATCTAACTCACGCCGCTCTATAAAAAACTATGACGTACAAATGACGGTGACTTTTTTAATCCTTAAGATACAATTTGTTTTCAAGCATCAACTGATGCGTAGGTTTAATACCGTTGCTCGATGACTATAACGAATGCTAACGGTGGTGAGTGCAGACACGATTATACCGTTGAACATTGTCGTGAGTTGATGAATAAAAAAAACATGCTAATCTATTTAGAGTCTCTTTTAAACGTGTAGGGGAAGGAGGCCCAAAGCGAACACCCGGCCCAAAGCGGACATCCTCCGTAAGACTAACGTTTTAAAACTTACCGCGGTTTCGCGAAGCGGAAACGTTATCCCGCCCCACCTGCCGCAGTCGTGAAGCTCGAATGCCGCCGACCGCGCAGCTGGTGTGGCAAAAAAAAAATTCCACGAGTTTTGAAAAAAAAGCAAAGTATGTGCATCGTGTTTTGTCCATGTAAAATATGACCATTGTTTTATGCCTATTCCACTTTATTTTATCCATATTTGCTTAAATGTAGGAGTATTCCAATCATTTGGTGGTCAGGGTTGATGAAAACGTCAAGTGGCGCAAAAGGGCAAAGCGGGCAGGGCAAAGCGAGCACGTGCCCGCTATGCCCAGTATAGAACATGGCTATGTGAAATGAAGTTGATACTTTATTTACATAATTTCCCTATTTATTTATCTTTAGCGTAGGAAATCGAACACGTTCCCGCTATGCTCTGATCACAGATGACTATGGAAAATTACGATGGTAATAGAAGATAGACGATGACTATGTGACTTTATTTTAATAATTTTCCCATTTATTTATCTATGCAGGAACTGACCAAAACGCTATTATTTATTGCACTTATGTTTTTTTACATGTTTTCAAGTGGTATAATGATATCCACTATTACTTTTAGATGGTAAATAAATATGAAAGAAAGACACATCAAGCTTTTTGGGATGAAAGTCTAAAGAAGGATTTGAAAACTAAGAAAAAGCCAAAAAGGTACAAAAAGAAACAAACTACAGGCAAGGGAAATTACGTGTGCATTATATGCAACGAACCATATATAGATCCTCCCACCGGAGACTGAATTCAATGCAATGACTGTCAAATGTGGGCTCATGATGCATGCACTGCTTACCCTGGTGTTGGATTATTTTACTGTGATAATTTCCGAAAAAAATAAAGTTTACTGACTGTTAAGAAGACACGTTAAGTTTTTGTTTATTTATGATAATAATAATTATTTATCTGCAATAAAATATGTGGGTACATTCATATTTTTTTCTCCCTATGTTCCCTAATTTCTTCTTATTTATGCCTAATCTCAAGAAAAAATAAGGGTGCTCGCTTTGCCCAGAAGCCGCGGCCCGATTTAGGCTACTCCCCTGGGCAATGCGGGAGTTTCTTATAGTTTTTAAATTCGTTTCATTATTTGTATTTTGATGATTAACTGGAAATGTGTGAATCTAATATTAAACTACGATAAATTAAGTACCCGATAGCAAAAAATATTTGATTATGACATTTTATAAATACTTTTTTTATTTTCCGCAGAGTGCCCACTTTGGGCCCCCCACCCCTATTCTTATACAAATGAGTGTATCAATGATCTATACGCACTTTAAGTAATATTTTCAATACTTAATCAATAGGTAGTTTGCTTAACTGTCAGTTTTTCTCATCGGCTATCACTAATTGTTGAAACGATGGTAAAAATCTATCATACCACTTCTCGGTTTTGTTTTCCTCGGGGAATTTTTTCATCGTTATGCCGCAATTCTTAGTGCGTCGTTGTTTTCTGGTAAGGTGCTGCTGGAATTTGAAAAGAGTTTCGACCCCCTTGGTCGGTTGCCTGAATGGGTGCAGAGTCGTCGAGATTTTTTTTTCGGGAACTTCCATGGAGTATAAAAGTTTTCAGTAGGAAGTAAGAAACAAAAAAAATAAAGTTCCTTCGATGTAAGAGAAAAAGTTGGACGGTAGCGTATGGCGAAAAGGAAATGGGGTGATGTAGCACGAGATGAGAATGTGGAGTTTTTATGTTCACAGATCAGAAAGCCGATCGATAAACCGAATCGGTTCTGCAACGGATAACGAGGTCGAAAACGTCGACGAGAGCGTTATACGAGATGCTATATTGAAACGGCCACGGATTTCACGTTCGTTTTGTTTTAGTTCCGATACTCCGTGTCTCTCTTGCCGGTCCTTTTACCTTGGAAAATTTTGCCGCTCTGGCTTGACCTGTGGTTTCAGTTGCTGCTTGCTAGTAAACATTTGGACAATTCCTCAATCCTCGTAGCTGAGATCGACGTTGACTGTTGGTCAACCATTGCTTCGACAAATATTGTTTATCCTCGGTATAAATGATTTGTTTCAAAGGCACATAAGTCAAATGAAACATGGTGTTGAAGTTGCATCGTTGGAACGCAACGAATGTTCCGTTTTACATTTTGTTTTACATATCTTTATTATTATAGGCGATCTTTTTTATTGATATATGATGTAGATCGCTAAATAAGTATCTCAAAAATCATTGAAGGACGTCTGTAGACGAAATCTGCCAAAGGAAATTAAATTCGTTGCAGTCCTACGATGCAATCTTCAGCATCGTAATGAAAACATAGAACACTTTTCCTGTAAATTCCACACAAAAACGCGTGTACAAAATATACGTATGGTTTTTTTAATAACCTAGATTGGTTTTATTAAGGGGCTGCTATACCAGTGTGAACGCTGAAAATTTGGGTGTTTTTAGGGAATTTTTCGCAAGAAAAGTACTCAATTGAATGTTTCGGAAAATTAAGAATATATTTGGCTATATTTGACCTATATTACATAATTTGTTCATAGACAAATATTGAGATCCAAGCGACTTTTGCGCTGCCGTCGGAGGCGGAAAAAAAAAGTTCCTCCACTGCTGTAATGATTCCGGTCGATTGAGTAGCTGAAACCGGAAAAGGAAAAAATCTCGTTAAACTGGAAGGTACTTCCTGTCCAACGACGTAGGATTTTCGAAAAATATCAAAATCTAACAAAATGACGTGGTTATGAAAAAAAGTCTGTTTTCTTGCCTATAAAATGGTCATTTTTTTCAATGCCAAATAGTCAATTTTCAGCCAATCAAAAAATATCCTACGTCATTGGAGAGTAAATATATTGAAGAGTACTCAGTTCAAATTTCATGTCAATCGGATAATTGCTCATTGAGCTACAATATCAGCAAATTTGAAAAATCTCATTTCGAGAAAAACACGTTTCAAGATTTAACTGTCGATTTTTGCAAGATAAAATGATAGAGATACGGCCTTGAAATTCTAGGATATTCTTGAAAGTATAAACTGTCAAAAAAGGCGAAAAAATTCGATTTTATAAAAGTGTCACACTGGTATAGCCCCTTAATCTCGTTCGACTGTCGATGTTGATTCTGCCTCGGAAAAATCGGCATCGAGTAGTGTCCGTCCTCTCGATCTCCGATTCGTCCAATCGGCGTTTGCACGTGAGTATACCATCGCTACTATAACCGAGAGGCAGAATTCTACATGTGGGTGGAGCGAATTTTATACAAGCAAAGTCCGCAATGCTACACCGAACGAAATGGGCGAGCCGGGGTCGTCTCGCCAGGGGAGCAAACAAACGGGTGGCTGGACGGTGCACCGGGCATACACTCGGAGCTTTACACCGGCTGGTGCCGTCACCTAAGTTGTATAAATGCAAAGCGGATCAGTCGTAAGTAGGAAAATCACGATCCCCTCGATAAGTATGTACGTCGCGTCCGGACCCTCCATGTCACTATATTTGTTGTATCACGCCTTCTGCAAATCTGACTTGGCACGAGAAAAACGCGTTAAGGATGTCAGCTGGATGAATTTGAAATGAGGGAAAGTTATTCCAGCAGAGAATATGCAATGACTTTCTCATTTGGCGGAACTCGCTAGTGAAACTTTTACACTCGCTAGTTAAAAACGATATTTTCGGGGAAAAAAGTATCATTGACAATACCAGATGAGAAAGAATGGAGAATACCTCTTCAGCAATCTCAATTGTACTGAGACCGATACTTACAAGGAACATCCCTCAGGTGACACCCTTCGATTTTGTTGAAATTTTGATATGTTATAAAGCACCGAAAAGTAAGCGATACGTTTTTTTTTATCGGCGGAAAAACGGTTTTAAGGGGTGAAACGAACCCTCGAGAATAGGGGTGTTTTTCGTTTTTCGTCGATAACGTTATCGTTCTCATCTCCAATGTATAGTGCACAAAAACATAAACATTGTTGCAATTTGAAATTTTTTAATATCTCGTACCGTTAAAACGTTATCGACGAAAAACGAAAAACATCCCCATTTTTGAGAGTGCGTTTCAGCTCTTAAAACCGTTTTTCCGCCGATGAAAAAAATACGTCCGCTTACATTTCGGTGCTTTATAACATATCCAAATTTCAACAAAATCGAAGGGTCTCACCTGAGGGATGTTCCTTGCTAGAGAATTTTAGAAGAAATTCCAAATTGCAGATGGCATTAGGGTCAGCGCGCGCGGTATACTTTCATGGTGTCTGTCTTGCACTGAAATTATATGAATGGACATAATGGATCATAATTACGGATCTTTGACTATACCGGAATTGAAAAATCGGCTTCTACTCTTTTCCTTCTCTGTTCATCGTTTAAAGTTTCTTTTTTGCTCCAAGCAAACAGGGAACGTATAACCCCTTTTTTCAATATTTTCCGCCACAGTTTCATCCCCGTAAAGAATGAAAATGAGCTAGGTAAGTAATATGTAATAAAATAATACCAGAAGGTCAGAAAAATGCAAATATTCCAAACGGAAATTTTTAGGTTATGATAATTAACTACTTTACAATATACTTTTACAAGTAAATAGCGTGAAAAATATTATGTTTATAAACTGAGCTGTAATAAAATCCTTCATATCTATATTCTGCAGATCTAAAGTGACCAGAATATAGGCTAGAATGTTTTGTGGCTGTAAAGTGCTTGCGACGTATGGCAATTTCTCATTGCTTCCGAAGTTTTTCGTTTTTAGGAAATAAATGACCATCTCCGATTCTGCATCCAATTGCACAACACTGATGCATTCTGCACAATTTATTCGCGACAAACGGATTATTTAAAGAAAATTCAACAGTAGTCGTAGAAACACGTGCAAACCCAAAGAGAATCTCACTAAACGTCATGTTCTGTTCACGTTATAATGCCATGTCCGCTCTAGCGGGAGAAATTAGCAGTAGGTTCCCGATTGTGCAAAAAATGCACGCACCAACTATTTTTCTTTTCAGCTTCCGAACTGAATATTCCCGAACACGAAGGTTGATGCATTTTCGATCAAAATCAAAACTCGGGTTGAAATAAATCGATGAATTGTTCTGAAAAAATGTACTTATACACTTGGTCGGAAATGTTCAGCTATATCCTCATTCGGCCTGATCGATTTCTCATCAACGGTATAGTCAATGTAACCGTATTTTCCACAAATCTCATTTGCCCGCACAAACGAGGTCTACCGCGTAATTCAATCGTGTAGCTTGGAGCATGTGAGCTGCACACTCTAAGCAACTTCTCCTTTCCTCCTGTCTTTTGAGGAAATTCCGCTCGGAGGGCGATGACGTAAGAAGGATGGAGAGGAAAGGAGTTGATGCGAAAGTATGCGAAAGATTTTCGCAATAGAAGGTTATGCATCGCAGTATGCTATTTCTATATTAGATTAAAAAGACAATTACTTGCTCATTAATGCATTTGTCGTACAACGGAAGACATTTTTCGAAAGTTCCCGAATTGAAGAACGGAAATATTCCTTGAGTAGCGACGAAATGCTGAACAAAAAAGCCAGAGGTTTCGAAAATGTTCATCCAATTCTCAGTCATTATGAAATGGCTTTAAGGGGTTACGTCACTCCAGAGGCCGAAAAATGGGCTTTTTGGGGATTTTTTTTTTTTCAGAAAAAATACAAATTTATTTCGAAACTGCATTTTTTTCAACCGAATTTTTGGAAAGTGAAAAATTTGCCTAAAAACCGTCAGATAATTGTGAATAACAAATGAACTATGCAATATAAAGAAGAAATCCTACGTACTTCCATAGACAATGTATTTTTCAAGATATATTCAACATTTCAAGTGAATCGGCTGAAAATTGTCGGACTTATGTTTGCGGCCAACTTAAAAAATGCAGTTTTGTGATAAACGCTGCACAGCCGCGATTTTGGAATTAATCACTTCAATGAAATTATTCTATACAGTCACTGATATATATGATAAACACCCTTTTTTGTAATCTCGATTTTCTTTGTAGTTTTTCTGAAAAAAAAAAATTCCCAAAAAGAATATTTTTTCGGTCTCTAGAGTGGCCTAACCCCTTAATACGAGCGGCGTTGAAATTTCTGAACGTTTGTCATTCCGTAAAAAAATCAGAGGTACTTTCTACCGGCTCTCCAATTCCGTAGCTGATTTTTACGAATGTTATTGCGCACTTTCAAAAACTATACATACTTTAGAGAACTGTCTCTCATTTCCGCAAAGAGAAGAAGGCAAAAAATGATATGCACCGCGATCTATAAAAAGATAACATTGATGGCATCATTGTTCCTGAGTTTCATCGGTTTTAGTGAAAAATAATTAGTCGACTATCCTGGTAAAATTGGCACTTCGCTATTTTTCCAGTGGCAAGCACCGGGTGTTTTTTTTTGTGTAGTGCTACCACGTCGGAATTCCATTTCCTTCAGCTTGTGCTAGCGCAGTACGCTGCTAATTCCGGTTTCGCCTTCGCCGCGGTCATCCAAGAGGCTGCCTCATTTCCGGCTGATAAGCGCTACGATAAAGGATAATTAAGCTTGTTGAATGTACGAACAGTGGCAAAGTAGACGGCTAATAGGAACAATCCTCTGTTAAAATCATCAAGCAAAATCTTGGGAAGCGAAAAGTTTGCGATGAAAAAGTTTTCCTCAAAGACTATCCGTTCAATCTTTGGGATTGCAAGGTGTGCTTTGTGTTGAAAATATTGTAATTCTTAGTAACGACTTTCGAGACTCTTAAATGTTCGTTCAATATTACAAATATAAATCTATGGATAATTATACTTTTATTAATAATTATCTTTCATAATTTTTGCTAATTATTTATTTATTTTTCATAATTATACATACTTCAATTATGACGACAAAGGTCGGATTTTTGTTGAAACGAAGATACACATACATGAAAAGGTCTTATACAACTCGCTGGGAAAATAATCAGCCGAATAATTGCGAATTCTACCATATACTGTTTAATTGGCAAAAGCATAGTTCTGATATTAGTTTTCGAATATCCCTCAGGTGACACCCTTCGATTTTGTTGAAATTTGGATATGTTATAAAGCACTGAAAAGTAAGCGATACGTATTTTTTTATCGGCGAAAAAACGGTTTTACGGACTGAAATGCACCCTCAAAAATGGGGATGTTTTTCGTTTTTCGTCGATAACGTTTTAACGGTAGGAGATATTAAAAACATTCAAATTGCAACAATGTTTATTTTTTTGTGCATTATACATTGGAGATGAGAACGATAACGTTATCGACGAAAAACCAAAAACACCCTTATTTTCTAGGGTTCGTTTCACCCCTTAAAACCATTTTTCCGCCGATTAAAAAAAAAAATACCCATCGCTTACTTTTCGGTGCTTTATAACTTATCCAAATTTCAACAATATCGAAGGGTGTCACCTGAGGGATGTTCCTTGTCAGTGCTTTTTCATATTTTATACAGGAAATCGAAAAAATATCTACTGTATATTTACAGTTTTGTATACATAAAAAAATGGCATGAGTCTCTATAATTTATGATAACAGTGGAATCACAACAAATAATAACAGCCTACGTATAAATGCGGGAATAATTTAGACCTTGTTTATCTTTCATTATTGCAGTAGGATCACATTCCCATTTTAATAGGTCCATTCCTCTTATGACGTAGCCTTTGGATATTAACGGTAGTCATGTGAAGAGACGAGCGAGAGCAGCGTGCTGGGCGATATGGCGAAAACATTTTGGTTTCAATATGTGGCAATAAAACTTCCTTTACACGCAAGGTCGTTTGATCGTCTAATTAAATTAGGACGTTGGACAAGTTCTCGCTGTTTTCCAACAGATGCCGTTACCAGAACTGCGTGCGTGTAGTTTAAGGTAGTACGCGCGCGCAATCTTGATTCTTATAGATTTTGTTCAAATTTTAACCTGACATTGTTCATATCGTTGTGCATGTTTGAGTGAAATTTCAGCACAGTCGACGAACAGATTGGGAGATAATGGGTTTTAAAAGTGAAACTTTTAACACTGCCGGGTCTGCATTGAAATTGAGACAGAATAATTGTCCGTAAAAAACATTCGTCCCCTATGCTAAGAAGGCATATTGCAACACCGCATTGTTCAATATTTCGAGAAAAAAAATAATTATCGTGTTCCTAAAGTTAAAAATGTTGTGATAAAAATATTTGCATTATAAACATTGATATTTTATATTGTTTATGTTATCTTCATTAACAAATAAAAGTGTTGGTTCGTTCATAACTAATTAAAAACTTTGTTCGATTAAAAATTACTTCCAAATCAAAATTTGTGTTGCAGTATTATTTTAAAAATGCCGCCCAAACTCACGTCATCGGATACGTAGAACGATGTGGTATTGCCATATGTTTTCTTATTATAGGCGGCAAATATTTTTTACGGAAAATTATGCTGTCTAAATTTAAATGCAGACCCTGCAGTGTTAAAAGTTGCAATTTAAAAACCCATTATCTCCCAATCTAAATAGTCTACCGTTCTGAAATTTCACTCAAACATGCACAATGATACGAACAATGTCTGGTTACAATTTGAACAAAATCTATAGAAATCAAGATTGCGCGCGCGCACTACCTTAAGATGATGACGCCTTTATAAAGAAGTACTATAAGCAAGCTTGAAATTAAGTGTATGTCAATTCGCCGAAGTGTAAACAACTTTTTTCCATAGTGTCAAACATATCAAACTTCGTCCCAAAAAGGCAGCATTTGCGGTGAATTTTACTGCAGTGTTTTATTTGTTTTAAATCTGCAGCTGAAACACACAGAATTCTTGTTCATGCTTACGGTGAACATGCCCTGGCGAAACAACATGCAGAGATTGGTTTAGGCGCTTGAAAAATAATGATTTTGATGTGTTGAATTGAAGGCATTACTTCGCGAAGACTCATGTCACACGCTAGCTGAACTTGCAGAATCATTAGGAGTTGATCACACAACAGTTTCGAAACGTTTAAAAGCCTTAGCAATGATTTTTTAAAATAAAGCATTGATTTTCACGCAAAAAGCAGTGAGAACTTATTCAACATCGGCCTACAGCACTCTGCGACTACAATCTACGCCACAGTTTTCGGTATTTATCAACACGTGCTCGTATCACTTGATTACCCTACAACAAAGGTGACGTTGTGATGAAATATAGGGACAACGTTGCTCGAGGCACAGGATGGAACATTCTGTTCGTACATTGTGATTGGTAAAGTCAGTAGAAATTGTTAGGTTAAGAACGTGCCTAAGCTGCCTTCATCTCAATTGGTGCCTTTCCGCATAACAGCGCAGTAGTAATGAGAGACAAGGTCGAGCCGGTAACTTGGCTCTAATCTCACCCTCGACCCTCGTGAACTATTCGAGTAATAATACAGTACAGCCTGTTCGACTTGAGTTGTTGGTCGTTGGATTCTCGCCTCGTTGGACGCCGATATGAGATTCCCTTCGTGTGCAGTCCATGAACATACGATTTATCCGTATGTAGGTGGTCTTGGAAAGCCACATATAGGCGTGATACTCGGGGCTTGTTTCAGCATACCTCTGCCATTGTTCCAAGTTTCCACTAATTCTCGAACCTGTCCGAGCAAGGCCCGCGGTTCTTAGAGGACTCGAGACAGCAAAAGTTTTCTCAATACTGTGCCGGATCGGCTACCAACTTTCCTGTGTACCTACTAATGTTACCGTAGACCTCGTACCACTTCGTCATCTCGTTGGGCTTGACAATGCTGCCACTGACATTACATATACTTTCAAAATATTCAATCGTAAACCATCAAACTCCCAGGACACCGGGAATTTGCTTTCCAATTCGGCTGTAAGTAGTTCGACCTAGGCATCATTCATTTACGAATCATTCCAGCAGACGCTTTTCCGTCGTAAGATATCCCGGGTAATTGACGATTCCGAATTTATCCGGACGAGTTGACAAAACATATGGAATAGTGAAAAAAATATCGATACTCTCTTGCATCCTACATATTCAGTTATATAGCGGACCAAATAAAAGAGATTTCGCGTACACAAGCCCGGACTTCAATCCCATAGGTCTGAACGAACCACGAAAAAAGTTAAAGTGTTGACCATGCTCAACGCTCACCGTGCATCCTGTCTATGAAAAGAAGAAAAAAGCCCTTTCTTTGCTATTGGGGGACGTTCCAATCAGCCGTGGCTTCATTCAACCCAATCGCCATAGCCTTCCATGCGAGTGTGCCATTCCTCAAGATGCTGAAGTTCCGTGAAGAACTCAAGAAAGTTTATGCGATTCGTCTATAGTCAAACAATGGTTAAGTATAGTTTGGGACGAAATTTCCACTCGAGGAATCTCGGGGAAGATATGAAATGCGAAAATCGTGCTTCCGACACATGCCAGAGGATGGCTCAATTTTATTCTCAGCTCACGCCTTCAGGCATGCCAGCCGGAGCTAAAAGCATCTTCGAATTTTAGACGCCGATGGCCTCAGGCTTTTCCGGCATACGACGTTTGACGACCGTCGTTCCTTCTCGCCTTGACAATGCGGGTTTCACGCGCGTGTGTACGTGTGTCCATGTGTGTATATGAGTGCGGAGCAGCTCGAAGGATGACTGCAATGGGGTGCTAGGTGACTCGCACGTCGGAAAGAGGGGCAGAGGAGGAGATAACTGTACGCCGGAAGCCGAAGCGTCTTTGCTGAGGTATGAAAACTCGCGTTGAATCTAGTACGTATACTTGAGATGTGGTATCAACGTAGAGCCGAGAACGGAAGCGGTAGTGATAGTGTTGCAACAGCTATCAGCACGGGGCTCGCCTACCCTTATGTTTTACGATACCTGCATACTTACCCACTGTGAATCTTTGGAAATAGGTGTGCAAGGTGGATGGCGAGTATGCGAGAGTACCGCGTGCCGGTCGGACGTGGACGCAGGGTGAGATATCAAAAGTCCAAGACAGCGAAAGAGACGGAGGGTGAGACCGGAATGGAGGCGGATAGTCGCAGCTGAAGTAAAAGGAGCAATGTCAAGCATCAAGGCTGGATAGTTTTCGTGAAAATTGCCTTCACTGGATAAAGCTACGTCTTTTCCTGGTTGGCCACAATGGCGAAAGGTAGAGGATGAAGAATCCACGAGTCAGCACCTTCTGTTGACTGGAATATACTCACTCAATGGTCTTCGTGTATGTTCCGGGTAAATTTCCCTCGGAAGTTTCATAAAAAGCGATGTGAGACACGGTGATAATTATAGTTCTATGGGTACACAGGGGATGGGGGAGAAGCCGGTGCGATTGATGTCTCATCTAGTAGAGGAAAGTGTTTACGCTTTAGGCTAAAAGTTGATGGCTCTGTGTGACCAGAGCATACATTTTTATGCGGGTCAACCGTGCACTAACCAGCTTTCGACGAGGGTTGACCAAAGATTCAGCTCGTTTTTGATGACTCCGTTGCACCTCAATAACTTAATCATGAGCGTTCGAAAGCTGTCATGTAATCCATCTGTTTTGCGCTACTTCCCAAGCCACGATTGGACCTGACAACGAATGTGTAAGACGTGAATTTTCAGTGACGCTTAACCCCCTGACTGTGAGTGACACGCATAGGGGCAAAAAAAAAGTCGTGCCATTTTTGTGTCATGACACGTATAGGGGCATTTGAAAAACAACCTATTCCTACTGCATCGATTCGATGCAGTAGAATCATGCCCCTATACGTGTCATGACACAAAAATGGCACGACTTTTTTTTGCCCCTATGCGTGTCACTCACAGCCAAGGGGTTAATAATTCACTCCGACATGAGGATACCGTATAATGCCGTTAATCGTTAATGGTCAACGCTACTTGGATGTCTCATTTAGAAATCTTCCACTAAAAGCTACATGCTCCACTCACACCTACCACTTGAAAATTCACATCGCCCGGGGGTACCTTCGAATGGTAACTCAAACGGAGATGGATAATCGCGGTGGCAGATATGCCCTGGAAATGCCCAACCGACTGCGCTTCGTGGACGCTCAAACGAGAAGCTCGCATCGAGCAAGGCAACGCGAAATTCAGTACCGTCATATGTGCAACTTTTCCTCGTCTATATATCGTTGAATCCTAGCCCCTCTACATGTTATTATTCAACTATATTCATGTTTCGTCCACTTGGGAGCTTTCTTATGGAACGAAAGATAAAAAATCTGATAAGTATGTATCTATGGGGAAACAACTTTACTTTGAATTTGACTAAATAAATATACAGTTAATGTACACATTTGTTTGCTCATACAATATGGAAAAAAATGTTGAGCACCACATCACTTCAATCTCTTCCTGATGCAAACTGAGATATATTTGAGAATTATATTCAGAATGATCGTATGGGGTTCGAAGTCAATTCGACTGCACAATTGGAAAAATTGAAACGAACCTGGACTATTTATTGAAAACGGTAGTCCACCAATTGCTCGTTGTCTTTTATGATTTGCCAGTTCCCATTTGACAGTTCGATGAATGCCCAAGTAAGAACACTTGATCCACCATCAAACTGTTATCTTCGGAGACCGTGTCGAGACGGCGTATTTCATAGCGGACCGTTCAGAGGTGAGAATTCAACCTCAAAACCGTAATCACCATATCTGTGCCCCATATTTTTACTTCACGGAATGAAGATGAAAGGAAAGCAGGTCTCTTTTTTGTTGAGATATATATCTGCTTATGCAAAAGCACCGGGCTGTGGTTGATGATGGTACTGTAGCAAAAATTAATCGTCTTTTAACTCGTCTGCTGGTTTCGCCTACAAACGACTCTGCGTTTGATGCGGATCGGCATTCTACCACGAACGAGACAAAAAGTAAAGGAGGGCGAGAAAGTAGGAGAGAGAAGGGGCGAGCGATGGAGAACAGGGAAGAGAGATGTATGCACACACAATACGGATTGTGCAAATTGCTCTGTTACGTGCGCAAACGTCCCTCGAGTGTGCTTGAGTGTTCTCGCCTAATAATATAGCGCGACGTCGGTACTTGCACCTGATCCGAATTACGGAACACCGTCAAAAAAGTGGCGAGCTTGAAAGTTTTTTTTATTTATTTTTTTTCACTCAACGTGCAGGACAATTAAACCTCAGGCTGTGCAAAGGTACAGGAAGGTGCGAGCACGAAACGAGCTTAAAGTCACCATGGCGTTACGTTACCTACAAATTGAAATACAACGTAGCTCTTTTCCGTTGCTTCGTTGAGTATGGTCGTTCCCTTACCGTTCACAAGTACAACAATCGTCGTTTCTACAATGGGAAACGAGTACTTTCATCCCCTCACGTATTGCTACTCAAGGCTCCATCCGTGCGTTAACGAAGAAAATGAGCTTTCAGTGTCGGGCCAAATGTCATTTCACCCTGACAGCTTGTTAGTGAAACTTCGAACGGTGCAGAGATTGAGGAGCAAGTCGTCTTTTGGTTATACATTTTTGAAACTTTCCCCAATTGTAACGTAAAGCGCATATATAACTGCAGGATGATCAATTGTTCCAGTTCAAAGGCCTTAAGGGGTTACACGGGTTTGGATTTTTCAAAAAATCAAGGTAGCAACAAAAGGATGCAATGGACATCGCAGCTGCAGCAGGATCTCTGCTTTATGGAGCTGGAATCGACGATTCTATGTAAGTTGAAAAAAAAATTTCTTCGTTTTATTTCTACTTCGAACTTTAATCGAATTTTTCTCAAAACACTATTTTTTAAGCCAGTAGACACGATTGCTCCAAAACTAAGGCACCGAGCTTGTTGAAATTTTGCACACTTCTTCAAAATAACATTGACTAGTGATTGAACGAAGGTTTATTTACGCTATACGTAGTGTAAAATGTACCAAAAATTGAACTATTTTGCAAACAACTCTGCACAAAATTCAAATTTCAATAAAAAAAATCCTTCGTTTAATCATGAGCTATACTTGCCCAACAGACAAAAATTGGTCTTTTAATTTCAGATAAAGCTATCATGAGTTATCCTGACCACCACGAGGACACTTTTTTAGGGGTCTTCGGAAACTAGTTCCCACAGGTTGAATTTCCTAAATTGTTGGATGATTTTTGTTTTTTTTGTAATATCGTTCAAATGTTGCTCTTTTATGTGCTTAACATTTTGAATAAAATAATGTATATTTTATATATTTTTTAAAGAGAAAATATGCTTTTTTTTCTTCGAAACCCACGTAGCCCCTTAAGGCAAAACGAGACACACTAGGAAAATTCAACACCAGGGTCTCTTCCTCTCTTCCATTTGACGCTAGATCAATTGAATTATCATTTTCTGAGAAGTTACTAATGCACTTTTTGGGATAAGTGCATCTGTCGTTTCTCTTTTTATCGAAGTGACAAAATTTCAAGTTATTCTGTTCGAGCGTTTGGAAGAAAAATTTGAACAACTTTTCATGGATTTCGTTACCGGTGGAATCTTGTAGCTTTCCGCTTTAAGGTTTGCCATTTGCCCTCGTATCCCTTACATCAGAAGCCTATCGACCGCATTTTCTTAACTTCCAGTGGTTGAAGACTTCTGGAACATTGATGGAAACCACAAGAAGACGGTAGACGATGGTGCGCCATTTGGATCTATCGTAAAATCTTGCCCATGGTTTCATTTTGGTTATCAGCGGTTGAAAGACGATGGGAAACCGTTATGACGCAAAACGGACACATATACATCAACACAAAACGCGTTTTTCTCGAAACATCGTTTTCAAAATCGGTGGACATGATATCTCGAGAACCACTTGATGGATTGTTTCCAAATTTACATGGTATACGATGAGAAACATTTCAATGTCGTTAACGATCTTGCTTTTTGCAAATCGATCTCCATTTTTTAATAGTTACGTGAAAATGACTTTTTTCATAGATTTTGTATGCTCAAGTTTCAATTCGTCGTCGCGTTGTTAAAAAAAATCATTTATAAAATCGGTGATCGTCAAGGACTCCTATTTATTGTTAACTTGAATAAGCAGTTCGGTTTTGAGGTTTCAGATTGACCGTTTCAGCTGGAGAGTGTCCACCGGCAAACGTTGCGAAAAAATTTCACCATCTGCTGGCGGTCATATTTTATTGGTTGTTCTGTAATTTTTGTGATTTATTTTAAAAGTCGCTCATATTGTGTTTAAGAGATGCGTTTCTTTTTCACCAACCGTTTCCCAGAAAAAAATCGGTATTTGGCCGTTTTTTCGAGCCTCTAGGCAGATGTAGCCCCTTGAGAAGATCCATTAAAGGAAAGAGTCCGATATAAGTGACTCCGTCAATGCATTTTGGATGCCTTTCTATTGTGTTTCGTAAAACGTCAGAAGCTTTTTCTCTTTGCGAAAATCTGGCGCGTGTCAGGGACATTTAAGCTGCGGCCTCGTTTTCCCCTAGAGGCCTAATGGACAGAGGCATCTAGAGAGAGAAAGAGAAGAAGGTGCTAGTCCAAGGACACCATATCGAAGTTGGCTATAGTAGACATTCGTGGGCACAGTCGAATGTTCTCGCCCTGGTACAGCTTGGTCGTGTTTTAATTAGCAAAGTGGGAAAGCAATGGCGCGTGTTTTACTCCTTTCTTTCTCTTACTTCTTTCTCTATTTCTTTTCCTCTTTCTCTTTCTCTTTTTTTCCGTTCTGGATCTCCCATTCGCATACGTTTTGCTTTCGAAGCTAAATGTAACACATCCTCGTTTCATTGTGTCCAGCGTGAGGGAAAAAGAAATGATTCAGGTGCACTTTAACAACGGCGCAGCGGCTCCTCTCTCCGCTCATACCGGAGAGAGATTTTTTTCTCTTCTTTCTCCGTGCCAATTTTCTAGTTCTTTTTTGTTTTTTTTTTCAGTGTTCCCGGTTGTTTCCGAACTCGAGTTACCCGGCCTACAATGAAGCGAGTTCATATTCATCCTTGTACGGTTCCTCTTATGCTTTCAATTGACGGATATGCAAGGCTAGTCAGACCCGCCCTTATGTATCGCGAATCGCACTCTACCCCACCCCTATAACGCACCTCAAAACGCAGACTCGTCCGAATCACTGAAAAGCTCCCACAGAGGAAAACCTTGTACTCTACTGCGTATTTTCCTATATCATCGTAATTCGGACAAAAGCTCCCAAACTTGCTACCTTGAAAAAAAAAAAAAAATTGGAAACGTTTTTTTCCTCGTGTTATCGCGAGTCGGCTGATGAATTTTTACCATGTGGCATCGTACCCAGACGAATATCGGGTCTTTTTCCGGCTACCTTTACATTCCCGGGGTATTGAGCATTTCGATGCGATCCAACTCATTACGAAACTAGTAAATGAAAAGTATTTCGATCCAAATTGCCTTCGGTGCCATAAAAGCGTTAAGAAAAAACTCAATCGATAATTAATTTATCAAGCTGCGCTTTTAACCAACCTTCTTTCCTATTCTAAAAGAAAGTCGCAAAATTAATTATGACATTTTTTCTAAAGTGATCGTTCGTTTACTTTAATTTCAGTGCTGGGTTTTGTAGTCCCAGCGGTTTGTACCACACTTTATAATTGCGAGTAACAGAATTTTGAAACGGTGCAATATTGATATTTCACTCGTAAAATACTTCACATTGTTTTGTTGTTTCTGCATATTTATATTGTTATATTGACAATTGATCAAGTCATACTTTTAGCTGAAGAACTCTTACACATTGCAAGGGCTAGGATGAAATTCCGAACTTTGAATGATCAGAACGTTCAAAAGTCCGAAAGAATACTAGAAGAAATATCAAAGCTTCGAAAGAATTTTACACGAAAGACCAAAACTCCGAAAATCTGAATATCTTCAAAATAATTTGGCTACGAAAATTTTAAAAGTTTCAAAATTTTCAATGAATTGACGAAGTATTTCAAAAAATTTTCAAGGCCCCAGTTACGAGTATAAAATTATGTACGAATTTAACAATTTTTTTTAGTATGAAAAAGTGATTCAGTCATAAAATTAATTACATATCTATTTAGTATGAATATCAAGCTGTTAGAAAAGATACATTTTTTTTCGATTGTTATCTTTTTTTAGGCGCTCCGCGACGTGACATTAAGCATCCACAATTTTTTACGTGGAACAAAAAACAAAATTTATCGTCAATCTACATTAGAATACCTAGAGAAGTACGTAAGGAATTTAAAAAATATTGTTTTATTCAAAAGTTGTAGGTATTTGAACTTGAGAAATGAATTTTCAGTGAACAATTTCGTTATAACTGCTCATAAACTACTCATAAAATGAAAAGTTTTCGTTTAATCAGACATTCCGCACGTACTTCTCTGCAAAATGCAATTAGGAATATAACTTTTGAATTTGAAGTAAATCGAGTGAGAATTGTTAACGTGGTTTGTCACGCCAATTGGAAAAAAGCTGTTTCGAGAAGTTTCGAGTAATCGGTCATTGTGTTCACCGAAAAAAAATTCTAACAGCTTGATATTCGTACTAAATAGATGTGTAATTAATTTTATTAGTGAATCTCTTTTTCATACGAAAAAAATGGTTAAATTTGCACATGATTTTATCCTCGTTACTGTGGCCTAAGGCAATTTTGAAATTTGCCTAGACAATGTTATACGTTCTACATTATTTACAGTCAACTATGTAGACTTTCGATGGCATGATCGAATTCTTAATGAAAACACAATTCTCGCATAATTCGTCGATTTATTGAAAATTTTGAAAACTGTAAAAACTTCCATAGCCGAATTATTTTGACGGTGTTCAGATTTTTGGTCTTTCATGTAAAATTCTTTGAGTTTCGATCGGGGTAGTATTCTTTCGGAGTTTTGAGCGTTCTGATCATTTAATGTTCGGAATTTCAACCCGGCCCCACATTACATGACCTTCCTCCTCTCAACCCACCGACTCTCTTACCCTCGATGTCTTTATCGCGAGATCCGGGCTGCCTTCGTTAATCCGTCAGATTTAATGAGTAAATATAGAAGGGAGTTGTGGCAAACGCGGACAAGTCTTCGAGGGGGATGTACAGTGATCGTACTCCACAAGTAACACACACAGTCGGCGAGTATTCCTGGGTGTGGGCTTTTCCAGCGAACGTTT
Source organism: Ophion obscuratus (assembly GCA_964007375.1). NCBI lineage: Eukaryota > Metazoa > Arthropoda > Insecta > Hymenoptera > Ichneumonidae > Ophion > Ophion obscuratus. The sequence goes on from OZ023312.1 coordinate 42,832,299, forward strand.
CTACTCTATCCACAGACCTGATGGTTTGCGTGATGGCTGTGGCGGTTTACACACGGGAACCACTACTTGTTTATGCAAATTCGACCGTGTTACCGGGGAGTTCTTAATTTAATTCGGTTTTTCGTAGTCGAAACGTACTTGATTTATGCCATTTGAGTGCTCATGCCATGAATGCATATCCTTTTGAGTCGACACTCGTTTATACATCAGGTTCCTTCAAACCGCTCACTGAATTTTTAATTGCAATATAAAAAACGGAGCAGTGTCAACTTGTGGGTCGGCCCATTCGTTGAAGCTCCATAATGGCGGTGGCATTGATCAGGCATGGTAAAAGAAGAATACCGTCGACATTTTTGTCAGAGAGATAATTGATTCTGAAATTACTCGTCCGTCTTTTTACTCCTCTTATTCCTTCTTTTCCCTACGAACTTTAAGGGGTCTTCTCACTGTAGACGCTAAAAAAAAGGCTACTTTCATGCATTTTTTGATAGGTTTATTTTTTGATAGGTTATAATAGATATTGACACGAAAGTTGTTACACTTAAGGCCTTAGGCCACAGTAACGGGTATAAAATCACGTGCGAAGTTAACAATTTTTTTTCGTATGAAAAAGTGATTCACTCATAAAGTTAATTACACATCTATTTAGTATGAATATCAAGTTGTTAGAAAATATATATCTTTTTTTTTCGATTTACAAAATGGCCGACTACTAATATTTTTTTTTGTCATCCTTTTTTTAGGCGCTCCACGGCGTGACATTTGGCATTCACAATTTTGACCTAAAGCAAAAAACAAAAATTCTCGTCAATTTACATTAGAGTACCCAGAGAAATACGTACGGAATTTAAAAAATATTGTTTTATTCAAAAGTTGTAAGTATTTGAACTTAAGAAATGAATTTTCAGTGAAAAATTTCGTTATAACTGCTCATAAACTGCTCATGAAATGAAAAGTTTTCGATTAATCAGAAATTCCGTACACACTTCTCTGCCAAATGCAATTAGGAACATAACTTTTAAATTTGAAGTAAATCGAGTAAAAATTTTTGAAGTTATTTGTCACGCCAATTGGAGAAAAGCTGTTTCGAGAAGTTTCGAGTAGTCGCCCATTTTGTACATCGAAAAAATTCTAACAGCTTGATATTCAGACTAAATAGATGTGTAATTAATTTTATGAGTGAATCACTTTTTCATACGAAAAAAAATTGTTGAATTCGCACATGGTTTTATACCCGTTACTGTGGCCTAACTCCTTAATGCATGCACCCCACTTTCGAAATGCATTTAAGAAAAAAAATATTTATTTAAGGCACCGTTTATAGACGAAAATGTTAGTTAACAAAATGTCTTAAGAAAATTGTGGGTCGGCGCTATTGATGAAATCTCGGAGATGGATCATCCGAAACAGAAAAAAATCAAACGGTTTTAGATTCAGTATGTTAATGGCTATAGCGCATATCATACGATTTTTTATATATGCAAAAATAACAAAATAGTAAATATCAAGATTAAAAAATAACCTTGAAATGCGCTATACCTATAGTTGTAAAGAATATATGGTTAAAATTTCATAAGGATCGGTTGAGTAGTTTCAAAGACTTTATCAACAAGCCGTCGAAAAACGTTGTTTCGAGAAAAACGCGTTTAAAGCTTGTTTGGGTTACATAAACAGGTAAAAAAATGTTTTGATGTTCTTCGAAAGTGTATTTATTAAGTATAACAACTTTTATATCAATATCTATAATATAAACCTAATAAAAAAATTATGAAAATACCCTTTTTACCGTCTAAAGTGAGAAGACCCCTTAACTTGCCCAAGGCACTTCTCTTTTATGTCTTTTTATCGTTCATTCTTTCTCCATTAGTAATATGAAATGTATATGTGGCACATGATATTTGTTATTATATCCCCACATTACCTTATTTTTATCGTGACACATTCTTGTTTCCGGAAGCGGAGACGATCGCAGTGAGCTTCGACGGCATCGATAATATTTTTATATCGAAATCTATAGGTCGTCAAATAAATCTATCAATTTCCCGCGATTCTCGGCAAAGACGTGCGGGGGTCGTTCTGCGACGCGGTAAGAAAAGCTGCAGCTGGATGAGGAAGTCGAGAGTAAAGGTAAGGGGAAAAGTTTTTTGGGGCAACATAGAGTTCGTGCATTCTGATCGTTCTGGAGAAAAGTTGTCCAGGACCGACTATGGAGGGCGCAACGATGCAGTTATATTCGCGCATCAAACTTTAACGTATTGAGCGAGAATGGGAAGGGAAGAGTGAGAAAGAGAGGCTGATAAAACGGCGTTTCCAAACCCTTTTTCCGCTTTTTTACTTCAAAGAAGAAAAAAGATTGTTCAATATTTATAATGTCATCATCAGATTCGAAGATAAATTGCATCGTGAGCATCTGGGATTTGACAGTTGTAACCCCGCAGTAATACAAGTTTTTTCCATGAGAAATCATGGTTCGATGACAAACTGAAAATCAATTTAAATCTCCCAAATTTGATTTTACCTATTTACTTTCGCAGAAACAGCAATTTCGGAAACGTAAGGGAAAATCAAGTTTGCAGTGGTTCTCTCGTCATTTATAGAACGACGTCTACCTTCCGCGATTAACTTTGTATCTGCATATTTATGGAAATAGCAGACGGGTAAAGAGTTATTTGACGAGTCTGATGACCTGGAAAGAGAGCTGCAGGGATAACGACTCTTCGAGAATCGTTGAGAATTTCGAGGGGGACGAAAGTACAGGAACCATCGAAACAGAAAAAGAGCAAGAGTGATTTAGCACGGGTTTTCTTTTTTTTTTGTAGAGCGTCAAAAGCGTTTTTTTTTTTTACAAAAAAGCCTCGACAAAAGCGAGGCTCGCGTCGAGAGGAAACTTCAGAGAGGTCAGGGTGTCTCGTGCCTATAGTCCAGCAAAAGAGACGAAAATCCAGCACTTTTTAGCGTACAATATGGATTTTTGACTGAAGGTAGATGATTGCATACTGAAAGCAACCCCAATAAAATGTTGACCCTCAACTCGCCCCAATCCTAAGAAATAGGGGTTGAAAACTTAAAAATCGCCGTATCTCGATAATGAAAAACCCGATCAAAAAATGTTGCAAACAAAAGTTGTTTTGAATAATAAAATACGTTTAAAGTTATCTGACGTCCAATCCCCTATCTTTGAAAATAGCGGCACAAAAACACGAGAGCACCACTGACCCAAAAAACCTGAATTTTCAAATCGTTTTTGTGCCGCTATTTTCAAAGATAGAGGGTTGCAAGTTAGATAACTTTATACGAATTTTATTATTCCAAACAACTTTTGTTTAAAACCTTTTTTGATCGGGCTATTAGTTATCGAGATACGGCGTTTTTTAAATTTTCAACCCCTATTTCTTAGGGTTGGGGCGAGTTGAGGGGCAACATTTCATTGGGGTTACCTTCAGTATGCAACTATCTACCTTCAGTCAAAAATTCATATTCGACGCTAAGAAGTGCTGGGTTTTCGTCTCGTTTACTGGACTACTAAATCAGTGTGCGTGAACGTCCATAAAAATTACCCCTGCTTTTCGTGTGTATAATGAAAAACAGAAAAATGACCTCGTAAAAAGAGCCACGAGAAACGTAACGTAGACGAAAAAGACTTCGGCCTAGAGCTAAGGAATCCTTGAAGATACAGAGAGAGTTGAGACTTGTTTGACGGTTTTTCGCAAGAGAAAAACGTCTCATCAGCGTCGCATTCGCGAATATGCCTCGTCTCCGGTTCGCCTGCCTCGAATTATTATTTTTTTCTCGGCGCGGTGTACCCTCGTGAAGGTAACTGCACCTGAGAGATCTTAATCCCGGGCAAAGCTTCCAGCAGTGCTCGGAAAAAGGCTATGAGGGTGTACGAAAGAGGGTAAAGAATATTCATGTAATTTTCAGTGCTCGCCTTTGCCTCTGTGCTCCTTGCTTTATGATCGAAGGGCGAAAAGGTTCGCTTTGTACATAGTCCATTTGGTTATTATTCCCTTGATTCCTTTCGTCACACTTCTCCAGTCGTCTTGTAAAAAAAAAAAAAAAAAAAAACTTGCAACTTTTTTTTACATTCTAAATTCCGACTTATTCTGCTCGAATAGAACAATGTGTCCTTTGGCTATCAGTGAATGTTTCCTATGGCTATCATTAAAAAAAGTCGAGCCTCACTAACCCCCCACAATTTTACATATTTTTCTTTAAGCGTCAAAGAAACCTCGAGTGTGAGGTTTCTATGTAAAGGCATTGCATTCTATGAAATGCAACTTACGCCAAAGATAAAGGGTTACTTTGACACCATTTTGATTTAAAAAATTAATCTTTTATGCATTGTGCATGGATTTAAATGAAAAACAACGATTTAAAAAATCAAATTGTCATCTTTAATGAGGAAACATTTTACATAAAAATATCAAGTACCTAGGGTACTATTATAAGCACTTAATCAGTCTTATGAACACATTAAGATCAAAATCAACTTGAGCAACATTACAATAAACTTGGACAACAAATTTTAATGCGTTTAAATGCGCTCACATTCTTCTCACTTTAGATGCGAAAAAGGCTATTTTCATGATTTTTTTTATAGGTTTGTATTATAGATATTGATATAAAAGTCGTTACACTTAATAAATACACTTTCGAAAAATATTATTTTTTAAATTATTCATTTAAGTCACTATTTATAGACGAAAATGGTAGTTAAAAAGGTCCTAAAAAAATTGTAGGTCTGCGTTGTTGATGAAATCTCGGAGATAGTTCATCCGAAACAAAAAAATCAAATGCTTTTAGATTCAGTATGTTATGGGCTATAGCGCATATCATACGATTTTTGATATATGCAAAAATAAAAAAATGGCGGACATTTAAAAAAAATAACACAAAAAGTGTTTTTTACCGTTTTTAGCAAAAAATAGTAAGTATCAAAATTTAAAAAATCCTTGATATGCGCTATAGCTATAGTTGTAAAGAATATGTGGTCAAAAGTTCATAGGGATCGGTTCAGAGTAGTTTCGAAGATTTTATAAACAAGCCGTCGAAAAACATTGTTTCGAGAAAAACGCGTTTCCAGTTTGTTTGGGTTACATCAATGCATGAAGAAAAAAAAATGGTATGTATTTCGAAACCGTATTTATTAAGTGTAATAACGTTTATATCAAATTCTATAATATAAACCCATCAAAAAATTCATGAGAATAGCGTTTTTTAGCGTCTAAAGTGCGAAGACCCCTTAAACAGTGTTTTGGCGCTCTCTTGGAGCCCCAAAAACTGTCAAAGTTATCCTTAATGTCAATTTAACCCCCTTTTATGGTATTGCTTCAGACCATGTTTCAAAAAGCCTCTATTAATTTTTTTTTTCGATTCAAGATGTCGCCCACTAATGGCAAGTGTGATAAGAATTGCCTGCATTCAAGAAGATTCGTACAGCAACATTTTGAATGCGTTGAATGATTCTTACCTTTCTCTTCATCGTCATTTCTCGTCGACATAATTCCCTAATTGGCAATTGGATTTTGTTTAAATCGTAGATTCCATTGTAAAGGATCTCTTCAGCTATTGCATTCCCACCATATTCCACTTCTCATCCTCACCCTGCCGCTGCAGCAGACTTCTCCCCGGTATTGCATCCACCATAACATTTCTGCCAGGGGTATAGGAAAACTGCGGAAAATCGTGAAGTGAGATACCAATGCAACCGGGCCCAGGTTCGTTTCCCAGTTTTGGAGCTAATCTCGTTTCGTCCAAAAATAAATCACCAAGAGATAAATCGGCCAATTAGAAACCTTTTTTTCGTACCTCTCTGGACACAGTGCACAAGCAATGGTTCGTCTGTCTGATAAAACACCATAATCATAAAAGGCTGAAAAATACATGGATACCCTTAATTACATACTTTTCCTCACTTAAATCAGCTACTCCATTTGTTTTCCTCGAACGAGTTTTTATGCTCGTTCATTTTTGTTCGTGTACTTCATACTAATAGGAAAAAAGAACGTTAGTAATATGACAATCTTGTGACGAAAATAATGAAAATATTATTTTTCAGAATGAGCTTGTAGTGACTTATAAATTGCATTTCGCAAAGCAATTTGTATTCGATTTTTTTTAACTCTCTCGTTGTTTGGCTACAAGGCTTCTGAATATTGTCAGCAGGGTGATGGCATACATTTTTTTTGGAATTTCACTTATCGAATGTAATTTAATTTGATGGGACACTAATTATACATGGAATTTCTCACGTGCTGTTGAAAATAGGAGGGCTTCTGTATGCACTGTGCGACCTGTGAGCTGCGGGATCTTGAGAAAAAAGGCCCTCGGTCGCTCCGTCAAGTCAAGATCAAAGCGAGTGGCTATAGTTACTCCTCTACGGGTTGAAGGGTTGCAGGTCCCGGGAGGAGTTAGGGACGTTACAAGAACGGGGGAGAAAGGTGATCTATATAAAACTGCTTTCGAGTTGACACCCCGGCCAGAGACTGGTCTTTCGTAGTCAAGAGGGGTGTTGCAGGAAAATCTGGTATGAATGGTCACAGTTTCATGGCTTCTTCACTCGGGTATAGAGCATGCACCATTTTTTTACGATCTCATCTGTCAGAATAATAAACCGACATGTTGTAATATCATATTGGAAATTTGAAGTCGGACAGTGAACAAAACATTCCGTACATAGCCAAACGCAATCCATAGAAATGAAAATGCACACCCAAACTTGTTTTCGACGTTTTCAAATATTCTGAATACATTTCCAATGTATAGCAAAATTAATCTACCATTACACAGCAATGAATGAGAAAAAAATACCGATGAAATGTGAAATACATTGACACAAGGTTGTTACTAAAAATTCAAACGCCATTCAAATTTCGGCCATTCAAATTTTCGCCTTTTATTTGGTATATTGAATACAATTTTGAATTTGTATTTAATGCGCACATACTACACTTGAAAACACTGATAAAGAGTTTGAAAAGCCCTTTAAATTTCGATATATTTTTCTCGAATTCCGGTATTGTTGAGTTCGAGAGTTCTTCTTTGAGGATGATATTACCCATCGCTTTGAATTAAATTCCAAGCTATCCATAAAAAAACTTGGCTAAATGATAACTCTGAATTAATTGATTATCAAGGGAATATTTGAAATCGGCGAATTGGACAGGAAAGGATATAATTATTTTTTCTATCAAGTGGCTGCAACTTTACTGCTCTATTCGAAAAAAGTAAATATTCTGACAGTTATTTGCAAGAAACAAAAAGAAAGAGGTGATAAAAGGTTTTGCTCCATTTTCGTTTGATCTTGAAGCATACCTTTTGTAAAAATGTGATGCCTGGTCGTTCGTGCAGCCGTTCGAGGGGTTGCTTTATAGGGGCACTGAGAGAGAATGCACCGAGGGAAAAGATAGAGGGAGAGAAAGAGAGACACATAGAGAAAGAGAGAGAGAGAGGGGGGGGGGAGAGAGAAAGAGAGAGAGAGAGAGAGAAGAGAGAAGAGAGAATAAGAAAAAATCGAGCGAGTGGGCTACTGGATAGGGCGCTTATCGGGAAATGAGAACCCCTGCTAGACGCTCGACCGGTGGTCGGGATATCCTGTAATAAAACTGAACGAGGCCGGACGGTGTGCTGCTGGGGGTGAGAAGCTTAGGGGGTGGAAGAAGCGGTGGTGAGGCGGTAGGTCCGGGTCACGAATGCCAGGAATGTTACGGAGATTTGAGCGCACATCGAACGGTACAGAAATTGCTATTCCGAAAAAGGCCCATACATGCAATACAATTGTAATTAATGCGCAGCTTGATCACATTTGCTTTGCGTAAAAATAATAATGCATTAAATGCCAAAGTGAACCAAGAGAAACAAGTAAAGTCGAACCACAGCTGGATAATGACAAAAAAAAATTCTCTTGTTAGTGTCACATCCTAACGAATGTACCGTCTCTCAATTATTCCCAATATCCTCATTTGGCGTTATAAGCTTATTATTAAATGTATAAGTCTAGTAATAAGACGAATAATCGCGTAAAAAGGAACGTGCGTACGTTTCGCACGGATATTCAACCCACAGCGATATACGCGCGATAGCAGCACCGCCAGTTATCGACTCTTCCTATGCCATTGGCCGTCAACAAGAACAAGATCTCAGGCGCATATTCCAAGAAGAACTGTCGAACGAAAAACCAACCATCAGCTCGATCAACAGACTCCAAAAATCCTACGCCGGCCCCACCGCATGAGAACCAAGAAAGCCTCGACCCTAGATTATTTAAACATAACATAAACTAGACGGCTCCGACGAACTTATAACTCCGACTACTAATAAGACATCCGGTCTCGTAGCGTAGTCCGATATATAAACCTCTCGATATGAGAAGTCACTATAGCTATAAATTCACACAACACAAACCATGCGAAGGCTTAGGTCTCCGATATCGAACTCTATATCCCATGCGCTTTTTCGCCGAAACACGAGACAAAGGTCTCCTTCTCTTCATACGCATATTAGTCAGAACCGATGCCCTGAAATAAGGCCACGCACGTGCCTCACGAATCTGTCACGTATTCGCACACCATACGGCGACCAATCACGCTAATCAACCGATATCTTCACGACCAATGGTCCAATCCTTAAAGAACTAGATGACCAAGACCACACACTCCCTAAAGTTCCTTCTCCCACTACTGAACCTCTCCTAATTTTCATATCAAGAAAGACTTCCTTCCTGAAGTCAGTCTCCCGTCAACTACCATCGACTCAAGTTCTTCTATCGAATCTCTATCCCAGTCTCCCGTCAACTACCATCGACTCAAGTTCTTCTATCGAATCTCTATCCCAGTCTCCCGTCAAATACCATCGACTCAAGTTCTTCTATCAAGTCTTAATCCCAGTCTCCCGACATTCTTCATCAAATTCAGAATTTAGTCTTCCGTTAACCAATATTTCCGTCAACCGAAATCACTCCTTATATCAAGACTTAACCCAGGAGCCTAACGAATATCTCCGATTATCCTTCATCCGAACTGTCTTCATTTTTCGAGTTACAAAAGTTTTATTTTACACTTGTATAATTACTATCATCGGTCCGTGAATATCAATCCCAATTCATCGACCTTGCGCGCAGTTCATATTTCTATCTACGCGTAGTGCCCGTCGTAGTAAACACGTCGAGTATACACACGTCCAGCGTAAAATCCTCCGAGCGTCTTACCAGCTACAATACTACCTCTCTAAGAGAGCGGTCTAGGGCGGTTAGGGGAAGAAATTCTCGAGAAATTCGTCGCCGAAGCCTTCCCCCACCATCCATTGAGTTGTCCGCGACAAACTCGAGAGGCCTCGGGTACACTGGACAGCTCGAGCTAGGTGGGGGAAGCCATAAAATGCGCTCAAGCGGAACGGCGGGGAAATTCTCTCTTATCGAGGGCTCTCTTAGAGAGGTAGTACTGTATTGTACCAGCGAGCGCACCAGGCCAAGAGCGAAGGCCCTTGTAACGCGAGCGATAACAAATATCTACGCAAGCGAGCGAGCGAGCGAGCGACCGACCGTCAAACACAACCAATGTAAGCTAACCATACCTTTTTCTTTTCTGTATTCATTCTTCAATATTCAATATTCAACTTGCCATATTCTACATTTATCACATGCCTGATCGCTTTCACCCGTCTAGTAATCTTATAATAAATAACATATTGTCAATCGTACACCAATTCTGTCGAATTATTCCTCAATACCGAAATATCGCGTCAATTCCTTAATTCTATTCTTTCCCATGCACTACCCCTTTCTACCCTCATCCCGTGCTATTGCGCTAGGCGTAGGCAACAAAGAGGGAATCAAAAAATATATGCCCACGTCCCTTCCGGACGTGATATTAGTCAAGGGCTTGTATTCACCCCGAATTTGTTGGTTATTATTTTATTACTACTTTAATATCAGCCAGAGTAATTATCAGAGGGGAACAACAAAACAGCGGTCGCTATTATTGGAGGTTGGTTCGCGGTTTTTTACAATTCGGCGCAATGAGACGTTTGCCAGGCGCTGTACCGGTGTAAACCCTGCGTCTATATTAGCTACTGAGAGCTTCGCGAGTGTACTGTCTGAAGTCGATTTTTCACCTTGAGGGCTGACACTACTGTAAACGTCTTAAATGAAGTGATTTTTCGCCATTTTTTTGTGGAAAGACAAGTAAGAGGATAATAACATTCACGGATGTCATTAGTCATATTTTCAAGTAAACAAAAAAATGGATATTAAAAAATTATACAAAACGGTGAAGCCGGAGCCATTCTCGCGAGGCATGTTGAATTTGAGACGCTCTGCGGCACGCAATATAACTGACGCAAAGTTGAGTTTTGAAAAAAATAAAAAGATTCTATTAATTTACACGAGGATAGCTGGAAAAATACGTAGGGGATTTTGAAAATATGAATTTTTGTGTAATTGGCAAGCATTTAAGCTACACTAAACCGCATCTGCCGAGAGTACGGGGAAACTGTGGAAAACCCGTATCGGTATAGACGGATATTCTTCTCATTCTCTGGTGCATAGACTTTAAGGCGAGAAATCCCTTTGGGAGCGTGAAAAATAGGTATTTTTCGAGAATTTTTTAAGAGGGGATAAAATAATCTGATTATTTTCAAATTTGGACATGAGTTTATAATAACTGTCAAGTTTGACATTTTTTTTTGGGATGACCAACAAAATGGCGGCGTTATTAAGGGTCTTCGGACGCCTCTTTTCCGCGACATCGAAAAGTGTTGCAGTTGTCACTCATTCTGTTGATCTGAAAAAGACTTAATGTCATTCGTTTATTGACATAATAAGGGGAAGGATGTACCTAAAAAATGATGAAAAAGTGCAAAATTGAAAATTTGGGAGCCTTTTTACACCCAAGTTCAAATTTTCGACCATTTTTCGACATATTTGACCCCAAAAAAATTATTTATTTACACGCTGACTTTCAAACTTCAGGTATATCTTTCGAATAATATTACTGAGAGTAACCGCCCAAAATTTCATCCAAATCGGTCGATAACTTTTTGAGGAACAACACGAGCAGTTTTTGAAAAAGTAGTTTCGAGATAATCGCGTTTAAAGTTTCAACATGTGACTCGCTACCTGACCGCATGCTGTCCCCGCGCTCTAGACTATATGCGATAACTCCGCAAATATTCAATATTTCGCGTTTTCCTTTGGTCAGTATATTCTTTGGGTATCATACTTTCGAAATATGTAAAATATGTAATAAAATCGATTTTTTGAAAATTCTAAAGAATTTCTCGCCTTAACTAAAGTATCTACACGCAAGGTCTCAAAAGTATTGGTCTTTCGTCCACGGGTTGATGCGCCAGCTGGTACACAGCTAAGTGGTCACCGCATCCGAGTATTGGCCATGCACAGCACTACTTAACTCGATGTACCGCCGGAGCCGAACCCTGACTGCCCATCCACCAGAGTGGTATAATTTGTTATTTTTTTAAAATTACAAATTGTTATATTATGTTATTGATCGAATTTAAATTCAACGCAGCCTTGAACAACGCTGCTCATCTAGTTTCATTAGTTGCTAATCAGTTGATGAAAAACGGAAAGCATATGAGGAAAAGTTGGAGACGAAAACAAGATTAACGAAAGAGCATGTCAGGCAATGAACAACATGGGCAAAGAATCATAACTTACATAGTACATATAGAGAAGTGATTTGCAGTTTCCCCTGGTATAGTCGTCAACTTTTCTATCCGGTACCTCATCTACTTTCCCCATCCCATCCCTATCTCTCACTTTTTCATATCTCATTCCAATAAAATATTCAAGCCAGCATTATCTTATCTCGGAGACTGACATGAGCTGGCAAGGACTGCGAATATAAAAATTCTTCAGTCGGGTCTCCAATCTATCTTAGGATCGCCACGCATTTGATATCTTTCCAGAAACAAATGATATACGTCAAACGTAAAAAAAACCACGATCGTAATACGAAGTGCATATTTATTACCGGAATATAAATCGCGACGAATGAAATACAGTTTCTTTGTTTGTTATTCCAAAAGAAGTATAATAAATTTGTGATTTATTTTTTGTGAAATATTAAATATTTCGTAACTGTGTGTATTTGTCAATGTTTTTTTCTCGATCAGGAGAACCGGCGTTCTCTTGAATAAAGGAGGGCGACTTTAATGTATTCCATCGATTTCTCACGTTTTGAAGGAAGTGCATATACTACACCCGGGTAACAGTCGAGTATTGTTTGTTACTCATGGCAGACGACATTTCTAAATAAAACTAAGGGGAGCTTAAATTTTCATTGCACTTGCTTGTTTTCTCTCATTTTCTTCGCACTCCTTAATCTAAGTTTTTTCATACATTTTCGACAAAATGGCCCCTCGTGTATCTCCATTTAAATCTTGTTGGTGGTACTTAAGGGTACCACTGTAGAATTGTCCAAAAATTGATTTGTTTTCAAAATTGGCTCAAGACATGTTTTGAACCATCTAGAATAAGGGGAAAAACGTTTGGTACCTGTAAAACAAAGGACCGCGGGCTCGTGTGGGTCTGCAGGGACAGTGGCTGGCCCGTGTGCGAGACGTCGAGTGTTTTTCTCGAAACACAATTTTTCAAAACGGCACACAGCATAACTCCCACAATTTTCATTCTTTTCACTCCAAATTTTTGAGCACATCTTTGAAATAATATTCCGAAGAGAAATACGTACGGGATTTTTCATGAGTTGATTATTACATTAGTTATTAACAAAGGATTGTCCTTTTTTCTGTCAAAATTGAGTTTTTACTTTAGGACGACTGTGGACGCAATGGAAGTTGAGGGGAGGTTCCAGGTTTCAGCGTGAGAAAAAACACTTTTTTGCGATTTTTTTTCATCTATATGGATAGAGTAAATTTATTGAATACTTTTGTACATTGTTAAGTGTCATTTCAAGAACATTCCCTGAAATTTGTATGCGAAAATATCCACAAACAAGCCGATGCCGCGTTTTTCTCGAAACCACTTTTTCATAGTCCATGTTCACAGCCATGTGAAAACTACATGACCGATTTATTTCGAACTTGGTACACACTTTCTACATATAAAATACCTCCCCCCAACGGTTAGTTTGACTTTTTTTTCCATTGAGCGGGTTTTCCACCCCCAAAATGGCGGAATTTTTCGTGAAAAAATAGCACTTTTCACTTTACATGACCACCAAAAATTCAGAAATTAAAAAAATATTCCCAAAGACCGCTGGGGGGAGGATTTAATGATACTTTGACTAGATTTTAATGGTACTTGATTTGAGATAATTTCTAGCTGAGATACAGTGAACACCGCAAATCGTGTTTTTCCAAAGGCGTTCGTGGAAAAGCTTTGTCACTGGCTCGCTTGTGGGTATTTTCGCGTACGAATTTCACGGGATGTTCTTGAAATGACACTTAACAATGTACAAAAGGTTTCAATAAATGTACTCTATCCATATAGATGAAAAAATCGCAAAAAAGTGTTTTTTTTTCACGCTGAAAACCCTACCCTTCCCTTAAGGTATATTAGCCAAGTCCGCGTAGGGAGTGACAGAAAAGGGTTCTTTTGGAAAGGGTATTACGTGAAATCCCGCAAGGGTATACGGTGGACCTCAGGACAAAAGAAATAATATCTAAACATAATAATAATTATATAATAATAATAACATAATATGCGTTATTGTTCCGGTCTAGATTAAGACCGAGCCTAACCCCTGGGGGTAGGTGAATGTTTCCCAGTGCAAACTGAGGAAGTGTGTTGCCCGGACTAATAAAGTCTATAAAATAACATAAAAATAACATAATATTATCTAATAATATAATAATAATATAATAATAAAGCAGATTTCAGTCAAAACAATTTAATTTTTTTTCTTCGTGTAACTCGTAAAATGGTCAGAAAAATAGAAGAAGTTAATTGTGAAAGTGTAGCCCGCCGTCATTGTGTCATGTTTTTCCTGAATCTGGTACCAAACATCATAACACTCATACAAATTAGAATATGTTTGATTTTTTTCACACTCATACAACGTCCACAATGCCAGTCGCAAATTGAGAGCGTTTTCCTCGCATCCTGATAAACAAACGTACATGATAATCATTTTTTTATCTTTCCATATTCTTGAAGGATCAATAAACATGGGAATTAATTTTTTTAGTTATTCTTTTAGTTATTCTATTCCAAAGATCACTTTCAAAACAGCTCTTTATGCAATAATACTGCCTTAAAGAGTCAGAGCGAAATTCCCGTCCAAAAAAACCTCGAAGTTTCCACCCCATGAAAAATGTGTGTCCTTTTTATGCTACTAGAGAAATCACTTGTAGGTTTTAAGCTGGTGTGGTGCTCGGAATAATCTAATTTTTTTTCCCTTTTGCAATCGTAGTTTCATTTCGAATTCATTCATGTGGCTAGTGTCATTGTGTTTTGAGGCTAGTCGCACGAATGAAATGATATGAGGATCCACTGAATTTCGGCGATTTGCATCTTTCATTAACCGAGACCAACTGCATTACGTGACAATGCCAACAAACTCGGTGCACACGGAATAAGTGAAACTTTGCCCGGCTGCATATTGAAACACGTTGACGCTAATGAGTTAAAGTGGAAAGTTTATATTTGTTGCGATATACACGTGCGCAGCAAAATGTGAGGCAAATTTGAATGTACGCTCTCTTGCACGTCTGGGCGAAACGAGGTGGCTAATGCGGCTTTCTAAATATGTGTGATACGTTGTACTTTTAATGTGCTGATATAAATTCAGCCGCGAGAAAGCCGCAGGAAGAATCTCCAGCTCACGGTGCTCTCGGCGTCCATTCTACGCTAAAGCACATCAAATGTTGGAAAACAAATGACCATAACTCTCATCGCTATTATGTTTTACACAGTTTGATTTACGTCTTTTTGTTTGCCAGGACTCAATTCATATATCGTATGTACGAAAATGTGAGAGCAATTTAAAGCGAGAGCAGTAAATGTTCACACTCGTGCTGACGATTCGGACTCGAATTAGCGAGGCGATTTTCTGTGATGCGCAATGCAGTTGTACACCTTGTCCATTTCTTGTTAGAGGAGGGTAATTCCGGGGAAGTTGCCCGTAAGGGAGAGATGGGCAATAGGAATATTTCATAGAACCGCGCACTAGATTTAATCTGTTACTGCTTAATTCGTTTCGTGTCGTGCGCAGGTGTAAGTGTACGAGCAAAAGTTTGGCAAAAAATGTTAAGTAAGTAAAATCCTTTTTAATTGTCCTGTCTACTGCAAAATGTTGTTGAAGGTTCCATGTTTTGGTGATGTAATCATTGTTGTTATCATCATTGTGGTGATGTTATTTTGTAAAAGTAATGGTTACTTTTGTATTTCTTGAATAGTTCACGAACAGTGCTTTGTTATAACCTCAAGATATCGCATGTATTGTTTCTACTTGTTTACATTTTAGATGTCATTTAGATGAACATTTAGTGTAATCTCCCGGGAGATCAGGAGAGATGGCCACGTACAGTCGGTGTATGATGGCCATAGTATTAGTTGTAGTGTGTTCAAGTAATTCATTTTTTCTACATTTGTTTAGATGCCTAATAAGTACAAGAGAAAAGCAATTGCTCCACGAGAGGACTGTACTCAAGAATCATTAAAAGCAGCTATTAGTGCTGTAAAACATGATGAATTGTCGGTTCGTGCGGCCGCTAGGACCTACGAAATACCTAGGAAGACCTTAGAAAGATGATGTAAGAACAATGGCAAAAAATTTTGCGAAGAAAATGATTATGAAACTCGTCACGTCGAAGACTGGCTTCAGTGGATAGTGTGCCAACTTTGGGTATACAAAAATTATACTGATTTCAATGATATGTGTTCTGGATGTGGACAAAAAAAGAAAAAAGTAATCAAAACATAAAACCAAAGAGAAATCCGAGAACATAATGCTGAGTAATTGGCCATCTCACCTCTACTCCCATGGCCATCACCCCCGCATACTGCGGTAGAGATAGCCAATCGTGATTTTTAAAAAATAGTAATTTTAAGGTTGCTCTGATAGAAGTTTGTTTAATTTCGTAAATTATCTTAAAGATAAATATTCAAAGTTTAATTACAAATGAGGACAAGTTAAGAAACGTCTATACTTGTATTTTGACGGATCCTTGAAAAACTGTAGCCAACTTACCCTATGTGACCACGCTGTGGTCATTGAAACACAAATCTAACCATGAATAGCAATGTAATCACAAACTTTTTCCATCAAGTTTTCATGATTTTGCGTGAAAATACTTTGCAAGATGTAAAGTCAAAGATATGTCGTTCATCAGTAGTCGGACCATTTTCATTCCGTCACTCAAACGGATTGGACAAGGCTCTACTCGATGCAAAATCATTGGATGATCCTAGATATTCCAGGCTTTTTGTCTTATAGAGATGTCTGTCTAAAATGCACACTGGGACCAGCAATTTTGCCCAGATCAGGCTGGGGGGGGGGGGGGAAGTATTCATGATCAGCGAACGATTTTACATATAAGATCTTAGCCAAAGGATTTAAGTAAAAATATAATATAGCGAGAAACAAATTTGCGAGATGGGACGAAAAAAATTACATATTTGTCGCTTGTTAAGGCGGGATATACATTTACAATGATCAAAACATCGATTACTTTTTTTTATTCTTTAAATGATAGAACTATATGTGTAGAACATTTCCAAAAAGTTTCAAAGCAAAATTCGAAAAACTTCAAACGTAACAGCTCGTCAACGCTGTGCCTCACCGCTCGGATTTGGAACGCGCGCCGCAGGTAGAAGCATGAGCGCGGAGGGGTAGGTTGAGATAGGCAAAACGTAATTAAATTAACAACTAACAATTAAAATTACTACTGTCATCAATAATTGATGACTTTGTAACAGGTTACTTAAGGAATTAGTTACCACAAGTACGTGACGAAATTTAATTCAAATTCTATGTAAACTTTAAACGCGTTTTTCTTACAACTCCATGTTCAAAATTGGCGTGCAGGATGACTAAAAAACTATTAAGTCGATTGAGTTGAAACTTGGTAGAAATATTGATAATTCTGCTACCTTCTACGTGACGAAAATGGTTTTTGAAAAATGAGATAAAAACTAATTTTTTAAATCAAAATTTGACAAAAATGTTCCGTGCCATTCTGTTAATTTGCATTTTCTTCATTTTAATTACTGTCAAATAAAAACTATACATGTTGTAACTGAAAAAAATTAGGAATTTTTTTCACCTCAAAGTCTACAGGAAAATCGAGTGCACGCCGATTCGCAACTCCCGCGGCAACCGTGATGTAACACTCTGCCACAGATCCGCCATTTTGGTGCTAAATTAATTAAAAAAAATGGTTTTATATACTTGAAAATATTATTAAAGTATACCCACAGTTTGATAAATGTAGAATGACTATTTGTTAGTTTGAAAAATCCCATAAAACTGCTCAATTTCTTCCCGTCGATATAATTGTGTATCCCGTCTTAAGAGAGACTAGCAGTCTGAAGCCCGGAAAAAGGTGAATTTTGACAATTTTTTTAATGGAAACCCAGTTTACACAATGAAAATTCCGTTCAGTGGCCTTCATTCTGCATATATTAAAATATCGTTACAAATATCTTCACAAGCTTAGGTAACGAAATGTGAGCGCTGAAGCGGGATGAAGTGAATCAACATTATAACGCCAATTCGTCATCAATTGACGAGAATTTCTTTTTGGAACCTATAACAACATTTTCCATCGAAGTACATAGAGCATTTTTTAAACATTAAAAACATTTTTCGAGAAAACTATATTCGGCCATTTCTTTTTCAAACATGCACTATTCCATCAGAAATCGATATTTTTAGATTTCACTTCATACTTCAAGGGCAAATCTTATTTCGAGCGCAGACGATTTTGAATTTTCGTTCGCTTCATTCAAGTTCAGCGATATAGTGTTACAAAAATCGTGTGAACATTTTAGCAAAGATACTTGACTATATGTAGAATAAAGGTCACCAAACAGAATTTTCATTCTATCCACTGGGTATCCATAGAAAATTGTCAAAATGCTCCTTTTTCACCGAGCTCTAGACCGGTAGTATCCGTCAAGTGGCTACGATCCACGCATGTATGCGAAATGAACCATCCATAACCTTAATATTGCATAATCACTCATGGCTTGTCACAATTTAGACGCACTTACATAATCATTACAGAATCGCCGCGATCTCGCTGAAGACCAAAAAAGCAATCAAAATTACAAAAATTAGTCGCCCTGTCAGGTGCGGCGAATAATAGTCTCATACCCTCATCCGATGAGCCATTCGCCGCTTGTGTTGTGATAAGCACAAAGACCGTGTTCGAAGCTGAAAATCGTGTGAAAAATGTAGCAAAGATACTTGAATATATGTAGAATGAAGATCACCAAACAGAATCGTTTCAGACCCTCATCCGATGAGCCATTTGCCACTAGTGTTGTGACAAGCACAAAGACCGTGCTGGAAGCTGAATCGTGTGAAAAATTTAGCAAAGATACTTGAATATATGTAGAATCAAGGTCACCGAACAGAATTTTAGTTCTATCAACTGGGTATCCATAAAAAAATCGAAATTCATCTTTTTTACCATGCCGTAGATCGGCAGTCTCCCTCAAGTGGCTATCATTCACGGATGAATCCGAAATGAATCATCCCTAACCTTAATATTGCATAACTACTCATGGCCCGTCACAATTTAGACGCGCTAAGGTAATCATTACAGAATCGCCGCGATCTCGTTGAAGACCAAAAAAGCAATAAAAATTACAAAAATTAGTCGCCCTGTCAGGTGCGGCGAATAATAGTCTCATACCCTCATCCAATGAGCCATTCGCCGCTTGTGTTGTGATAAGCACAAAGACCGTGTTCGAAGCTGAAAATCGTGTGAAAAATGTAGCAAAGATACTTGAATATATGTAGAATGAAGATCACCAAACAGAATCGTTTCAGACCCTCATCCGATGAGCTATTTGCCGTTAGTGTTGTGACCTGCACAAAGACCGTGCTGGAAGCTGAATCGTGTGAAAAATTTAGCAAAGATACTTGAATATATGTAGAAAAAAGGTCACCAAACAGAATTTTAATTCTATCAACTGGGTATCCATAAAAAGAATCGAAATTCACCTTTTTTACCGAGCCGTAGATCGGCAATCTCCCTCAAGTGGCTATGATTCACGGATGAATCCAAAATGAATCATCCCTAACCTTAATATCGCATAACTACTCATGGCCCGTCACAATTTAGACGCCCTTAGGTAATCATTACAGAATCGCCGCGATCTCGCTGAAGACCAAAAAAGCAATAAAAAATACAAAAATTAGTCGCCCTGTCAGATGCGGCGAATAATAGTCTCATACTCTCATCCGATGAGCCATTCGCCGCTTGTGTTGTGATAAGCACAAAGACCGTGTTCGAAGCTGAAAATCGTGTGAAAAATGTAGCGAAGATACTTGAATATATGTAGAATGAAGATCACCAAACAGAATCGTTTCAGACCCTCATCCGATGAGCTATTAGCCGTTAGTGTTGTGACCTGCACAAAGACCGTACTGGAAGCTGAATCGTGTGAAAAATTTAGCAAAGATACTTGAATATATATAGAATGAAGGTCACCAAACAGAATTTTAGTTCTATCAACTGGGTATCCATAAAAAGAATCGAAATTCACCTTTTTTACCGAGCCGTAGATCGGCAGTCTCCCCCAATTGGCTATGATTTACGGATGAATCCGAAATGAACCATCCCTAACCTTAATATTGCATAACTACTCATGGCCCGCCACAATTCAGACACGCTTAGATAATCATTGCAGATTCGCCGCGATCTCGATGAAGACCAAAAAAGGAACAAAAATTGAAAAATTAGTCGCCCTGTCAGTTGCAGCGAATAATAGTTTCAGACCCTCATCCGATGAGCCATTTGCCGCACGTGTTGTGACAAGCGCAAAGACCGTGCTCGAAGCTTCCAACTATCATGCATTTTAGCGAGCTATCGTCAAAACACCAAGATACCGTTCCCCTTAGGCGGCAATGTGGCCTGCATATGCGTTGTACCATAGCCGCATCACGGTCTACGGAGGCATTCGGTACACAGTCTCATCTGGCGTACGTAGCCGGTACATATCGCTCTAGTTGCTCGTTACACACTCGACTCTTGCTCGATAGAACAGAATGAAGATGAAGTGAGGTTAGCGAGAGGGAAGAGGATGATATTGACGAGATAACGCACGAGGGATGCGGTTGTGGATCGTGAGCGAGTGGAAGGGTGAAAGTGCGGAATGAGCGAGTGGTGCAAAGGGTTCACGTACGTACCCTGCTACGAATACACTAGTTGCGAGTTTACGCAAGTACGTATATGTGGATAGCTGTCAAACGAAAGGTCGTAATTTATGCCCGTTTACACGTTAGATCATGCCCGTTACGTCCATTGAGTTGGAGAACATTTTGCTGGATATAAACACACATCGCACGACGTTGTTGAGACCGAACGATGTGCGGCGCTCTCCTGGAAAATATTGATGAGGCTTAAATGGCTCTCACATCGATAGGAGAGGGAAGAGAGAGAGAGAGAGAGAGAGAGAGAGAGAGAGAGAGAGAGAGAGAGAGAGAGAGAGAGAGAGAGAGAGAGAGAGAGAGAGAGAGAGAGAGAGGGAGGGAGAACGCGGGAGTGCTATGAGGGAACGTGGAAAAGCCGTTGCGGGAGTGCACCGGTAAATATTTCGATCGCCTCCACAAAGACCCTGCAGGCTCATCCTGTACGGCACCAATACACCCCTTGCCGTAAACGCTGCGTCACAAACCCATTGAAGCATCGATATGCCGTAGCAGCGGAATGGGTTTGGATACATCCATCGATCGCTACCGAACAAAAGGCCGTATGGCCGATGTGACTTTGCTGGTTAAATCGTGTGGATTACGGCTTTTTGTTCGATCGCTATGTATATGTGGACGCTGATACATACAGGGCAAAGCACACAAGGTCCGTTAACTGATTTGCCGGGATGTTCAGGTCGAGGAGCGTCCTCCCATGAAACAATGAGGAAACAAGGGGGTAGGATGGAGGTGGTGGACGCGACAATGTGAGTAACCATGCAGATGAAATACAGAGGGAGGGAGAGATACGTATGTGTATGCGGGGTGCGGAGAATCGAAGTATCGGAAAATGACGAAGGGATAAATCCAATGGGTATCCATTTCTCAAAAGCAAAATGGCGTAAGCCATACTATTTAGCGCACTGGCGGATGTTGGTCGAGAAACTAATTGTGCTTTTTCATTTGTACGCAGTACTTGGGGTTTTTCCTACAATGAATTGGTATATGTGTTTCTGCATCTCGTTTTTCCTCGAGATCCTTTGATGAGAGTTGCCATCATCGCGAAAGTACTCGGTCTTGGAAAGATCGAAAAAGATGAGACGGAAATGACCCACGATGCCACCGGTAACGAAATCTTTAAAAATATTTACAGAATTTCGGTAAAAGATGGTCGTGCTGAATGAGGAAATTGTCAAAGTCGACGTTGAATTGCCAGAGAGAGGAGCTTGCGCCATTCGTGGTTTTTAAAAAATGACTGGTTCACTTACCACAGAAATTTGTATGGGAACCTGGTTAGAAAATGATCTTCCGAATGAGCTAATCACAAGTAGAAGAGAAGTAACTTCTAGCCAAAGAAGCGACGCGCGTAGAAATTTTGGTAGGGCTCGACTCAGGGCGCGTTCAGGTTGTCTGGCTGCCCTGGTAGAACACTTATAAGGCAGCCTGAAAGGGCCCTGCTAGAAAATGTAACGTTGTATCACATATGCGCCTGAACTGGTTGCCTGATAAGGCCCTTATCAAGTTGCCTGGTCGGGCCCTTATTGGGTTTTTGGTCAAGCCGCTGTCGGGTTTCCTGCACTGCCAAAACATGTTTAATTTAAAAAGGATTCAGAAGATTCTATTCGAATAAATCTTCATTTGCTTACAATATACGCTATAAATCCAAGTATACTATATGCATAATATATCCCAAAAATCCAAAATGAAATGAAACACTTAATTTAGAATTCCACTACAATGATTTTGTATCATAATTCGCAATTGCCTGGCCTTTTGAAATGATACCTGAGAAAGCCTGAATAGGGCCTCATCAGGGAAAGCAGGGAAGGCCCTATCAAGTAAAGCCTCCGTAGGGCTTATCAGGGAAAGCCTTGGTAAGGACGTATCTGGGAAAGCCTTAGTAGGATCTTATCACAGACAGCCTTAGTAGGGCCATTTTAGTATTGCCTGATTTCGAGCCTAAATACTTCCAGCCCAATCGGGGCCGGATAAGAATCCGGTAGTGGGTGCCGGATCGGGGCCGGATAAGAATGTCCGTAATGGGTGTTATCCGTATCATACTCCGATCGGGGCCTGACCCTGATCAGGCTAATCCTAAGAAATTTCTACCCGGGACTTTATGGAGACAACACGTTGGCCACATTTCTATCTAATAATTTCTACACTAAATGACCCTAGAGGTCTGATATAAACGGCTCGCCGCGTGTGAAAAATTCTAAAGATTCCGTAATGACGATACAAACAGGGGATCACCGAATGTTTGAAGAAAATATTAATGATAAAACTTAGAAAAATGTGACTAGCAGACGAATTTTCGTAGCTGCGACTTTTCAGGGAAAATGTGAAAATCTCTAAATCTACTAAATTTGCACGATATTTTTTATTCCAGTCTATCATTGGGTATAATAATTGATTGCGGCTTATTTTTATTGAGCGCCACTGTAATTTACCAACGATTCAGAAGGGCCTTGCTTATGCCCCCGTAAAATACGGTTCTCCGCGAAACGAATACCTTAACCCATACCAATTTGCAATTCTGCAGAGCTGGCAGCATTTTCTCGTTGTACGGGTTTCCTCAACACAGCGAATACAACCACGAAGGTATCCAGCTACATTTGAAAATGGTAACGATCGAGCAGAAGGTTAAGCAGAACACTAAATCTCGTACGCTCTAAAGCTGTCAATTATTTGTTGACTCGATTATCACCTGGGCGTTTATTTCCTGCTCTAGCTCTCAGTAACAAACACTATCCAATACTGACCTGAGTGAAGGAGCTCAGTTAGCGATAGTTGCAGTAACAATTCCGAGGAAGCTTAAAGTTCAAGCTGTTCAGGCAGAACGATGGAAAAGAAGGCGTGCTAAAGAGACGTAACCCAAGTACTTGGAAACTCTATACAAGGTATATGTACTCCTCTGAGAGCATAATCGCGTAAGTACTTCAGCTCGCAAATTCGCAAGTACGAGAGAAGCGCTTTCTCGTTCTTCTCCACTAGAATGGGATACGAAAAATCTCCGGGTGCCTGGATATATGCCTATGTGTGTGCGTGTTTCACCGTTCTTCCATACTGGATAACGAGAATAAAAGTAAAACCGAAAAAAAACGTCGATTTTCAGCAGCCGGCTACGTTTTTCAGTGGAATAACAGCACGTATAGAAAGTAGACGGAAGGTGTAACCTTCAGAGGAGCAAGGATAGGGAGAAAAGCATAAAAAGAAAACAAAAAGACGAGCCTTTCTTATGCTTCGTTCAGAGCTCTCGGTGTACGTTCTTGCCCATTTGGGTTGTTGTTCGCGTGTGTGTAGTTTTATTGCGAGAGGCGAGTTTTCAAGAACATCCCGGTATCAGGGATTACCTTGCGAAGCAAACGGGAAAGAGGATATGCATGTAGGACGATTGTACTAAAGCGAATAATGGACGTATCAAGCAGATGTTTATACCCGTTAAAAGGACCTTCTTTCCGCCGTACGAGTTGACGACTGTCACGAGCTCTCAGTTCGGGAACAAAGGCAAGGCGACTTTTTTTAAGCACGCTTGTGAGAAGCCCATCATTGTTACACTCACGAGCCAGTGGAAAGTCCTGACATACATGGAGTAGAAACCATCATGAAGTTTGTGTTATCGCTTTTTTATCAGCATTAACATCAAAGTCGGTCTTTTATCTTCAAAGGCAGTCTTACAATAAATATTTCTGGTACATTTATAAATCAATAACTGCGTTTGATGCTTATAAGTCGTTATGCCGTTTAGGTGTCCTAATTTTGCTGTATGTGGGTGGTATGACGCGATGAATCAATTTACGGTATATTCACTGGCCGGTGTCTCTAAACTTTCTGGTCCATTTGCTAAATCGCCTCCGGGACAGTATTCATATCTACAATCCGTTCGCTTGAGGCTGGGCCTGGAGAAATTTGATTCGTCAGAAGAAAGGCTCATTTGACTATGTGGTCGTACCACAGAATGTCCTTTAGGCGACAAGAATATCATTGCGCGAGAATTTCTTCGTTATCCTCGATGCAATCGTACGATGAAATCCGTCGTCATCAGGACCACGTCAGTGATTGGAAATCAATGGTTGAGGTATTTTGAATCGTTCAACGACGTTAAATAAATGAAAACATTGGGTTCAATAGCACGTGATTCTTCAACGCTGTCAACGTGGACTTGATTGCGCGACGTTGATCATCGAGTCATCTGCTTGTAATTTATTTTTCCGAGTGAGTGCATATTATCGACGTTACTATTGGGGTACGAATTTTCTCGACTTATTCCGTATCTACATGATGCTGATATATGCAACGCACCAACGTACAAGGCAACGGTAATACGCATGATCGAGTTTACCAACCACGAGAACAAACGTCCGAGAGTCTTCCTCAAGCTCGAAAACTCTGAACGGTGCACGAAACTTCATTCCGCACGTACCTCGAGCGTCTATAACCAAGCATGGGTTGTGAGAGAAAAGGGATTTCACGCCGAGGGAGCTCGCACACGACGAGAACCATTTCCGGTTCGCAACGAGCGACGTATAGTGAGAAAGCTGGTGTGCACCGGAGTTCGTTGTTACCGCTTGTTTACCGTGTGATACAGAGACTCTTGAGCGAGTCTATACCAATGGGAGTGGATGATCAAAATAAAGGGAAGAAAAGACCGTAGGGAGGAGGGGAGAGAGGAAGACAGTTGCATGGGAGTGAGTTTACATTCTAATTTATGAAATTTGTAATTGAAATTGCGGAAAGGACGACATCTCGAACATGCTGCAATGGTAGACAATAATATGATGGTAGAGCGATGTCTGCTGGAAATCTCACGCATATCGACAATGCACGTCAATGGCTACGAAAACTTCTTGATGATGAAGCTTGCATCGTTAAAATACAATGGAAACTCTTTTGAATAGCAAATTCTGTATGGCAGATTCAGCCGGTGATCATCGTGGATTTCTTAGGAGCCTTATTAGAGATATACGAGGTATCGATGTCTATAAAGCTTTTGGAAAATAAGAAACATGACCAGATAAACGAATCACGAAGAATTCTTATCGCATTCTAACGATGCGAGCTTCCACATCATAATTTTCGACTGTACACGAAAAATATTCGTTCAGAGTTCGAGGATATTCCTATGATAATGATGTTGATGGTGGTGGTGATGATGCGATGATGATAATGATGATGATGGTGGTGGTGATGATGCGATGATGATGATGATGATGACGATGACGATGATGACGATGATGACGATGACGATGATGACGATGATGACGATGACGATGATGATGATGATGACGATGATGATGATGATAACGATAATGATGATGCTGATGACGATTATGATGATGATGATGATGATGATGACGATGACGATGACGATAATGATGATGATGATGATAATGATGACGACGATGATGATGATCATCATCATCGCAAAATAGGATTTTCTTTAAATTAAAACATTTGTCTCGACAGACTATAACTCTAACAGGACTTCACGAATATCTCTTTGGATTTCTCGGATCCATTGACCCGTTGGGCAGTAATTGTGCAAACTATGGGATTGTGTTTTTTTTTACAAAGGTCCGAACAACGTTCATGACCGTGAATGATTAGCTGTTAAATGAATAAATGAACTAATCTCTAGTAGTCAACGTCCGAATTCATAATATGTGATGGATATCCTCCAGGCATTTTAACGATTTATCCTGACAAACAATTTCTGAAGAAACCCCGTTGTTCATTCCTACTGGAGGAATGCGACCCGTTAGAGTATTTCGTGTGACAAAAGATTGCTTCTCGCTAATTTTGATTGCATGGGTGGAGACTATCGTTGCCAGGCAAACGAAATTTCGTTAGGTTTTCACGTTGAAGTAGCCGAATCGCAATATTTACTTCGATTCTCCCTCGAGCATTTCGCGTGGAAAATACTTTCGTGATCCCTACTCGAGATCCGGTGTAACATTGTTGAAGGGTCTTATAGAGTGTTAGAGTTCACAGAGAGTACTCTCTAGAAAATACGCCATTGCAATTGGCCGAGTGTGCATACATATATTGAGCACACTCGAATCAACTCGGTTGAACGAGAATAATGTCCTTGGCACTTCGCTTGTCGGTTGCCCGACAACAATTTAAACTCCTTCGCCCTTGCGATCGGTCCCTCTAGGCCGCTTCTCTCCGGGCTAACCGAGATCCCGAAAATTCATGTTATTTTACGAAAATCCCATATTCGCTCTTGCAAAGCCGATGTATTAGTTACGCACACAGAAGAAAAAAATCCGGCAAGTTAATATCTTCGTTACTATTTCGCTTAAAAAACGTAGTTTTCTTATGCGCTCTCGTCTTTATTTCATTCTGAGGAGTCTTTGGAAGAACACTTTTATTCGTATAATTGACTGAATACTTTTTTCCGCTGAAATAAAGGATCTTGCTGCTTCAAGGGTTTATGCCTAGTTGCAAAAGTCGGAAAATGAGTTTTTTTAAAGCATTATAATTTGACAGTATCACGTTATAAATGTTCCCTGAAAATATTAAGGTCATCGGATCAAAATTGACGGATTTATAAGCTGTTATGCTGACGCCCGTCGGAACCCTCGGAGCTTCATTTGAAACTTTAAGGGCTCTTATTACTTTAGACGCTAAAAAGGCTATTTTCATGATTTTTTTATAGGTTTATATTATAGATATTTATATAAAAGTTGTTGCACTTAATAAATACACTTTCGAAATACATAAACATTTTCATTTATTTATTTAAATCACTATTTAAAGACGAAAATTGTTGTTAAAAAAATGTCCTAAAAAAATTGTAGGTCTGCGCTGTTGATGAAATCTCGGAGATCGATCAGCCGAAACAAAAAAATCAAACGGCTATAGCGCATAGCATACGATTTTTGATATATGCAAAAATAACAAAATGGCGGATATTTTTCGAAAAAAAAAACAAAAATAACGTGTTTTTCACTGTTTTTGGCAAAAAAATAGTAAATATTAAAATTGAAAAAAAAAATTCTTGATATGCGCTATAGCTATAGTTGTAAATAATATGTGGTTAAAATTTCATAAGGATCGGTTCAGTTGTTTCGAAGGTTTTATCAAAAAAGCCGTGAAAAACGTTTCGAGAAAAAACGTGTTTAAAGTATGTTTGGGTATACATAAAAAAATGTTTTTTTTTTAAATGTATTTTGAAAGTGTATTTATTAAGTGTAACAACTTTTATATCAATATCTATAATATAAACCTATCAAAAAATTCATGAAAATAGCCTTTAAGCATCTACAGTGAGAAACCCCTTAAACTTTTTGTTTCTCAAAATTACGTTTTCAAAGTCGAGGAGCTAAATATATAAAAAACTACTGTTTCGATCTTTCTGAAATTTTTAGGGCTTTCTCTAGATGTAGAAATACAGCATTTGATTAAAGCATTTTTTCCCTGATGTACCAGGTGTGTAAGTATGAAACCGAAATTTGCCCATAGGTGGCGCTAGATGTCGATGCAGTTACCGACACACCACGTCAGCGGTGTCTTGTTATTGTATTGATATCCGACAAAGATTTCCAACTCACAATAACACGAGTTTCATTCAGTAGCATTAGTTTATTAGAGATAAACATGTCGAGTTTTGTGCCAACAAATTACGATTTGCCGACAGCACTACTTTTCTGTTTTCATCTGAAGAAAACCGCAGCCGAATCGCATCGAATGCTTGTGGAGGCGTTTGGTGAGCATGCTCTCGGTAAAACACAGTGTTTCGAGTGGTTCAAACGGTTCAAAAGTGGCGATTTTGACGTGAGGAACGAAGAACGTGGAAGACCACCGAAAAAGTTTGAAGACGCTGACCTGCAAGCCTTGTTGGACGAAGACGACGCTCAAACACAACAATAACTGGCGGATGTACCTACGGTAATGATATGATACTTTGTATCATATCATTACAATAAACGTGTTTTTTCTGTACAAAAATTCCGGTTTCATACTTACACACCTGGTATATTTTCGGTTTGGTGAACGAAAAATGCCCAATTTTTTTTCGCAACAATCAAGATTCACTTTGAAAACGAACCATTTTTTTAATTTGATAATTTTTTCGATGAATCCTATGATAAACTAATATACTAACGAAATCTGTTTGACTTAGATTTAGATTAGATAACGTTGGATTAGATACATAACGAAAGATTTATATAACGTTAGATTAGATAAGATTAGATTTAGATTAAGATTAGATTTAGATTAGATAACAAATCTGTTTTATTGATTTAGATTTAGATTAGATAACGTCATTCAGAAGGGCATTGCTCACCATAAAAGACGTTCTCGAGAGGTGCATCCCGGACATCGATTATTATTGAATATTTTACCCAAAAAATTACCCTCGTGTTCTTTAGATGATACATTTTCAATTACCGAATTTTTGTAGAAATGTATCATCTTCATTTAAAAAATCCCTATTCTAAATCATTGTTTTCTAACGGAAGAATATCCCCTATTCCAAATAATTCTAAAAAAAATGTAACAAAAAAACTGAGCCGTTATCGACTGTTACAACTAGGCATAACCCGTTAATCTAGGTGACAGCTAGTCTCTAGGCATAAGGGTCTTATCGCAGTGTCCATTTTGCGAGGAATCATCTCGGCATGAGAAAAAGCAAAGAGAAGTAATTGCCAAAAAAGTGCAGTAGACGAAATGTACCCGGGCGAAGGGGGTAGTGCATTTATCCTTCTTTATGGGAAATTCCAGCTCAGGGGATGAAGCGCGAAGGTGAAATGAGGGGTTAGTAAGACGAGTTTGGCACGTTACAAGCTTTACAACCAGGTTACCATCATCAACCTGCAAACGAGCCCGCAAATATACACACACATATAAATATATAAATGTGACGTAAGCCCACCGCGAAATCTTGAGGATCGTAAATTCCAGAACGAGGTCGAATGGATCTGCAAGACGGAACGCGACCCGATGAGTCTAGTTGCGCGTACCTTGCTTCGAGCCAGGGACACGAGGGAACCAAATCGCGGCTGCGGAGAGCCGTGGAAATTGGCGAGAGCATACATCCGACCCGACTACCTATTCCGATTTATACGCTCATAAAATATTAATACTATGGATTTTGCGCCCCGTGCTGAAACATAATTACGAGAGTCGTAGACGTGCCAAATGTCCTATGAAGCGCCGAAGACCCTTCAAAGATAATATGAGGGATTAATTGATTACATGCATGTCCTACAACTTTATTACGCACCCACATTATGATACCTTTTATCGTTTCCTCTTGGCGATTATTGCTGGTCTTTAATATCCAACCAGCCGGGCAAAAAAAACGAAGTAATATTTTTTTATGATATTGCGGATTTTAACTCAAATGTCGGTGTTACAATACTTTTTTTATCTTCAGAGCATGACTCGTCTGGTGCTTCGCATTATAAATAGTGCATTTCAAGATAGTTCAAGATTCGTCAACTTTCATTTGCTGTTGCTCGTCCTAATCTTTTAAGATTGAGTGGTAAAATTATTTCGTACCCGAATGATACAGGGGTGACATACTTGGTTCGATGACTTTTAGTGGCTGTTTCGTGTTCATGATACACGCTGGGATATTCCGAATGGAGATATTCAGAAAAAAAATCAAGATCACTGGATCGATGAAAATTGGGAACTTAAAGTTTTTGAAGCCATTCAACGTGACCAATCTGGAATTCGAGATCACTTAACCTGACCAACCAGTTGGTTCTGCAAGCCTTTAAGTAGTACAGTCGTGCTATATATTGGAATCGGACAAAATTAGAAGAAGCCTTGTTTTCTGACAGGTGATTTTATAGGTACCACGGTTGCTACATCCGAGTTTGCCTAAATATCAGGGGTTTTGTAGGGGATGAAGGGGGATAGGGGTGGATCAATGTCAAAGTACAACCCCTATGAGGTCGGCGCCGGGAGACAAAATGTTCAGAAAAATGCGGGCTTTATTTGTGTGCACAGCACCGAAGTCGTGGAAGTTCATTTTGGGGGTGAAAAAATGGGGTGAAATTTTGAAAGATTAGTTTTATTTCGATAACTCTTAAGGAAAAATGTATACAATTTTTGTTCAAACGGAAACATTGTAGCCCTTGAATAGACGCGTCAATCGAGTCTTTGATCATGCCGCTCCGTTAATATATTCACCCCCAAAAAAATTGTCATAATATTAAAAAAAAATTGTTTATTGAATAACTCAAAAACAATCGATTTTTCGGGGATGGTTTAAATGTACGAAATGTGGAGGACAATTTTCTCTATACTTTCGGTTAGCAGACCACCCTGGCATTTTGCTTTTTCCAACCCCTCTCGGGGGTTGAAAATTCAAAATGGAATTCTGGGCAAACTATTGACCGAAAATAAAGAAATACGAGTTTGGCACTATGGATAAAAATGTAGCTGAGGCTTCAAGCTACAAATTGTTCCACGCCGGCGAATTTGTGCAGTCAATAGATTTCTCAGAATTTCATTTTTTTATTTTCACCCCCCGAGAGGGGGTGGAAAATGCAAAATTCAAGGGTGGTCCATAGGAACGAAAATATAGAGAAAATTATTCATTCCATTTCGTACATTTAAACCATACGCAAAAAAACGATTGTTCTTGAGTTATTCAACAAACAATTTTTTTGGTATTTCAACAGTTTTTTGTGGTAAGGATATTATTGGGGAGTGATGATCAAATACTCGATCAACGCGTCTTTTCAAGGGCTACAACGTTCCCATCTGAACGAAAGATGTTCGAATTTTTCCTAAAGAGTTATTCAATGAAAACTAATTTTTCAAAAATTCACCCCACTTTTCCACCCCAAAATGGATTGCCACGACTTCGGCGCTGTGGACAAAATTAAAGGCCAGATTTTCTGAACTTTTTGTCTCACGGCGCCGACCTCGTAGTGATCAAGTTTGGCATCAATCCACCCTCAGCCCCCTTCATTCCCTTAGAAAACCCGGCACCCCGATTTGTAGGCAAACGTGGACTTAGCACCCACGGCACCTACAGAATCACCTGTCAAAAAACTGGCCTTCTAATTTTTTCCCATTACGGGGTTATTCAGCGACAGCACGACTGTAATATAAGCTCGAATTGCGTTTCATAAATTTCATGTTCGAACGGTAAGATGCCAATTTGTACGCTTCAGTTTATTTGTTGTTTGTTCGACCCTCTTCCAAGACATACATCATTGTAGGGTAGAAGTCAGAATAGGTAGGGCCATTCAATAGCCTACCCCACGCGATCACATCTCAAAACGTTCCCTCCAGTGCTACGTAATAATTAATACTCTTTCTTCCTATGTCTATCAATCTCTTTTTCTCGCCCCTCTCTTCACGGCCGAGCACGTGATACGAACATAACCAGGGTGGGAATTCTATAAGTCGAGTATCGAAGAGAAACATTTCAGCAATACGTTGTCCTCCGATAAGTATAACGAGCATAGGGGCTAGGTTAAGGAGGCCAAACAGGGTGCGAGTGTGTATAACGCTGCTGCCTTCACAGTTTGGCATGAGAAGGCTTAGAAAGCATTTGTGTGCGATCACCGAGCTCTTACCCTCTCGACCTACTATACCTACCCTCGCTTCTCCCACATCAATGAAATTCCCAGGTCTTGAGACTTCCCACTGTCTGTCGTGTGAGCGCGAATTTCACGATCCGTACATTCCAGGTAGTGTCAGAGCTATTTATAGGTTATGTTAACAAGAATGAACGATAAGGACTTGATTCAATTGATTAGTACACGGAAATGAGTACGTTGAGTCCCTTTGGTTCACAGTCGTCAATGTTCAGTTCCCTTTTCCGGTACCTCCCGCTTTTTCTTCCTCGCTTCATTAGCCACGAACACAGCCCCACATACACAAGCACCCACTCTGGAAATAGCACAGTACAACTGTGCTGCATGTGTCTATTAGGGTGCAGAAATTTACGCAAGGGCCCAATTGGGTTCCCCTAGTTCCTGATAGGAATCCACTAGGTCATCGCAATAGATCCCTATACTTCCCTATAGGGATTTTAAACAGAATTCCATACTAGAATCCAATAAACGATCCCAATTCGAATCCTAAAGGATTTGGATTATCGAAAAGAATCTGACACGATTCTTGACCCGAGCAGAAATTTGTTCACGGTGAAATCCGGACCGGATCAGGCTGCCACAATAGCAAATCCGGGCCGGGTCAGGCAAATTTAGTCCGGCCGTGATCAGGGATGTAAAGCTTTTGCAAACTCAGGTCCGGATCAGGCACCTTATCAGGCTCTGATCAGGCGCTTTATCAGGCCCGGATCAAGTAACTTATCTGGCCCGGATCAGGCATCTTATCAGGCCCGGATCAGGCACAGTATCTGGCACAGATCAGGCATCTTATCAGGCCCGGGACAGGCTCTGTATCCGGCTCGGATCAGGCACTTTATCTGGCCCGGATCAGGCACCTTACCGGGCTCGGATAAGGCACTATATCTGGCTCGGATCAAGCAACTTATCTGGCTCGGATCAGGTGCCTCATCCAGCCTGAGACATGCGTGTCATCTGGCTCAATCGTTAGATTAATTTTTTGTTGAAAAATAGATCAACATTTATTAAATTATTATCGCAGTTACACGTTATCAAGTTTACTAACGTTATTAAAAATATGAAACATATGAAAACATTTTTTTGAAGTTTAAGTTTTTATTTTACTTGACTTGATCGTTTAGTTTTTGTTCCGATTTTGGCGATGACCGTCCTAATCTTCCGCACTGTTTATGACCGCCGCTAGCCCATCGGAAATTTGTTTCTCTTTGATAAAACCTGCGCGGGGAGTACCATCATACTCTGTCAAAATTGCATCTGAAATATTTTGAATACATAGAAAAATCACATCTTTACATTAAGAGCACATATCAGTCGGATTTAGGGAGCGCCACCGCTCCCCCGTCGAGTATATCTATATTTATCATAAGTATAGATATATTCGACCAGGGAAAAGTGAGCGATATAGGCTCCGACTGATATATCCTCTTAAGATAATTAAATAATGAAATAATTATTTTTAAATGATGTACCTCGTAATTCAATCTCTTTTTGTCGTTCTCGCATCGTTGGTATATAAATAGTGGTGTATATAAATTATTGAGAAAAAAATGTTCGACGGTACAAAATGCAATTTGCGCAGTTATTTCTCGTCATCTGCTCCCATGCAAACGTATGTATGAGTACATTTATGTACATATACGTATGTTTGTACCGTTGAACATTTTTTCTTGATACGAAATATATTACACTATATATACAAATGGTGCCAGAGTGACAAAGTGAGGTTAAGCTACGCCGCATTGTCTTCGCCCATCAAGTCGTATTTCATATATCATCACTGTTCATGTGTAGATAATCCACAGTATAATCGCAAATATACTTTACCTGAGGTTTTGTATGTACTGCACGTTATTGAAGGACTTGCCTTTCTTCGGGAGGAATTGATGAAACGAACGAGATTTATCGATGTAGCTACGGCGTGGCTGTTGCGCTTTCTTCTAGGTATATAATACGGGACTGGCTGCCGGTATCAATGTGTTGGCCAATCACATAGGACTCGCACCAAAGTGAAAAAGTGTAGTCGTGTACATGCATACTAGTAGCGACATCTAAAGGCCAGAACGCGTATTTTTCGGGTGTAGGGGAAAAGTCTAATGGGTAGTCGCGGCCGTTGCTCGCTCAGCAAGCATACTCAAAACTAAATACACATATTAGCACATGAGAAGTGGATACGTCTCAGACTCGCCATTAACATGTTTCACCTTTTCTCGAAGCTATGCGATATAAATATAACCTGAAAAAAGTTTTGATTCCATATAACAATAATACAAAAACATTAACATAAATATTTATTTATGATTAAAAAGATTTTGAAACAAATTTTGACGACACGCACTTCCGGTTGATAACCATTGTTTTCATACATTTCGCGTGTCTGCGTGTGCAGCTGTCAAAATATTTCGTGAGGGTTCGCCGGCAGAGGCGCTGTCTAGTCTTAGAGAGGAGAGGATACGGAGTGACGAACTTCATGCGAGATAAGGCTTCTATCCGGCGCAAATCAGGCGTGCCTGACTAGGGTGCCTTATCGATGCCTGATAAGGCTCCTATCCGGCGCAAATCAGGTTTACTTGATCAGGCCACCTGATTAATGCCTGATAAGGCCCCTGTCTGGCGCAAATCAGGCGTGCCTGATCAAGGCGCGTTATTGATCCCTGATCCGGTCCTGATGGATCCTCAGGCAGCCTGATTAGATGTCTGCTCCGGGATGAATCCCATCGCACTCTGGTAGTTCAATTTCATCAATAAAATATACAGATACCCAAAACGGGTGGACGTCGAAAAAGTATAAAGGTCGTCGCTCACTTATCAACCCGGCACCCGATCAGCACCGCCTCGCCTCGAGCGGTTGTCATTTCTTAGATGGGCTTTCCATACATATGCGCTCACTTGTCAACTCCGTAGCATCACCGGATCGGCTCGCTCGCAAGAGTTGACAAGTGAGCGCATATGTATGGAAAGCCCATCTAAGAAATGACAACCGCTCGAGGCGAGGCGGTGCTGATCGGGTGCCGGGTTGATAAGTGAGCGACGACCTTAAATCTTATCTTAAAAAACTAAATATCGCTTTGAAAAGTATATTTTGAAAATCGATTTGGATCACATCACTGAAAATCCACTTTAGTTATCGTTTGTTATTTATTTGTTTGCACTTTGACACAATATTATCCCACACGTACACGCTCACGAAACGTGCAGGTTATCTTTCAACACGCCGTGTTTTTTTTTCTCGTGACTTTCCACATATTTTTTATTCGAATGCGGTAAGAATTCTCAAATGGCATTCATAGGGAAACAGTGCAGAATCCAATTGGATTCCAATTAGGACTTCGCATGTGCGGTGTCCTCGACAAATCCCTATAGAGATGTGGGCGCATCTTAGAACTCCCCAACAAACTTGTGTCCAGGATCACGGGAAGTTATTCTGTTTGGGAGATCCAACGAATTCCGGTTGAGAATTTCTGATAAAAAAAAGTCAAACAACGTAAATCGAGAAATAGCACGAATTCCACTTGGTTTCTAATGAGGCCTGTCTACGTGCGGCGTTCCTATCAAATCCCTATAGGGATGTGGTTGGATCCGGGGACTCCCCAAGAAATTTGTGCGCGGGTTATGGCATCAATTTATGAGAAAGCAGGACTGAATGCGATAAATAACGCAGAGGTCCGATAGAAGTGAACCCAGGAATCGTAGCTATGTTAAAGGAATTCTGTGTCTATTTCTCGTATTCGTGCTAAAACCATCGGATAATGGTCTACACGTACACTGTTTACCGGTGACTACTTCGGCATTACCTCGAGTATGTAACTCCATCATGCCTATACCTATCTCCACGAGAGAAAGCGAGAGAATCATCGAGCTCGAGAGCAAATCCCCCTGCACTTTAACCAAGTCCGTGGGTGCCGTTATCCTGAATATATTTTAGTACAGCTAGGTAGATATCGTAATTATTGCAAACCTGTATATTCTCAGCTTTTTTAAAGATCAACGATATCAGCGCATTTCACCAAAATTATACGTTTATTTAGAATCCAATTATCATAGTAGTTCTCATGTTTTTCATAACTTTTATTATGTTCGTTAATGCATGGATTTAGGAAAAAAAATTACGCACGTGTACGCGTCATTAGATGTTAAGGTTAAGTTTAGGTAGGCAACCTTTGCATTTTTCTCGAAACTATGTTTTATGAAATGGTGTAAGTCGTGTGCCAAAAGCTATTCGTCCAATTTTGTTCAAATCCGGACAGAGCTTGTAACGTAGTTTATAAAATTTATATCGTACGACCAGATGATTTTTTGAATGATTGACATCGGAATAAACGATTAAAGTTCCTTTTTGGTCAAAAATCGAACTTTATTACTAAAGCTTAGCATTTTCGTAATTTTTACAATTTCAAAAAAGTGTGCGGGCATACGAAATTCGTTTTATTATGCAAACCGTACATTGAATTTTAGTTACGCTAACTCAATAGTTTTGATGATACGCCAATCAACCGGACAGACGATTCTCCGAGGTTCGGCCAAAAAAATTTCAGAAAAAAATTCTGAAAAAATTTGAGCGAATTTAAAATTGAAAATTAAACGAATTTCTCCTCCTGATATTCTGTTATGAACGCTATACTTTTCGAGTTAAGCCATCCT
Organism: Ophion obscuratus; assembly: GCA_964007375.1. Classification (NCBI taxonomy): domain Eukaryota; kingdom Metazoa; phylum Arthropoda; class Insecta; order Hymenoptera; family Ichneumonidae; genus Ophion; species Ophion obscuratus. The sequence goes on from OZ023312.1 coordinate 42,868,843, forward strand.
ACTCATCAGAGTTTCGAGCGAAAAGAGTAAAAAAAAAAACACAGAGAAAATTTTTGAAAAAAATCCAGGCTATCCAGTATAAACTTATGCAATTTTTTACATCTTTGACATTTCCCCTTCAACCCTATAGTTCTTGAGTTACATTGCATCTTCCAAAATTTGTCTTTTTCTTTAAATAAAAAATGAAAAAAATTTGCGAAATAAAATCGTACGGAACTTAAAAAAACGAAAATGACGCTCCTGCTACCCCGTTTAAGTTTACCACGGATGAACATGACAAAAAATCCCATAAGTCAGAAAAAGCCAAATTCTCAATAGTCGAAAAAAAGCCGGAATACAGTCACGTACGAAAGTGCGTACCAGGTCGAAACAAAATAATAAAAAACATTTCGAAAAAGCAAAACAATGCTAAATTTGTTCTCTTCAAAACGGCTTGGAAACGGTGTATCCAAACTTTTCAGCGGCAGTGTATGTATCTGAGGTAATGATGGAGGGAAAGAGTACGCGGCGATGTTCTTCGATATCCCCGTGCGCCGCGCGGTCTTCGATACTGTACAATTTTGTTTTCAATTACTTGGCGTCACGACGCTGCCTGTTTTCTTTACACGATAAGAACATCTCAAAAAATTCTCGTCGATGATTAAATCAAATTGGTTAACATACCGATCTTTCTTGTTGACGAATGTGAGTAGGCGAAGTTGGGCGTTGCGGGTGCCCCCATGCAGTCTGGGTCGTGTTATCAATTATCTCAACGATAAAGCTGGGTCTGCGCGAATCGCTTATGAGTATCGAGAGCGGAATATTAAAACCCCCGAGAGAGAGGGAGAGAGAGAGAAAGAGAGAGAGAGAGAGAGAGAGAGAGAGAGAGAGAGAGAGAAACACACGTTCGTTACGCTACTCACCTCTCGATGTTGCTAGTGTCAGTCCATGCATAGCTCGCTTCCTAAATTCAAATTTATTGACACGCGATAATTACATGCCACACGTTGCTCGAAGGGGTGAGCGTGCAGCTACACTTTGGGGTTTCAAAAGCTCGCCGTTGGATCCGACGTCTCATTATGCGGCCTTACGGACACGAAAGCTGTCAGGTCTGTCTCCGGATCACACACGACGAAAGCATGCCCTGAACCAATATCCGGACTTCTCGTGGTCTTGCCAAACAAGGTATAAAGTAAAGATAGAAAAGTATGCGGAATCTGCATGACCGCATAACTTTCAACGTCATCCGTGATTCGAAAGTACGTCCATCGGAAGTTCCCCGCATACTTTTCTGCCTCGTTGAAAGCACAAGCGCAGTGTACGATAACTACAAGTGTAGTTTTAACACGCAAGTATGTACGGAGTACGGTTGACTGGCATTTGAAAATAAGCTCGACTTCGTGGTCCATGTACATTGATTCCGTACCATGGTTTTTCCATTTACGTTTACGCCAAGGGAGAAGTATAGTGCAATGTACTACGTAGCTCCTAGAACATAGGTACACAGTTTGGATCACCGGGCTCCGCGATGTATTTAGATGGCCACACGTGTACGTAACTTTCAGGTTCGCCTGTGGTTCTAACATGGTGTGTAGGCCGAACCCGTCGTTATAGATCCGAAAACAGGGAATTCGCGAGCGAAAGGAAGGGAATAGGGGGCGAGCGCGAAGGAAAGAGGCAGTGGGTGAGTATTCGATGTAACGATATATCGATTCAATGTAATATCTCGAACACGAGATTTCTCGACAACCTTCGTGCTACGTGAGGATTACACTATGTAGCCCAACGCGATAAGCAATCATGACCCACACTATACCGGGCTGCACATCTACACATATCTTCCTATCGATCATTCCAAACCCTATCGTACATGAGGAGAGATATTACATTTATTAATACTTCTAACGGTATCGATAAAACTGCGATAATCATCGTCTTGAGCGTTTTGTTTTCTTTTTTTCTAAACTGGAAAGAAAAAATATGTCATTCGTAGCGAGGATGGCGACCAATATTAACGATAGAAGCCTCGTCATAACCTTTGGCCGAAATGACCCTCGATTTTGCCGAGAAAACGATAAAATATTTATGGACTTCTTTAGAAAATGGCTGGACTGGATGACTTGCCTTTTTTTACAACTGATATCGAATTGTGGAGGTAAGAGCTCCGATATTATCGATTACGGAAACGAAAATTTATCGATCCACTTATAACAAAAAACTGTATCGAAAAGAGATTAGAAAATGAGCTGATCATATCGTCTTGAGAGATCGAATTTAATCGGCACTAATCACTCGTGCGTGATAATTGCAGGCATTGAAAGAAACATAATCTGTTCTAATCTAGTTCCCGATTGGTAATCTTATCTAACTACTCCCGCGGCTCAATCAACCCGAGACATCAGCCACTTTGATCTACATGCGTCTGAGTGTTTGCATATTTCGTAATTCGAGTTAAATTCATCTATCGACAAACCAGATATCGACAGTTTCCAATTAATGCACTTTAGATGTTTATAGCAAGTTGCTACATTCGTGAAATCCTATTTCTAATCACAGTTGAATGATTTCGCAATGCACTGTCGCGTGAACCTCGCGCAGCAACCTGCTGGAATCCTAAAGGCTGTCATCCATCCGGTGATGTCCTTAGCCTTACGATCACGGTGCTCTGAGCAATCGGTCGAGAAACTCCGTTCCCTAGTGCCAAGTCTTGTATCGGAGTAATAGCTTGTCTAAGCTGTTCATTCATTGTCCAACCATACCAGGACTGTGGACCAAGCAAAGTGTGCTAATAACGTATCTCCAAGAGTCTCTTCTTTGTTGACCCATGCCGCAGGGTTGAATAATCGGATCGGCAGAAGATTGGAACCCGTGAAGTGAACTCCGCTGTAACATGGACAGGATTCCACGTGCTGACGTCTCTCACTGAGCGCATTATAACAATAATAATAACGTTACCGCGGGCAGGTGGTCCGGCTGGAAACACTGACAATCAGTGTGGCTGGTCATTAGTGATTTTCCTAAATAGGAATGACTAATGGTGCTGATGCGATCTGCGCGTACTGCGGTTGTTGATTAATCTGGTTCGTAAGTTCGCAAGCCTATGATGCTATAATTACTGGAATAACGTCTGTCCTTGTAAATGGCGGCCTCTTCGCGCAGGGAAACGCTAACCTGATAACGTTGATTACTTCGTTATGCGGAGTGAGAGGCTTCGACATACGTCGAAGAGGAATACAAACTTATGATAGGACCGTGATATGGTTCTATCCTTCTGAATGCGGTAAGCAAAGTTTCGCGAGTGGTACGAACACGAGAATAGTCAGCCTTCGGCCATCGTCTGCGATACGAATATAGAGTAAACGAAAAATGCGAGAAAGAGACAGAGACACTGTGCATCTCTCGCTCTATATATGAAACGGTAAATGAATCTTTCGCTATATGATGCCTTGCAGGGTCGTGGGGCGAGGATGATGGGGAAAGTTTGTTCCCCGCCAGCTTCCCGATATGTCCATGAAATTTTGGCCAAAAGTTTCGGTCTCGGAGTTGCCAACTCTCGCAAGTATACGTCGAATCCAAATATATTACGTATTTGCGCTTCTGTGACGAGCATTCAATAATTCTCCAGGATATAGCCATGAACCAACGTATTCAAGGCGAAAATTTGCACCTAATACCTCAAACTGTCGATCAAATCGAGCGAGAACTGCCTACTTTTTGTTCAACTATCGTCGAAATGCCGGAAACGTGTATTTGCAATGACAGTACGAACTGCTATTTCGTTTTAAGTCATTTCCTCCCGAGTAGAAATCCTGCTCCGGCTACAAAAAAGACCTGATCAGACATCCTGATTTTTTTTTTCATGCCTTAATCAGGATTTTTGACCAAGCCCTGATAATTTTTGTGACACTTTCCATGATTTCGATCTGAACAGGGCAAAAAATCAAGGCCTGATCAGGGTAAAAAATTAAGACCTGATCAGGGTGAAATGTGAAGGCCTGACATGCAGTCCGAAGAGAGAAGTTCGCTGTTGCTTGGGAAACCACCATCCCATGACAGTCTTCATTACACTGTCAACAAATATTTAATTCAAATAGGATCAATTTAAATCACATATATTTTTAGAATATTTCATAAATCCGAAATAAATTGAAATACTTAATTTAGAGTTCTACCCCAATGATTTTATATCATAATCCGTCATTCCCTGGCCTTCTAGACCACATAAATTCCTATAATGACTTGTCGTATCACACAAACTATATCAATTAGTTAATACCATTGTGATAATTAGAGACTTTTATCGAATATCATGTTATCAATTTTTCAAATATAATCTATATATATTGAGACGTACAGGTCCGTCTCAGGCGCCGTACCCCCACCACAAATTCACACAAACCGACCCATTATGAGAGTAGGGGAGGGGGAATAATAAATCATAACAACTCAAGTGGACAGGTACGACCTTCAAGGACACAAGTAAATACAAATACTCAAGGTCACAAAACAATAAGCGGAAGGAAAGACGAGTGAGAGAAGAAAAAACAGAAAAGAACAAAAACAGTAGAAAAAGGTAACAATAGGTAAGCAGTGAGGGAAGGAGACGTTGGAAAGAAAACAGAGAAAGCAACAAAAAACAAAGGGAGAGTGAAATTTATTTAAAGTATGAAAAAAGGTTAACAATAAAGGGGATGATGGGTAATTAGTAAGGAAAAGGGAACAATAAACAATAAAATATGAGTATAAAAGAGGAGGGAATTTGGAGGAACGTCACTTCTTTCTCCATTCGTGGATCGACAAGTACCGCTCAGGAAAGTACCTCCTCATTGGAGTGGAAAGCTGAGAGAGGGAAAACATTTAAAAAACGAGAAAAGAAAAAAGTCACCTCACGAGAGTCTGATTTTTTAATGTCGATTAAAAAAGTACTGCTCAGGAAAGTACCTCCTTATTGGAGCGGAAAGCTGAGAGAGGGAAAATTTAAGAGACAAAAAGAAGAGAAGACGAATCGGAGGCATAGCTTTTTAGTCTAGAAATACGAAAACGGAGAGAGTTATAAGAATAAAAAAGAGATCACTAAAAACATTAAGAATAAAAGGAGGAGGAATAAATTACGAGAAGATAGATATAAAATTAGTATTACCCTAGAAAAGTCGTACGCTTGGCACAACGATGGTGCAGGAATATGCCAATTGTATGTGCCAGGCTTCCAACGCTTGATATTTCTACTGGGCCATGATCGAATCAGTACTGGGGCCATAGGCACGGCCCAACCGTTGTCAATACATCGGTCAACGATTATACCATGCCAATGTTTAAACAAGAGTCGGGCCAGCGTTAATAATTCTAATGGGCCAACGCTTGATACTTCTGGTTGCCCTAGAAAAGTCGTACGCTTGGCACAACGATGGTGCAGGAATATGCCAATTGTATGTGCCAGGCTTCCAACGCTTGATAGTTCTACTGGGCCATGATTGAATCAGTACTGGGGCCATAGGCACGGCCCAACCGTTGTCAATACATTGGTCAACGATTATACCACGCCAATGGTTAAACAAGAGTCGAGTCAGCGTTAATAATTCTAATCGGCCAACGCTTGACAATACAGTTGGCCATTAATAAACCAGCATTGTATTGAACAACGTTATCAAATTATGCTAATCCTCGCGCCAATTGCTATGTAAAATATCTGCCAATTATAAAAATAACAAAAATTATTCCAAAATGCAATAACTATTCTTTTATTTTGGTATCAAGTAATATAATCATTATAATTATCACAAATGTTTCGATGAACATGTAAGCTTAAAACGAAATCTCTAATTGCTTGAATTAAATAGTTAAACAAAGTTTAATATTTTTGTAAAGAAAAGTAATGGGTAATGCAACGCATTAGTGACATGACGGTAAGTAAATGGTAAGTAAGTGTTTCCGTAATTACGTGAACTTGAAAAAAAAATCTCTTAGTTTAAATTAAACAATTAAATAAAAATTAACATTTTTAAAAACGAAAATAAAACATTTTTCGAGTCTTTTTCTCTTAAGTTTTTTTTACCTTGTTACTTTTACGCTTTTGGCACTAATTATCCCAAATTCTTCAATAAACATATAAGCTTAAAACGAAGTTTAATATTTTTGTAAAGAAAGGTATTTGGTAATGCAACGCATTATAGTGACATGGCGGTAAGTAAATAATAAGTAAATGTTTCCGTAATTACGTGAACTTAAAAAAATTCTCTTAATCAAAATTAAGCAATTAAATAAAATTTAACATTTTTAAGAGTGAAAATAAAACATTTTTTTCGAGTCTCTTTCTCTTAAGTCGTATTTTTTGCCTTGTCACTGTAAGTCCTATTAATTATTATTGTTGTTAACATTCTGAAGATCTTGCAGCCGAGGATGACGGGGATTCTCTACTTCGCTCATATTCGGAACAGAAAGGCGGAGGGCTCGGCCACCATCTCTATCTCCTGCTCCTGCGAACCAACGGCTTACGTTGGAAACCAGCGCTTGAATATTGGGTACATCGGTGGCAAATCCTGACAGGAACACATCTGCAAATGTAAAATTGTTAAACCGAACAAGTATTGGTAGTAAATTCAATTGTGAAGTTAGTAGATTGGGAAATTCGTAAATTTATTTGTATTTTACCTTTTATGCAAATAAAAACTACAGTTTTTATGAAAGGAAGTTTTCCAGGCTGGTTTTTCGTTCGCCTACCGCATCCGCTGTAGTAAAGTTGCACTTCCTTCTCCAAAATGGCTAGTAAAGCTCGATTCAGAGCTGTTCGGAAATTACTATTACCGCCAATCACGAATCGTATCATTTTTTTCTGAAAAAGAACAGTCATAAAAAAGTAGAAAAAAATGTATATGAAACGAATAAAGGAAACTATCACAAAATTACTTCATTTAGAATACTTTCAAAATTGTGTATGAATGTTCTTTATGTAAAAACTAACAATTTTCCCCTATGAAGAAAAATTTTACGACGTCTAGAATTTGAGATATTTAATTTCAAATTTTCAAGTTTTCCCATCTAAACGCGTGTAAATTGAAGTCAAGTTTCGTTTATATAGACAAATTTCTGGCTATATAGACAAAAAAAAATCCTGAATACATTTTTTTTACAACTTATTATAAATGAAACACGACTTCAATTTACACGCGTTTAGATAGGGAAAATGAACGATTGGAAATTAAATATCTCAAATTCTAAACGTCAGCAATTTTGTCTTCATGAGGGAATATTGTTATACTTTTGATGACAAGAAAACCTTCATACTAAATTTTAAAGGAATCTTGAATGAAGTAAATTTAGGATAGTAATACGTTAAATACATACCAAAGACTCTCGTTTTTCTGCCGAAACTGCCAGGGCGTCATTGAAGGCTAGAAATTCTTCGAGTGTTTTAATGGGCATGGTGACTCCGAGTTGAGCTCGCACATCACTTTCTTTGTTGACGATGTCGACCGTCCCCAGATTGGCACAAGCGGACAGCATGAACTTCAAGTCATTGATCTTTTTATCGATGTCATATTGAAGAGATCGCTTCTGAGATTTTATTACTTTGATGATGCGGTCCTCCATTTCCTTCAAAGCAGTGTTGAAATCTTTCAGTATTTCTGTGGACAATACCAATTTGTTAGTATTATTTATAAGTATTTGTACTAGTTTTTGGTCTTCAAGTAGTTTTTTGTTAATTAGAATTTTTAAATAATGTTAAATACCGGTATTATTGTTTGGCTCTGGAACGATCGTGATGTTTTGTGTTGGGCCCTCTGAAAAAAAAAATTGTAATAAATATTTGCTGCAATATGGTATAAAATTGCGTGTTATGAATTAGCATACTATATGAAACACTAGAATACTTACCAAGTATTAAATTGTCTATTGAAGTTTCGTCTCCTATGTGAGGAAGAGGTTGCTGCATTCGCAGAGATTGGCACATTTCTTCTTCGCTGATGATTCTGATCAACTCCTGAGTATTCTGAATCTCTATTTCTGTGTCGTCGATGTTTGTCGAGTTTTTCTGTGGTTCCAGGGTCCTATTGAGCCGCCGTAAGCCCTGTTCCCAATTCTCTGTAAAAAAATTAACATACGGAAAGACGCACATTATAAATAATTGGTGCGTCAAGAGAAATAGCGTCGAGATTCTTAGTAATAAAATTATTCATTTTTATTTATATTATTTCTTTATTATTTATCATTTGTTATTATTATTAATTATTTCTTTATTATTTATTCTTAATTATATTTGATTTCGAGGCAGTTACGCTTGACAGATATGAAGAGACACGCTTGTATCACATGCATCTTATATTTTGAGCACGAAGAGTTTCGGTGCGGAGCATCTTGTCACCAACTATGTCCTGTAATACTGGGCGTGTCTCTTGGTGCAAACGCAAGTGCAACTATCCCCACGCCAAGGTTTTTTTTATATTTAAGCACTTTGATGCTGATTGCGAAAAAAAATGAAAATATACTCTTAAATAAAAAATATGATTACTTACTCGCTTCGCAGACGATTCTCGCGACTCGGTAGATCCCCCAGTTTTTCTCTGGTGACTTTTCTTCGGATGCCCACTTCCTTATTTTGCTTATTGTTCCCTTCTTCGGATAAAAACACTGTATCGTTGACTCTTCTTCGATCAGCCACGACCTGGGAACTACATCGAAGCTGGGCTCTTCCCCGTCGCACTTTTCCTCGAACTCAATGACCACAAATTGAGATTTTTTTGTAATTTGCTCCATCCTGAAAAAAAAAATAAAACGAAAAAGCCAAAGAATGGAAATAAAGTTCGGAAATAATGTTTATTAGACCTTGGAACATAAGTATATACTAACCTCAAATTGCCTGGCACGCCAGCGTGGTAGTTATGATTAAATAAGTTATTTTTCGGACTTTTATTGTAATCTAAAACTTATTATTCTAATGCCTTCTTTATTTATTCTTAGTGTATTATAGATTTTATTTAAGAAATGTATTTTTTACTGTTACAATCTCGCACGTGTCTCAAAATTTGCGCGGGCTCTTCGCGACCGTAACCCCAAATTGCCTGCCGGCACGCCGGCGTTGTGGTTATATAATATTTATTATTACACGCGTACACTTATTATTTTGCAGATTTTTTTAAAATTATATTATTTATTTTCGCTCTCGCTCTCTTTTCACTCTCGCACTCTCACAAACTTGCACGAGTGTCCCTTCCGAAATTTGCGCGGGCTCTTTGCGTTTGCCGGTACACACATACAATCGAAACACCTCACGCACGTGTAGTACTGGCCATCACTGGTTGGCGGCGCTACTATTTTTCGCCCGCGTGCAGTAAAGTTACCGCGTAATCGTTACCGCGAACTTTGAAAAAAAATACATTTGGTATCAATTTCCGTGAGTGGTATCGTCAAAGTATCCTTCTGCACCTCGATGATCTGGAATAATCCAAACTTTCTAGATAAATCTGGCTCTACAAAGAAATCTCTTGTTTCTTTGGTCAAATAACCGGTGGCAAAGTATTCATCGTTGTGAGCGTGTAAATCATTTATAAAAATGATTTGGCCATTACTGAGAAGGAACACATTATTTGGTGACGAACAGGTAATTATCCAATTTCTTCCGTGTATTTCTTTAATCTGGTCACGTTTTTTTACAACTTTGTTTACGATTTTTCTTGATTGTGGACGTACTTTTCCAGCGAATCGATTTCTGCCAGTCTGTTGATAACTTGTGCCAACGGATTTTTGGGGGTGCGAACAAGTTTTTTCAACCTTCCCAAGTAGCTTTCTGCCCAGAAAGCTGAAATATCGGTGAGGGGCGTTTTGAAATTCTTTACATCCTCTGCTATATGAATCAGATTATGAACATTCATAATCTGAGAGTCAATGCCATGCAGAGTGGGCATAAATTGTGTAAATTGTCGTAAAAGCGTGTTTGCGTAGTCTGCAAATTTAACAGCACATTCTTTGTTACAGAGTATTCTACATGAGACCACCAGAAGAAGAAAGTGCTTGTACTGATTTTCTGGGAGGATATAGGAAAAAACTACAGCTCCACAGTACAAAAGACAAAAGCGATACTGGGTAGCTTTCCACCTTGACTCTTCGTCTGTATTGTACACTCTGCGCTGAAATTCTGAAGGGATATTTTTCTCAAGCGAAGCCATCAACTCTTTGAGGAGACGCAGCTGTGATTTTTTTATCCGGTAAGGGCTGTTTCGAGAAATCCACTTATCGAGAAGTAATTTCATGACACCCAAATACAAAAGATGCATGGAGTCTAGTGGCATAGATTTCATAATGTTAAATCTCGGCAGTAAAAGCAGTGGAGAACACAAATCAGGCAAATGATGATTAGTATCTTTTTTCAAGCGGAAGGAGCGCTGAGTTCTTTTTGGACAATCAAGCTCAGGGTAAACTCTTCTTCTATTGATGGTAAGACCTTTTACTGTGCACCGTTCACATGCATGAAAGCCACCAGGACATTTAGAGCATCTGATCCATGATCGAGCTGGTGAATCGCAGATTATCGCCTCAACTCGAAATTTATATTTTTTGCCCTCGATCGTTACTCCATGGGTTTCCAATTTCTCTGCTTCTGAAATAAAGTCTTTCAGGAAGTCAATGACAGAATTTGGCTTTGAGTCCCCTGAATAGATAGCCACTACTGCAGGTGTGCTCTGGAAATCTTCATCGTGAATTTTTATTATGATCGGCCAGAATTGCAAGCTCGAGCTTTGGTAAATTTGAACCCCATCCACGTTTATAAAAACGTTAATTTTGGAGGAATCGAAAATGTTTGACACAATTTTTTTTTTCAGAGCATTTTCTATGCCGAGATATATGTACTGTCCCGCAGTGCCTTTTTTAGACAGCATCGGTTGAATATTGCTTGTGCATTGTTGAGCTCCTAAGAGAGATTTTGCAGTTTTTGGTAAATTTACATACCCTCCCGACCTCAGAAATAGCAAAATGTCTGTCAAGACAGTATGCGTTAATGTGTTTGCATGTTTCAAGGCAAGTGCTATTAATTTTTCTTTTGTTGTAGGACCATGCACGTCGTCGGTGTCACTTACAGTGACAGATTGTTCAGAATTTTCACTCCCAGATGTAATCCCGTCGTGTTCATCAGTTCTTACTACTTGGTCATCGATGAACTCTTTACAATCTGAAATTTCGAATGGGGCTACTATCACATCATCAGCTGAAATAATTTGTGGAATATCCAACGCTTTCTTCGGTTCTTCTTTTTTTTGTCACCGCAAGATTTTTGTCTTTCTTCACAATTGCTTAATACACCCGCGAAAATTTCCTCGTATTTTTGTTCTTTCTCTAATGAACGTTTTTTCGCACCGTGGTATTTTTTTGACATATTTATGTTTATGTATTCATTCGCGAACTTGTATTTTATTTTTTAAATAAATAAATGATTGACGTGTATTAATTGTGATAATTTTGTTTTGGAGGTTATTCCTCCACGTACACTCGTCCAACACGAGACACGTATAATATCAAAATATACTTTAGCTGATATTAGATATATTGAGAATCTGCGTAGGTATTAGATAACAAATGGCACATATATTACGCTACGTATTTTTTCCACTGCTGATAATGATAAAAATAATACAGGAAATATTCTTATAACGCAGACGTACACAATCGAAAAACAGGTTATAAAACTATATTGGTCAACGAATTGTTCAAGAATACGGGCCAATGACCTAGGCATTGTTCGTCCGACGTTTTCTTCAGGCGCCGAAAGGCGGTAGATATCGAAAGTTGGGCAAGCCTCGATTGGGCATATTCATCGTTGGTCATGAGCCGGTTTTCTCTCAATCTTAAGCTAATGCTGGTGCTTACAAAATATTCAACGCTTAATCAACAATTGAATTAATACTAAATATTAGCGTTGTCCCCAGAGTGGAAGAAGCAATGAATATCAATGATATATCGCCGATGTTAAACCGATGCTCGACCAATGCTGGTGACTGCAAAATATTCAACGCTCAGTCAACAATTGAATTAATATTAAAAATTAGCGTTGGCCCCAGAGTAGAAGAAGCAACGAATATCAACGGTCTATACCCGATGTGAAGCCGATGCTCGACCAATGCTGGTGACTTCAAAATATTCAACGCTCAATCAGCAATTGAATTAATATTAAAAATTAGCGTTGGCCCTAGAGTGGAAGAAGCAACGAATATCAACGATCTATAGCCGATGTGAAGCCGATGCTCGATCAATGCTGGTGACTTCAAAATATTCAACGCTCAATCAACAATTAAATTAATATTAAAAATTAGCGTTGGCCCCAGAGTGGAAGAAGCAACGAATATCAACGATCTATACCCGATGTGAAGCCGATGCTCGACCAATGCTGGTGAATTCAAAATATTCAACGCTCAATCAACAATTGAATTAATATTAAAAATTAGTGTTGGCCCTACAGTGGAAGAAGCAACGAATATCAACGATCTATAGCCGATGTGAAGCCGATGCTCGATCAATGCTGGTGACTTCAAAATATTCAACGCTCAAACAACAATTAAATTAATATTAAAAATTAGCGTTGGCCCCAGAGTGGAAGGAGCAATGAATATCCATGATCTATAGCCGATGTGAAGCCGATGCTCGACCAATGCTGGTGACTTCAAAATAACCAATGCTCAATCAACAGTTGGATTAATATTGAGAATTAACGTTGGTCTCAGAATGGAAGAAACAACGAATACCAACGATCTATCGCTGATTTTTAACCAATGCTCGACCAATCTTCGGCACTCAAATTTTTTGCGGTGGTGAAAGAAGACGTTGGTTGAGCGTCGGTGGTACAATTGGCTCACATTCAGGTCCACAATGTATTTCAATGCTTGGTAGTTAACAATTGCAGCCATCGTTGGCCATATTTCGAGGATTGGCAAAATTTTCTAGGGTAGGAGAATATTGAGAGAGAGGAGTCAGGAAACTTGCGAACGACACACACACAAACTCACACACATACCTCTAACACACAATCATAGCGACAAGTATATCAAACGACGTGTATCAGGAGACCCTGAAGGTCAAGAGCGTATCTCAAATTCGAGCATTGACCATTGCAAGGTGCGTGGCGGCCTCTGGCGTCGCGATCCCTAGTTAGAATAATTGATTATCAACGCGCGATAATCGATTACGCTCACGCAAAGTAATTAGGAGAAAGCGCGCCGTAGCGCTACAATCGAGAGCGCGCTGGGCACCGCGCGCTACGACCAGCGGTAGCGTAAGAGGGGGAAGCGCGTCGCGAACCCCGAGCGCCGTTGGCGAGTGCGCGCCGTAACTCACCACGTCACGAGTGACAATACACAAGGGAGAGGGGGAAGAAAGTATAGACGGATGATAGGACGCCCGCGCTGAAACATCCTTCCCATCTGAGTCAATCCGCGAGCCGAGTACTTTGCCGACGGAGTAACGGCGTATAATAAGCACACGAAACACACACAGCGACATAAAAAAGACACATCACACTTGTACACAGCGAGCTTTTTATATTATTTCGAGTCATTAAAGATGAATAAATTACATTTTATTATAAAATACCACGAAACAAAAGAGTCTCAATTAATTTCCTCACTGATCGAGTTCCGAATAACTAAATTTTATTGTAACATATTCCGACCCGTTACAATATATATATATATATATATATATATATATATATATATATATATATATATATATATATATATATATATATATATATATGTATATATATATATATGTATATATATATATATAACTCCTCTTTCTCCGCTCCTCTCTACCCCGTTCCCCTCCGATGTGTGTATTGCAATTAAGACGAACTATTAATTCAAACAAACAGAAACATGTTTGTCTCTACGGAAATTATGTTAAATTAATTTTTTTAACTAAATAGATAAATTTAGCGGATTCAACTAAATTGTTTTTTGAACAGAGGAAGCCGAATCACAGAATTATTAGAAATGAATAAAATATTAGAAATAATAAAAATGTACGCATAGAGTGGACAATATGTCTCGACGTTTTGACGACGCGCTAATATATATAGTTCGTCTGGTGTTTGATAAGAGGTTAGGCGCGTAAAACGCGCCAAACTGTATATAGGTCCAGTTACTTGATGATTGTTTGAAGCTAGCCAGATCAGGCGAATTGAATGAAGCCGTAAGTCCAGCTGCCTGACCATCGCCTGAAGGTAGTCTGATCTGGCGAATTTGTGCAAGCCGTAAGTCCACTTGCTTGACCATCGCCTGAAGATAGCTGGATCAGGCAACTGGAGGAAACAGTACATCCAATTGTCTGACTATCACCTGACACCAACCGGATCAGGCAAATTGAGGCATACCGTAAGTAAGGCCTCCGTACTACAAGGTGATCAGACCCGGATCAAATAACAGCCTAGCCTGACAATATTTCTATTCGGGCTCCCATCCTTTTCCGTCGTATCTGTTCTGCTATTTTGCAGGACCGCTGAACTGACATGACACATTCGGCGCAATCGATGACACGGTATTTATGGAAAAATCCATAGATCGCTCGCGGCCTCGTGGATTTTACATTCATAGTTAGCGTTCGGGAATTTGCAATAGTACTATTGATCGACAAAGCAAAGGTATTTTTTACCTTCATGTATACGAACGAACGTAAATCAAAGTGAAATTTTTGGAAATTCGAGTCAGTGAATATTGAGGGGGGGGGGTGGGAGAGAGAGAGAGAGAGAGAGAAGAAAAAGTGAATGGTAAAAAAGTACTCACGTATACAACGGTCTACCGTCTGTTTCGTCCTTGAACCAAAGTACCATGGAGAGCGAATCCGATCCCGCGGGTGTAATGTCACAGGGCAATTCCACCGCGCCACCTTCTACTGCAGTAACATTTAAAAGCGGCACTGCAACATAAAGACCCAAACCGCAAATTTGAGCAGATATCTTCTCTCCCCACGTATAGGATTAAATAAAAAACTGTAAATATTCGAACCGAATAAAAGTATATTAAATTAACACTTAATTAAATATTAATTAAAAATAAAAATAAACATTGAAATATTGAATACTTGAATAGAATTTTTTAAAACGTTGAATATTAAGTACTATTGTTGACACAGAACAAATTATTGTTGTTTTTCGCGATACGCTCATGTATTGCGGTCGTGTAAATATTTCGAGCTGACATCTCACCTCATCACGCTTTGATTGTACCACTGGATCGCCAAAGCGTCCAATGGACCGGCACAATTATTCATTATAATTAAATATTTTCACCCAAAAAAATTGCAGTGTGTTCTTCTATCATTGATGATACTTTTTTCGAATACCTCATTTTTGTAGAAATTTATCATCGCGATTTTCTGAAGAAAAAACTGAAAATGAGCTGTTTTCGGTTGTCACAACTAGGCCTAACCCCTTAATGAGAAACACAATTCAAAATGCTTGTTGCGAAACGTACTGATTTTAATGTTCGGAGAGAAATTAGAGCTTCCGCATGCAACGATCCAGAAAATAACATTGGCGATCCTACGTTTCATAAATTTGCGATCAAATCTCAATTTATGGGTGGGCCAAGAATTCCTCAGAAAGCGAAGAACTCTTATCGGGTCAATGCAGCCTGAAATTCAATAAAAACCTTATTATCATACGATTTTCTCCGTTTTTCTTCATTTCGGTTGTTCTGATTCGTTCGCCCTGTATTTCCATATCTATCGCGTCTCCCGTCTTGTGCTTTTGATGGCATGGAATAGAGTATCGATGGGAGCAACAGAGATACCGACACGGAGAAACAGGGAGAGAGAAACAGAGATATATATATATATATATATATATATATATATATATATATATGTCGCATCGCCATGGGAATGGCTTTTTCAACAGCGCTTTCGATTTCTTGACGATGTTTATGGAGAGTCAAGTGGTGGGCATCGAGTGACGAAAAGGCGTCAAGGCGTTCGGAGAAGAACCTACCCCGGTGGTAGTGCGTGGTGTATGATCCACGAGTGTGTTGTGTTGCATAGAGGCCTAGAAGAAGTGGAGTGGGAGACGTATGCGTTTCGGGTCACGAAGTCACTCCTTCTCGGGTCATTGGGTCGAAAGGACTAATTTTCGAAAAGGCTCTGTGTAACACACCTCACTAGCACTGCTATCCGGTGATTATACTTTGTACCGAATATTTTATTGTATCGAGACACCAATAAATCGTGTAAGCCGTGTCACTGCGGCAGTCAGTGAGATAGACATTGTTCTCTAATTCATGAACGGAATTCCTGGCTCTCTCTATATTCTTGATATCTGACATCAGAAGTGGGATAAAGAACGTTTAATCCAGAGTTTCGGGCGATAGAGTTCACGTGAAAATTGTGTCGGTGAAAAGTTTGAATACGACTATGACGAAAGACGGTGAAAAAAGTGTGAGTGAGACAAGCAGTGTGTTATCTGAGAATCGGAAGAGAGATTATTGTCCAACGTCATCGGAATCGGAGTACAATGCTGATGAGTCCGTGCAAAAGGCAAATAAACGGAGGAAACGTGCTTCAAAACTGAAGAAGGAGAACAAGCGATTGATTACATTGCTTAATCAACGAGATCGAGCTCCTATGGATCTTGTAAAATTTGACCCGAAAAATACCGACGCAACTGGCTGGGCAAAAATGGTCGATGAATGGATTCGACGTTATAAACCGGACGATTGGGAAGTCGTCCAGCATCTGGCTAAAGCCTTTAAGGACGAAGCAGCTCAGTGGTTCACCGGTATGGATCCTTCCGGGAAAACCTGGACCGAAATTCGTGCTGAATTCATGAGCGCGTATGCGAAGAATAAAAACGTCGCTTCAGAACTTCATACCATTTGGACGGACGACGCCGAGTTCACGCTCGAAAATTTTATGAAGAGGGGAAGGAAGATCAAAGCGTGGCTCAAGGAACGGAAATCGGTGGACGAGACCGCTACCCAACTGGCCGGGTTGTCATACTCTTTCCAGAACCGATTTGTGCGGAACATCTTCGTACGCGAATCGCCTCGTAATTTGCAAGAAGCAATGTCGTACCTCGATGGACGAACGACCGATCACCATCGACCGCGTGCATCCTTCGGAGCCCTTGGTCCACATACTAAACCTTCGACGCCGCGAGATGGGAAGTCGCACCGTTCGGAAATCGAGTGCTACAATTGCGGAAAAAAGGGACATCGTAAGGCTGATTGTAAATCATCCTCGAAGTCGCACAGCAGTCAGCCACGGGACAGCAAGGGGTCGTATTCCAGAAAGGTGGTGACTTGTTATAACTGCAAGGAAGAGGGTCATATCTCCCCGAATTGTCCAAAGAAGGACGAGAAAATCGTGAAGCTTTGCAGCTCAACCTCTACTGAAGGTACTTTGAAGCTGGCAGAAGGTAAGGTGTTGACATTTACCTTTGATTCTGGTTCGGATTGCTCTCTTGTGGGAGAGACATTGGAAGAAAGATTGCCCGGTAGCAGACGATGCGTCTCTACGCGGCTGAGAGGTATCGGAAATGGATACGTTGATTGCTGTAAGCTAATCTCTGTGTGGGTCGATCTTGATGGCATAAATGTTGAGATTGACTTATATGTGGTACCGGATGAAAATTTGTCTACAGATTTACTTTTGGGTAAAGAATTGTTAGCAAAAGTCTCAGTCAAGTTGGACGGAATCACGATTAAATTTTCAAAATTAAATAGATTTGTTGGCTCGTGCAGCTTGGAGATCGACGTCAATGCTGTCGATTGTGACTCAGTCGAAATGAGAAAACCATTGATCGAATTGTTGAAACTGTATTCTCAACATATGAGTGCGGAGGCTCCTAAGATTCGAGTAACTTCGGGCAGGCTTGAGATAAGATTGAAAGACGTAAACAAACTCGTGCAGAGAGGCCCTTACAAGTTAGGTACTGTAGAGCGAGAAACTGTAAGAGGTTTGGTTGACAAAATGCTCGAGGCCGGAATCGTTCGGGAAAGTAAAAGTCCGTTCTCCAGTCCAATCATTTTGGTTAAAAAAAAAGATGGTTCAGATAGATTGTGTGTGGACTTTCGAGAATTAAATTCTAACACGGTAGCAGATCGTTATCCGTTGCCGTTGATTCAAGATCAATTAGATCGCTTAAGTGGAGCACAATATTTTTCGTCGTTAGACATGGTAGCCGGGTTCCATCAAATACCCGTCGAAGAAAATTCGATAGAGAAACTCGCGTTTATTACACCTGACGGACATTATGAATATTTAACGATGCCATTTGGGCTGACGAATGCTCCTTCCGTGTATCAGAGGGCAATTAATAACGCGTTGGGAGATTTGAGATATTCTTACGCGATTGTTTATTTGGATGATGTGCTCATACCTGGAAAAACTGAACAAGAGGCCTTAGATCGACTGAAAGTTGTAATGGAAAGACTCGCCGCTAACGGATTTTCGTTTAACTTAAATAAGTGTAAATTTTTGAAAACACAAATTGATTATCTGGGATACACTGTATCGAAAGGAGAGCTGAGGCCCAACCTTCGAAAGATCGAAGCCCTGGTGCAATCGCCCATCCCTCGAACGCAGACCCAGGTAAGGCAGTTGTTAGGGTTAGCATCTTATTTTCGTAGATTTGTACCAAAATTCTCACAAACAGCAGCTCCTCTGTATAGACTGACGGCAGGGAATGCAAAGACAATAAAATGGACAAACGAACACAATGAAGCTAGGACTAAGCTCGTCGAGTGTTTAACGTCAGAACCGTGTCTCCGTATATTTGACCCTAGCCTACCGATCGAATTACATACTGACGCTAGCGCCCTTGGATACGGCGCTGTGCTCCTTCAACGCATCGAAAAAAATAAACATCCAATCGCATACTACAGCAAACGCACCGTAGACGCTGAAACTCGTTACCACTCATACGAACTCGAGACCCTTGCAGTCGTAAACGCGATAAAACACTTTCGACAATATTTGGTTGGCCGGAAATTTTTGGTGGTCACGGACTGTAACTCACTAAAGGCTGCAAGCCTTAAGAAAGATTTAACGCCACGAGTGTATCGATGGTGGGCATTCCTACAATCTTTTGACTTTGAAATTGAATATCGTGCGGGTGAAAGAATGAAACACGCGGACTTTCTATCGCGTAACCCCGTTCTTGAAGACAAAGTATTGAAAGTAGTTAAAAAAGACATGAACAAAATAACAGAATTGGCAAATGACTGGTTAATCGTAGCTCAGCAGAAAGACGACGGAATAAAAACATTATACCGCGAAGTATTGGACGGATCAGAAACCACAAAGACTTACTCGATAAAAGACAAAATCTTAATGCGAACAATAGAAAGAAAAGGTAAACAAATCACACTACCTGTAGTGCCGAGGATGATGGCATGGTCACTCATCCATCACGTACACGAAAATATTTGCCATTTAGGCTGGGAAAAGACTTTGGACAAATTATACGAACTTTATTGGTTCCCTCATATGTCAAAGCAAGTAAAGAAATTTGTAGCAAATTGTATTATGTGTCAAACTTGTAAATCAGTATCGAGACCGACGCAAGCACAGCTGCATCCAATAGAAAAAGACAGCATTCCGTGGTGTACGATTCACATAGACATCTCGGGAAAATTATCAGGTCCTTCTGAGAAAAAAAAGAATACGTTTTCGTGATCATAGACGCATTCACGAAATTTGTAACGTTGAATTGGATAAACCGTTTAGACGCGGAAACAGCAATCAACCAGATTGAAAAACATGCGTTTACGTTTGGGGCGCCGAAACGAATTATTTGTGACCAAGGTGCAGGGTTTACAAATGCGCGATTTAAAGAATTCTGCAACGAAAATAATATTTTGCTTCATTTAATAGCTTCGGGAACACCGAGAGCTAATGGTCAGGTTGAAAGAATTATGTCCACGATGAGGAATATGTTATCCATAAGCAAAGCTCAAGGAAAGCAATGGCAGAACGAATTAGGAAGAGTTCAGCTTGCAATAAATTCAACAGTTCATAAAACGTTGGGGAAAAGTCCCGCTGAGATTTTGTTTGGTACAAAAGTAAACTCGATAGAAATCGAACGCGTGAAACACGACAGCGTGATAACTCATAGCGTTGACTTGAGCGAGATTAGAACTGCAGCTACAGATAGAATGAGAGCCGAAGGGGCAAAAGAAAAGGCAAGGTTTGATAAGAAGAATAAACCGCTAAGCCCATTTAAAATTGGAGATTCTGTGATGGTTAGAAATAATGATAGAATAAAGACAAAACTGGATGCCAAATATCGCGGTTCAGTTGAAGTTGTTGCGGTGTTACCGAACGATAGATACCTTGTCAAGAAGGTAGGCCCTGGATTACGAGGCCGAAATAGTATCAAAGTATCTCATGACAAACTGATCGCAGCTCCAGGAAACGAGGCGAGTCAGGATAGCTATGTCGGAGAGAAAGAAAAAGGTGAGAACAAAATTGTACAACAATCTGTTTGATGTGATTTGTAGAATTATTTCAGTGCTTGATCGTGAGTGCAAACATGGTGTTTGGCAAAGAGAATCAAGACTATGAATTATGAAACAGACGCAGTCTGGTTTTATTGGTTGTTGAATGCTGTTGAGGATTCGCATAGAACTTCTGGTTCTAATTGAGGCGGATTTATATGTAGAAATCCGCAGGGTGCATGAGACTGTTGGTTTCCATTGTTTCAATTTAAGAGTGCGACTTTGGCTCTCGATGTTCGCTGGACTTGATCACCCAGAACCCTCGAACCCAAAGCCTAAGAGTAACTTAAGAATGATTCAATGTAAACTTGTGGGCATTATAATAGTTAGAAAATGTACGGATGCACAAGGCATGCCTACAGAGCTATTATGAATAGAAGATAATAGTTAGAAAATGTACGGATGCGCAAGGCATGCCTACAGAGCTATTATGAATAGAAGATAATAGTTAGAAAATGTACGGATGCGCAAGGCATGCCTACAGAGCTATTATGAATAGAAGATAATAGTTAGAAAATGTACGGATGCATAAGGTATGCCTACAGAGCTATTATGAACAGAAGATAATAGTTAGAAAATGTACGGATGCGCAAGGCATGCCTACAGAGCTATTATGAATAGAAGATAATAGTTAGAAAATGTACGGATGCATAAGGCATGCCTACAGAGCTATTATGAACAGAAGATAATAGTTAGAAAATGTACGGATGTGTAACACATGCCTGCAGAGCTATTATGAGTAAAATATAATAGTTAGAAAATGTACGGATGTGTGAGACATGCCTACAGAGCTATTATGAGTAAAATATAATAGTTAGAAAATGTACGGATGTGTGAGTCATGCCTACAGAGCTATTATGAATAAAAAATAATAGTTAGAAAATGTACGGATGTGTAACACATGCCTACAGAGCTATTATGAGTAAATGATAATAGTTAGAAATTGTATGGATGTGTAAGACATGCCTACAGAGCTATTGGTGCCTTGGAGATCGAATTTGTGAGGAATTCGTTTTGACATTTAAAAAAAAAAAAAAGTTGCAGTCTGACTGTACAATACTGATGGCAAAAAAAATGGGAAACGATACACATGGTTGCACACGTGAATGGAGACAGTAAAAGCCTGTAGGGCAATAACAGACTTGTAAAGTCAGGAAAGCCGAACGTAAACTAACGCTTGTTTGTTCGATGCCTGTTTTATTTCAGAAGTAAACTAGACGGATAGATGCTGGGCACTCGAGACGCGTGCTAGTCAGTATGGCCGTGTCGCATCGCCATGGGAATGGCTTTTTCAACAGCGCTTTCGATTTCTTGACGATGTTTATGGAGAGTCAAGTGGTGGGCATCGAGTGACGAAAAGGCGTCAAGGCGTTCGGAGAAGAACCTACCCCGGTGGTAGTGCGTGGTGTATGATCCACGAGTGTGTTGTGTTGCATAGAGGCCTAGAAGAAGTGGAGTGGGAGACGTATGCGTTTCGGGTCACGAAGTCACTCCTTCTCGGGTCATTGGGTCGAAAGGACTAATTTTCGAAAAGGCTCTGTGTAACACACCTCACTAGCACTGCTATCCGGTGATTATACTTTGTACCGAATATTTTATTGTATCGAGACACCAATAAATCGTGTAAGCCGTGTCACTGCGGCAGTCAGTGAGATAGACATTGTTCTCTAATTCATGAACGGAATTCCTGGCTCTCTCTATATTCTTGATATCTGACATATATATATATAGAGAGAGAGAGAGAGAGAGAGAGAGAGAGAGAGAGAGAGATATCAGGTAGGGTCGGGAAAGATCAATATTCTTCCCGGAAATTTATGAAACCCCGGAGTGCGCTCAACGTGAAATTGGGACTCCGAGGGGGCTTAGATCGACCGTGCACCTCTCGAAATTAGATCTCCCTCAAAAGATTTATACAACACACTTCCTCAAACAGAAACTCGAGTTTGTTTCGTCGTCAATGTATTCGCATATATACAATGCTGAATGAATGCTTTCCATCGACATCGGCATTTCCATTCGCCATCATCGAATGAGCGTTTATTGTCATCTTGATGCGTGGCATCTTGAATATGAACCGAATAAACCTTTCATTTCAGGATCAAATTACCGCCAGTATATATATCCCTCTTATCTCTGCCACCCGAAAAAACTCGGTAAACATCGGCGTCACAAAAAAATGTGCAGGGAGCCATCAAATGCGACCAATTTTTTAATGTATTTTGGTGGTGGCGCTGACGCACAGTGAAGGTCACCTCCACTTTTTTTTAATGAAATAGTACATTTTTTTCAACCATCTTGTCGAGCACATCAAGCCGCATAAAAA
The DNA here is from genome assembly GCA_964007375.1 of Ophion obscuratus. Lineage (NCBI taxonomy): Eukaryota > Metazoa > Arthropoda > Insecta > Hymenoptera > Ichneumonidae > Ophion > Ophion obscuratus. The sequence continues at coordinate 42,891,619 of OZ023312.1, forward strand.
TATTAGGGGGTTAAAGTCGTTCAAGATCATTCAAGGTCAGTATCGGTGATACAAATCTAAATATTTCGAATCAGTACCAAATATTTGGTAGTGATCCGAGATACTTAGATTTGTATTTCATTTTAATAGGTGACCTTGAATGACCTTGAACGACTTTGACCCCTAATGTTTTTTATGCGGCTTGAGGTGCTCCACAAGATAGTTGAAAAACACGTACCATTTCATTCAACAAAAAAGTGGAGGTGACTTCCACTTGCATTAGCGCCTACACCGAAATGAAAAAAAATGGTTTCATTTGATCGCCGCTTCAAATGAACCCTTCACACCGTACAACTTTTGTCTGGAACATTTTTTTGTGACGTTGATAATTACCGAGTTATTTCGGGTGGCAGAGATAAGAGGGACATCCTGTATATATGGTTCGTTGCGCTTGCACACTGGCGATTAGTTATTTTAAGGGGAGATATACACCTAGGAGCCGGAAAAAAGGTCATTTTTGTGAATTTTTTCAAGGAAAACTATTTGAAATTTCGGATTAGGGTTTTAATTATCTAAAAGTATATACATTAAAAATATGTTTCATTTTCTTTATTTAAAAATAGAAAAATATACAAGGTTATTTTTAAATGAAAACGCTTCAAGGTAAATGAAGACGCTTCAAGGATGACCCTTGAAGCGTCGTAAAAAAATCTGCGTATACGGTACCCAATGGCGTTTCTTCAAAAATAATCTGAAAAAAAACCGAAAAGATTATTAAATTAGATACTATTATCTCGTACTTATCATAGCCGATTTTGAAAGTATCGATTTATGACAAAATGGCGGACGTTTGAACAAAAATAGTGATTTTTGGGTAAAAAAAGTTATTATTTTGCCTATAAAACAAAAACTAAGTAACGGAAAAAAAATCCTATGCCAAGTACTGGAGGCAATCGGTTCATTGGTTTTCGAGAAATTTTGGGTACCGATTTGAAAACGTGGTTTAGAGAAAAACGCATTTGAAAATTTGGGAATGAATAAATCATGAAATTTGTCATCTTACATGGAATCATCGATACCAGGCTCATAATGTAAGTCTTCTACGGTCGACGGAATATTCGTTGATTCTAAATCCTCGACCTCGACCATCTAGGTGTATATCTCCCGTTAAACTAATGTAGTTGGCCCAGTAATCGTCATCTCAAGCAGATCGCTCGACTTTGCAGATTTATATAGATCAACTTGGATAGTGAGTACAAGTTATTTTAAGTGATTCTTAACCAGTTTTTTTTATTGTGAAGAACAACGTCATCGTCATACCGCCATGACGATTGGTCTAGTTATCGCCATGTGAACGTCCCACTAATCGTCACATGCGCTTATACTGCTTTAACCAATTATGCAAAGGTCTGCAGGCATCTGCTGACTCGATTACGTCTGCATATAGGTCTGCCAAATAATTTCCAGTCCCTCAGTCACAAACTTTTTGCTTTTTATTAAAACACGTGACAAACAATTTCAGACGTAACTTTCTCTTATATACCACGTTGTCAATTTTTTAAAATAAAACTAATTATGGCTATTACGTCAGAATTACAATTTTTATTATAATAATTATAAACAACTATTTTATCATAAAATAATTTTATTATTTTTTCGACGCAGTGGTGTTCATTTGTGTTCTAGACGTACCTAGTTATTTACATGGTCACGACCCAGTAATCGCCAACGTTTATTTATATGTACCTATATATTTTTACTATCGTCGTATGTGCATGAAGATTGCTGGTCCGTGGATTCTTCAGAGAACGTTATTTACAGTCGCAATATTTATTTTTTGTTTTTCCTATAAATGAAAATTCGATTCATAAGATTTTGTTGCCAACCTTGTCCCAGTTATCGACAGCCGTGACGATTAATCCGCATAGTGTATACATTGCTGAATCAGTAATCGTCGTGTACGAAAACACTTTGAAATTATCACAAACCTATATTTTTCTATGCTGAACGCAAAACTAAGATTCTTATTTATAAATTGATGATAAACTTACCTCGCGCAAGTCCCCAGGCAGCCTCAAGTCACCTGAGATGCGATACGGTTCACTAACCTCCAAATGAAGGATTCGGACGAAATCGCAACTAGACGCCGTAGCTAAATAGATTTGATTAAATTATTCTTGAATACGTATACTCACGAGTGTGACAATGTAATGCTTGACGATCACTAGGACCCTGACGATTACTGGGCCGACCACCTTATGTCTATTTTCAAAAGCTAGCAAAAATGTGTCATATTCAGTGAAGTTTCAAACTCAAAGGCGAAGCAATGGGAAGAACAAATTACGTAACGCAAAAATTTCCCAATGTTTGACCCTCCCTCCCCCCACGTAATGGGACTGTAACGCTTGGCCAGAACCCTCGCCCCATTTCGTTACGTAACGGGTGCTTTGTTGTCAATAATTGCGATTTTTTTCATAGACATAATTAACTATAAAAGGATCAGGTTTATACTCATTTCATGAAGTATTTATTCATCTAGTTTTATACTAGTTTCTATGAAAAAAATCTTGAAAATTAACAGAGATATATGCCTTGATTTGACGACGAAAAGAAAAAAATTCTCCCCATTGTTCCATCGATATCTTTATGAAAGGTTATCTGTAAATTAAAAGTCAACGATTTATCGATATCTATGCAAATGTGGCTGTCATTGTGCGTAGCCGTTTTTTTATTTTGGTTTTTTTTTCTACAAAATGCCGACAGTTTGAAATTTTTTTCTATTTTCAAGGCCCTTTTTCTGTATTCAAGCAGTCTTTAAAAATAGTAACTATCAAATGTTAAAAACGCGGATACGTACAGCCTTAGTCACATCGATTACGAAAGTGTTTTACTAAAAATTGAAAATCGGTTGATAAGTTTTTAAGTATTCGTTCGGACAAGGCCGAAAAAACTAGTTTCGAGAAAAACGCGTTCAAAGTTTGCTTTCCGTGTTTCTTGATATAAGGTTACGATTTTTTCTAGAATATTGATACTTACATTGAAGTACCTAGTCGCGGGGGATATGGCGGTTCTTCATCTTCATGATAGTTCACAAAATAATAAGAGCCTGTACTTTACCTTTTGTAAATGATGCCACACCTGTAGGGACTGAGGACACTAACCGGTCGCGCTACCTGTTCTCACTAAAGTGACTATAATTCCGTCAATTTTCGGACTTGTGAATAAAAATGTTGCCAACATATTTTTCAATACACGTACGTTTAAGAATTATAAAAAAAATTCATTCAAATTTTGCTTGGGGGATGTGGGAAAGCAAAGTGCAAGTTCTTGCACAGTGATTTTCCCCCTTAACTGACATTGCGTATAGAAAGCTGTGAGCTGTCCACGATAAAATTGTACTCGAGGTTGAAATTAAAAACTTGAATATGCAGACATTTTGCTATTTCTGGCAATTTTAAAATCGTGACATAACGCAAACCTCGATGCCCCCCACCCCCTACGTACGTAGACCGTAACGCCTGACCGACCCCCCTCCCCCCAATTGCGTTACGTATTTACTTACGGCCCCTAAATGATTGAGGACAGAACCATCGTGTTCGAAAAAAAAAATGTTTACATATACTCGGTAATTTCGAAATATAGTATGCGATTTCATGACAAAGAGTATAGGGTACATAGCGTAGAAATAATAAAAGTAGCATACTAATTTTTATCCCCTTTCGAATTGCGTTTTATAATGATTGATCGCAAATACGAGCCTCTTAGAGTTAACGAGGTCATTTATAAACAGTCTTTCTCTTCTCGTATATGAAAAAAACATTAAGTACACGCGAGAGAAAGAAATAGACAAAGAAAAGAACCCGGGGCCTCCAGTTTTGAATTCCGAGTAGCTGTTTCAAGACACCCTCAGGAAAAAGCATACATTTTTCTCTCGAGAGGGTGGTAGGGTTGGTAAAAGTATGTGTAGTAAGAAGAGGGTGAGGGACGCCATGCTCTCGAATTCTACAACAGCTATGTACGCGAAGATGCGTTGCACAGCGAATGAGACCCAGTCAGTGTGAAGGGGGTGTAAAGAATTAGCATAGGCCGTTTATTTATTGCCGGGTACTCTAGCCACCACGACGCATAAATATTGTTCAAGGATGTCTCTTTATCATATAAATGTCCGTCGACCTTAACGTTGAGAGCTCGGGCATTAGGATTCTTCGCGAGGTATTTTTCTTTCGTTCTCCCATTTTCTCATGGTCTCGTGGCTTTCGTCTAATTAACCGCTAACAACGAGACGCAACAAGCAGTTTTTCTTCACTGTTTCGGCAAATTAATGAGCCATTTTGCAATTGAGACTCAAGTATCCACGAGTGTACATTACATTTTGAAAGTTGATCGGTATTTTACAGAGTGTCTCAAAATTACCTGACATTTTGAATTGCACGCCATTTTTTTGTGGCGAACATAGAGTACTAATCTTTGACAACTGGTATCAGGAAGTATGGAGGTTTAGTCGCGGAGAATCAGTCGATCGAGCAACGCATAGAAATTGTGAAAATTCAGTGTTGAGGAAAGTCCTTCCACCTCGATTGGCTATGGTGCTCGACAATTGGACGATTCAAGATGTTCTGTGCAGCGAATTTTGACGAAAAATCTGCATGTGCATGCTTACAAGAACCAATCGACACGAGAACTGCAGCGAGCAGACCATGCGCAGCGCCGTATATGGGCCAGTTGGATATTGGAGCATGAACAAATCGATGGCGGAGGACATACAAGGAAAGGTTGTGAGGTCGATCTCTCCGATTTTGATTAAATTTGGCATGCTTGTAGAATGGGTAAAAATAGGCGATACGTAATTTTTTATATCTGCGGAACCCGATTTTTAAGGGGTAAAACCCACCCTGTAAAATAGGGGTGTTTTTCGTTTTTCGTCTATAACGGTATCGTTCTTATCTCCAATGTATAGTATACGAAAAAAAACATTGTTGCAATTTTAATTTTTTATATCTCGTACCGTTGAAACGTTCTCGACGAAAAACAAAAAACACCCCAATTTTCGAGGGTGCGTTTCAACCCTTAAAAATCGGGTTTCGCAGATACAAAAAAATAAGTGTCGCCTATTTTTACCCATTCTACAAAGATGGCAAATTTAAGGGGTAAGGCCATAGTAGAATTTTCAAAGAATGGATTTTTTTCTTCGCTAAAACGGTGCTTTATCATCATAAGAATAAATTACTACTCGATTTATAGCAAGACATTTTTTTTCACCGACTTTGAGCGTATAACGTAAGCCCACCTCTGGCACAGCCCCAGGCATATGTAAAACTTTAAACGCGTTTTTCTCGAAACAGCTTTTTTCCAATTGGCGTGCCAAATAACTTCAACAATTTGCACTCAATTTACTTCAAATTTAAATATTGTGTTCCTAATTGCATTTCGCAGAGAAGTACGTACGGAATTTCTGATTAATCGAAAACTTATCATTTTATGAGCAGTTTTATACATCATTTTCACTGAACATTCAAGTTCAAGTTAAATTCAAGTTCAAATACCTACAACTTTTGAATAAAACAATATTTTTCAAATTCTGTACGTACTTCTCTAGGTATTCTAATGTAGATTTACGAGAATTTTTGTTTTTTTGTTTTAGGTAAAAAATTGTGGATGCTAATCGTCACGCCGTTGGCCTCAAAAAGATAACAAACAAAAATATTAGTAGACGGCCATTTTGTACATCGAAAAAAAAAATTCTAACAGCTTAATATTCATACTAAATAGATGTGTAATTAATTTTATGAGTGAATCACTTTTTCATACGAACAAAAATTGTTAAATTCCTACATGATTTTATACCGGTTACTGTGGCCTAACCCCTTAATCGAAATCGGAGAGTTCAACCTCGCAACCTTTCCTTGTTAGTGGCTACGTATATGAACAAAACCATTTGTCGGATATTGTGTTCCACACAGAACCTCCATCTTTGTACCTTCTATTAACCCTTTGACTGCAAACTCCCGCCACGAACCTCAGACTGCATATGAGGCCAATCTGACCCCAGGCGTTTTTCAGATCGTTGTATTTCAGTAAAGATGCATTTTTTTTTGTCGACACGTTTTTTGTAGTCAATGGTCCTTATTTTATGGCCCCAAATTTATCGTTTAAGAAAAACAAAAATTAAGCGCCCAAACAGTCATTCGAAGTGGGAGATGCATTGAAAAAACGTACTTGCACGAAAAAGATAATAATTTTTTTTTTCAAAATACAAGAAAAATTCCTGTGAGGTTTTCAAAGAGGAAGATTTGTAGATACGAAAAAAGACAGCGACGAACGTTTTTCCAAAAAGTATATCTATTCGGAGGTTTTAATTTGAGCATTTTCGGAATAATTGTGAACAATGGAAAAAATCGACTCCTTCGGTAGATCAATAGTTGAAAACGTATATTTTCCGCATTTTTTTACTTCAATGACTTATTGTCATTCGCAATCAACGCATAAGTACATTCAGTGCTCGTTGCACATAGCTCTCCTGCATAACGGACACTTGCTTTTAGTTTTATGACCGGGATTCTAAATACATAATTTACTACAGTAGCGCAAAATAAAAAAAATATCTATAAGCATTTTCTATCGTAACTCACTTACATGCAGTAATGAAACACCAAATTTCAAAACAAAAAAAATGTTTCCACTTTGACCGCATAACCGGGGTCGATTCGACCCCAGGTCCTTTTTCGACAGCTGTCCTCAGTAAGCGGGCAGGATGTAAGATGGGGGCCGAGTGTCCACCTATAGTGTAGGAGTGCGCGAACATTCGACCGGCGCACTGCGGTCGAATAGATTAACCAGTTTTGCGATACAGGCAGTTGAAAAAAGGGGTCAAAATGACGAAACGTACAGTCGAAGGGTTAAAATTAAAATATTCGTACTTTTAAAATAAATAGCACGTTTTATTGATAAATTAAAATGTCAGGTTATTTTGAGACACTCTTTATTAACATAGAAATCGATCATCGTGATTGTCTAAAAATATTCGTCTTCTCATTGCTTTCTCATCGGGTGATTTTGAAAGACTTATTCCCTCAATTATGTCATTATCGATGAACATCAGATGCATTTGTATAGATGCGCTTCAATGAGAATGTCACCACCCACGAAGCAGGTGGACAATGTCGATTAATCGAATTCCAGTGAGGACAAGCAGCAGGAGAATCTCTGCACCATTGATACAATATATAGATAGATTGGAGGCTACACAAGGACAATGTGGAAGTTTCCCACTGGGTGATGCTCTAACGCTTCCTCCAGATCAATCAAACTACAATGGCGAGAGCAGACGGGGTTATACAATTTACGTCACAAAAGTAACGAAAAATCGGCTGTAATCTCGGATCAGAGTTCGCCTCGATGATTATTCGCGAAGATAACTTTACATGCTCATTTTGGTTCAGTATCTTATATTAACCATCCGTAGAAACACCGGACCAAATGTGATTTTATTTTAAAACATTTGATCAAAACTAATTTCATTTGAAATCATTTCATAGAACATCATTTCATTTAAAATCATTTAATCAAAATCCATTTCATTTGAAATATTTTCATCAAAATTCATTTCTTGTGAAATCTTTTCATCAAAATTCATTTCATTTGAAATAATTTCATTAAAATTCATTTCATTTGAAATAATTTCATCAAAATTCATTTCATTTTACAATTTCCAATAGTTATTTACAACAATTTAATTATATATTTTCCGAATATCATTTATGCAAACATGTCAAGAAATGTTTAAAGTGTTTTCCTGATTTAAGGTGTTACCAGTGTGACACTTTAAAAAAATCGATTTTTTTTTTGCTTTTTTCGACAGTTACACGTTCAAGAATATCACCATCATTTGTATAATTTTGTCACATCCGGAAGGGATAATATTTTCATTTCTTTATTGCCTACGCCTAGTGCAATAGCACGGGATGAGGGTAAAAAGAAATTGACGCGATATTTCGAAATTGAGGAATAATTCGACAGACTTGGTGTACGATTGACACTATGTTATTTATTATAAGATTACTAGACGGTTTGAAGCGATCAGGTCTACGGTGAATGATACAAAAATAAAAGGTAAAGTTAGCTTACATTGGTTGTGTTTGACACTTGGTCGCTCGCTCGCTCGCTCGCGTAGATGTTTGTTGACGCTCGCGTTACAGTGGTCTTCGCTCTTGGCCTGGTGCGCTCGCTGGTACAATCGCTGGTAAGGCGCTCGCAGGATTTTACGCTGGTTGTGTGTATAATCGACGTGTTTACTACGACGGGCACTACGCGCGGATATAAATATGAACGGCGCGCGAGGTCGATGAATTGAGACTGATATTCAGGCAAAAATGAAGACTGTTCGTATGAAGGTTAATTGGAGATATTCGTTTGGCTTCTGAATGAAGACTTGATAGAAGAAGTTGATTCGATGTTGGTTGACGGAAGACTGAGCTCTGAATTTGATGAAGATTGTCGGAAGACTGGGATTGAGACTTGATAGAAGAACTTGAGTCGACGGTAGTTGACGGGAGACTGCTTCGACCTTTTGCACACTGACCCTTCTTGGTTCGCATGCGAATTTTTAGAGTGAGTGGGAGACAATCTTTGGTTTCTCTTCTTAGAAATAATGGCGCTGGTGGAAGGGGCAATTTCGCTTTGTTAACGGAACGTGTATGAGGTGTGTAGTCGAAATTCGCGCTAAGTCGTTCGCGATAGCGCGGCGACCGTTGGATTCGGACGGCCCGGATGTTTTCATACTCCGCTCTGGTTACCGGGTCGAATCATGCGGACTTCCCTTTGTCCCCATGCGGATGGCTAGCGTAAAGTTTCTGGAGTGAGTGCCTGTTGGATTTTTGTGAGCTGCAGCTTTTCGTGGAATATTCGCCTGAGATCGTGTTCTTGTTGAAAGCCAATGTGATGGGAAAAGTCAATGACTGTGGCGGTGCTGCTATCGTGTATATATCGCTATGATTTGAATATGCTCGCGGAACGTATGCAAGTTCCGTTTAATGCTGTTACGCATCTTATTCTTAGATTTATAAATTTAATACGTTTCTGACGGCAAATGAGGATATTAGGAGTAACCGAGATCAAAAAACTCTAGATGAGAGAAGAGACATTTGCTAGGATGTAACAATTTATATGAATATCATTTTATTTTGCAAAAATCGATAGTTAAATCTTTAAACGCGTTTTTCTCGAAATGAGATTTTTCAAATTCGCTGACATTGTAACTCAAAGAGCAATTATTCGATTGACTTGAAATTTGAACTGAGTACTCTCGAATATATTTACTCTACAATGACGAAGGATATGTTTGATTGGATGAAAATTGACGATTTGGCATTGAAAGAAACGACCATTTTGTAGGCAAGAAAACAGACTTTTTTCATAACTACGCCATTTTGTTAGATTTTGATATTTTTCGATAATCCTACGTCATTGTACAGGAAATACCTTCCAGTTTAACGATATTTTTTCCTTTTTCGGTTTCAACTACTCAATCGGCCGGAATCATGTCAGCAGTGGAGGAACTTTTTTTTGGCGCCTCCGAAGGCAGCGCATAAGTCGCTTGGATCTCAATATTTTTCTATGAAAAAATTACGTAATATAGGTCAAATATAGCCAAATGTATTCTTAATTTTTGGAAACAATCAATTGAGTACTTTTCTTCCAAAAAATTCTCGAAAATCACGCAAATTTTCAGCATTCACTCTGGCATAGTCCCTTAAAAAAATCGAAACCGAAGCGTTGTTGATGGCAGGTGGATGTACCATTCGGGTCACCTTGACCCAGTGTATCAAAATCGAATTTCTTTCGAATCTTCTGAATACTTTTCTGAGAAATACTCGACACTCCCGCGTTAATTTTGTAGCTGGTCGCAATGAATTCCCCTGAACAGGGGATTAGTACGAAATCATCGAGTGGCAGTAAAATTCCACAACGACGATTCTCCCGCATGATTCAAGATAAAACAACACCTGCTGAGATATAGGCTGACGATGATGTCTCTTGCTGTCGTACTCCGTCGTTTTTAGTGACCTGATGGCACCGCCAAATGCCACTTTTGCACCCAATACAGAAATAATAAATATTGAAAGAAAAAAATTAGAAAAACCTATCTTTTTCCCAACTACCGAAATAATTGTCAAAAACACTGAGCTATATTTCATTGTTTTGCTATGAGTTTGTGCCGGGCTGTTTTCAGCCCGGCACAAACTCCAACACAAGATCCAACTTATAGACTTAAGGGAGGCACACCACTGATTTTTTCCAAAAATCGTTTTTTTTTGGAAACTCTTAAAAAATCCTTTGCATCTTAAAAAATATGATGCATATTCGTTTATAGTTGAAAAACGGTTTTAAAGTGGTATTCGAGCTATTTTTGTAAGAAGCCTCCGAGCGCTGAAAAGCGCCTTCGGCGATGCCACGCCCCTAGACGCAGTTCTCGACTCTTGTAAGCCTATCTTTGGGGAAAAAAGTAACCGACTATAAAACATTTTATTTTCTACCAATAGGTGGTATTAGGTTACGGGAAAAAAAATTTCATCCGCTGTGGCGTCTATAAAACCGTTTACTGGACCGAAAACTTCAAACACGTTTTCCTCAAAACCATGTTTTTGAAATCGGCACGCAGAAGAACTCGAACACCTTTCGTCCAATCGACTTGGATTTTTAACTGTAGCTTCTTAGATTGTTTAAACAGTTAAGTACGAGCGCTCTTTTCGATTAATTGAAAATTGTAAAAAATAGATCTCTTTTTACATGAAAATTATGGTCGAAAAAAACAACGTTTTTAAAAAACTCGTCTTTATTTTTTTTAATTATTTTTCAATTCTCCCCGTACTTTACCGCTACAACTGATATGATTCACGAAAATATTTCACTCTTAGTTGCAGGATTAAATGTACGACAATTCTACTGCACACCACGGAGAGGGTTGGCTAAAAACCGGCAGTGCTATAGCGACTCGTGCGCACGCCATTTTGTATTCTTTTGACGAATAATTTTTTTTATACACTTCAATATACTTCTAATAAAGCTTACAAGTTCTTTTGACCATGTATTTTATTCCTTTCTTCAAAAAATTCCAAAGAAATCGGTCGAAAATGGACAATTACACTGGTGTCCGCCTTAATATTTTTCTTTAATAAAAAAAAGTAATAAATATTCCGGCTTTATCTGTATACTAGTTCCAAAGTCATATAAATCAATAATAATTATAACAACAATAATAATAATTAATATTCTCGTCAGTGAGCAACGCAAGACAATTTTGCCATAATTATCAGCAATTACCTACAGGACATCTTTGGGAATTGTTTAAAGTGCGTGTTTTTAAGATGCCTAGCTACTCTTAGATTTTCGATTGGCTCAATCGAAACATCATTTTCTAGCCTGTTTCTTTTTTTTCACGATCACGAATATTCGGCAAGTGTAGTTATTTCCGCCAACAATCCGACGTCGACTGTAAAAATTTCGAGTCACACGGTTGCGATTTTTGCTAAAACAAGTTTCGAAAATATTTCACGAATTTCTTGATCGGAAGAATTATATGTCACTTCGGCTGAATTTTGATAAGTCAAAATTTCGACGTCAAACGAGTAAAATTAACTATCGCGAGTGTACAAAATCCTACCGTACAAGAATAGGTCGAAGCGAGCATTGTTCAGTGCATGGTTGATATACTTAGAAAAAGAAAAACACGGCTGTGAAAATTTCGAATGAAATTTTTGCCCCTGACGTTGTAGTTTATCTCCAAGTACGTTGGGATTGCGTTTCATTCGTTTCTCTTCCTGAATATTGTTCGCGTTCAACAATTTCGTATGTTGTTCTGCTCGCACTCGCATCCCCGTCCACTTTCGCTACTAAGCAAGGATTTCGCTTCTCGTTCATCTGGGAATACGAAGGATTTTTTTTTTCGTCCTTCAAACCGACCGATATAAATACCTCTGCGATGAATAGGCGAATTCGAGCGAGCTCGCTGTTAACTTGGCTTTCCTCTGTTCTACGTCGAGGCCAAATAACACGAGCGAAAGAAAATTAAAGCCGAAAAAATCTGTGACTGCAAGGCCAGGATCTAGCGCGGGAACAAAATCATCTTATGTTCGGCAAAAAAACCCTGGTCGTGCAATCGTAACAAAGAATTTGTTGTCGAAATGCCGTGACGTCGTTTTGCGAGTAATACGAAACAAATTGGTCGTCGCTGCATGTTGAGCGACGGGACGTATTTTTTGCCCCAAAAATTCGACCTCCAGAAAAAATTCGCTTTGAATAATAGCGTTTGTGGCCCGAAGATAAAAAAACGAAGCATTGGACCTGCACTTTGCATTGTTTCAAAAATGACCTCGACGTCGTCAAGTGTGTGTCGGACTCTTGTATTGTTGCAGAAAAAACCGTAAATCTTCCATACGGTAGATCGGCAATGAAAAGAATGTTTACAACCGTACATATATTCTTTTCAGTCTATTTTATTATTCAAAATTCGATGTCATCTTTTGAGTGAAACTCTAAATTTTGCTAAAAAAAATATCAACGCTTGATGCTCGGTAAATGTTAAGGGAACAATTTGAACCGAGTTTAGTTGAAGGATGATGAATCATACATTTTGCAAGACTCCATAAGATGGTTTGGCTTACTTGACGTTTTGAACTTTCGAGCGTACCGCAATTGCTGAAATTTCTGCAAATATCAGAAAAGGATGCGGATCACAAAGGAACGACTCAGGAACGCTTCAGCTGAGATAAAAGAGGAAGCTATGAGTGTAAAGGAGCCGAAAAAGCTACTGCAACTCCAAAGTTGTAAATGAATTCTCGAAAATTAAGGAGGATCGTGTCTTATGAACGGCGCCTTGAGAACTGTCTACAACTTCGAAGAAACAATTTGCAAGTTTCGGCATTACCGCTATTAATTCTATCGGGAAGTACATTTCACCCTTCGCGAACCTTTTGTGAACTTTCGCTACCGATAAATTGGCAAACAAGAGCACAACGTTTCGACAGAATAAACGAGACAGAGGTAAGGAGGCCCACGAAAGGCACAGGAATTTGGTCACTGCTTCCAAATGGTCCATCGTTAAAATGTTGCCTCTGTACATAAGTCCCAAGGCAGAGCCTCCAGAGCAGGCATTAGAGTCGAGACGCGAACGTTTCCAGTAGGTATAATCTGCAAATTTCTAATTTGCCGGATTCCTTTCTGTTTTCTTCTTCAGCTCGCATGCCGCACATACAAATGGAACAAGTATAGACGCACAGCCATATATCTAGGTGCTTTCTCGCCGTGTACCGTTTCCTTCGCTATTGTACCGAGTTCTCGGCAACAAGTTGGATTTAGATTCAATCTACTACACGAGAGAACGAGCTAGGGAATATAGGTACCCGAAGCCAAACGGAGCCCAAGAGAAACAGGAAAGATGGGGAGGTTAAAGTGGAGAGAAGGAGCGTCAAAGTTTAACTCGAGTTGCTGATGCGAAAGAGGAAGTTCCCCTACCGAATCGCGTGGTTGCCCGCGCAAGTGGAATGCGACAAAGTGGAATACGGGATCGTAAGGAACTGCTTCTGCGGAGCAATGAGCAGGAGAAGAAGGATCCGTATGAAGAAATGCGTCCAATCTAAGGTTTCCGCAAAGTCGACTATTCCCTCGATCACCATGAAGGAAATTTAATTAGAACGATGGGCAAAGAGGAGAGCGCAAGGTCAGACCTTCAAGTATTTCTTTTAATTGCATCCTCCAAAAAGGCTGGTTCTGCAGCCATTTCTCTCAGCCGTTCAATCATCCAAACAGCACTAAAATCCCGAAGGCAGAATCAACCGAGGGGGTCCATTACTGGCGCATTGATAGCGCGGCAAACTTGGCTTGCGAAAAGAACTTCGTCGGGAGAAAATGTACCGTAATGTGTAAGCAAGGGGATGCTGATGAATCACAAGAGTCAAACAATGAGCTACGAGAGTTACGAAAGATGCGTCAACCCGATTGACATTGAAGTGGCAGTTCAAGTTATCCTGTCGCCAGTTCAAAGGTGATTCGGATAGGGCGATAAACCTCGAGCCACTGCGATCTAACACCGTGGCCGTGGCTGCGTTGTCGTCTTTTGGCTCTCCACCGTCGCCTGGACACTTTTGCAGAATTTCAACGGCACAACAATCTCGGGCTGATCCAGTCCCTTTCTCGCGGTTCTCTTTTAGCCTAGATTGTCTTGCAAGCCCGTCCGTTTTCTCGCTCAGACATAATATAGTGTAACACGGAACGTTGTAGCGCAAGAGAGGGCGCATTGTGCCCGGAGTACCTGTGATAGTGCACCCTCGCGTCGCAATCGCTCGCGACACACTGAATTACGAGACACGGAAGGCTGCCTCGCGCGGTGGCTACTTCCGGTTGTAATATAGTTTGGGAGAACAATGGAAGCCGCAATGGGCCCAGGCTGGGCGAACAACGAGCAGCCTGTGAACAGCAACTGACATCAGGATGGCAGGTTTCCGAGGCCGTGCACGTTTATATGGTTACATCGGTATCTTTGTCTTCGTGTCTGTGTAACTGAGGAACGTTTCCTTTGGCGAGGATCAAAGTGGCCGTTTAAACGGCGACCAACCGTGTATAAGCTACGTGACGATTCCGTGTATAATCATTCTCTTCCTAGTTCTCCTCATCCACATGGCACATGGAAACATCCACCCTTGCCTCACGCTCTTTCTTTTCCCTCGATACAATCGACCCGCATCAGCAAGCTCCGGCTCTCTCCTGCATCTGTACACCTCGTCGATTTCTATTGATTGCTCGCAATCAGCCGCAGATTACGAAAATTTACAGCCCACGTAGGAATCCTGCGACGTTTAGGACCATTGGGAAAAGAAAGGTTCGTTCAGGGTTAACGTGTCTCCGGACCTCTTCATTGATGTTCTGGTGTCTCCAAAGTTTCAACGTCGTGATGGGAAAATTGCCGCTGTAACGGTAGTACAGGGTGGGGCAGTTGGCAAATTTCCAGTAGTTAATTATCACGTCTAACCGATGCAACTTGGATACCATAATGTGCCATTACCCTCTCCGAACGCCTAGCGTTTTTGATTGTTCTTTGTTCTTCTTCCGTGTAACCGTACAGCAAATATCCATCAGCTTTGTGCTCGGGAACACGTGTCCGTCGACACCAAATAATCTTCGGAATATATGGTGTAATAAATTGCAGCCAAACTGAACGTTGATTCCCTTAGGCTATACAGATGTAAGCTGTCGATGTTTCACCCACAATTGGTATTTCGTACTTGCGACGCGTCAATGGCCCCACGTAACTGACAAATACCCGGCACAGTAGCAATTCAAAGACCATGGGTGCACCCGGGAGTGTCCCTGGGGAATCAATAAAGCCGACTGCGCAACGGTTCATAGGATGATCCGTTATATTGGTACGACAGATCATCGATCTCTTGCGATCATCCCCGGGGACTCGATGGCCAAGACTAACTTCACGAGTGGATGTATACCAATGACGAAATTAGAAACGAATTTTTTTTTCATCAACCCTAACAGCTATTCCTGCAAAATCAATAGCTAACGAAACCTCTAGAGCTTTCCGAAAATAATTTTCATCGCATTCAAGATTAGTAGTACAGCCGTGCTGTATATTTGAATCGGAAAAAAGTAGAAGAAGGCTAGTTTTTTAACAGGTGATTTTGCAGGTGGCGCGGGTGCTAAATCCAAGTTTGCCTAAAAATCGGGGTGTGGAGGTTTTTAGGGGATGAAGGGGGGTGGGGGTGGATTAATGCCAAACTACAACCCCTACAAGGTCGGCACCGGGAGAAAAAATGTTCAGAAAAATTCGGGCTTTTTTTTGTCCACAGCGCCAAAGTCGTCCGAGTTCATTTTGGGGGGAAAAAGAGGGGTGAAGTTTTGAAAATCAATTTTAATTCGATAACTCTTAAGGGAAAATTCATACAATTTTTGTTAAAATGGGAACGTTGTAGCCCTTAAAAAGACGC
Source organism: Ophion obscuratus (assembly GCA_964007375.1). NCBI lineage: Eukaryota > Metazoa > Arthropoda > Insecta > Hymenoptera > Ichneumonidae > Ophion > Ophion obscuratus. The sequence goes on from OZ023312.1 coordinate 42,907,587, forward strand.
GTCGGTCGAGTATTTGATCATCGCTCTCCGATAATATCTTCACCCACAAAAAAATGGTTTAAATGTCAAAAACATTATTTATTAAATAAGTTAAAAACAATCGATTTTTCGGGCATGGTTTAAAGGTACGAAATGTAGAGAATAGATTTCCCTATATTTTCGTTTCTGAGGACAACCGTGAATTTTGCTTTTTCCAACCCCTCTCGAGGGTTGAGAAGTCAAAATGAAATTCTAGGAAAACTATTGACCGAAAATAAAGCGATACGAGTTTGGTGCTGTGGACAAAAATGTAGCTGAGGGTTCAAGCTACAAATTCTTCTACGAAGGCATATTCGTGCGGTCAATGGTTTTCCCAGAATTTCATTTTTCATTTTCAACCCCCGACAGGGGTTGAAAGAAGACAAATTCAAGGGTAGTTCATAGAAACGAAAATATAGAGAAAATTATTCTCTACATTTCGTACGTTTAAACCATACCCTAAAAAATTGATTGTTTTTGAGTTATTCAATAAACAATTTGTTTTTGGTATTGCAACATTTTTTTTGAGGGGTGAATATATTACCGGAGCGTGATGATCAAATACTCGATCGATGCGTCTTTTCAAGGGCTACACTGGTCTCATTTGAACAAAAAGTGTAAGACCTTTTCTTAAAGAGTTATTGAAATAAAACTGATTTTTCAAAATTTCATCCTACTTTTTCACCCCCAAAATGAACTTCCACGACTTCGGCGCTGTGGACAAAACTAGAGCCCGGATTTTACTGAACATTTTGTCTCACGGCGCCGACCTCGTAGGGGTTGTAGTTTGGCATCAATCCACCCCAATGCCCTTTCATCCGCTAAAAAACCCTACACCCCGATTTTTAGGCAAACTTGCATTTAGCACCCGCGGCACCTACAGTGTATATTGACAGTTCATGATAGCTTTTCTCCTTTCTATACCATCAATTTTGGTAAACGACTTTTCTAGGCAAAAAATTCCTCACTCCGGTCATATTCTTCCTCGCAACCCCCAACCATACGATAACGATATATGTCAAGAGCATTTTGAGTTTTTTTTTTAAATTCTCACGGCGCACAATGAGAGAAGGAAGAAACCGATAAAACAGGGCGTCTAGGTTCAACCCTGTCCGGGGATTTCCCACTGGTGCATCCGCTCGTTTGTATACATGCATGCAAACACATTATCGTATATAACGGAGCGAAGGCAGCCGCACAACTGATGCGTAGGTGGGAAAGAGATAGAGCGAGATAGAAAGAGAAAGCGAGAAAGGAAAAGAGAGCTCGGTGGAGGCTCCGATCTCCTGATGCTGTCAGCCCACGAGAATCACGATGGGCCCTCGCGAAGATCTTGTTACCGGGAAACGCGGGCAAGTATGAAAATATGCGGAGCTTGGCCCGTAAAGTGCGCAGCTTTCCACCCCAATGGGCGCGCTTTCGCCATCGTAGACTTCCTCACTCCCTTCAACCACCGCGCCACGCTCCTCACGTATGTTTTCCCTGGCTTATATATATCTATAGGGTGTCCCAAATTCGGGCGTAACATTTTTCGAAACTTCGCTATATTGGTAGACTGAAGAAAGAATCTTCGATGTTTCTTTCGATTTTGAAATTACCACGGTGCCTTTATTTGACTCACTTTGTGTTACATATTACGAATTTCAATCAGTAATGTTGCGAGTCAATGTTAACACTGTCCAAACTGTTCAGTTCGTGTATCATGGATGCAAGCATGATTCCAAAGATTTATCTTCCTCTCTTTCAATCTTTAGAAAATGTGATGACTCTCCTCAATTTTTCCCACGGTCACTTTTGTCAAAGGCCCCTCTGCGACAGATTCATCTCAGTATTTTGTGATTCTGGGCAAAAACTTTAGGGCTGTACGTAGAGATTACGCAATATCCAAAACCGATTATCAGCGTGTATGGAGGTGCACGTAATTCGAAGGTGGAGGAGAAAACCTAGAGACACCGATCTTGTCCCATTCCCTCATTTTCTCTCGAAACTCCCTCTCATGCGCGGATCTTCATGTACAGGTAATTCCATTCCATCTCGTGCGGTACAAAAGAATTTACTCCGAGAAACATTCCGACAACCAACGTATGTCTGAATCATTTTCAAGAAAATGCCTAATGTTGTTATAAAGACGTTCGCCAGGTCTTTTGACTCAGAGATAACAAACGGAAGCTGCCAAACATGCTTTTTCTTCGGGTTTGTTTGGGTTAAACTTCGATACAGCGATGTCGTTTTTTCGGTCACTCAGAGCACCACATAAGTGGAAAGCAGGTCGAAGTCCAATACTTTCCGCAATCAGCAAGACCTCTGGCTCTTCCTCTGGGGACCAGTGGTACCAGAGTCAGGGAGTGAAAATGTGTCGAAATCCATATGAAAATATCTGTAGACATTGATTGCTAAGCTGCCATCACGATTGCACTTCATTTCTAATTCTCTCGCAACACACATTGCCATTTCAATTATCAACAGAGTGCTTTTGCGTATTTTTACAGCCGCATAGATGTGCAGTGACAAGAGCGATGTGGAATAGCCTGTATGTATCTAAATATGTATACGCGCGGGAATTTGCATGTTCTGACATTGTCTCCGCAGCTGGATGCTCTCAACCCTATGCATAATACGTATAGTGGGAAAGCCATCGTGCCCAATGGGTGTTACGTTAAGAGATGCAATCCTCCCTTTGCGGCGTGTTGGGTTTCCCGCTTTTGGTACTCAAAACATGTGGGAACGAGAGACAGAGAGAGAGCCAGAGAGAGGTGAAAATACCTGCATAGTTTCCTCTCGCTTTATTCCTATACGTGTAGGAATGTATATGTCTATGAAACATCGTTAAATACCATGTAGCATAAACGCATCAGTATTAAGGAAGATAACACAAATTAACGTACGAAGCTACTGTATCTGCAGCCGTATACCCGAAACCAAACTGTGTACAGAAATACAAAGACACTCGCAGTAAAATCTCGAGCGAACCCTCCCCCATCCACCTTAAACTGTGTACATCCCTCCAATTATTCGTTTCCCTTCGCGCGTACACACTCAGCCTCGCACTTCTCACCCTTTCGCACAATTTCACGATAATGTCGAAGCACTAGACAGGAAAACGTGCCCTGCGCTGATATCGCAACTCATAGTTCAAATTATCCAAGGTATATGTATATACAGGGAGTATTTCTGTAATCCGAGGGATAAGCAAATTGCGTAGGCATAAGCGGATTCAATTGAGTCTGATAATCCCGGATGAGGTGGGAATATATATGAAATGACAGAATTGCCTTACGATAAGTGATTTGAGAACAAGAGGCAAATGTCGAAAGACTATTCGTACCAAGAAAAATAGATAATGGAACATCATTTTGGCTGAAGATGAAGAAATATATGAGAAATCGGCCACTTTTAGAATCGAGCCCCCTCGATTCGGCTGAATTTTTTTATGTAACTGCACCCTGGAAAAGAAGCTTCCGTGATTTTGTGAGTTCACTGCCAAAAGTATTCGTTCGTTAATTTGTTGTAACACAAAACAAATTAGGTAAATATTTACAAGTGGGGCTCCAGCTAGAAAAGGGGTTTAAAAATGTTGTATCGAGTCGATGTATTTCAGGGCACTTTGTTTATAATATTTAAGTCGGGGAAGACAATTTCAACAGTTATTTCAACCCCCGAACGCTTTTTTTCTTTACTTTTTTAAAGGTATGGAGGAAACGGGTTTGGTTACATCAAGTGGGTCAAATGACATGGGTTTGGGTTTATTTGTTTGTTTGAGTTTGTTTGGGTACAAGTCGAATTAGAGTAAGCATACAGAAAACACATTTCAAAAATCGAATATTTTGCGGAAATATTTTTTTTTCTTAATAAAGTACCCCTCCTCCATCATAAAAAAAAAAAAATATTTTCATACGTTTCGATTAGGGCTGGAGCTGCACTTATAAATATTGACCACAAATTATTTAAGTGGATTGTCCTTTTTCGGATGTTGATTATCGAATCATTTCACAATTTCACTTTACAACTGGAAATATAATTCGAAATTCCGAATGAAACATTCACCCACCACGAGACTGGCGGCGAAAATCCTTAGATCCATCAGAATTTTTTGAGAATTTTTCGAAATAAATCAACATAGGTAATCAGCTCGAAACTTTTTTTGTTACAAACTGAAGAAAAAAAATAGGAGATGATAATTTTGATTTTGATTGTATTTATTCTCGAAATGTGCATTAAAAAACGGAAATTTTGAAAAAAAAAAACATCCCATTTTATCAAATTTTGACGAAGTTATGAGTATTAAAAAAAAATCAAGTATTGCGAGAAATTTATTATTTGAAAACAAATCAACAAGAAAATTTGAAAAAAGATCGAGGAAGCTTCTTTTATAGGGTACAATAACGTAAAGAAAATTCCACCGAATCGAAGGGGGTCGAGTCTAAAGATGGCCGTTTTGGTAGGGAATGCCCCATATATATATAAGGACCAAAAGACGACCACCGGTAATGAAACCCATCAAAATGTTTCTCAAAAAACGGCTGAATCGAATGACAACCTTTTTACAGTCGACGTCGAACTGGGGGAAGAAAGGAGAACGGCTGAAAGAAAGAGGCACATTCCCGACTGTAAAAAATATATATAATGATAGATACACGCATCACAGAAGACTGTTTTCGAAACGGGTTAGAAATTGATCGTTCGGTGGAGCTAATTACAGTTCGTAGTAGCCTTAACCATACTGGAAATACGCATATCAACGTGGTTTCTTTTTTGCATTGCATTCTGTGTAAAAATAAACAAGAAAAGTTCTGGTAGATATCGTGTAGATAATTGCTGATACCTGTGACAAAATGCGTGTGTGTAGTTGCTCGCACAAAGTGTGTTCTATCTACGTACACGTGAGTCATTACATCTCAAACAGCCTTGGCATAGGCCTACGTATACTTGAATGGGCAATTGCTCAGTCACGCACTGGACTGAATGGCCACAGGTTTCCGACGGTTTTCTAAAGTTTTTATTTGGAATTTTCATTGGAGATCTAAGCTAGACATTATCCAAGAAAGGTTTGCGACGTAATAAAAATGAAGAAAAAGAAATAAGAAAGAATTGTCATTGCATTCGAAAGATCTATCCGAATAATCAGTGATACACTGCCAACTTGAATCAAGTGAAGATGGAGGCACCGATAGCAAATCCCATAATTACGATATTGGTTACCTCGAAATTGTAAAAATGCCATAGTTCTCCTAAAGTTCCAGAAGTCCGAGGAACGATACTCGGGCCGATAAACTTTTTGCAGTTGATATTCCTGAGAATGTAACAACTCCTGATTTATTATGACTGTCCCGCGAAATGGGACCTTATACCATATGTAATGTCCATCCCCATAAGCACTTTGTCGTAACGCTGTTAAGGGGTTATGGCTAGTTGTAGAACTCGAGAAATATATTTTTCAATACCAATATATTTTGACAGCATATCATCTTATAAATGTTGCCTGAAAATTTCAAGGTGATTGGATAAAAATGTACAGATTCTTAGGCTGTTATGTTGACGTCCGTCGGAACGCTCGGAGCGTCGTTCGAAACCTTGAACGCTTTTTTCTCGAAAGTAGGGTTCCAAAGTCGACAAAATATCTCTAAAACGAGTGCATCGATCTATCTGACATTTTTAGGGCTTCCCCTAGATGTAAAAATATAGTATTGTATAGCAGGATTTTTTTTTCCGATGTACAGGGTGTCCCAGAACTGAATGTGTTCCTTGAAATGGGGGGTTCCGGGTGAAATTCTGAGTATATTGATATAAGCATGTGTGGGTCTCAGATCAACCCCTGAATTATTATTCATTTTTAAAAGTGGGCCAATCAGGTACGCCGGCTCATTCGGCGAACCTGATTGGCCCACATTCAAAAATTAATAATAATTCAGGGGTTGATCTGAGACCCACACATGCTTATATCAATATACTCAGAATTTCACCCCCAACCCCCCATTTCAGGGAAAGCATTCAGTTCTGGGACACGCTGTATATTTTCGGTTTAATGAACAAAAATTGCCTTTTTAGAAAAAATCAAGATTCACTTTGCACAGGTGCCATTTTTTTTAAATTTCATATATCGGAAGTTCCTTCGATTAATCAGAAGATAAATCAATATACTAACGAAATCTCTTTCATGTTTTTGTATTAGATCGCCTGGATCAGAAGGGCATTGCTCAGCGTAAATGACGTTTTCGAGAGGTCGAGAAATCGATTATAATGAAATATATTTACACAAAAAAAATTACAGTGTTCTTTAGATGATACTTTTTCAAATGCCTAATTTCTGTAGAAATTTATCATCGCGATTTTCTATTGAAAAATCTCAAAAATGAGCTGTTTTCGACTGTTACAACTAGGCATAACGTATTGATATGTGCTGTACACCAATGCAGTAAGGCGGGGGACCAACGAGGTGTTAAATCTAGCCAAAACGGTTAATAAGACTGATAGCTACGAATATTCCAACTGCTGAGCCTGCTTCAATGTGGCAAGCAATTACACAAGAAGAAAAAGGCGTAAGTCCATCAATGTATCTCCTTTGGTGGTACAGGTTACTTCCTTTTGTTGGTTGCAAGTTGATAAGCATACATATACCCAGTTAACGACACGAAAATGCCAAGACTGTTTTCGGATTAATGAGATACGCTTTTTTGACTCGCTGCCATTATTTTATACATATACGTATATGTACACTTGTTGAAAACACTATCGCTACTCTATAATACCACTTTTTTGTCATCGTCGTGTTGCACTCTCCGAACATCACCGCCGCTCGTTCGAGCTGTTCCCTTACGAGCAAGAAACTTCCTAATGCTTTCAACATGCTCCGGGAGAACGACCCACTAGGGCTTGAAAATCGGTTCTGTGTCCTTCTGTGTCCCACAGTTTTTACTCGACCGAAAGAAAGCTGAGCGCCACTTTTCGCCGCAGCCCTCGTGACTGGTGGTTCCATAAGTTTCTATAAGTATTGTCTATGTCTGCAGGGGATTCCCGCTGTCTTTTTTCATCTTTCGACCCTGCTCTCTGCCGATTCAAGTAAATCTCTGTTCATTTTCTTGGACAAGGCCGAAATCAATTCTCAAATTTCTTCGATTTTGTAGAGTTCCTGCAATTTCCCCATGCGAAAATTTTCTTTATGGAATATTTTCGATCTTGGTAATGGTTAACGCTATTGACTTTGGACTAATTGTGTTTTTTTTTTTTTCGTTTCGCAACTATCCTTTCTGGGTTAAAGTTGTTCGGCATTTATTGAAAGTCCTTCTGAAAGTTGAAGACAATTTCGCCCAAAAACGCCCTCTAGACACTTTTTAAAATATGTTGCAAAAGTACTTATCATCAATCAATTAGGAGCCTTAAAAAATAGGATGACTTCCGTAATTTTTATTATAATATTATAAATTTTTTGTTTCATCCCGAGGTGGGAAGTATTTTTTAGCCCGTCAATGTTGAGTGGAGGGAGTTTTGGAGTTATATTTCTATTGTGTAATTGGTGGTTAGGTGGGTTTGAAGGCCAAAAAAGCATATTATTTCTAGTAAAAAAAAAAATATATATATACATTATTTTATTCAAAGTGTTAAGCACATAAAAGAGCAACATTTCAACGATATTTCAAAGAAATTTCATCCAAAAATTTGGCAATTTCAGCTGGTGGGGCTTGGTTTCCGGCGACCCCTAAAAAGAAGTGTCCTCGTGGTGGTCAGGATAACTCATGATAGCTTTATCTGAAATTAAAAAACCAACTTTTTTTCTGTTTGCAGATAAGTACAGGTCGTGATTGAACAAAGGATTAAAAAAAATTAAATTTGAATTTTTGGCAGAGTGGTATGCAAAATAGTTCAATTTTTAGTACAATTTACACTACGTATAGCCTTGTAAAATTAGTTGTGATCGAAAAAAAACCTTCGTTCAATCACTAGGTAATGCTATTTTGAAGAAGTGTGCAGAAGTTCAATAAGATTGGTGCACTAGTTTTTGAGAAATCGTGTCCACCGGCTTCAAAAATAGTGTTTTCAGAAAAATGCGATATACCTGCGACGCTCCCGGCCGATATTTCCCAACGAGGGGAATTTCCAAAGGCTCTCACTCCTAGACTTCTACTCCGATTGACTTTAAACTTTGGAAGAATTTTCTAGACATATTGTACTGTTAGATAATAAAATTTGAAAAAAAATTGATTTTTTGATGTTTTCAAACCCACGTAACACCTTAAAATAAATTTGTGCGAAATTCCTATATATTAATAGCCAGTTCTTGTGCCCCATTTAAGCATTTTTTGTACCGCTTCTAGTGACGGTAATGTAATAGGAGCTTTTGAACAGCCGTCCATCTCTATGGCACTCCCTCCAATAGCTGGTTAGAGTAACAACGGCCGTGACCGTGATCGCTCACGATCGGCACTACCCGTCTCTCTCTCTCTCTCTCTCTCTGTCTCTCTCTCGCTCTCTCTGCATATACAGTGAATACTACCTATAGCTGCAAACAAACGATCCAAAAATGCGAATTCAATTAAGGGGAGATATACACCTAGATGGTTGAGGTCAAGCATTTAGAAGCTATGAACATTCCGTCGACCGTATAAGACCTACTCTATGGGCCTGGTATCGATGATTCCACGTAAGTTGACAAATTTCATGATTTATTAATTCCCAAATTGTCAAACGCGTTTTTCTCATAACCACGTTTTTCAAATCAGTACCCAAAATTTCTCGAAAACCAATGAACCGATTGCCTTGAGGTTTTTTGTGGTTATTCTATACACCATTATCTAGTACTTGTCATAGGATTTTTTTTCGTTACTGAGTTTTTGTTTTATAGGCAAAATAAAAACTAATTTTTGGCCCAAAAATCACTATCTATGTTCAAACGTCCGCTATTTTGTCATCAATCGATATTTTCAAAATCGGCTATGACAAGTACTAGATCATAGTATCTAATTTAATAATCTTTTTGGTTTTTTTCAGATGTTTTTTGACGAAACGCCAGTGGGTACCGTACACGCAGATTTTTTTACGACGTTCCAAGGATCATACAATATCCTTGTATATTTTTGATATTTTTAAATAACGCAAAATTAAACATATTTTTGAATGTATATACTTTTACATAATTAAAACCTCAATCCGAAATTTCAAATGGTATTCCTTAAAAAAATCACAAAAATTACCCTTTTTCCGGCTCCTAGGTGTATATTTCCCCTTAAAAAAGAATACTCTTCAGCTTCATTGCACACCTTCAATTGATAACGGCAATGTTATTTCCAAGAGATTTTCAAATCCGGCGTAAATCGAAAAATATAATTTGATCGAACTAATTGAAAGAAATAACTGTGTGCACTCATGCTTGAAAAATATAATTTTGTTGCATAATTGAAAAAAGCCTATTCAAAGCTCAAATGAGTAGATGGATAGACATTTCGAGATGAGAACAAAAATCCCAACAAACGCATGTCTCGAGAACCGTTAGGACATTTTTAGTTTTTTTCTTTTCATCGCACAGTTATTTTTCTCGCTGACGAGTATTTATAGGTTGAACTCGATAAAAATCGAAGATGCTCGTCTATTTCATGGAAACGATCATCAAGCCAATACTTTTTACGCGTTACTCGTCTGGAGAGTGGTTTCAAGGCTAGACGACGGATGAATCGCGGCGATGTTTGCAGGGAATGAAATGACGTCAAAAAAATTCCCAAGCACTTTCCAGGATTGACCGGAAGACGAGATTCTGAAAAATGGCAAGTGGAATGGTATAGGATATGTGTGGTTGAGGATGGCGCAGTGCCGTGCAATCGAGAAATGCTTGTGGATGTCCACCAAAAAGCCCGCAGTACAGCTGGCTTAGCTGCGAATGAGAACTTTCCCGCTCTCGCTGTCTGATTCTGACCCTCTGCTCTTACTGTCGAGCTCAGGCTTCGAGAGACAAACTTGGAACAAGTCCCGCAATCTGGCATCTAATGGACAGAGCGAAGGGACGCGAGTAGGGCGTTCCGCGAGGTGAAAAGGTACGAGTTTTCGCAGCTTAGCGGAGTGAAAAATTGCTCCAAGAACTTTTCCTCGCGTAAGAACGAACGAGGATGATGCACTTTTCAGACCCATTAGGCAGCTCAACAAGTACGATTCTCGTAGGAGGAAAATTCCGATGGTTTGGAATCGGTACAAGGAGGTCTCTCTGCTTATCAAGGGTGCCTGAAGATGAGGACGAAGAAATCGTCTAGAAAATTGTATACAGATATTCGTAGAATGGAGTTCATGTTATAACTTCCTGGCCTTTGTTTCGTCGAAACGCTTCATTTGATTTATAACAACTTGATTTACCTCAATATGAAAAATCAATTGAAGGGAATTTAAAAAATCACGCTATTTGGCCATTTCCCTGGTTGATTTTTGCACAAATGAGGCGAATTCGATGTAGGAATGTGAAAGGTCAAGAATTTTATCACTGTATAAAAATATTTATCAAAAAACGTGAAAAACTTACAAGTTAAATATCGACGCTGCTTACGAAAAGTAGCAGGATTCAAAGTTCTTACGAAAACTAGCATGATTATGCTTTCGCTAGCTTGTTCGATGTTCACTGTGAAAACTAGTGTAAAAGGAGTAAGTTTAAAACCTTAAGGATCTCATCGCTCGTACAATCTAATCAAAAAGAGTTTTGGTGAGAATTTAAAGTCCTTCGTGTTGAGGTAAAAATCTGGAAAAATAAACCGTTAGTATTTTTTTTTTAATATGACAATTTTTTGCGTAATGACAATTTAATTTTATACTCGTTGCTTTTATTAACATTTTGATAATAATTATCAATTAATATCGATAGTAGTAATTTTTATAAATAAATAATATAGAAATTGTAAATATAATGAAATATTTATTGTGATTTTCTATTAAAATAATAACGTTATTTAAAATACAATTCAACAAATTTACTGTAATTTTACAGATGGTTAACGTCGGATATGCTTGAAAAATCTTGCTGATGTTCGATTGGAATTAAATCTCTGTCAAGCATGGCCTGTAAATCTTTTTTTTTCTTGGTGCAAGAGGCAATTTTTTATCTGTCGTCTGTTTTAATTAGAACATTCGAACATCATACATGTTTTTGTTTTTTTAAAGATTTTCATCTCTCGTCCTTCTTGGTCAAAATTATATTTGAAGTGGATTGTGTCGACGTAAGATTCAATGGATATTTCCCGAATACTTGCAATTTTAATTGAAGTCCAATTACATTTTTTTGAGAGGTCTAAAAAATTGTAAATTTCCGATTGCGGTCATAGGAATTGGAGTAAAAAAATAGAGACAAGGCGTAAAAAAGCATGGAAGAAAAGTCGAAAATAATTCCAGTGTTACTCAAACATGTTAATTTTCGCGGTGAATATCGAAACCTGCTTCTTGTCGTAGTAAAAGCCGAAACGTGCTAGTTTTCGCGTTGAATATCGAAAGTCGGCAGTTTTTATGGCGAAAACCGAAACCTGCTAGTTTTCGTGTCGGAAGCCGGAACATGCTACTTTTCGTAAGCAGCGTCGATATATAGATGTACAAGATTAATGATTATTTTGGTCTGGACCCCTGAATTTCCTCACTTTCGCCCGAAAATATGATTGAAACACGTAAAAAAAATGAATTTCAAGTATAGCCCGAGTGGAAAACGCAACTCATCACCGCCTAGCCACAAGCTAGTAAAGTGTTGTTTCGAATCGCCATTAGCTAGCCGTCTTAGCGATTGACTACCCAGCCTTGTAACGCTTTGGTCCTCTAGTAACTGAATACAAAAAAATAGATGGCGACTAGATAGAAAAAAATATCCCAGGGCTGTATTAAATTTCTGACTTAGCCATGACATTTTTTCAGCTAGTGACAGGGAACAAAAAATTGCGTGGCGATTAGATTTAAAAAAATTTGCGGCTATATATTTATATTTTCGTGATTTTTTTTCACATTATTATATTCACATTATTTTTTCACATTATGATATTTGCGCTGACAATATATTAATGGTTCAATTTTTAATTATCTCAGACAAACGCTTACGCCGTAACGTGGTTTCGATCCCGGGACCTCTGGGTGATGAGTTGTGACGTTGTCCACTGAGCCAATTCTACTTGTTTAATTTCTGAATTTTCTAATCGTATACATATGTTACACTACACAATGTCAGATTATTGAAAAATGGGTGGATTAACAAATGTAAATAACATTGTCGAATCAATTACTCAATTGCGTTCGCATTGAGACCGAAAATCGCATAGAATTACATAACCTTAAATTGTATTTGTCCGATCATTTATTCCGGCCAGTGCGGCCGCAGTTGGGAAATGTTGGCTAGGTCATCGCGAGATACCGACTTGAAGATTTTATTCATTCGCAATGTCATCTGTAACTCAAGTTGCTTAACCAACCATGAGCCACTCGCTCGATAGAACTACACGTATTCACATAACCACACTTTGTCACTTGTGACCAAGATCGGCTGGGCAGTGACTAGCCAAGGGGTGCACAGCAGCAGTTAGCTGGCTAGGTCATGGCGGGATACCTACTTGAGAATATTTGCACTCGCAACGCCATCTGTAACTCAAGTTGCTCAGTCAGCCATGAGCCAATCGCTCGATAGAACTACACGTAGTTCCATAACCACACTTTATCATTCGTGATCAAGCTCGGCTGGGCAGTGACTAGCCAAGGGGTGCACAGCCGCATAGCTGGCTAGGTCATGGTGAGATACCTACTTGCAAGTGGGTATCTCGCCATAAAATGCTTTCATTCGCAACGCCATCTGTAACTCAAGTTGCTCAGTCAGCCATGAGCCAATCGCTCGATAGAACTACACGTAGTCACATAACCACACTTTGTAATTTGTGACCAAGATCGGCTGGGCAGTGACCAGCCAACGGGCGCATAGCCGCAGTTAGCTAGTGTTGTCTAGGTCATGGCGTCATGGCCACTTAAGAATTGTTTTCTTTTGCAAAGCCATCTAAAAGTCAAGTTAGCTAGCCAGCCATGAGTCATTCGCTCGATGGAACTACACGTAGTCACATAACCTTACTTTGTCATCTGTGACCAAGATCAGCTGGGCAGTGACTAGAAAAGGGCTGGATAACAAAACATTCACAATATTACTAGCTCATAACGAGCCAACCATTGGTCAGTTCGTATGAGCTCAATTGGGCGAGCCAGTTACTGAGTCGTAATTCAGACAGGCTAGAACAATTTCTACTCGGGAAGAGAGCTGGAATAATGTTGTCACATGGCACCGAGCAGTTGATTTTTTTCGACGTGAAAAGCCTAATATTTTTTTCCACATGGTGGACAATCTTTTTCATCGCAATGGAAATACTTTCGCTAAATAAATGTTGCGCATAATGATAAAACATATGAAAAAAAGCAAAACAGAATTTCTTCAGCGATGTTCTGGACTCGCGGACTATTCTGATTCTGATAAAGTGACGTTTGTTGTAATTGTAAATTGCGGTGATGCGCAAAAGCGTGCATTTCCTTCGTGACGACGACACCTGAGAGGGGGGGGGGGGGAATTTGGAAGAGTGGCGCAATGAAAGTACGTAACGAAGGCTGCATATGTACGGGGTGGCCTTCCTTTATAAGCGAGGTATATATCAAATTGTATTTCGCGCCTCTTCCTCGTGATCAAGGATCGTAGTACCCCCCTCTCAGTCCCAGTGTCCACCATTTTAAAGCTCAAACAAGCGACGCGCGTGTCGCCGCCCTTCTGGATCATTCTTCGTCTTGGTGCCAAGGCGTCCACATGCTCAAGATGGGAAATAAAAGAAGAAGAAGCAAAAAATCGGATAGGAAAGCGGAAAAGGAGAATCGTTGGAAAAAACGAGCTAAACATCTAGAAGAGGAACTCAGGAGACATCGGAAGAAAGAAAAGAAAACCCGACGCTCGAGATACTCGAGACCGTCATCGAGCGATTCAGCTTCGTCGCGATCCTCGCGTAGTAAGCATGAATAATTTCTTTTCATTTCCTTTGCTTGCGTGCATTAACGCACACGCAACGCAGGCTCTAACCTGTGAAGGAATCAAAAACAACGTACGCAGGCTCTAACCAACGTACGCAGGCTCTAACCTGTGGAGGAATCAAAAACAACGCACGCAGGCTCTAACCTGCATCGTTGGCACACAGGCTCTAACCTATACGTGCAACTACGGAGAAGCGACGCGGCGTAGGCCCTAACCTACACCGTGCGCGTTTGGGGCTTTGGTTTGCAGCCGTTGAGGTTAAGTAGACAGACTCTAATCTGTCGTAGAAAAATCAAATATCTTGATTACCCAACAAGAATTTGCCTAGGCTCTAACCTAGAAATGAAAAAAAAAAAAACAAAACAAAAAAAACGCCTCGCACTTGGTATTATAGGTAATAGTAGCAGCAGCAGAGGCAGCAGTAGCAACAGCGGCTGCAGAGACAGCAGCAGGAGCAGCAGATCATCGTCTGGGAGAGATGCGCGGCGCACACCAAAGCAGACTGAGACACCCATCGAGACTGCGCTAGATGAGGACATTCTGAACTTAATAGGAAAACGTTTCGCGGAAGAACGGACTCTATCCGAGCCAATACACAGCGACTTAGTCGCTAGATGGGAAGAAATTCTCAAGCTAGGACTCCCAGCAGAGGAGCGAACAGAACTTCTTAAAAAGTATCCTCCTCCTTCAAATTGTACGCGAACCGATCCTCCGAAGCTCAACCGAGAGGTGAAAGCTTCGATGCAAGAAGCTGTCTGGAAAAGAGACGAAAGGATTGTCGCAAAACAACAAAAAATTTGCGCATGCCTTGCGGCAGTGGGCAAAGCCTTATCGACATTAATTAAACATAAAGGAGAGTCACAAAATCTCGCAGTGATTGAAGCGCTCGGAAACTCAAGCAGACTTCTGGCAGATTTACATCACGATGAATCATCGATTCGGAGAAGTTTGATTTTGACAAACATTAACGCTGCGATGAAAGAGACGCTAAGCTCGACTGATATCGACGAATGGCTTTTCGGCAAAGATCTGTCCGAAAATGTCAAGGCAGCGAAATTGATCGAAACTTCATCAAAAGATTTGAAGCACTCAAGGCCGCAGGGGAAAAAACAGACAAAAAACCCGAAGTTCCCGCCTCGCCAACAACGCTCCAAGAGTCAACCAACTTCGGGGGGCGGGCATCGACAACAATCCCAGAGGAATTCGAGACTTTCTCAGCACAGCAAGCCTTCGTACAAGAAGGAACAGAACGAGAGACACGGGAGGAGGCGCACATAATTCCCGTAGGTAAACCAGCCGGTCGGCTGCGATCGTTTTTGCCCCGATGGCAGGCGCTAACTACTGACAAATCTATTTTGTCGTGGGTAAAAGGGTATAAAATACCTTTTGTGCGCAAACCATTCCAAATAGAACCGCCGAAGGATACCCAATGGTCGCGAGAGGAAGAAACCCATACTCTATCAAAAATTACAGAATTATTGACAAAAGGGGCTATAGAAGCGGTTGAGCCGACTCGAGACCAATTTATCTCGACCATCTTTTTACGGAAAAAACCTGACGGCTCGTATAGATTAATATTAAATCTGAAAAACTTAAACGAATTCGTGGAAACACAACACTTCAAACTGGAAAACCACAAGACAGTGGCAAGATTATTAAGCAAAAATTGGTTCATGGCCTCAATCGATCTAAAAGATGCGTACTATCTTATACCGGTCAGAGACTCGGATAGAAAATACTTAAGATTCAAAATTGGAGCAAAGCTCTTTCAGTTTTCGTGCTTACCTTTCGGCCTTTCCAGCGCGCCCTATGTATTCACAAAAATTGTAAAACCAATGATTTCAGACCTCAGGCGAATGGGGTTCCTTTCGGTGGCATATCTGGATGATTTCCTGTTACTCGGAAAGTCTTATAACGAATGCGTATCGAATGTCTCACACACTCAGATAATGTTAGAGGAAATGGGATTTATAATTAATCGAGAAAAAAGCCAGCTCCATCCCGTCCAGAGATGCAAGTATTTAGGCTTTATATTCGATACTAATCGAATGACGATTGAACTCCCGAATGAGAAAAAAGCAAAAGCATTAGAATTGGCAATAAAATTCATATCGATAAAGAAATGCACGATACGAGAGTTTGCTCGGACGGTAGGCTCAATTGTTTCGTTCTGCCCAGCAATAAAATATGGATATGCTCACACAAAGGCTCTAGAAAGAGAAAAATTTTTAGCTCTAGAGAAAAGTAACGGAAATTATGACGCGATCATGACCCTGAACGATAACACTAAGTCAGATCTGCTTTGGTGGAAATGCAAGGTGCAAAGGTCATGTTATTCGTTGAAGGCATTAGAATTTCAATTAGAAATCTATTCGGATGCATCGCTGACGGGATGGGGAGCAGTCTGCGGGGACGAAACAGCACGCGGCTCATGGGATGCATCAGAACGCTCAATGCATATTAATTGCCTCGAATTACAAGCAGCGTTTTTCGGATTAAAATGTTTTGTGAAACACTTGCGAAGTATAGACATCCTTCTCAGGATAGACAACACGACTGCTATCTCCTACATCAATAGGATGGGCGGAGTGCAGTACGTCAATCTAAACAGGATAACCCAAGAAATCTGGCAATGGTGTGAAGAACGGGACATTGTACTATTTGCATCGTACATAAGTTCGAAAGAAAATTTCGTTGCTGATGCAGAGTCAAGAAAGATGGAACCGGAAACAGAGTACGAATTGGCAAACGAAGCGTTCGGAAAAATTGTTACGAAGTTTGGGAAACCGCGGATTGACCTGTTTGCCAGTCGTATTAACACAAAGTGTAAAAAATATTTTTCATGGTTCAAAGACCCAGACTCGCTTTCGGTAGATGCGTTCACGAAGTCGTGGGAAGATCTCTGTTTCTACGCGTTTCCGCCATTCGCCATTATTCTTCGGGTCCTCCGGAAAATTAAAGACGAGAGAGCGGAGGGCATCGTGGTCGTCCCCGAGTGGCCTGCACAACCCTGGTTTCCGCTCTTCAACAAAATGCTAGTTTCAAAACCTATTTATCTAAAACCAAATGTTAATCTGTTAACCTCGTGTGACAGGGAGCCTCATCCACTATGGCGACACCTTACCCTGGTGGCAGGAAAATTATCAGGGAAGGATTCGAACGAAGACAGACACCGATCAACACCATTGAGATAATGATGGCGTCGTTAACAGAATCGTCCTTAAAACAGTACGATTCCACCTTAAAAAAGTGGTGGGCTTTCTGTAGCGCGAACTCCATTAGCCCGTTTACGGATTCGATTCGGGACATACTCGCAGGCTTAACGGACATATTTGAGAAAGGTGCTTCATATGGCACTTTAAATTGCCTACGTTCGGCAATATCACTAATAGTCGGTCACGAGATCGGACAGGATCCGAGCATTAAGAGGTTTTTCAAAGGCGTTTTTAGAAAAAGACCTTCCAAGCCCAGGTATGATTGCACCTGGGATCCTAAGGTCGTCCTCGATTACTTATCGGCGCAATCGAATAAGGAAGATATTGCCCTTAAGGCCTTATCCAAAAAACTAATTACTTTATTAGCGTTAACTACGGGTCACAGATTACAGACCTTCGGTTTAATAGATATAAGAAACATACGCGAAACAGCGGAATTCGTTGAAATAAAAATCCCGGAAAGAATAAAAACGTCAGGACCCAATAGGAGGCAACCTTGCCTAGTCTTGCCGTTTTATTTGGAAGATATAGAAATTTGTGCAGCGTCGACGTTAAAGAAGTATTTGGAACGCACAAAGGACATTCGTGGCTCCACGAAGTCTTTGTTCATTTCTTTCAAAAGGCCTTTTAAGGCAGTAACGTCTCAGACATTAAGTCGATGGATAAAGGAAGTTTTAACAGAAAGTGGAGTAGATACGGGTATATTCACCGCTTACAGTACTCGTCATGCCTCAACTTCAGCGGCAAGAAGACACGGAGTCGATTTAGACATCATCCGGAAAACAGCCGGATGGACAAGTAACTCAGAAACATTTGCAAAATTTTATGATCGAGAAATAGTGAAAAGTTGTAACGTGTTTGCAAAAGCGGTATTAGAATCGCTATAGAAATAGCAGAGAACAATTGTTAACGATTTTCGTATCGGTTAACCGCGTGTAAACCAGGATGACAATAAAAAGTCCAAGTCTTTTTTCTGGTGTCACTATTCGAGGTGCCGTAACTAGACTTTAAACATCTACGATCCTTGATCACGAGGAAGAGGCGCGAAATACAATTATAGATTAAACGAACTTACCAAGTGAAGTTCGATCATAATTGTATGAGCGCCTCTTCCGAAGTGATCACTCCCGCCCTCGAACCTAGGTCTACGTTACAACTAGACCCTTCTCCCCCGAGAAGTTACGGCACAACCACGGTTCCACCGTGGCACAGCTTTGAAGAATGATCCAGAAGGGCGGCGACACGCGCGTCGCTTGTTTGAGCTTTAAAATGGTGGACACTGGGACTGAGAGGGGGGTACTACGATCCTTGATCACTTCGGAAGAGGCGCTCATACAATTATGATCGAACTTCACTTGGTAAGTTCGTTTAATCTATAATTAAGCCGGTAAAACTGGATGGTTTACATTTCGCTCGGATGCTCGCAAAGGTTGCTTGATTAATCCAACGTAAATCCGCGGACCCTATTTATGCGGAAATTCTCAGCAGTAGAGTTTCGCGGATGCATATATGCAGAATGCCGAAAGCGAGTAGGAGAAAGTAGCGGAGAAGGCGCGGCGGTGAGCAGGACAAAGGACGAGAAGTCCTTTCCTCATACCCTTAGTTGATTCGCGTATACATCAGTGTGAGCTGTCCAAAGAGAAGAGGGTGAGAGCCACCGAGAAGGAGATACATCCGAGGGGTGAAAAAAGCAGCCCGAACTCACAGCGGTGCTGCTTGACCCGCGCTTTTTCAGTGCTTCAGGCGATACTTTTGATCTTGCTGAGGATTCAAAGCTGAAAAGCTCTTGAGGCCTTGAGATCCATGGTGAAGTTGTAACTGATGGCAAGAATAAGGGAATACGTCTACGAAATTCGCCACTCGCCCTTATTCCCTTTCCCCGTTGCCCCTCTCGCCGTCCCGTCGTTCGGAAGTCTCGATTTTTGAAGATACAGGCAGGCGTTAGCTCTGATAATCCAACGCCTCGGCTCCTCTCGATGCTACCGAAGTTCGTATGCCTATCTATACACGCGTTTCCCTTATCTACATATAATAAAACAGCAAGGGATTTGTCCGTAATTCTTTAATCCTCAATACATTTTATCAATGAAAACAAGTAGACAAGTCAGTCAAGGGGTTAGGCCACAGTAACGGGTATAAAATCAGGTGCGAATTTAACAATTTTTTTCGTATGTAAAAAGTGATTCACTCATAAAATTAATTACACATCTATTTAGTATGAATATCGAGCTGTTTGAAAATGTATATTTTTTTATATACAAATTGCCGACTACTAATATTTTCTTTTATCTTTTTTAAGCCCTCCGCGGCGTGACATTTAGCATCCACAATTTTTTACCTCGAACACAAAACAAAAATTCTCGCCAATCAACATTAGAATACGTAGAGAAGTACGTACGTAATTTGAACAATATTGTTTTATTCTAAAGTTGTAGGTATTTGAACTTAAGACATTGATTTTCAGTGAAAAATTTCGTTATAACTGCTCATAAACTGCTCATAAAATGAAAAGTTTTCGATCAATCAGAAATTCCGTACGTACCTCTCTGCGAAATGCAATTAGGAACATAACTTTTAAATTTGAAGTAAATCGCGTGAAAACAGTTGAAGTTATCTGTCACGCCAATTGGAAAAAAGCTGTTTCGAGACGTTTCGAGTAGTCGGCCATTTTGTACATCGCAAAAAAATTAAAAAAAATTTCTAACAGCTTGATATTCATACTAAATAGATGTGTAATTAATTTTATGAGTGAATCACTTTTTCATTCGAAAAAAAAAATTGTTCAATTCGCACATGATTTTATACCCGTTACTAAGCCCTTAATGAAAACACAAGTCAATCACATTTTTTTAAACTGTCTGTCGGTTCGCAGCGTATCAAGCAGAAGTTGAAGTACCTTGGACCAACCAGACAGCACTTGATGCAAGCTTGGGCTTAGCTGCCGCCAGACAACGATGCGTTTTCTCCAGGGACTTGTAGTCGCATGGCTTGGCGATTGAGGAGACTGGCATTGAACAAAAGCAAGGGCTTTTGTTATGGTGTGAGAAATATGGTAGTCGATTTTGTTACCACGCATCTATCGATTACATCGATAGATCAAACGTATAAAAAATGGCTGTTCTATGCAGCCCCTGCCATGTGAACAAATAAAAAGATTGGTGGAAGGTATTTCGTTGCTTTCCAGCAAAGGTCTCATAACCTACCCAATGACGTCGCCACGGAAAAATATGTAATTTTCGGTAGGTAATAATTACATACTCTAGCTGAGGACCCTCCTCACCGTCTTATGCAAGATTTCCCCCCAATCCATCCGGAAAAGAGACATTACTGTTGAAGTAAGAGTTTGTTTGGGTTTGTCATAAATCCGACTCCAATGCGAGTGAAGCCTCGGGCTCGGTACACTTTTCCGTCGAGTCACAAGGGGCATGGCTCGCCTGATTGGATGGGAAATTAACGCTGGTTACGTCCCTCTGCTTGTTAAGCATCGATACACGTCAGTGGGTATATCAGGGGGAATTTCATCGAGAAAATCTGCAGGGGCCGATAGAACCGTCATCAGCAATATCGTTTTGATGGAAGCAACGTACGAAAGCAAGCTACACGTTCCCGCAATTTCGAGTTCGCACCGCAACGTCATCTATACCGTCAAACTGGAACTATCTCTCTCTCTCTCTCTCTCTCTCTCTCTCTCTCTCTCTCTCTCTCTCTCTCTCTCTCTCTCTCTCTCTCCCTTCCACCCTCTGTCACTTCTCATGCCTATCAATCCGCCCCTTTCTATCTCCCTTGTTCTCTCTGTTTCTCGAAGTTTCTCGCTCAATCATGTGCCCATGGCGATGAAGCGGATATACAGAGCACAGTGGTCGAAGTGTGCTTCACCACATGGGGAACACAGGGGTGGAATTCTGCTGTACCACATTCACCTCTATCAACGTATGTGCCTAGCAAACAAAGGGGCAAAGGCTCATCTGCCTCCACGTGGCAACACTCTCAGTGTTACGCCCTTTTGTCAGTCAGTAGGCGCATACATACGATCGTATCAACGTGTACACGTGGATGCACATGACTGCATGTGCATGTGTGTATACGGAGATCCGTATACATTTATATATGTATACAGTGACACCGTGATGACGAGAATAGTAGGAGAGAGCTCGAGATCCACTCGTACGATAATTGCAAGCCGGAATTATTGGGATTCGACTGCTATACTACCTGGTCTCCGCCCAAGCCCTCCGCATCACTCTTACCAATGTTACGAGGTCAGGAATAACAGCTCGTATTGCCACCAACCACCAACCTTCTGGTATTACCCACACCATTGCTTCACTCTTCGTGCTCTACGACCGATAGCTCTCTGTGATTGACATCCTCGGCAACGCTCGTCTACTCCTACGGTCGGCTGACCAATCGTCGAAACACTAGTGCATTATCCGGGCAATGGTCCACCTCAATGAAAAGCCTTCCGTTTGTACGGCGATATTTTAATTCATTGGAACCATGGAAAATCTTTCTTGATGTACGATAAATCAATTAGATTATATTGCGGATAATTGTTTGATTACTAAAGTGACCAGGAGTTAATTGCGCTTCGGAATCGTGGTACAGAAAGAAAAGAGACCAAGTAGTGGAATGGGCATTGCATGCTTTATACTCGGGAACAAACTTAGCTATGGGCCAACTAATTTGTTACAAAATAAAAAAAGGACATACGCAGGATATTGAAAAATTGGAGCTTTGTTCTTGAATTTCAAGTTTTTATAAATGTTGGCAACGCATTATAGCGAATAAAAGTAAAATTGCTGGAGCTAAGTTTCAGTACTCTGAGGTGACACAAGAATGGTTTTTATTTTTCACGTTAGATGCCGGAGAGTAGGTATTTGATTTCCAGCTTTTTGGATACTTGGGCTCAAGTATGCCCACGGTAGGCTTCACCTTTTGAACACTTGCAAGGAAAGGTTGTGTGGTCGATATTTCCGATTTTGATGAAATTTAGCATGCTTGTAGAATGGGTAAAAATAGGCGACACGTATTTTGTTATATCTGCGGAACCCGATTTTTAAGGGGTGAAAGGCACTCACGAAAATAGGGGTGTTTTTTTTCGTTTTTCGTCGATAACGTTATCGTTCTCATCTCCAATGTACACGATATAGTACACGAAAAAATAAGCATTGTGGCAATTTGAAATTTTTCATATCTCGTACCGTTAAAACGTCGTCGACGAAAAACGAAAAACACCCCAAATGTCGAGGGTGCATTTCAACCCTTAAAAATTGAGTTCCGCAGATATAAAAAAATACGTGTCGCCTATTTTTACCCATTCTACAAGTATGCCAAATTTAATCGAAATCAGAGAGAGATTGACTTCGCAAACTTTCCTCGTTGGTGACCAAACGCCACACATACGGGTATTCTGACGATCTAGCCGTTCAGAAATCAATTTCTAAAACTTGACGCAGGTGAAAAAAAAACCGGATATTATTATTGGTAAATGACTAGAGAACAATAGGCAACCCATCCTCGTCTCTCGTCGGTTGCACCCGCGCCCTAGTTTCAGTCGGAACTTTACCATCGCTGCAAGTGTACGTATCTTTCTCGGCTTTCTAAGTTTGACTGTCTCCGTTAAAAAGTAAACATTTTCGTTAACAGTGATTTCTTTGAAAATATTGTTGTGGGTTTTTACTTTTCAAATATTTTGCTATGTTATTCGTTAATGGAATATTGTTTTGTCGTGATTTGAAAAAAAGTTTAGAATTGTTAATTTTTTTACCAGATTTTTACGCATAAAAAGCTTTTTGTTGTATTTCCCGGTTGTTTCCGGTCATTATATGAATTGTAATTGCGAGATAATAGTTTGTACCATATAATCATCATCAAATAAGCCGCACTTACCCGCATTTTTTCGAGTCAGGGGTGAACAAGCATCATAGTGAA
This sequence comes from Ophion obscuratus, assembly GCA_964007375.1. Taxonomy (NCBI): domain Eukaryota; kingdom Metazoa; phylum Arthropoda; class Insecta; order Hymenoptera; family Ichneumonidae; genus Ophion; species Ophion obscuratus. The sequence continues at coordinate 42,930,741 of OZ023312.1, forward strand.
ACGAATAGAGACTTTATATTTGAACGGAGTGTAACCTTGATAATATAAACGGGCTATTACTAAATTCCGACCCGCTGATCACTAGAATGAGACGAATCGCCAAAAAAAAAAATCAATGCCGTTCACGAAGAATGCAATTGAATTGATGATACCCGCTGAACCTGACTCTGAAGATGACTCACAAGGAACGTCACGTAAGCGTCCACGTCGATTTGGTTGAAACGTCTATATGTGATTAAGCATTGAAAACTATTAGACAGGTATTTTTTATCTACGAAAAAAATTGTTTTACGGGGGGAAACCACTCCTCGCAGAAAGGTGGATCAAGGGGTGGTTTTGCAGTTTCACCCACAAGCAGTCCACTGATCTGAAAGATACAAACACTAACATTCTTCTAATGTAAAGTGATGAAAAATCTACTATATAATAATTGAAAAAAAAGAAATTAAGGGGTGACACGCCTTTCTTTGAGGGGTCTTTCCCCCCTTATACACGTTTTGGGCAGATTAAAAAAAAATACGTATCTAATAGTTTTCAATGCTTTATCACATATGTGAGTTTCAACAAAATCAGACATGAACACTTAAGTGATGTTCCATGTCAGATTCAGATTCGGAGGAGGTTCCTGAAGACACAGAGAGTGAGCAGGACGAAGAAGAGCCTTGGCACTTATTATCATCTTAGTTATATAAATTATATTAAGGTTAGTTTCAGAGAAAAATAAAAATTTATGTTAAAAATATAGTTTTGTTATTTCTTTTTCCTATAAAACCCAATATTTTAGGACACATTATTCATCGCAAAACACTTTCTATAGCTTAAAGTCAATTACAGAGTCCTAACAAATTAAAAATAGGAACAAATATTTTTGACCGCTTAGATTGGCAAAATACCCCATGCACGCCGTCACGTTTTTTGATAAACGTGGTTTTTTCGATCCGCCGGCAAAAAAATAATTCTGCAGTCACGACGCAGTGGGATGTGAACACAATGCACTGAAGACTTATCGAAAAGTTGTCAAGTATACGAAACTTATGAAATATTTATGAAGTAGGAGACCTCAAGAACATAAACTTTGCCCGCTTAGGGCCACTGTAACTTCGCAGTCTTCGTTCGAAGTCGTGTATTAGTATCAAAGTCGTACACAGCGTATGGAGATTCTGCACTCGGGGACTCGACTTTCCAACGGCATACCGTCGACTTTTTCAAACTTTCAATTTAAAATCTCGACCTCCTTTTCATTCCCCTCTACCTCAATTTTCACCCGTAAAAAAAATGTCACGAAGGAAGTACAAAACCAAAGAGGGGAGAATATTTTAAACATTTTGGCTAGTTTCGAAAAGCCGGCTTTGTGGAGGAAAAGTTTGAAGTTTTCATTGGCCCGTCGTTTATAGTTGCGCAAGGAGAAGTATCGAGCGGCGTACAGGCGGAAAGGAGAACTGGGATGCAGTTAGCAGTGAACGACAGTGTGCAACCGACGAAACTTGGCGTAGACCGAAAACTTCACCGTGAATCCTTCGGAGAGCGGGTGGTTTTGGTAGAGATAATATTTTGGAAGGAGGACAGTGACTGTTGTGCCTCTGAGGAGGAGGAGGAGCCAGTCGAACGGCCAAAGTTTTGCCCATTTTGTTGTCTTTAGCCACACAGAACAGAATTCGGCTTCGACCAAGAAACTGTTCTTCCTATTTCGCCGGATCGAATATATAGTGTCTCTTTACACAGGAGCTTTGGCTCTCAACTACCGCCCACCGATTACACCGAAAGCCGCTTTATGGTTTATCCTCAACTTTTGCTTTCGGATCAAATACTTCACGGTCAAATATTCTGCTCCGTCGTTATTGTTAATTACGGCTCATTCTGCACCGTCGACTTCCCAGGCTAATTGCTTCAACACCGGCCACGGATCAACACGGAAACATATTTTTTTTTTTTACGATCCTCAAACACTACTTTAAGGCCGTATTCTAGTGTAAACACCCACTTTCAAGGTGATTTTTTATACATGTTTGAAGTAACATCTTACATTTTTTGAAAGCATTTTATTCGATGTTGTACATGATATTTGATGTTGCGCTAGTCGAGTCGCGATTGTTTTATCGTCGGGCGTTGCGATTGCGGCCGTCCTTGTTATCAGAAATAAACGATTAAAAAAATTGTATTCTTTATGGATGGGGTTACCGTTCGGGCCTCTAATCGAAATATTTTGAACAAATTTACGCAATGGCAGCGTTTGAAAAAGAGTACTCTGATTTTTACAATACAATTTTCACTTTTCGCGGCTCGGAAAGACAGTAATTATAAAGCAACCAAGAAGATGGAGGGCCGAACGATAACCACATTCGTAAAGAATACCCTATTTTTTTAAGTGTCCGTTTCAGACGACAGGGACGGCCGTAATCACAACGCCCGATGATGAAAAAAACTTCCGCAACATGACCCACGCAACGTCATAAATATCATGCACAATTTCGAACAGAATGCTTTGAAAAAAATTGAGATGTTGCTTCAACGATGTATAAATATAACTGTGAAATACTAACACTGTAGATTCAACCGTTTCTCTAAATTTAGTTTCCGCAAAATCACCTGGAAAATGGGTGTTCACACGAGAATAAAACCTTAATATTTATGTTCTATTTTCATTCTATGACGATCTGCAGTGAGATGCAGCGAAGGAAGCAGAAGCAGTCGAACAACACAGTCAATAGCTTGTATACGTGAACAACGACGCCAACACCTTTGAATATCATGATTTGCAAGATGGCCTTGTCTATCTTAGATTTCACAGCAAGGCTGCTGAAGCATTGTGTCACCGTTGGATGCTTCCCTTCGCCGGATATAAAGAATAATGCATTTCGAGAGTGCATCCTCCAGCATCCGGAAAATGCTATATTCCCAGTCCGGGAATACCCTCACTGAAGAAGAGTCACCAATGACGTGTGCCAAGAATTTAGACCAAGAAAAATGACTAGCCATGAAATCATTCGAAAACACTTTCGTGACGAATGTGACATAAATCTTTTTCCGATCGAAACGTTCCGACAACTGAGCTTTTAGCAAACAAAAACCGCACCGAAGAAAAAGAAAAACGAAATAGTTCAGTTTTTCAACATCAACTCACTTTGGAAAAACAAATCGTATACGTAAATTACGTGTAGCGATAGGTGGCAAAAAAAATTATTACCCGAGTTGATACATTTATTTCGATTCGAATAAATTGAAAATAAATCATAATAAATTGGCGTTGATGTCAAATACCATTGATTTGAATGGAATGTACGTCTGTCGGTAGAAAATCCGGTATACCGTACCTGGTTTATTGGTCAAAATGGGCACCTTGGAGAAAACAAGGGATTCGCTCTTTTTCATTTTTTTTTATCTTCTTCATTCGTTGGACGGAGCATCTGCTACCCTCGTGCTTGTCGTGTATAGGACCCATGAGAGGTCTGTGTTTTCTCTTGCATTGCCTCCCTCGACACTGCCGTCTTTTCTTTTCGCTATTTCTACTCCTGTATATACACGATTATACGTAGTTGATCTTGGCGTTTTTTTTCCTCCTTTTTTCCCCCATTCCGCTTTGTCGCGAAAACTCTGTCTGTTTTTCCATTGCGCTCAGTTTTCCTGTCAGCGGCATTGGCTAGCGCTGGCTATTACTACAGACATTGGTGTGTTCTTATCCGAAACCTACCCCGCAAGCTCGTGTATTTTTCGCTCGTTTCCTCTATCGTCTTCGTGTCTACCCCCCCTCTCTTTCTTTTCCTTTCTTCTTGATCTCTCAACACTCGAGTACTTATCCACAGGTCTGCACCTAAGAGTTTGCCCAAGTTCGAAAGTGCCCTGAGCTAGAGTCTGACAGAGATAGTGGTGAGAAGAGATGCGAAGTATTGCGAAATAGATTCCCATTGTTCACAAATTGCAGCGAAGTAGACGGAGAGAAAAATCCGATGGATCGACCGGGGAGAGAACTAATTTAAATGAAGGATTTTCCGGAAATCTCCGGTGTATAATGGGATCGGTGCCAACGGAGGTCCTCCGACGAGGTGGACGCGGAAGGACGGCCAGTGTAGAGAAACTCAGGGGAGAAGGGAAGCTGATGTCCGTAGACGAAGCTTTTATGGAGGATGACGGTTGCCGGTAAAGGAGTCGCGGAGGGGCCCGCGGTGGAGGACAATTGCCATCGTGACCGAGGGGTCCACGGGGACCAAAGAATTGCGCAAGGAAGGGAGGAGAGGAGCACTGAAAGTTGGCTTCATTGCATTAATCCAAAGGAGAAGGAAAAAGAAAGGGGGAAGGTTCGTCATTAACATGAAAACTGCTCTGAATAATGGTCTGATAACTGAATGATTATTTATCCGATGCGTAGAAAAACTCGAAATTACAATAATGCGTTTTTTTCTCGAAGAAATAAGTCCGTGTGCGTGTATAAAAAATATATGAAAATAGTTCATATGAATTCGAAAATGAGCAAAAATATTTCCTCATTGAGCTACATCGGAGGATAATATTGTCCGAAATTATGGAGAATTGATACTATTGATGATACTATTAGCTCGGATTGTGATCATTTGAAGCCCGTATCGCACGATCCAAAAATTCCATTTTGTAAATTATAACGTAAAAATTAGTAATCCAAAGAAGAAGGAAAAAAAGGGGAAGGTTCGCCATTAACATAAAAACTGCTCTGATAACTAAATGATTATTTATCCGATGCGTAGAAAAACTTGAAATTAAAATAATGCGTTTTTTACACGAAGAAATATGTCTGTGTGCGTGTATAAAAATATATAATAATAGTTCATATGAATTCGAAAATGAGCAAAAAAACATTTCCTCATTGAGCTACAACGGGGGATAATATTATCTGAAATTATGGCAAAATTGAACAATGATACTGCTAGCTCGGATTGTGATCATTTGATGCCCGTATCGCACGATCCAAAAATTCCATTTTGTAAATTATAACGTTGTAAAAATTAGTAATCCAAAGAAGAAGGAAAAAGAAAAGGGAAAGGTTCGCCCTTGTCATAAAAACTGCTCTGAATAATAACTGGTCTGATAACTGAATGATTATTTATCCGATGCGTAAAAAAACTCGAAATTATAATAATGCGTTTTTTACACGAAGAAAAATGTCTGTGTGCGTGTATAAAAAGTATATAATAATAGTTAATGTGAATTTGAAAATTAGCAAAAAACATTTCCTCATTGAGCTACATCGGGGGATAATATTGTCCGAAATTATGGCAACATTGAACAATGATACTGTTAGCTCGGAATGTGATCATTTGGAGCACGTATCGCACGATCCAAAAATTCCATTTTGTAACTTCTACTAGCGATAAATTGATATAGTTTGCCATAGATGTCGATACAAAGACGACTTATGCTCAGTCGCCAACAGGTAGACGATTTTTCGACATATTCAGCCATGCGTGGCAAGATGGCGCGATGACTTTAATTGAATGCGGTGTCATTGTTGAAGAAAAGGAGCATAACATTGATTATGCAGTACGCAGCTGCAGATACAAAAAGAACCATTGGTCAAAAAGAATGAAATTCGTTTGACGTAATCCTCACAACTACACTTTGTAAAGGTTCTTTGACAATTGAGAAACAGCGAGGCAGTAAACATTGCAAAGTTTCTTTTGAAATATTGGAGATGGGAGGTTCGTACCATCAGGCGGTGGAATATTGTATCTCTCCTGCTGCCAACAGTGGGATACTTCGGCAACATTGAAAATTGATGGATTTCACAACATCCCCTTACGATGATGTTGTGAAAAGTATAACGAGAGGAGTAGTTTGATAAAAAGTGTAAGTTTTGATATGCCGACGTACAATGTTGCGATGGATACGCCCATGCGTACATGTAGTCGGTCCTACTAAAGTTCAAGTCCATGCACATATGCAGTTGATCCTATTAAAAACTTCTGGAACTTGACTGAACGAGCTGGAGACTATTCCGAAGGCTTTGCTTCTGATATATTGGGGCACATATTCCCACGTAGTGTGGGATGTCTTATCCGAAGAATACCAATGCGACGGTAAAGTCACATGATATCTTGGATCAACGAAGCATTGGGATATTCAAGATCGACGGCGTTGCACCAATGGGCTGAAATTGCGAACAGTAGTGCGAAGAATAGTATCCTTACCGGTCATATTTGAAACTTCCGGTGGTGATGGTTTGGTCCAGCGATCTGAGGGCCTGCAATTTCAATGAGAGACCATCATCTATTCGACAAAGCAGACGAGATTGATCGGCCATTCTCGCAATTAGGTAGAGTACAAAAGAAGGGATCGGGATAATCCCAGGGATCAGAGGCTTTCATGTGTTTTTATTGTCCATTCTCAAATCCATTGTCCATTCTCAAATCCATTGTCCATTCTTAAATCCATTGTCCATTCTCAACGAAAGGGGATTTTCAAAACGGTCGATCATAATCAACCGTTTTGAAAATCCGCTTTCCTGATCCTCCTCCGATTCAATTTAGCGAACATCACATCGATAAAATACCGGTTATGTAGATCTATTCAACAGCGTTGAATTACATGTATAAGCGGATATTAGGCTCATGCAGTTCGATTATTAAAACGCACTAATGAGGCACCCGGAGGAGGCGAATGGTAGAAAGGAATGACTGAAAATAAAAACCCCGCGTCATTCCCGTAAACCGAACGGAGCCCGGAAATATCGGTGATCGGTAGCTTACGATATGCCGGCGCGTAATTACCGAAGTGTCAAGAGAAGATCGCGCTGTATCGAGAATACAATCGTTGAAAGATTAAAATCTCCCGTGTCCGGTAAGCCGGATGGAGGCTCATCGAGCTATCGGCCTAACGTACTCAATCGTGATTGTATCGATGACTATACTATAGCGATAGAGGTTATAAAAATGTCTTCGATGATCGATTCATGAGAAAGAAACAATGGTCGGCAAAAAATCTTGGTAATCACAGCACATGAAGAATGATACACGCTGGAGAACGTACTCGAGTCTCTCGTGATTCTGCATTTGCAGATATCACTATTTTTATAGACAATTGCATCACCAAGTCGAGGAATATATATTTTTTATCCGAGAACGTTTTGAATTGAATGTGATAAAAAATGACACAATGTTAAAAGAGCATGTATGACATCAAGACCGGAAACGTGAAAGTTGGTTATTTTGATTATTATAAATAGCAAGTATGGAAGGTACGAAATGTCACGTAGCTGAAGAAAATATGTTTAAGGGGCTACATCTACCTGGAAGCGCAAAAGGTCCAAATTTCGATTTCTTTTTCGGGCAAACGGAACAAAAACGCATTTTTCTATCACAAAGGTACGTATTATTTGCCTTAACAAAAAAATCACCAAAAATACAGAAAAACAACAAAAATATAGCCGCCGGCAGATGGTGAAATTTTATTTCCGACGCTTGGCGGTGGACACTCTCCAGCTTGAACAGTCTATCCGAAATCTAAAACCGAAACGGGTTATTCGAGTTCACGATAAATACGAGTCGTTGACGATCGTCGATTTTGAAAATCTTTTTTTTTTAGCAATGTGGCGACAAATTGGAACTCGAGCATACAAAATCTATGAAAAAAGTTGTCATTTTTACGTAAATTTAAAAAAACGAAAATCGATTTGAAAAAAGTGAGATCGTCAATTACTTTTAAATGTTTCTTATCGTATCTTCTGCAAATTTTGTAACAATCCATCGAGTGGTTCTCGAGATATCATGTCCACCGACTTTGAAAGCAGTGTTTCGAGAAAAACGCGTTTAAAGTTCGAAGTATGGTGCTCAGTGTGAAAAACTGTAGCTCATTCAATTTTGGGAATATTTCAATGAAAATTTCAGAAAATATAGCTAAAAGGTGATACTGTCCAATAAAAATATTTTTGGAAAATGTCTTTTTTGCCCATTTAGGTATCTGTAACCCGTTAATATTAATTTCGCGATGTTATTCAATTTATTATACTAAACAAAATGAGTTTTCGTTTTATCGCGTAGAGATAAAATCAGGGCGGAAGATATTCAGCTGGAGCTATTGCTCGTGTTACCATATTGGGTAATGATTTACATCATGACACGTGTTAACTAAGAGGGACACTTGAACGTTGAGCATTGGACTTTTCATTGTCGTTATCGAACGCTGCTACACATGAAAAAATTGTCTGTAAAATTAGTACACTGTCAAGTATTCTCCAGAGTGCCGATCTTCACTTTATTTCGACAATGGTCTATCATTTTTTTACCTTATCTATTGTATCAGTTGACTACCTGGTATTTTTATTATAAAAATATTCGATACAGTTTCCGTAGTCAACATGTAAAACGTTGCTTACTTTGATATCAAGCATGCCGAGCTAAAAAGGTAAACCTTGAAATTAAACAAACAGACAGTACAATTCTTTTCACCCGTAACAAATTTTAATAAGCTCCGTTGCAAAAGGTATTCGGGCGAGAACTGCCTTGAATAAAGAAAAATATCAAAGGAAGCAGACGCCAGCGTACTATCTGGGACTGCAGAATTAATATCGAGAACAAAAGAAGAACACGGATCAAGTGGCTGCGTGTACCTCTTGCACTACGCCAATATTTTTCTGTTTAGATCTTCAGAAGGCTCCCCATTTGACCCCCTTCACGGGTATATCGGATGAAAGAAATATAAAGATCGCACAATACCACTCAAAAAGTCACTCAGAGACAGTACCCACATTTTCCAAACGACTACCAACTGCCATGAGGTTGTGGATCTTTCTTGAAAAAAATAACCGTAATAATTCATCTTTTCTGCAGTTTGTTTTCCAATCATAGAAATACGAGCGATCACAATACGAATTCACTGTCCGTGAAACAAGTTTTAAAAAGTTTTTTTTATCACAAAAGTTTCATTTCGGTAGGCGCATTCTGAAAACTATGATTATCATTTTGGATTTTCAAAATATTTTCGATTACGATACATTTGGAAGTGCTAAACTTGCTTGGTCTTCATTCATTTTTCAACGAGTTCACACCACATCAGGCATACCGTGTACTAAGGTAAACGGCCCAGTTTCTGACCCTGTCCCAGATTATGACCCCGACGGTAAAGTTTTGACTGCCATAAATATAATTTTTGTCGAATAATAATTAAATTATCGGCTAATTAAAGAGCGTTTTTCACTTTTAATTATTGGACAAACACACTTGTTTTAATGAAACATTTTATAATAGAAATTGACCAGTGAACAGTGTAACACGTGTCTCAGTGGCTCCGCAGCGACCGTGCTAGACGCTGATAGCAAGTGTGATGATCTGCGTATATCGGAAATTAGTTCGTCCTGTAAGTATAAAACGACATAAACATGGTATCGACATATTCAGCAGGAACCAGACTGTCGATGAGATAAAAAATAATTTAACTTTTGGTGAGATATTTGGTTAAATCCGTGGTGTCAATAACTACGTCACATAATTGAGGCTATGTTGCAGTTGTTGACCCTCGACCTGTCACCTGCTGCGTCGAACCATTTTTTGTTTATTTATTCTAATTTGCCGTGACATAACAAATTAATCAAATGATTGACAATTATTTAATTATTAATTATTATAAAATTATTAACAAATTATTAAAATTTGTGGAAATCTAGTATTCAAAATATTTTCTTCCTTAATGCTGCTGATATTTTTTTTGCATTGTTCAATGTTTATAATATATATGTTAGTAATTGTGAAAGTTGATAGGCAGAAAAAAAAGTTTATCCCTCAAGACTGCGTCGAAGATATAATAGTTGTGCACTAATGGAATGTTTTTTACTGTTTATACTTATTTATATATATATATATATATATATATATATATATATATATATATATATTGTGACGGGAGATATTTCTCTAACCGGAAACGAGAACTGAACGAGAACTCAAATCGGGATCTGGTACGAGAAACCGTCACCTTCGGCCGTTCCTCTCGTGCGCGTGCATCCGCAACCCGGGGCGCCAGAGACTTTGTTTCTCCGGTCGTCTCAACCGGAATAAACTGGGGTCGGGGTGGTCAAACCCGACCCGCCAGGCGGAGACTGGAGCTCTCCTTGATTTTTGTTGTCCCCCGGAATCCTAACCGGGTTCGGAGTCTGGAGACCTCCTCGATTTTTGATCGCCGGAATCGTTTAACCGGACTAAACAGGATGCACTTACACGGGAAGGAACGGTTGCGGTAAAGCACGGCCGCTCAGGCTGTGGGATATGGTAGAGGGGTCGGGATTCACCGGAGAGTAGCGTGAGCGAGCGCGAGACCTGTCACTATCGCGACACCGGAAACGTCACTAATAAAACAAAATAATTGTTTTATTTTTGATAGTGCGGGAGCCGGTGGCTTAACCACCCGTGAGCTTTTTACGCAAACGCACTCAACGCGAACACGAACTGCACGCGAAACGATATACGCACGGGAGCGAGAGAGCACGACGACGTGCCTCTTATGCGAGAACGAGAGCGCGAGAGAGACACGACACGTCTCTCTCAATCGCGGCGTCTGATCGACGACTCTCTAAATCGGGAGCAATCGCGATCTCGGAGACAACCGTCTCACGCGAAGGTTCGGTAGCGACTCTATTCCGATAGCCGGAAAATCGGGAGCGATCGCGATTTTGGAGACAACCGTCTCACGCGAAGATTCGTTAGCAACTCTGTTTACCTCGCGCGACCAAGACCGGCGCGCGAGGGATTATGCGAGAGCGAGATAGAGCGCGTTAACAGAAAAAAATGTCAACACGCTCGCGGCATCGGACCATGCGAAATCGCTGGTTCAAGCGAGAACTTTATCTCGTATAATATCGAGAGCTGAAATATTATTTCGGGAACTGGAATATTCCAATAGAATATTCCTTTCGGAATCTATATTTTCTGCCCGAGTTACCCCGAAAACGGAACGGTAACAAATCAGGAACTTTTCTCATCGGTAACATGGAGGCTCTCGAGAATCGCATCCCCGGGTCACCGTGCGAAAGCGGGCAAAGCTTCTCTCCAGAAGCGCGGCGCGGAGGCCTCCAGCCTCCGCCCGTAAACCAAACGGCCCGCTCTCCAGCACGATGCACCACTACGGTGGGGCGCCGGCGTTTCAGCCGGGCGTGCACCGATTCCCCGAGAGGGCTCACTGGGTGCATCCCTCGGTCGGGATTGCTCAGTACGTCGAGCCACACGCCGCTCGACCGAGTTCCGCACGCCAACCTAACTAAAACGGAAACGTAACCCAAAACCTCAAACGTAACCAGACAGACACACTAGAGAAAAGACCCTTAACACAAATGGATGGGTCGCAACCCGGGCATCGAAAGCATGTCTTGATCATCGGTAGCATTTCTGTGACGTGTCTCAAAAAATCACGTCACAATATATATATATATATATATATATATATATATATATATATATATATATATATATATATATATATATAGTATATATATATATATATATATATATATATATATATATATATATATATATATGAGTGGCCGTGAAATTACATATATTTCCATTTAACCCGTTTTCATGGGGATATTCGGAAGGGTCAGGAAGTGGGTACGCATAGAGGTCACAAACTGCGTCAAGAGGGTCATGAATCGGGTATACGTCGGGGTCACAAACTACGGCATCAAAGAAGCGATATTAAAACAATTATTATATTAATAAATATTAATTATTTCACTTGTTTAATAGGTGAATCTCATTCAAGGGGCCTTAACGCACGTGTTAAAACCTTTACTTTTTATTTTAGCTATATCACGCGTCAATGAATAGTAAAAATCCGACACCGCTGCTCTTAAAGTCTCAGTAACTGGGCTGTTTACTTTATTTGTTTTTATATTTGTCCTGAAAATTCGTCGTGCCGAATTTCTACAGATTCCAATCTAGATATTCGACTTATACCATTCTGAATTCCCATTTTCTTCAGAATCATGACGATGCATGTTTCTTATTCTTGTTTTTTTTTTTTTTTTTTTTCATGACAGGGTCATAATTTATAAAAGCATAAAATAGCAATTATCGTTTCACAGTTACCGCGATATTGTTGAATCAGGTTTTTCCATTTATTCTCCAGCATACGTTGCCCCGAGTCCCGTATGCACATCTATACAGCATCAGGAAACAGAGAAAAAGAAAAACGAGAATGCCTGCGTCTACGCGCAGTGTTTTTGGACTTTGCGGTAAAGTTGGTGCACGGTCGAAGAGTGGGCGGGGTGGGGTGGGGCGGGGGTTATACAGGTGTATTATTTCTGTCTCGACACTCTTTCGTAACAGGCGAGAGCTCAGCAGAGTCAAGCGGACGTACTCCAGTTATGATTTATGATGGCTGTGAGGCTGTGTGCATGGACATTGTTGAGTCTCGATGTGGCTTCCCTACGGTGCGACACGAAGACCGTTGCTATAAAGGGCTCCCGTGGCCCGTGACAAGAGCGGAGAAAAAACCGGAAACACTATTGTCGCAACTAGCGTGTCGTTTCGCGCGAAATATGATTTTCCACGACTGACTGATCCGAGAAAATCTACATGTCCCAAATGAAAGCCCACGACTGCATTCAGCGAGTGAGCCATTCGAAAGTTTCCATTCTGTAGTACAATTCGTTAAAGTGGCCTGATTGCGTGAACGACACGGAACAGCGTTGAGGTTGTTTTCCCTTTCGACCGATCGGGCAAGCGGAAATCGGGACGCGATCGGTTATTGCAATTCCGACCCAGGTAAACTTATGGAACAATGCGGTAAACATTGCTTTTTCGTACAGCTTCCATTATCTATAGCACTGCCGGATTTATACTTTTCTCAAGGCCTTAGGCCACAGTAACGCGTATAAAATCATGTGCGAATTTAACAATTTTTTTCGTATGAAAATGTGATTCACTCATAAAATTAACTACACATATATTTAATATGAATATCAAGCGGTTAGAAAATAAATTTTTTTTTTATGTACAAAATGGCCGACTACTCGAACCTTCTCAAAGCAGCTTTTTCCAATTGGCGTGACGAATAACTTCAATAATTTTCACTCGATTTACTTCAAATTTAAAAGTTATGTTCCTGATTGCATTTCGCAGAGAAGTACGTACGGAATTTCTGATTAATCGAAAACTTTTCATTCTATGAGCAGTTTATGAGCAGTTATAACGAAATTTTTCACTGAAAATTCATTTCTTAACCCTCAGGGTACGGACTATAAAAAAGTTACGTTCAGTACGGACATGGGTTAGCCTAACCCGGCGACTTTGATTGGGTGTATATCGAGCTGTACTTTGTCAATTTGAATAAATTTTTTTTTCATTTTGTGTGAAATTGTCTCAAAAATATGATAGAATTGTCAGATTAATCATTTAACTGATTGAAAAAAAATTATAATGAAAAATGTGAACGGGTCTTGAAATTTTTTCGCTTCTTTCAAATTTCGCTCGGGTTACGGTAACCCAGTCCGTACCCTGAGGGTTAAGTTCAAATACCTACAACTTTTGAATAAAACAATATTTTTTAAATTCCGTACGTACTTCTCAAGGTATTCTAATGTAGATTGGCGAGAATTTTTGTTTTTTGTTGTAGGTAAAAAATTGTGGATGCTAAATGTCACGGCGCGAAGCGCCTAAAAAAAGATAACTAAAGAAAATATTAGTAGTCGGCCATTTTGTACATCGAAAAAAAATATATATATATATTTTCTAACAGCTTGATATTCATACTAAATAGATGTGTAATTAATTTTATGAGTGAGGCACTTTTTCTTACGAAAAAAATTGTTGAATCCGCACCTGATTTTATACCCGTTGCTGTGGCCTAAGGCCTTAAGTGTATGCCACTTAACTTTGTAAAAATCCGCCGCCTCTAAAGTCTGCCAGCACTAGGCAGCTGCATATGTGGCCTATTGGCAAATCCAGGACTGGTCTACATCCTGATAAATTTTCACGTATCCAAAGTGAAGACACCCGAGTAGAAATCTTGCTCCGGCTACCAAAAAGACCTGATCCTGGGAAGGCATCCTGGTTTTCTTTCATGCCTTGATCAGGACTTTTTGTCAAGCCTTGATCATTTTTGTGACACTTTCACTGATTTCGGTCTGATGGGAGTAAAAAATCAAGGCCTGATCAGGGTGAAAAGTGAAGGCCTGCCATGCAGTCCGAAGAGAGAAGTTCGCTGCTGATTCGGAAACCACCACCTCATCACATTCTTCAATGCACTGTTAAGAGAATATTTAATTTAAATAGGATCTATTTAAGGCCTTAGGCCACTTTAGAGGCCACCCACAAATAGGCATTTTGGGTTTTTTTTCAGAAACAACTACAAAATAAATCGAGATTACAAAAAAGGGTGTTTATCATACATATCAGTGACTGTATACAATAATTTTTTTGAAACGATCAATTTTAAAATGGCTGCTGTGCAGCGTTTATCTCAAAACGGCATTTTTTAAGTTGGCCGGAAACGTAACTCAGATAATTTTCAACCGATTCACTTGAAATGTTGAATATATGTTGAAAAATAAATTGTTTATGGAAGTACGTAGGATTTTTTTTATATTGCTTATTTAATTTGTTATTGACTATTATCTGACGATTTTTTAGGCAATTTTTTCACGCTGCACAGCCGCCATTTCGAAATTGATCGCTTCAAAAAAATTATTGTATTCAGTCACTGATATGCATGATAACCACCCGTTTTTGTAATCTTGATTTATTTTGTAGATCTTCTGAAAAAAAACCCCAAAAGCCTATTTTTCGATTCGAAACCCCTTAAATCGAATCGGTTTTTTACTAGGATCCTATTTGTTTCAAATATATTTTGTAGAATACTCAATAGAATATTTAATAAATCCAAAGTAAATTAAAATATTTAATTTAGAGTTGTTCTACCGCAATGATTTCATATCATAATCCGTCATTCCCTGACCTTCTTAATGGATTTATATGAAGAAAATATTTCTGCATCCACATGGGATCGAACCTAGAACCTACCTGCCTATAGCTACGCGCACTGCCCCTAGGCTACCGAGTGTTTGTAGCATTTGGGTGGCATAATAAACTACATCAATTCTTCTAATTATTTGCTGTGTCACATAAAGTACATCAATTAGTTAATACCATTGTGATAATTAGAGAGTTTTATCGAATATCATGCTACCCATTTTTCAAACATAACCTATATATATAAAGGGAGTTATATATATTACTCTCCTTTATCCACCCCTCTCTAACCACGTCCCCTTCGATGTGTGTATTGCAATCAGGACCGACCCCCAATTCCATCAAACAGAAAAATGTTTGTCTCCACGAAAATTCTTCCCAATTAAACTTTTTTTAAATTAAACAGATAAATTTAGTGGAATCAACGAAATTGTTTTTTGAACAGAGGAAACCGAATGACGTGTATATTAGGAATGAATAAAATATTAGGAATAATAAAAAATCCACGTATAGAGTGAACAATATGTCTCGACGTTTTGACGACGCGCTAATATATATAGTTCGTCTAGTGTTTGATAATAGGTTAGGCGTATAAAAAACGCCAAACTGTATGTAGGTCCAGTCACATGAGGATTGCTTCAAGCCAGCCAGATCAGGCGAATTGCATCAAGCCTGATCTGGCCTGACTGAAGTCCAGTTGCCTGACCATTGCCTGAAGCTAGCTGGATCAGATAACTGGAGGAAACAGTAAATCTAGATGTCTGACTATCATATGACACAAACCGGATCGGGCAAATTGAGGCATACCGTAAGTAAGGCCTCCGGACTACAACGTGATCAGACCCGGATCAAACATCAGGCCAGCCTGACAATATTTCTACTTGCATTTCTACGGGCACCTGGAAGCCCAGTCTTGAGTCAGCCACTTTGGCATCTTACGCTGCATCAATGCGATACACGATTGCACAGGACACTTGTGCACTTCTATCCACCCTGTTTCACGTCAATTTCACTTTGAGTAGGGACTCGGAAAGCACACACGGGTTTCGTTGAGCAGAGTTCGAATTACGTCGAATGGGAATGTGCGTGCTCACTGCGAACCAGGGCAGGGTGGCAGGGTGGCAGGGTGAAAGGAGAGCCTGATGTGTACACAGGTAAATGGTTGCGATGAGATGCCATGACAAAAGCTAATTGCCCGATCCATCGGACGAACTTCTAGGCATCTTTGCTCATCGCACTGCACTACCCCATCTGCACTGAAACACTATTATTCACAGTAGATATTTCCGTTGTTCTTGTTATTATTGCTGAAACGTGCTCAATTTCCAGCTAATTGAACAGGAGGATCACTCGCTTTCAAATTCATCCTGGATTTCGTATATTCCATTTGGAGAGAATAATTGTTGTATGGGTTGGAAAATCGTGAGGTACTTCGACATGTTCATGGAATACATTCCTACAATAAAAACTGACGAAGTGGTTTGAGAAACGAACTCGAGGGACATTGGGATGGCAATTTACACTCCGAATTTTTCTTGACGGTCTTAACATCGCGGGGTTATTGCAATAAACGTTAAACTAGAGCCGGCATATGAGGAAAATATAATCAACGATTTCTACGTAGAGACATTCGAATAAAGGTTTATACAGAGTCGGCCGGCTGCAATTTGAATCAAATTTAAATTTTCAAAGTCCCCTTGTAAAAATATAATGAAGATATGTAAAAAAAATATGTGCAAAGTTTTAAGGCGCTCGGAAAAAAATGTAATGGTGCCTGTGAGGGTTTGAATTTTCAGTACGAAAATACCTGTGTTTCGTCAAGTTATAACTGAATTGCTTTGCATGCTTAGGATATTGGTGGGAAAGATCTAAAACTTGGCACATATATTGTCCACATTATGAGGTATATGACCAAATTTTTACAGATTTTTCCAGCTATAATTGTCATTATTACTAGCTGTGCAATGACAATCTTGTTATCATTTTCTGAGAATATAATAATAGATTGACATGCGACGAGGAACATAAACAATTCATTGTTCAAGTTGTCCTTGAAGATCAGAAAATGAATTCTAATGTAAACAAAAAGACAAAGATGTAAGCAAAAAGCCGATATCTCCACTAATAAAATTTTACTTTGGCACTTTTTTGGATGAGTTTTAATTTGCAAATTATGTTTATTCGATAATTATAGTATTCATTGCGATAATTTATTTAAGGAGGTCGGAGCGCTTCAGTTGAATCAAATGACGGTTTATTAATTTTTTGTTTCAATGAACCTCAAAAAAATGCATACGAGGTACAGATTCATTCGGTATACGCTATTTAAAAAAAATATATCATTAAAGGGCAAACTTATGCCTTTTAATATTTTTATTACGTAAAGTAGAAAAACTTTTGTGTTACTACCAACTTGAAAAAGTATAACATTATCGAGGATTATCATGAAAAAACTACGACAACGAATGTTTTATACAATTCACAATGAAATTTTGCGTAATTTGTAATTATGCCTGTTTATATCTACGTCACGACCTTATTGGCCCATGATTTACGATGGGCAAGATGAGGATTTTTTTTTCTAAATGTTTACAAAGGTTCAGTTTGCGTTAATCCGTTGTTATAAATGGTTTATCTTGGTGCCAAATAACAAAAAAAAAAAAAATACATAACCTTTAGTGTGGAAGTCTTGCCCATCTAACCGCACGTTAAATGACATACATTAAACTATTTTTTATCTCTGGTGCTTGGTGGTGGAAAAAGTTCAAAAAATTCGTAAAGACTCAGTATAGTCTAAACAATAACATGGATTTTTTTTTATTCAATTTAACCTTGGATTGTGGCTAATGCTCCAACGTCCTTAAGTGCAAGGAATTTGTGGCTCAGGTTTGATTCAAAGTTGAAATTTAATTTTAAAGATTTTTCATACTTCCGATAGAAATAAAACTTTTCTAGTATGTCCAAGTTTTTTTCAGGTCAAAAGTTTCATTGAAACATCAATAAATAGTCTTTGATGAATGAAACTAAAAAAATGAAAGAAAGGTTGTCATTGTTAAGCTTGTAATAATGACAATTATTACTGGAAAAATCTGTAAAAATTTGGCCATATACCTCACAGTGTGCACAATTTGTGTGCCAAGTTTCAGATTTTTCCCACCAACATTCTAAGCATGAGAAATAATTAAGCAATAACTTGACGAAACACATGTATTTTCGTATTCAAAATTCAAACCCTCACAGGCACCATTAAACATTATCCGACGCCTTAAAACTTTGATAATAATTTTTTTCACATATCTTGATTATGTTTTTACGAGAGGACTTTGAAAATTGAAATTTGACCCAAATTGCAGCCACCCTAATGCAGAGATACTCCAAGTATGTCTTTAAGCGACCGACATTTTTTTACTTCCACTTTGTTTGGGAGAAAAAAAACATGTCTAGCGCAAAAGCGTTATCCACGGCTTGTAGTCCTTTGATGACGTCGACGACGTTGGTGGCCGTATACCACGACAAGCGATCAAGGAAAGCCAAACGGAAAGCGGGAAGTTTGGACAAACTTTGAGTCAGAGCGGTAGAGCGACGAAAACGAAGTGAAACTTTCTGTGGCATGTATAGACGGTAAATATAGGACTCTCGTGCACGAAGGGGCCAAAGTGGGACTTTACAGCTCATGCTGAATTGTCGGTCACTCTATTTCTTGGAAGCAAAAGAGTCTCACATATGATAAAGTGAAACAGTTGTAGGCGGATTACTCGAAACTCTTAATGCCTATGTAGTTTTTTTCATTAGGAACATTTTCCCATACTGTCGGGAAAATGCAAACTGTAGGACAGCTGCACGATCATTAGAGCCCTTTTGTCATTACGATGGGCTTGTTGTCGGTACTCCGTTTTTTCCGTGGAAAATCTGCAAAAGCCCTTGCTCGGAGGAAAGTGTCTGATTAATCAAAACGTTTGGATCACTCTTTTTTTTCCAATTGATAAAAATGAAGCCATATTTTTCTGGAGTCATTTCCACTATCGGCGACTTATTCGAATTTTAAGACCATCTCGATGTTCAAATGCCAGCAAAATACGGATGTTTTGTGTATGCTGTGCAAGCATGGCGTTAAGCCTGTTTGGGAATATATTGGCAGGATATATTCTGTGCTTAGAGACAGATGATAACTCATGCCATTTGGCATAGAATAAATCGGACCAATAATAAGTGATATTCTGCCCTTAGACCCAAATGAAAATTCATTCCAATCCCATAGAATGAATCGAAGCAGCTACGATGTATTATTTTGAGCTGAGAATATGACATCGAGTTCGATTGGATATAAATTTCACATGTATTCACGTGACTCTCTACTGTAGAAAATGTCTTTTAGGTCAAGCACATTTAGCCTATTTTTATCCTATCATTATAGACAGGGAGACAATTGACGTTTCAGAGGCGTCAGGTAGCTCAATACCCCAATCCTATATACGGAGCGACACGACGTATTATCCGAAAGTGCTTTTACCAAACTTAGAAACCATGTTACAGCACCCCAATGCTTTTACCACGTCCGTCATTCTGTCATCGTTGATGAGAGTTTAAGGAAGGTGGAGTCGTCCAGTTAGCCAAATGACGGTTTACGTTTTTTTTTTCTATGAACATCAATAAAACGCATACGAGGTATACATTTATAATATAGATGCTAATTTTCCGCAAACTATATAATTAAAGGGCAAAATTATGCATTTTTATATTTTCATTACGTAAATAAGAGAAACTTTTGTGTTACTACCAACTTGAAAAAGTATAACATTATCGATGATTATTATGAAGAAACTGCGTCAGCGAATGTTTTATACAACTCGAAATGAAATTTTGAGTCATTTATATTTATATTTATATTTATGTCATTTATATTTATATTTATATTTATGTCACGAGATTATTCGTTATTAGCATTAATTAACATTAAGTGTTGCCGAAATACGGCAACTTCGCGGACATTCATTCGCGAGCCAAGATTCGGAATTTTTCACCAAACCTTGATGGTTCAATATTGAATATATATGGCTTTTTTTATTATGTTTACAAAGCTTTAGTTTGCGTTAATTCGTTTTTAGAAATGTCTTACTTGGTGCTAAATAGCAAAAAAAAAAAAAATACGACACCCGTAGCGTAAACGGCTTGCCTGTCTAACCCCACGTAAAATTACATACATTGAACTATTTTTTATCTCTGGTATTTGGCAAAGAAAAAATCCAAAAAATTCCTCAAGTCTCAGTACAATCAAGACAATAACATATATTTTTTTCAAAATGCAATCTTCGATTGTGGCTTACCCTCCGACCTCCTTAAATAACACCGCAATCGAAATGTTTCGGTATAGGCGACGATGCGGCCTCATATTTATTTATTTTAACAGTGCGGCAAGAAAAGAGTTCCTGGGCTCTTTTTCACATTGTACTACTTACATATTCTCGTCTGCGAATTCGAGAAAATATACGAGAAAAAAAATTACACAATAGATAAGAAATTATTACGATAATCGAAACAGCTGTGCTATGCAGGCTTTACACTTTGCAGATCGGCGCATGGAAAAGGAAATCAATGAGCAATATGCTGAGAAACTCGGAGATAAGACCGGGGTATGCACGCGAGGTGTCACGGTGGGAGAAATAATTCATTTATAAAGTGGCTGGACGCGGTGAACGGTACTGCAGTGTATCTGAACGAGTCTGAGGTCGTTTTCACCTGCACTGGGCGTTAAAGTGAGTGTGCGGTACTAGTGCAGCTTCATCGTTATATTATATGTGATAAGCCGATAGATTTAATAACCACACCTTAAATTATCAAGGCTCACTCTGGAATTATTTATAGTTTCATTGATCTTGATCTTGAAAGTCAGAAGAACATGATCATATTAAACATGTGTGTGTGTGTGTGGGTGTGTGTATGTATGTATGTATGTATGTATGTATGTATGTGTATATATATATATATATATATATATATATATATATATATATATATATATATATATATATATATATATATATATATATATATATATATATATATATATATATATAGGGTGGACCATTTAACGTGACTACCCCAAATATCTCCGTTGCCTTTAGAGTACCTAAAAAATGTCAGGAAGTAATTTGATTGATTTCAAAGGTGAAGAATACAGTGGTGACAAATTCATTTTGCCACTAAAATATTTTGGCGAAAAATCATTTCAAGGTCATGTTATTATAGGTGTAAAGCACCTATAAACTATGACCTTGACAAAAACAAATTTTCCACCACTGTACCAGCCCTTCGAAATCAATCAAATTACCTTCTAACCTTTTTTTCGTTACTCTAAAGGCAACGGAGATTTTTGGGGTGGTCTCGTTAAATGGTCCATCTTGTATATATGTGTGTATATATACACACATATATACACACACATATATACACACACACATATATCAATAGTGTAGATTTAACGCGCTTGTGATAAAAAACATCGGTTATTTGAGTAATAATGTGCGAGCTTCAAATTGAATCATCAGAATTCATCAAGGTGTAACAATCAATGAAAATAAATGTGCTGCAATCAACTTGTCTCTCTGTTTGATAGATGTGTACAAAAATGAAAAAAATGAACATTGGTGTGGTTGCAGCATTGAACAAAAAATGTAATACTGCTCTTCTGAATGAGATAATACTTGTTTTAAATTGATGCCTGCGTTATTGAGCAAATAACACTTTATTTGAAATTAAGAGCTCATCGATTCTCCAACTCTTTGTTGGCCGTCCATAAAAACAATAAAAAAACGCGTGCACCCGCAAAATTGCAATACATTTTTATTTACGGGAAAATCACGTTGTATCGGCGTTTATGGTTAACTTTGAAATTGCCAGCTATTGGGTGTACGTTTGTTATTTGGCGTATATTTTACGGTGGGTAGTTTTCAGAATGTCGTACTCTGCATCAGTTACGCCCGAATGTCCCGAGCCCTTTTTGGGGCCGAGCCTCGCTCAGTCATGTCAAGGATCGCAGTTCCTCGTGTTCATGACGCTTCTCGACACATTTATACGCGCGAAGAAAGAGGTGGCTCAGCTGTGCGAACGTGTCCAACCTGTCAATCCAGCGGGATATTACTACGACTTTATCGTGGTTGGAGGTGAGTACACCGAATCTGTCATATTGTTTGGATGGAATTTTGGGGTTTTTGGGATCATGCAGGAAAAGTGGGTTCTACCGTCCGGAGACGAAAATTGAAAATCAATTCATGTGGGAATTCATCTGCTAATGGATTTTCCAGGCAGGAGTTTTTTTGAACAAGTAATTTGTTATTTACGATCGGATATTTTCTTGACATTGTAAATTGTAAGGAACAATGTTCTGAGAAGCCTTTGGGCTTCTTCCTGTCTCCGTATGATGTACGGCGAGATACGTCATAGTTAAAAATCACGATAATTGCAGTATGACATCCGGAGTGAACAGAGTCGCGGAGAATCTGCGAAAATCCAATAATTACGGGCCTTCATAACAATCTGTGATATCTACTGGCCTCAATTGTTATTGAGGCCCGTAGTTATTTTCACAGATTCTTCACAGATTATTTTTACAGACGTTGACGACAATTGAGGCCCGTAATTATTGAGCTTTTACAGATTCTCCACTGGTCCGCTCTCTTGAAGAAGAATTCTGAATAACCTTAGATATTCATTTTTACCATTAGCAATTAATCTGGCAGAGTGAGTTGGCGAAACTTCGTCAATGCTTGCCCTTGCGTCCATATAGAAATGGAAGTGTTGGATCAAGCTTGAAAGCGGTATACTTGATTGAAGAACAAGAAAATTGAAAAGCGACCAGTGAGATAAAGAGAGGGACAGCCAGACTTGCGAAGTAATCATCAATTTTGAATTCATAGCTCATTAAAATATACCGAATGGAGGGGCCGGGTTGAAATTCCAAACTTTGAATGCTTCGACGGTTTAAAATTCCGAATTTCAATGTTCCGAAATTCCAGATGGCACCGGGTTGAAATTCCGAACTTTGAATGGTCAGAATGCTCAAAACTTCGAAAGAATGGTATCCCGAAAGATCAAAACTCCGAAAGAATTTTACACGAAAGACCAAAACCCCGAAAATCTTTAAACCGTCAAAATAATTTGATTATCGAAGTTTTTAAAGTTTCAAAATTTTCGATAAATCGACGAATTATTTCAAGAATTTTTTACATTGAGAAGTGATTTTGCGTCAATTTTTAAATTTGTCTAGACAATGTTATACGTTCTACATAATTTACAGTCAACTGTGTAGACTTTCGCTGGCATGATCTTGACACGAGTGCCGGGTTGAAATTCCGAACTTTGAATGCGCCGACGGTTTAAAATTCCTAATTTTAATGTTCCAAAATTACAAGGTTCGTCAAGATTATGCCAGCGAAAGTTTACACAGTTGACTGTAAATTATGTAGAACGGATAACATTGTCTAGACAAATTGCAAAATTAACATAAAATCACTTTTTAATAAAAAAAAAAATCTTTAAATAAATCGTCGATTTACTGAAAATTTTGAAACATTTGAAACTTCCATAGCCGAATTATTTTGATGGTGTTCAGAATTTCGGAGTTTTGGTCTTTCGTGTAAAATTCCTTCGGAGTTTTGATCTTGCGGGGTAATATTCTTTCGGAGTTATGAGCGTTCTGATCATTCAAAGTTTGGAATTTCAACCCGGCCCTCGAACGGAATATCAATTATTATTGAGAGAATCTATACATTATTATAAAGTATCATTGCCTCCATTTTTCCACCATTAAACCGTTCAATATTTCCGCATAATTGTCACCCTTCATCATCGCCATTGCAAACCACAGCTTAAAAATACGAACCATCATACTACCGATCACTTCTCGTCAAGCAGCAATTTTCCTGACTGCCTCTCCGTGTTTGATAGCTATTTAAAAAATGAACAAAAAATCATATGAACTTCTACCGTGCGCAATCAAATACGAACGAATCCACATACGTGCATGCACTCGATGACCAATCCCGCAAAGTAGTATCGAAATCGTTTATTCGCTTTTTTTTTCGATGCAATTGAATTTGCATTATATTTTGTTCGACCGGGGCGCTTGCTGGTTATCTTTGCTCATCGTATACACCCGTATAATATTTGGATAGTTTACATATGCAAATATGTAAATGCATTCAATGTATCGAAGTGTACATTGACGGCGATCTGCGGATGAAAAAGCTCAACACGCTCCGCGGATGTTCGTGTGGTGCTTGTAACGCAGCATCGTCAGTTTTCTCCTCCTCCACCTACTCGCAAACTCTCCCAATTCCCAACTCGTCCCTTCATTCCTCTTTTCGACGCTGCATGTGTTCCTGATGCTTTTCGCGAGTGATCGGGATATAGGACTCTCATTGGTACGCTTTGTCCGTTTGCGGTACTTGTTTACCTAAAATAAACAAAATTATCGCAATTTTGAAACTAATGAACGTTCTCGTTTCATACGCATAGACCAGATCGTCATTCGTTGTTTATTGGACCGTAGCGTGTTAACATCAGCCCCACACCGTTCAATTCAACTGAATGCACATACATAGTTTAGATGTGAAATTAATACAAACGCGTTATTTGTTCAAGCGACTAGCATGATTACTGCGTCATTAATTTAATTTCTGCGCAGCCAGGTCCCGTCGCCCCCTCCCCTCCCTCTCACTCTCTCTCTCTCTCACTCTCTTTCTCTTTCTCTTTCTCTTTCTCTTTCTCTCTCTCCCCCCGTTTCCTCTCACTCTCTCTCTCTTTCATCAACGCGGGCTCGCGCGCCCAAAGTGTTTGCATTTCGTGGAATTTCGTGCAGCAATTCTCGTATTAAAGTCACATGCAATTATGCGTTATGCGACGAGATGGTCTGCCTATATTTGCAGCGACAACGTGCCCTCTCGTTCATTCGCGTCACAGAAATAACATTGCTTAGACTACCGTTAATTTCATCACGAATCACATCGATATGCGACCAGAGAGGCAGAAGCATCATGCACTCACGTGATTGATTAAAACGCCCAAATTAATCATTTGATTCCAATAGTATATTTTCCATCTGGTCAAAACGTATTTCTTATAAGCTGTACTAAGAACAACAATTATTTTCGTCGTACGTACCTACATGGTGTGGTTTTTGTAAATACAATAAATTCCACTCAAAGTACGCAGCTATCATCAATACTTGTCCTTAAAATTGAGTAGTTTCGAAAATACTCGAATTTATCTATTTTAGTTAATCCAAGAATATTAAGGGGAAAAAACGAGTAGGCGTGGATCATTGATTTACAAATTATTTTGAAGCTTTTTTTCTTTTTGAATTCATCAGTGATTTTGAGATTCGTTAATTCAGGAAGAGTCTGTCCTCCTTTTTCCCCGATTATTCAAACAATGTTTATAAAATACAGTACGCAGCATACGAAAGTTATAAGGAACTAGTCAAATATTGACGAAGTGGCCATTTGCGAGAAGTATAAATCCTGCTGGGACCCGTGCGTTCGCTGCAAATATATCTAGCATGGTTGAGACGCATCCTCCCTCACTTTGACTGCGTATAGAGGGAGAGAGAGAGAGAGAGAAAGGGAGGAAGAAAACATGTTTATGGGGCGAATTTTTTTGCGGAATTTCATGTTCATTCAATTCAGCCTGACTCTCTCCCAAGCAAAGAACTTTATCCTAATTTAACTAAACTTCGTTGCGAATCTTCCGAATTTTGTCACGATTTATTTTTCTCACATTCGTGTAAGAAAAATAAATCGTGACAAAATTCGGAAGATTCGCAACGAAGTTTAGCCGCACATTCGACATCATATTTTAAATAAATACATGTATATATAATTATAATCGAAAGAAAAGAAACTACAAGTTTTATTTTTACGCACCAGTAATTACGATGTTGAACGGGTTTTTTGAGAATTTTATCATACGATTTTTGTAAAATAAAAGAAGTGAAAGAAAATTGTACTGTGTAAATATATTGAATTTTCCTGTTTACAATATCGAAACGATCGCAATATGATAGATTTTTATTTGACACGTGCAAGGAATTACTCGATCTTATGCTTTACAGCACGTAGAATATTAATTTCGCTTCAATTTTGACTTGCTTTGACTGATTGGAGGAAAAAATTGATGCAAGGATATAACCTGTCTAATAAGTAAGGCAGTATTGTTGTCGGGAGCGCTGTTTTGGAGATGATTTTTAGGACGAAGCGACCTTCAAACTTTTTGAGTTTTCTTTCTGATTTTTTTACACACGTTTATTTACCTTTCAAGAATATTTTTTTAAAAATATATTTTCATGTGCTTCTGTACATTTCCAACGATGCGTGAAAAACGCCCCCAATTGGCGACTAGTGTTGTGGACGTTGTATGAATCCGAAAAGAAATAAGACATTCTTAGTCTGTATAAGTAACGTACTGTTTGGTGCCAGATTAAAAAAAAAATTACCACACGGCGGCATGCTAATTTTCTATTATCAATTTTTTCTATTTTTCTGACCATTTTACGAGTTATATGAAGAAAAAAAATTATTCCAACTCAATTCTGCTACCTTCGTTGAAAAATAGTCTACTGAAGGTGCATGCCAAATCTGAACTCATTCTGCCAGTTGGTTATCGAAATATCGTGATTACCAATTTCAAAAGCACAGTATCGAAAAAAACGCCGTTGACAGTTGCTGCGTGTCTCGACCGCGGTCCCCGAGTGCACTCCTTATAATTTATATAACTCGGCTAATTTTACAAGTATCATCAAACGGTTTTCACCGACGTATTCAGAAAAGTCCGTATAACAATAAAAGTAAATGAAAAAAAAAAAAAAGATTTTATTTCAAACTTCTAAGCAAAAAACTTCCTTAAAACAACAAATGCTTTCCATAATGCCATGATGGATTGTAAATTTATGAATGATTTATTATCGCGTGAATTTTCGGCATCTCTGGGTATTTTCGGGTAGTTGTTGACACGTACAATTTGGCCCGGGTAACGAATCAGTGGTCGCGATTTCACAGCATAACTATCTTACTCGCAAGCTCATCGCTCCCGTTACCTGAAGAATTCTCTCTGAAAAATAAATTCACTTGCCGCTATTTTCTCCCGATGTCATTTTAGTCCTCAAAGACAGTGAAGAAAGTTAAGCTTTTTGTCCCTATGTAGGCACATGTTCGTGAAAAGTAGGAATGAGATTGAATGAGAGAAGGGGCGTGAAGCCTTTCCCTTGAGAACCAACGCTAAACCTGCTGACTTTGGATTTATTTATTTAGTCCATAAATATCCGGTAACCTTGCTTGAGTTTTTCAACACCTGGTCTCATGTGCACTATCTATAGCATATGAAAGTACATCTGCTATGAAATAATCAAGTATATGCTCGTCTTGGGTGTACTTCCGAAAAGGACATACATTCGATTAATTTGGAATTTCATGTACCCATGTATTTTGACCCGCTGATTACGAATATGATAGTGAAAATATCCACAAATTTTATTTTCAAGGTCAAAACTCACAAAAATGGATTAAAAAAAAGTTTTTCTACTTTATTTCCATAAATATTGATCTTAGAGAAAAATGTTCCCTACAAAAGTTGTAGCCTATAAAAAGATTGATCTTTTATGTCCTATACAGTTTTTATCTGAAACCATTCCGTTTCGAGAAAAATGGGATAATGCTCCAATAAGTGCATTTTGCTAAACTCCATCAGTTTCGATATTATCTACTTACGCACTTTATCGCAGGAATGTTGGAAAGTGCGTAAGTATATAAAATCGATTCTCGTGGAGTTTGGGAAAGTGTACTTTTTGGAGTATTATTTCAATGTCCTCGAAACAGATTGGTTTTAGACAAAACTTGTATAGAATATAAAAAATCAATCTCTTTATAGTCTACAACTTTTGTGAGAAACATTTTTCTCTAAGATCAACATATATTACAATAAAATAGAAAAACTTTTTAAAACATCATTTTATTGAGTTTTGACCTTGGAAACAAAATTTCGGGTACTTTCACAATCACATTCGTGATCAGCGAGTAAAAATACATGGGTACACAAAATTCCAAATTAATCGGAGGTATGACCTTTTCGGAACTTTATCCCTCGTCTTATCTTAAATTTGCTTCTAGAATAAACGATCGCCCAATGGTTCCCTTGTAGATATCATATTCCTGATTAGTACAGGTTTTATCGACTCCCAGTAAGAGCATTCTTTTTCATGCAGCAACGATTTTAGCCCATCACATTATTGTATTGTATTCTTATCGTAATATAGTAATTCTATGCGATACGCTTGAGCAAACAAAATTGAGCATGAGAAAACTCAAGCATTAAGACAAACGTGTACTAGCGTAAAATTAACCCAAATCACTTTTGCGATTTTACATACGCGTTAAATAACCCGATTTTTCGACGAGAATGTACCTGTGCATGCTTGAAAGACAGCACCGTTCTCGTAACCGCATTCACTTTCGAATCCCGGACGGGAATTGAGCACGCCAATTTTGTTGAGCGAAGTTTGTCCCCGACATTGCTCGTTGTGCATAAAATACACATTGAGCGTTCCGTGCCAACTTGTTCAGCCTTAGGGCCGAACAATCTCGGTTGCTTCAGATTTTTTTCTCTTCAACGTAATTGACGTCGAGACGATTGATATATGAAAAAAAGAGGGAATAATGGTTTTTTTCTGGAAAAAAGTGTGTACGTTTTTAATTATTTTTTTCACATCAAAGAGTATGGGTTCAAGTATTTTTTACAATATTTGTATTTAAAAATATTGATCTGTGTGATAGATACAATTTTTGTGGAGACTGCTGTTGGAAAAAGGGCACAGTGACGACTGCAGCTTTGAAAGAAATCATCCGAAATAAAAAATCAAGCGCACTAATTTTGTAAATGAAACATCTAGTGCTTGGACGAAGGATTCGATAAGATATTGATTTTTGTTTTCAATAGTCGCAGTGCAAATTGAAAGTGTCAATTTTCCATGACAAAAACAATCTATTTTTGTTGATATAAAAAAAAGACGATGCCTTAAAAAAATTCTTCGTTCAAGAACTGTTTTTCGATATGTAAAAGAAGCTCCTAAAATTTGAAGTTGATAAGTGCAGTAATTGTTCAAATATCGCGGGAACCGATCTTAAAAAAAGTAATTTTGAAGAAACAAAATACGCGTTTACAGGTCACTGGTTCGCGGAACCTACCTACAAACGTCATAACTCCCTCACTTTGGGATCACCATAAAATAAAAAAAGTTTAAGCAATATTTAAAAAAATGCTATATTTCAAGTATCCGCGGAACCCACAATTCGATACTTTCCAAAAATTCAACAAGGTGACAGCCCTTAAATTCTGAAACTATTGTCCCTCGAAAGCACGGTACCTTCCCGATTCGAATGGATTTGAAAATTCATTCGAGAATTTCACCGAAACGTCTTCGCTCTCTCAAGTCTTCCAAGTTCCCAGATCAAAATATGATAATTTCGAATTCCCCATAGCCGTTTACGTGACAAAAGTCTCATAGCGTAAAACAGTCAGAATCAACAGGACTCGAATTTCGGACGCTTTAATTTACGTAACGCCGCCGCGCACATGGGTGGCGCACGCTATGGTGGGGAGCGCAATGCGCCTATCGCGGCTCAGCGAGCGGCAAGGCCATCAGCGCAGAGCGCGGTGCGCAGCCTCAATTCAAATAAGGAACGTTATTGTCAGTTTCCTAAATTGAGGTCGCGATTGTACCCAGCACAGCGTCAACTCTAAATGTCATCACTTAGCGAAAGCAACGGTGCATAAAGTATCTTCCAGCTCGACCAATTTCGTCCTCCCTCCAAAATTGACAGGAAACGTTTTACGGTACGTTTATTAAGGGGTCTTCTCACTTTAGACGCTAAAAAAGGCTATTTTTATGATTTTTTTGATAGGTTTATATTATAGATATTGATATAAAAGTTATTACACTTAATGAATACACTTTCGAAATACATTTTAAAAAACTCATTAAAGTCACTATTTACAGACGAAAATGGTATTTAGTTTAAAAAATGTAAAAAAAATTATAGGTCTGCTCTGTTGATGGAATCTCGGAGGTGGATCATCCGAAATAAAAAAATCAAACGGTTTTAGATTCCGTGTGTGGCTAAAGCGCATATCATACGATTTTTTTTATATGCACGAATAATAAAATGGTGTTTTTTTCACAGTTTTTGGCAAAAGCAATAAATATCAAAATTTTAAAAATCCTTGATATGCGCTATAGCTATAGTTGTAAAGAATATGCAGTTAACATTTCATAAGGATTGGTTCAGTTGTTTCGAAGATTTTATCAACGAGCCGTCGAAAAAATTTGTTTCAAGAAAAACGCGTTTAAAGTTTGTTTGAGTTACGTAAATACATCAAAAAATTGTTTCGATCTATTTCGAAAGTGTATTTATTAAGTGTAACAACTTTTATATCAATATCTATAATGTAAAAGTATCAAAAAAATTCATGAAAATAGCCTTTTTTAGCGTCTAAAGTAAGGAGACCCCTTAAACCAGTGTGAACGCTGCAAATTTGGGTGATTTTCGGGAATTTTTGTAAGAAAAGTACTCAATTAAATGTTTCGGAAAATTAAAAATATATTTGGCTATATTTGACCAATGAAAAGGGAAAATTTGATGAAAAGGGAAAAAATGTCGTTAAATTGGAAGGTATTTTTTGTATATTGACGTGCAATTTTCGAAAAATATCAAAATCTAACAAAATGGCGTGGCTATGAAAAAAGTATATTTTCTTGCCTATAAAATAGTCGTTTTTTTCTATGACGAATCGTCCATTTTCATCCCATCAAAAATATCCTAGGTCATTGTAGAGTAAATATATTCAAGAGTACTCAGTTC
This sequence comes from Ophion obscuratus, assembly GCA_964007375.1. Lineage (NCBI taxonomy): Eukaryota > Metazoa > Arthropoda > Insecta > Hymenoptera > Ichneumonidae > Ophion > Ophion obscuratus. The sequence goes on from OZ023312.1 coordinate 42,961,570, forward strand.
AAATTTCAAGTCAATCGGATAACTGCTCTTTGAGTTACAGTGTCAGCAAATTTAAAAAAATCTCATTTCGAGAAGAATGCGTTTAAAGATTTAACTATCGATTTTTGCAAGATAAAATGATATTTACCATAAAAACTGTTAATTACAAGATATTCGTGAAAGTATAAACGGTCGAAAAAGGCGAAAAAATCGAGTTTTTTTAAGTGTCACACTGGTATAGCCCCTTAACCGTATTGGGTAAAAATCGCAACGTCGAATAGCCACTGTACCCTGCCCAAGCTTCAATTTGAAAGGTCAACTGCACCCACCTCAAAAAATGTTCTCGCCGATAGTTCAGTTGGAATTCGCAAGGCGGCGAAATACTGCGCAAGGTTCGAGTTTCGCGATTTTCCTTTTTTTTTTCGTTCGTTCCAGCCGTCATCGAATCGCTCGGCCGTGGCAGCCGGCTGAAAAGAACCTTCGTGTTGTTTCGCTGGGAGTAGCTCGCGCCACGTGAAGACTGGACGGTCGAATTGTCCGAGGAAGTGTCCCGGTTGTCACACGTCGCTAAGCGTTACTGTACGTCGCGCAAAAGACACGCCGTAGTATGCTCAGTGTGGCGAGAAAAGCATGGGCCAAACAAATCACGAACGATCGACAATACAAGAGTTCAGAGTGACCGCCAAGGAACTTGTACAGCTGTGAAAGAAATATGAGAAAATTGAAGAAGAAAAAACGTAAGAGAAGAAACCGAGAAGAACAAACATAGCCGATGAATGTCGCAACGTCCGTCCGTTAAATCAGCGTCGGGTTTAAGCGTTTGTCGAAGCGACAATTTGTTTTTCTTTTTTTTTCTTCTCTCTTATTGAGAACCTCGATAGTGAGTGCTCGCTCGTGTGCTCGTTCTCTCCAGGCACGTACCGCTTTACTCGCTGGAGTACTTTTCCCGGTATTCGCGTTAATTATTACGGCGGGAATCGTTACTCGAAGGTGGAGACTGCACTGCGGCTTTTTAATTACTTTCATTGCAGCCGTGGAATAAAATATTGTTTTTCCAGACCGTAGGATTTAAATTTTGACGTGACTCGTATTTGCAACTGCAAGCGAATTATTCGTTGTGCACTTGTTATTCGTCGGTCGTTAGAGATCCGATTGGAATACCTTTTTCCTTACGCCAAATTACATTTCATTTATGCGGCCTGCAAACCGAAGTTTCGTTGTACATGTCGCCTGGATGACTGACCTCGTCTCGCTGACAGAATTGCTGTGAACCGCAAAACTCATTGTTGCATTTTGAAAAGGTCCAAATGAGTTTTCAGGGAAAACATGTATCGCTCGACGTTATACTCGGTTTCTTGAAATTCTCATTCGATATGTTGAATTTGAAATTATTCACCGTGTTATCACATTGCCTACGCACACAAATGCACCCCCTATTGCACAGATACGTATATGCTCGAGTATGGATGCACACACGACTGGAGTCGTTCCGAAAGTGCGAAAACAACAATTCGAAACACGTACGAATGATATATAAATAGATAATTAGTGTTTATTATGTATCTATTCCGCCAATTTGGTTGAGCTGTGATGGCTTAATTAACCCGTCGAGACAGTTTGAATGATGGTAGCAGGAACACACGGTCATGCATACGTTGTACTCGATAGCTCGACAAATTTCCTTCGAGCTTCACCTTCAACAATGTTGCTTAGTTATAGGGACGAGATTAATTCTGGCCTCGTTGCAATTTCCATAATGCACGAATTGTGTCGAAAACGAACAACTCGACGGAATAGCGATAACGGAATATTGCACAATGTGCAAATACAGAAATGTAAATGAGCATCGTCGATGTTCCAGTTTACTTTTATCCAACATCACGTGTCCGTCAGAGTTGATGACCGACAAAATGTTTCCGAAGTTAATAATACATTTCTTTTAAGGGGTTAGATGGGCTGGAAAAAGTCATACAAATAATTTTTTTTTAATTTTATTTTCTAATAGTACCATATGTCTAGAATATTTTTCCAAAGTTTCAAGTCCATCGGAGTAAAAGTCTAGATGAGAGAGCCTTTGGGAATTCCCCCCGTTGGGAAAGACCGGCCTGGAGCGACGCAGGTAAACGCATTTTTCTCAAAACACTATTTTTGAAGTCGGTGGACACGATTTCTCAAAAACTAATCCACCGATCTTATTAAAATTTTGCACACTTCAAAATAGCATTGACTAGTGATTGAACGAAGGTTTTTCGTTCGATTACAACTTATTTTACAAGGCTATTCGTAGTGTAAATTGTACCAAAAAATGAACTATTAAGCATACATCTCTGCCAAAAATTCAAATTTCAATTTTTTTTAAAATCCTTCCCTGAATCACGAGCTATACTTATCTACTAACAGAAAAAAATTGTTTTTTTAATTTCAGATGAAGCTATCATGATTTATCCTGACCACCACGAGAACACTTTTGTTTAGAGGTCTCCGGAAACCAGGTCCCACCGGCTGAATGCCCCAAATTTTTGGATGATTTTTTTTTCAATATTGTTGAAATGTTGCTTTTTTGTATGTTGAACATTTTGAATAAAGTAGTTTATGTATTATATTTTTTTAATCGAGCTTTTTTTGGCGCCGAAACCCACGTAACCCCTTAAAAAAGGCAAATACGGAAATTTTTCGTTTATTTTGGTCAAACATTTATTCGATAATTTTCGTTAACCGGCAATGGTTTCGAAGTGCGAAGATATCGTGGTGAAATTTCCTAATCTAGTATTTTCCAATGTGTATGTTGTTCCGAATTGTAAGAGTAATTTTTCGTATGACAAGGTGGATCAGCGGGAGCAGTGGTCGCGAATAGGCTGAGCGAGAATCCGGACTGGAAAGTTTTATTACTGGAAGCGGGACCGGATGAGCCACCGGGTGCCGATGTACCGAGTATGGTAGCAATGTTTCTAGGCAAGTTTTCATCTTCGATACCCCAGTACCTGCTCCTATCTCCCGTAAAGCCAATCTACGACTTCCTGATCCACGTATTTGGATTGGCCGTGTGATTAACGCTGACGGAATATCGGATGATAGGTTCGGAGATTGACTGGCAGTACCGAACAACGAACGAGGCTAACGCTTGTCTATCGACGAATGGCTCTTGCGGTTGGCCACGTGGTAAAAATCTCGGTGGCACCTCCGTGCACAATGGTATGATGTACGTGCGTGGTCATGCCAAGGATTACAACGATTGGGCGGCGATGGGTAACACCGGCTGGTCTTGGTCCGAAGTTTTGCCTTATTTCACACGATCGGAGAACAATGGGGAAATCGGTCGGGTAGGCCGTCGATATCACGGCACAGGTGGACTTCTAAATGTGGAAAGGTTCCCATGGCAGCCCCCGATCACTCGGAATATTCTTGACGCAGCTGTGGAAAAAGGTTATGGATTGACCGAAGATCTAGCTGGCGACAAGATAACTGGCTTCACCGTTGCCCAGACAAACAGCAAAGATGGCGTACGTGTGAGCAGCGCGGGTGCTTTCCTAAGACCGATCAGAAACCGTAAAAATCTCGACGTCGCTTTGAACGCCACGGCTACGAAGATTCTCATTCAAAGTTTCAAGGCGGTAGGAGTCGAATACGTACAGGATGGTGAAATCAGAATCGCAAGATCGTTGCGCGAAGTTGTCGTCTCTTGCGGAGCGGTTGACTCCCCCAAGCTTCTCTTACTGTCCGGAATCGGGCCGAAGAGTCATCTCAAAGCTGTCAAAGTTCCCGTTCTCATTGATCTACCGGGGGTCGGCGAGAATCTTCACAATCATGTATCCTACACCTTGTCCTATACGATTGACCAACCCAATGTGTACGACCTCAATTGGGCGTCCACCGTCGAATATATAGGCTTTCAGAAGGGCCCGATGTCATCGACTGGAATGTCACAGATAACCGGAGTCGTTGCGTCCAAGTACACAACTTCGGATCATCCCGATTTACAATTCTACTTCGGCGGGTATCAAGCAGCTTGCGCAATCACGGGCGACCTTAGTGCTCTTCAGGACAACGGGGTCAACGGCAATCGTCGAAGCATCAGTATTTCACCGACCAACCTTCATCCGCTCAGCAAAGGTAATAGACGTTTTTCATAGCGTTTCAGGCCTCCAAAGACAAGTCCACGGACGCACAAATGAATCGTATTAGGGTGAGGTAAGGGTTGATCTGGATAGCAGGGAATTAACCCTCATTCCCAATTTCTGATGATGCCTTTTAGGAAATCTTCGTCTGTCGAGCAAAAACCCCACGGATAAGCCGGTAATATGGGGGAACTACCTGAGTGAGCCTCGTGACGTTAGTGTCCTCGTTGAGGGCATACAAATCGCCATATCACTGATGAACTCAACCTCGATGGCCAAGCTCAAAGCAAATTTAACCTCAACACCGATAGCCGCATGCTCGCGATATCCGTTCCTGTCCGATGACTATTGGAGCTGCGCCGTTCGACAGGACACTGGACCAGAGAATCATCAAGCTGGCTCGTGCAAAATGGGCCCTGCTAGTGATCCAATGGCAGTTGTAGATCCGCGGCTCAGGGTCCATGGAATTCGCGGCCTTCGAGTCGCTGATACATCGATTATGCCGCAGGTAAGTTCATTGATGATTATTTATATGATTCTTATGGTGATGATCCTATGATTCCTAACATCATTCAAGTACCTCAAGATCGCTCTATTTTCTTTTATCGAAGATGTTTACTATCAGCTTGATTGAAAAATCTTACAATTAGCCTGTTTGCTTCCGTAAGGGATTATTGACCATGCGTGCTCTTTTCAATCTCAAAGGTAACTTCTGGAAACACCGCTGCACCTGCTATGATGATAGGGGAGAGAGTCGCTGCGTTCATCAAGGAAGAATGGCCGGAAACAGCATGCCACTGACACGGCAATTTTTGTAAATTCTGTCAATTCATGATCGGGCCGTTAAATATATTATTGAAAGTACAACTGGTTAGTCCCTAGTCATGCGAAAATATTGCGTTGAGTACTCCCTGAGTGTCTTGCGATCATTGCTACTGCAGAAAAATATGTCGTACGATTCACATACCTTAAGCGTGGTGATTAAGATTAATGTGGGATATAAAAGATCAGCGAGGCATCAGAAACTTGAACTAAGATTTCATACGATATGATCTAACCGTAAGAGCTGAATCAACCAAAAAAGAACTTTACCCTAGCGCTAGAAAATTTGTTGATTGTTACATAAGGAATATAAGACAAAACCGTGAATTTGGGAATACATTTACGTTTCCATAGCTCGACATATTGAAAATTAAACATAATGTCGCTACTGTCTATCACTAACAACCAAAAAATATGTTAGGGATACTATTAATAAGCAAACAAAAACATAAACAAAGTTTGCATCTTTGGAACGCAACAGAGCACTAGTCGGCGGAATTTTTCCGTTGTAAGTTTGGACTACGGAAATCACGCAAACGTTTTTTGGGGTACTCACCAGAAATCTACAGCTCAAATTTGATCTAAGCTCGAAATGAAGAAATAAAAAAATAAAAAGGTATTCCGTTGCATTCCAACGATGTAAACTTTAACATCATAGAAAAAACACGTGGACAGGTTTCCTCAACGAGAACTTTCTTCAACGTGCGAGAAATATCATAATTCCAAATGTGCGATTATTAGAGATAAACAAGTGTTAACAGTAAGTACACTGCCGCTCAACAGTTTGGATACGCCAGCCGATATTTCTTGCCGCACTAAAAGTTACATAGCTTCGTCAAAAAAAAGGTAACCGAATTTATGGAATGGTGTTTTGAAGGAAACAAATTCAGCTTTGTTTTGCTTCTGTGAAATATTTTTTATGATTTTTTTTCGACCCGGTATCCACTTTTGTACGTGACTGTTTTTCTGCTTTTTCGACCATCGAGAATTAGTCTTCGGACTCATGAAAAAAAATTTAATTAAAAAGGTTATTGAAAAAAATTGAAAATCAAAAAACTTTCTAATCCCGATATTTTGTTATAACCGCCATACTTTTCGAGTTAAGCCATCCTACTCATCAAAGTTTCGCGCGAAATAGTGAAAAAAATCTCGGAGGAAAATTTTGAAAAAATTCCAGGCGATCCAGTCTAAACTTACGCAACTTTTTACATCTTTGATACTTCCTCTCAAACCCTATAGTTCTTGAGTTACGTTGCATTTTCTAAAGTTTGTCTTTTTCTAGCTAAAAATGAAACATCTTTGCGAAAAAAATCGTACGAAACTTTTTAAAAAACGAAAATGGAGCTCCTGCTACCCTGTTCAAGTTTATCGTGGATAAACATGACAAACATTTTTGGGACATTTTACTGGGTCGAAAAAAAATCATAAAAAAGATTTCAAAAAAGCAAAACGAAGCTGAATTTGTGTCCTTCGAAACGCCGTTCGGTAAATTTGGATATATTTATTCGTTGACGAAGCTTTTAGTGCGGCAAGAAAGATCGACTGGTATATCCAAACTTTTGAGCGGTAGTGTACATAATTATTATTCGCACATTCAAACAATGTTGCTGTCAAGATTTCCGATACTATTCTAATAAATGTAAAAAAGAATACACGTTTTCCGCTTCTGATAATATGACAAAGATTTACCAAATGCTGTAATTGTTACTTGAAAACAAAAATAAAATGCAAGAATTTATTATGTCTCTTAGTCTCATTGATAGATCCATACACGACTGAAAAAAAAATAAGAATAACTTGTTCTTTGGTTCATACCGAAATAATGATTTCATGAATGGGTGCACTCTTAGGATTATTGGCTAACTTAGATTCTAGACTAGTGTGCTCAGATTCTTGACCGATAATGTGCGAAAACCATTGCATACATTATTTTGGTCATCCCTTTGCAAAGCCAATAAAATGATATGAAATTCATTTACCAATTCGTTGATGGGCCATTTCAAATATAAGACACTGCTATGTGATCTTCAGTTGCTGAAAAACTGCCTTTGTCAAAGAAACTTACTAGAGTCGTCCCGAATAATCAAATACACCAAACTACGAAACATGGCAAAAACACATTGGTATGCATTCGCCTCATTGACGAACATCGTTCTCAGATAAGAAATAATTGTACGGTGTATTTTGTAACTTTCTTGGATAGCACGACCAGCTTCGCAGTATGAATGAATAATAAAACAGATACAAAATTCAAGTTCAATGTGTCTTACGTTCACCGTTGTGCATAACTGGATTCTCCGAACGGCGGAATAATCGTGTGAACTACACACTGCGACGAGTTATACTATATATGATTATTGATGCCGTACTATCGTGTACATGCATTGATGCAAAATTAATGAATTTACTAAGAACCACGGCTCGTACGCGTCCCCGTCGTAAGGCACGATTTTTGCTCGTCAATCTTCCTACCGATAAGATTCAACCCTGGTGCATAAATGAGTTCACTGGCATATAAATGCCACGGCAAAAGCCTTGTGCTCCATATCGACCCAGTTTTCGTAGGACTATCTCGCTTCAACAGACTCGTCATCAGGTCACCACGAAGGGCAAGGAAAATGGTTCGGCCTTGCTTGCATCTTTGCTGCGGCGAATTGAAATTGATCTAACATATTGGCGTTTCTTCATAGGAATTTGATTACCGTGAAACCGCCCCAGCTTGCCCTGAACCCTTCACCGGGGGCCCCCAACTGACGGAAGTTTGTAGCGCAAACAGTGTTGTTGTTTTTCTCACTGTTCTGAACAGCCTAGTCAGAACGAGCCCGGCTATCGGTGATCCGTGCGGCCGCATTACACCCACGGACGACCCACAAACCACTTATGATTTCATCGTAATAGGAGGTAATTAGAATGGCAACAGCTGACTGCGAGATTGAAAGTGTTTGGGGAAGAAGTAGCCTGATGATGGATGAATGGCTTTAGGTGGTGCTGCTGGCGCAGCGGTAGCAGCGAGACTCAGTGAAGTCCCGGAATGGAATATCCTTCTCCTCGAAGCAGGACCTGACGAACCGGCTGGTGCTGAAATACCTGCCAATTTTGGTGTTTACTTGGGTATGGTGTCATCCATATATCGCATTCTTTGTCTTTTCTTTTTTGAGAAAACAGCGGCAGTTTCTTCTAAGGTAATCTGCCGTATCACAGGAACCAATCTCGATTGGCAATACGTCACGACGGACGAGAAATATGCTTGTCTGCAAAATAACGGTTCGTGTCGATGGCCGAGGGGCAGAAATCTTGGTGGAACGACGGTTCATCATGGAATGGCCTATCATCGAGGAAACGCCAGGGACTACACTGACTGGGTCGAAATGGGAAACGTTGGTTGGTCCTGGATCGATGTGAGTGATCAAACGTTCGGATGTATCATACCTTAATGTACGTATCACGAGGTTTCGATGAAAATCAATCGTTTGGGCCGGTACTTGAATTCAGGTGCTACCGTTTTTCACCAAATCTGAAGACAACCAAGAGATCGGTCGAGTGAGTGCAGCCTACCATGCTACCGGTGGTCCAATGACAGTGGAGAGATTTCCCTGGCAGCCACCAATGGCACAAAGCGTTTTGGACGCAGCTATCGAGACTGGCTACGGTGTGACGGAAGATATGACCGGCTCTCAGATAACAGGCTTCACTATTGCTCAGACGATGAGCAAAAATGGTGTACGTCAGAGTTCCGCCGCGGCGTTCCTACGTCCGATCAGGTCTCGAAAAAATCTCGACATCGCTCTGAACGCGACAGCAACGAAGATCGTAGTGCGGAACAAGACTGTCGAAGAGGTCGAATATGTGATAGTGAGTAAGATATTCTTTCAATAAAATCCTAGCTTGATTCCTTCGACTCGTGATTATGACCTTTCTTTCAGGATGGCAAGATAACAAGTTCCAAAGTAAGGCGTGAGGTCGTCGTATCCGGAGGCACCGTGAATTCGCCGCAACTTTTGCTCCTCTCGGGAATCGGACCTGCCGAAGATCTCGAAAAAGTTGGCATTCCGGTGGTTCACGATTTGCCTGGTGTCGGAAAGAATCTTCACAATCACGTGTCGTACGCTCTTGATTTTACGGTCGACGGTCGTCGCTTGACGAGCTACAACAAGACGGACGTCGAACGTTACTTGACCGATCAGACTGGACCATTGTCGTCGTCTGGTATGGCCCAAGTCACCGCGATTCTCGCCTCCAAATATACGACGCCGGATTTTCCTGATATGCAGATCTTCTTCGCCGGTTATCAGGAGAGCTGCCAATTCGATTCATCCGTTGATGTTCAGCTTTACGGTGACGCCAGCTCACTACGATTGACCGCGGTTAATCTCCACACCAAGAGTCGAGGTACAAACTTTTCACATTGCGCGTTCTTCATTCTTTAATCCGTTGCTCCAACTATCGTATCCGTAAAAGTCTTCCAAGATTGTTCAAACTAAGAGCTCGAGTGGACAACGTGGTGGGCGAATTAAAAAAATTACTAAACACGAGCGCGACGGAAAGAGGACAGGGATCTCATCAGCAACTTTTCAGGAGCTAAGACGAACAGTGCAGTTTCAAGTTAGTGAATAGAAAAAGAAGAATGTAAAATTCCGTTGCAGGAGCTATCACCCTGGCGAGTTCGGATCCTTTGGAGCATCCGACAATTTGGAGTAACGATCTCGCGGATCCACAGGACGTTGAAGTTCTGATCGAAGGTCTTCATGTTCTTCAAAGAATGGCCAATTCGAGCGCGCTGCTATCGACCGGATTGAAGCTAGCAACTCGGCCATTGGACGCATGTTCGGGATACGAATTTTTAACTGACGATTACTTCAGATGCGCGGTCAGATACGACACTAGGACTGAGAATCATCAAGCTGGCTCATGCAAAATGGGGCCTGCTACGGACTCAATGGCGGTCGTCGATACCCAGCTACGAGTTCATGGTGTCGAAGGTCTTCGCGTCGCGGACGCGTCCATCATGCCCAAAGTTAGTACCACCTCTCTATTAACGCCACTGATATCTTCGATCCGTCAAGTGTCTAATTGTAATACGTCAATCAGGTGATTTCTGGAAATCCCCACGCGGCTATAACGATGATCGGTGAACGGGCCGCCGATTTCATCAAGAAGTCCTACGGCAAGTGTTCAACCACGTAAAGCATGAAATTAAGCCCTACACCGATACAAAAAAGTTATGTTGAACCATAACTTCCGGTCAAACGTTCCTTACCCAAATTGTCAAAATGTCACAAGCAATATGGGCACGTAAAAAATAAACTGCACTTCTGACAATCATTTACATAAATCGTCTCCGTTACTTTCCCCGTAAGTGGACTTCGTTCTCGTGACATTTACATCAAATCACTCTGGCCGATTATCCCAAAATCTCATTTACTTCGTTCACTATCTGATGAACGCGAATAATTGGGAACAAATGACTAGAGAAAGTAGAAATTTTCAGCCATTGATCCTATGTCAGCCTCGCTTGAGTTTGTTTACTGCTAGAAGTCCTACTATGGGCCGCCACAAGCTCTTCCTTTGCTGCTTACCTCCTGCATAGGCCCTTATACTCCTAGCTAACCTAGCTGAAGTCGTTGCAGCTCCTCTTTTGATTGCGTTTGGACCTGTCGTGCAATTTGGCTGTTTCGACGAGACGAGGGTGGGGATGGTCGTATTCGAAACAGCGAAATACTTTTCCAATGGCCCTTTCGTTATCTCCACCCAGCGAATCTTTCGCATTCGCTCCAAACTTGGCCCTGCAGCTCCGGCAACTCTCCAAAGTGGAAGAAATGGATCTTGGGCAAACAGTTACAATATTTTTGATAGGAATTTCCCTCATGTGTGCATGTATACGCGGATCCCTATAGCAGGCACGCATGCATACGCATAGGTACTGGTATACGTGTGTTGGTGTATGCTTAGGCATGTATGTGTGGTGCGGATATATACGTATGTCTACGCATGCGCGTATTCAGGAATATGCATAATAGAGTGTATGCGTGTGCGTGTATACGTGTACCATTCGACGTCCTCCTTAGCGCCTGCGAGTGGAGAAAAAGGAAATTTGTTCCCGTTCTTGGCGTTAAGGGGAGGCATACACCTAGGAGCCGGAAAAAAGGTCATTTTTGTGAATTTTTTCAAGAAAAACTATTTATAATTTCGGATTGGGGTTTTAATTATCTAAAAGTATATGCATTCAAAAATATGTTCAATTTTCTTTATTTAACAATATCAAAAATATACAAGGATATTGTAGGATTCTTGGAGCGTCGTAAAAAAATCTGCGTATACGGTATCCACTGGCGTTTCTTCAAAATTCATCTGAAAAAAAACCAAAAAGATTATTAAATTAGATACTATAATCTAGTACTTGTCATAGCCGATTTTGAAAATATCGATTTATGACAAAATGGCGGACGTTTGAACATAAAGAAGTGATTTTTGGGCCAAACATTAGTTATTATTTTTCCTATTGAACGAAAACTAAGTAACGGGAAAAAAAGTCCTATGACAAGTACTAGATAATGGTGTATAGAATAACCACAAAAAACCTCAAGGCAATCGGACCATTGGTTTTCGAGAAATTTTAAGTACCGATTTGAAAAACGTGGTTTTGAGAAAAACGCGTTTGAAAATTTGGAAATGAATAAATCATGACATTTGTCAACTTACATGGAATCATCGATACCACCCGTGCAGAAATGTGACCGGGCATTCCCGACTTGACGTCTGGTCCAGGCCTGGATTGCCTCGTCCGATTTACCTAACCGGGCCCTTTTGTGGAACAGACTAGGAATATCACAAAATCTTTTCCTGGGGAGAACATTGACATTTCCTGAATATTAAAGCCCAACCTATTATTAAATAATACTTGTTGCGTCATCAAAGATATTAATAATTGATTGTAATAATATGATTACCTTTATTGTAATTGTATACTCCGTTTTATCATCATATTATTTTCTTGAAGAAAAATCGACGCCTGACAATGCTATCACAAAAAATAAATTATGATAGTCAACGAAAATTGTATGCCGATATGATGGAGGATATAATTACAATAAATGTAATCACATTATCACGGTGAATTATTAATATCTATAGTACGACGCCGACGTTAAATTTTTTTTCTTTTTTCTTGTCCTCTATATATCAACAGAAGTAATTTTGAGGTTGGTTTTATCGACATTTCCTGGTCATTTACTGCTTGCTCTCCGGCCCATTCCTGATCAGTTCCCGATCTACTCTCTACTACTTTCCTGGTCATTTCCGCTTGTTCCCCGGCCCGTTCCTGATCAGTTCCCAAGAAAGGGAACAGCGGATCAGGACCTAACCTTAGACCCGTTACATTGCGAACCAATTCCAGGGTGGAAGGCCCGACCAGAGCCTGATATTATCTCAGGAAGGCAGATCAGGGGCAGTACTTTTTGCCGACTCAAATTTCTACACTGGCAGGCCCATAGTGTAGGTCTTCTACGGTCGACGGAATGTTCATAGCTTCTAAATCCTCGACCTAGACCATCTAGGAGTATATCTCTCCTTAAGTAGGAGCTCATTTTATATTGAATGCGAAGCTACTTTACTGCCTTCATCTCCTACCACTGTGAGGATCTGGAGGGGCAAAATAGGCTGAAAATGTTGACTCGAGTAACTTCAAGTTGAACATTACAGAAACAACAAATCACCACTACAGCACGTTCTCAAATTGCATTCGACATTTCTACTTTGACTTCCACGAATAGATTTTTCAGAAATAGTAGCAGCTGTAGATGCGAGCGGTGAATTGATAATACAAATTGTATTAAATCGTGAAAAGCCCAGCAGGAAGGTCATTATATATAAATCGAGGGAATAATCGTACAAGTCCGAGGGAATGATAGGATAAAGTTTAAAAAAAAAACGCAACGATAAATAAAACATCGAGCCCGAAGCCCAGGTCGCTTATACGTGGTAACTTTGTGACCATGATGGGGTGTTTGGGTTTATACACCCACACAGCCATGTGTGTTGTGTGGCTTTCCAGGTCCTGCTCGTACATCGCCGAGAGCATAACGACTGCTTTGAATTTCATGAGAGACGCTCACGGGCGAGAGCCCGGTGAGAAAAGTAGCAGGAGCGAAGAGGGACGGGGAGGGGGCGGGGGTGAAGAAGAGAGAGCTTGGTAAATGGGAGTGACCCGACGTCTACGGTGGCAAATAAATTCATAGGTGGCTCTGAGTGGCGTTGGTTGCAACTCCACGAGCCACAGACGTACAATATACATTATACCTATAAGAAATACTGCATTACACATATCGCAAGCTCAATGCTACCGAAAGCAGCGCCCTCGCTGTTTGCCATGATATACAAGCAAGTCACAACTGGATTTACTCGAAACGCAGCTCAACACTTCATCGAGCGAGCAACCGGAAGTAATGCTCCGATACCTCCAATGGTCGTAGATTTGGCCGATAAACGGACATTTTCATCGTATCGTCAATATGGCAACGTAGGACTACATCCAGGAATAAAGGGAAACATCGAGTCTCTTGGTTACGACATATGTTGCAAGAATGAGATTCTTAGATTTCAACATCAAAGAATTTGTACTTTGGAAAAAATTTGGGAAGAATTCCGTTAAACTTTACGCCGAAACGTTATTGGCTGTCGATTGCCATTTTAACCCTTCCTTGACACACTGGGTCGTTTTGACCCAGACGAATTAAAAATAAAATGCTCACTTTCCCAAAGTTTAAAGTTACCAATCATTTTTTACAACAATTCAATTTTATACTTTCCGAATTTCAATCGTGCGGACATGTTAAGAAATGTTTAAATGTGTATCCCGGATTTTTTTCAATAAAAACCGACCGAGGTAGATGAAATACTATGTGGGTCAAATTGGTTCAGTGTGTCAAACTCGTGGCCAAATATAAGCGTGTCAAGGAAGGGTTAAAGGAGTATTGGATAATTTCAACTGAAACATGTGGATTTCGGAAAGGCGGAATTCAGGAGAAATGACATTTTTATTAATACAATTTTCCTTTGCGGAAGCACTCCGTATAAACCAGTATTGGTTGTGTGAATTTATGATTCGGAATAAATCGTGAGCCGAGCCGAGGTTTCGCAGCTTGTAAATACAAGCCTGGAACAAGCTTTCCGTCCCTTTTCCCTCGTTTATCTTAATGAACCATGTACAACAGCTGTCGGAGGAAAAAAACTGGCACGACAGGTTTTTTTCGCCTCGGAGTACCACTACCAAAGGAATGCGACTCCATTCTCATTCAAAATAAAAATCAAAGCATTCGTACGGATTGGAAAGAAAAGATAATGGGTTGATGTTACTTGGCGTAGATTTTGCACATTTTTGAAAAACTTTTACCAACCTAAGGAGTGCGACTTCACTCTTACTTTAGGTATTCCTTTCGCGGAGACCTGTATTTTGTGGGGGCATAACCAGGGCCCTTCTAAATAATTGGTAAATGACAGTGATGCTTAATAAAGTATACGAGGGTGGGGTGAAAAGTTACCGGCCTGACCAAGAAAAACGATGTTTAACATTTTTTTTTGCTTTATTTTTCAACATAATCTCCATCAACACTGATACATTTCTCATAACGGTGCTCTAATTTAGTTATACAAGTTTTAAACGTAGATTCGTCAAGCTCCTCAAAATACTGATTTACAGCTTCGATAACTTCTTCGTTGCTCTTAAATCTTTTTCCGCCATGCCATTTTTTGAGGTTAGGAAACAGGTGATAGTCGCTGGGGACTGAGTCTGGAGAGTAGGGAGGATGCGGCATCAATTCAAACTTCAATTCGTGTATTTTGGACATGGCAACAATCGACGAATGCGCTGGTGCGTTATCGTGATGAAACAAAACGTTTTTCTTCGCCAAATGAGGTCGTTTAATTTGCACCTCGTGCTTCAAACGTTGCAATAACTCTGCGTAGTATTGACCAGTGATAGTCTTAGCCTTTTCAAGGTAATCAATGTATATAATTTCTCTCGCATCCCAAAAAAACAGTAGCCGTAACCTTGTTTGCCGATAAAATTGTTTTTGCCTTCTGTGGGGTTGGTTCCCCTTTTCCAACCCACTGTTTTGACTGGTCTTTATTTTCAGGAGTGTAGTGGTGGACCCATGTCTCATCAACAGTTATGAATCGACGCAAAAATTCGTTTGGATTACGCCTATACAGCGCCAAATTGTCGGTAGAAATGGTTTTTCGAAGCAGTTTTTGGTCGAGCGTTAGCAAACGCGGCACCCATCTTGCACACAGCTTTTCCATGTTCAAATGGTTGTGCAAAATATTTCGCACACGTTCAGCTGACATCCTACAGGTCTCAGCTATCTCATGCACTTTCAACCTGCGGTCTTCCAACACTATTTTATGGATTTTTTCAATCATCTCTGAAGTTGTGACTTCAACGGGCCGTCCTGAGCGAGGTTCGTCAGAGGTGCTCACACGACCCATTTTAAATTCAGAAACCGACTGCTTAATAGTTGAATATGATGGGGAGGAGTCTCCTAGTGCTGAATCCATCTCTTCTTTTATTTGTTTTGGTGTAAAACCTTTCAAATGGAAGTATTTGATGACAGCACGTTTTTCCAAATTTTTCCATTTTTACGAAAACAACGGAAGCGTCTCGCGCAATGAGCTCTCAAACGCAAACTAACGTAGCGATTGGGCTGAAACTGTACATACAAGCTCGGTAGGAATTGTACTGTAGGACGCCGCTCCAAAACTAGACCTAGTGGCACCATCTCTTGGTCAGGCCGGAAACTTTTCACCCCACCCTCGTATATTTATTAGTTTTCGCATCAAAAATTGGTGAAAAATCGAACATTTTTTGGCCCACAAAGCAGAACCTTCCCTCAAAACGAAAATCAAAGCATTCGTAAGGATTGGAAGAAAAGATGCTGGACTGATTTTACATAACGCATATTTTCCACCTTTTTTTAAACTCCCAGCTACGCTACATCTGGAAGACTATAAATTACGGATTGCAGTCACTGCTCGTTTGTATCTTGGAAGGTGAATTTGGGATGAACTTCGTGACCTTCTTCTGAAGCTGACTGCTGTCCTAGTTTTTAATTCAAATTTTCTGTAAACGGATATCACGATTTAGGTTTCTCTCATATCTACACTCCGCCGTTCCGAATAGAGAAGACAATGCTACCGTTAAGAAATGAGATAATAAACGGAAATTGAGATTGATGGGGGTCCAAGAATGTCTGAAGTTAATAAGCAACTTTTCCCTCCATATTTCGCTCTATTATGGTCCTGGTTGAAGCAGCGTCAGAGAGGGAGAGAGAGAGAGAGAGAGAGAGAGAGAGAGAGAGAGAGAGAGAGAGAATTGAAAAGGCCAGACTACATCTGTGGACTCTCCCTCGGCTAGTTGAACAGGACCGCCTCCAACTATGCCTTGTCACCTGGCAACTTAATAAGGCTAAATTAGCCCTGCGTTATCGCCCTCAGGGGAATCATAATTTTCAGCTTCAAAGAGCATTATTCAGACGCGGCGAAGTGTCGAATATTTCATTATACTATAATTGCAGCATTCCTGCCACGTTTAGCTGCCCCCATTTTCTTGTACGCTCCCTGTTCATACTTCCAGTTATATATAGTCATGCGTTCGCGCATTCCAGAAGCGTTCAAACAATTATTCCTGACGAATTTCAGTGCATGTTAATTCTATATATGCTAAGTTTTTTTCGTTGAAATGCAACCGTTTTTAAAAATCATTATTCAAAGTCTTTTTTTCGCAAATTAAGGTCGTAAAGGCCATAGCCGGGTAAATAGGGAAAAATTGCCCCCGCATTTTTTCCAGCGAAAAACTTCATTTGAAAAACTTAGCATATAAAAATTAGCATATATAGAATAAATCTGTACCTCGTATGCATTTTTTTGAGGTTCGTTGAAAAAAAAAATGAATGAACCGTCATTTGACTCAACTGAATCGCTCCAACCTCCTTAACCCGCACCATATAGGGAATCCGTGCGAATCGCACTTTGGAACGGAAATAATGATAGTTCCCGGTTAGATCAGAGCTATGCGAAAAGTGGCGAATAACAAAAAAACTGTCGCGGTCACGTATGTTCCATAAAAAATATATGTTACGGGACATTTCGAGCAGATATCATCGATTCAATCGACTCATTTTTGCGTTCGCTCGCTGCGTCTCCCATCTCTCTTGTTACAATATGCACATTACACATACGCTACAACACACGATTACACATACGGTAAACAAACACATGCTTGACATATATCGAAAGCACCTGAATACAGCGTTGCCACGGACATTGGCAGAATTATGAAATGGCGGCCTGTGACAACTCAAGTCAAATCTGATTGCGATTTTACTTCACTTACCAAACTATAATACAAACAGTTATCACATGCACTTCTCAAATATTTATTTTCTGCATCATGTTTATTATTATACCCAAATACATTATATTTTGCTTTTTTCAGATTCGATAATTTATAGATTTTCTGTTGACTAGTCAATCCGCTAGTACTACCTTAATTGCGAGTTAGTGATAATATGTTTTAAAAATGACCTTAGTTACGGCATCACGTGAAACTCATTAGTTGATTTGACATCGATTGATTAACCGGTTAATCGAAGACCACATTTGGTCTTAACTTTTTGTTTCATTTATAGATCCATTTTGAGTTTGTCACGTGGAAAAACCTGAAATTGGAATCTATTTTTCAAAACCTCGATAGCTGCATTGAATCTTTAGCGACGTATTTTTGTTTCGAGGCCATCGTCAATAAGTAAAAAGCTGCCGTCATCGTGAAGCTGTATGAGAACCTAGCCGATCTGAAGACAAGAAAAACAGTGAAACCTCTTATACATACTACAGAGAAATATATAAATACTGTTGAGTTCAGTTCAATAAATGCATATATTTTGACACTAAAAAGCCTTCGTTATTCAATTTATTATTCCAACGCATCCCACGTATATACAGTACTGCAAAAATAAGTGTGTCATTTTTACACACTTTGAGTGTGCAAACGGCTGTAGACACTTTTCACGCGTTTTAACGTGTGCCAAAAAAATAACACACGTAAGTTCATTCTTTGAACCCATCTATCCGTGTTATTTTTACACAGTTATTTTTCATACACGTTAAAACGTGTAAAAAGTGTCTACAGCCATTTACACACCTACGGTGTGTAAAAACAACACATTTGTTTTTGCAGTAGACGTGGACGAAGGACCGCTCTACTTCTCGAGACAGTAAACTGGATAATTCCTATCGAGTACACCATTCAAAGATGACGTTAAAGCTTGCATCGTTGAAATGAAACGAAAATCTTCATTTTTAATAAATCATTTTTTTTTTGTCTATTTAGGCTGTGAAAACCGCTCAGACGTTTCTACGTATTCTTAGAAAGGCCATAGCCGGGTAAGTAGGTAAAAATTGCCCCCGCATTTTCTCCAGCGAAATTAGGAGTATATTCTGAGGTATAAAAACAAATTCTGAAAATTTCATCCCCGTCAACGCAATGGTTTTGAAAAAATGAATTATTTTTTAATAAAACAAAAAAAAATCCGGAAACGCTTCAGTGGATCGATTCGATTTTTTTTTTGGTACATGTTGCGATCAAACGTGTTACGAAATAAAATTATAGAACATCTTGCGAAAGATTAAGGTTTAAAAAAAAAGAATGTTCCTTGTTTTATTTTTTTCACTATAATCCACTTGGGGTACAATAACGAAATTTTTTCATATAATCTTTGGGCACCTTATTAGATTACATAATTTTTTCAAAATGATCGGTTTGGTACGCTACAGTGAAAAAAAATAAACAGACTTTATTGATATATTTTAGTTATATATTTATATAACTAAAATATATCAATAAAGTGTGTTTCTTTTGATAAACATTTTCTTTTATATTTAAGAAAAATCATTTTTCTAAGACCATTGCGTTAACGAGCATGAAATTTTCAGCATTTTTTTTTTATACCTCAGAATATACTCCAAATTTCGCTGGAAAAAATGCGGAGGCAATTTTTCCCTATTTACCCGGCTATGGCCTTTACGACCTCAATTTGCGAAAAAAAGACTTTGAATAATGATTTTTAAAAATGGTTGCATTTCAACGAAAAAAATTTCAACGTCACGGTAAACCAAAATTCCGAGGTTGTATAATAATGTAATTTGTCTATAATCCGACGTCAATGAATAATACGCCATGACATAAGAAAATGTATCCATACCTTTGTGTTTAATATGAATTTATATATGATAAATTAAATTCATTTTTTTTTAATATAGAATTTCCGTTTACGGATGAGTAATCGCAAAAAATGAACGGCTAGGAATATATCGAGAAAACGAAAGTTGTGCGATGCGCGTTAGATAAATTTTCGACTGAGCCCTATCTGTATATTTCACCGGCTATTTGTTCCCTGAATGCCGCAAGCGGTGTAAAATAGAGATTTATCCAGCGAGACGGTAAAAAGTAGAGATTCGTCGCTGTCTTGACCGTACACGGGATCTCAAGGAGAGACAAATCTCTCGTCGTGACGACGAGAATCTTGTCGCGATACGACCAACACGTTGCATACTTTCAGTGCAGAAGGAGCCTCCTCTTTGTCACGTCCGAGATGACAAATCCTTTGAAATTTCTCACTGTCTTACCACAAGTGCAAAAATGCGTCGAAGCAAGGAAAACCCTGTTACCATCTTTGCTTGCACATTTGTCTCGTCCTTCAGCGCCACTGATGTGACTTTGATATTCGACGTTTATTCTTTTATCAGCGTTCGCATGATTCCATATCGATAGCTCATTGGCGCTTGAACTTCGACTTTATTTCACATTTAATAGGTGTGTACACATACTTGGCAGTTGATTACCCATGAAATTTTAATCATTTACGTTACATTGCTCTCGCGATAAATCCGTTCATGAAGCTGTAAGAACGGAACGATCAGGGAAAAAAGGGCCAGCGATTAACCGCAATGCCGAAGATACGAGAACGACTGACCCTCATCGCGGGCTCGTTCGCGATGCAAATTGCTGCTGAATAAACTCGATGATATTTCGGGCAATTAAAGGTATTATGGGCGAGCTCTATAGGTTCGGCGCTCCAAATGCATCCTCGAAAGTGTGGTCCTGGGGCGATTCATTTGGCCGGTAAAGTTAAACAAAAAAACGCTTCATGATTGTACCGTACGAAGAGCGTAGGGGCATTTCGTCTGAAGGGGTTACGTGGGTTTCGAAATAAAAAAAGCATATTTTCTCTATTAAAAAAAATATAATGTGTAAATTATTTCATTTAAAATGTTAAGCACATAAAAACATTTGAACAATATTTTTTAAAAATTTTATCCAAAAATTTAGGCAATTAAGACCGTAGATCACAGTAACGGGTATGTGCGAATTTAACCATTTTTTTCTTATGAAAAAGTGATTCGCTCATAAAATTAATTACACATCTATTTAGTATGAATATCAAGCTGTTGGAAAATATATATGTTTTTTTTCCGTGTACAAAATGGCCGTCTACTCGAAACTTCTTGAAACAGCTTTTTCCAATTGGCGTGACGAATAACTTCAACAATTTTCACTTGATTTACTTTAAATTTAAAAGTTATGTTCCTAATTGCATTTCGCAGAGAAGTACGTACGGAATTTCTGATTAATCGAAAATTTCTCATTTTACGAGCAGTTATAACGAAATTTTCCACTGAAAATTCATTTCTTAAGTTCAAATACCTACAACTTTTGGATAAAACAATATTTTTTACATTTCCTACGTACTTCTCTAGGTATTCCAATGTAGATTGAAGAGCATTTTTTTTAATTCTGGGTAAAAAATTGTGGATGCTAAACGTCACGCCGCGGAGCGCCTAAAAAAAGATAACAAAGAAAATATTAGTAGTCGGCCATTTTGTACATTGAAAAAAATATATATATTTTCTAAGAGCTTGATATTCATAATAAATGGATGTGTAATTAATTTTATGAGTGAATCACTTTTTCATACGAAAAAATATTAACTTCGCACATGATTTTATACCCGTTACTGTGGTCTAAGCCGGTGGGACCTGGTTTCCGGAGACCCCTAAAAAAAAGTGTCCTCGTCGTGGTGAGGATAACTCATGATAGCTTGATCTGAAATTAAAAAACCAATTTTTTTCGGTTAGTAGATAAGTATAGCTCGTGATTGAACAAAGGGTTTTCAAAAAAATTGAAATTTGAATTTTTAACAGAATTGTATGCAAAATAGTTCAACTTTTGGTATAATTTACAATACATATATAGCCTTGTAAAATTAGTTGTAATCGAAAAAAGAAAACTTTGTTCAATCACTAGTCAATGCTATTTTGAAGAAGTGTGCAAAATATCAATAAGATCGGTGCATTAATTTTTGAGAAATTATGTCCACCCATGCAGAAACTTTGACCGGGATACCCTATGTCCGATCAAATCCCGATCAGGATTTGTCATGGATTCCCCAAAACCGGTATCCCGGTTAGAATCCAACTTGCATCATTATCGGCATATGTACGACGACGATGGCATCATTTTGAAAATTTTGGCGTCCCGTGTATTTTCTGTATTACTATGGAATTCCTATCTATAGATAGGAATTTCTGTCTATAGATTCCTATCTATAAAATTCCTATCTATAGATAGGAATTACATAGTAATACCGAAAATAGACGTAATGCCAAAATTTTCAAAATTATGCCATCGTCGTCGTACATATTCCGATACTGATGCAAGTTGGATTCTAACCGGGATACCGGTTTTGGGGAATAAGTCTCTGTTTATACCCACCGACATGCCCGTGGATATAAACATGTATTTAAGACAAATTAAAATCAAATTCACAATGATTAGATTAAAATGTACACCAACCGTGAGTTCTTACGTATTTCGAGAGAAAACATTTCGTCGAGGCAAAAAAATGTTTGCAAAAAAGTTGTGAGTTTCAAATATTACATTATAAATATGAAAAAAAACACAAAATGAGTTGTGAATTTCCTCAAGTTGAAGAAAATAAAAATCGAATTCACGATAGTTATATTAAAATTTACACCACAAGTGTAAACGTATTTTGAGAGAAAACATTGTGTTGAGGCAAAGAAATGTTCGCACAAAAAGTTATGTGCAAAAATTTCTTTGCCTCGAGGCAATATTTTCTCTCAAAATACGTACGAACTCACTTTTGGTGCAAACTTTAATCTAATCATTTTGAATTTGATTTTAATTTGTCTTAAATACGAAAAAATTCACAACTAATTTTGTGAATTTTTTTGTATTTATAATTTCTTGTCAATACATTTGCATTCACAGATTTTGATGTGAATTTTTTTTAATTCACATCAAAATTTCGCGATGAGCGCGATCTGCCATTTGAATCTTTGGACAATTTTTTTTTACTGATAGTTTAATGCACCAAAACTTTATAAATGTTATTTATTTTTATAATAAATTTCACATGTCATAATTCCATTTGTGACATTTTATTTCAGCCTGTATTCACCCGTGATCCTTCCCAGATTCCTCAATGATTCCATGGGGAATCTATTTAGAGTCATTAAAGGATCCGGTTTTGGATCCCTAATGGAATCCAGTTTACGGATCTTACATTTAGTCTTCGAATCTGATCCGATATCGGACTAGATCCCGACTGGGAGCCCGGGATACAAGTCAGAATCCAGCTGTATCCCTGCCAAAATTTCTGCACGGGCAGCGACTTAAGAAATAGTGTTTTGAGAAAAATGCGATTACCTGCGTCGCTCCCGGCCGGTCTTTCCCAACGGGGGGGAATCCCAAAGGCTCTCTCTCCTAGACTTTTGCTCTGGTCGACTTGAAACTTAGGGACAATATTCCAGACATATTGTACTATTAGATAATAAAATATTTAAAAAATGGAGTTTTTGAAATTTTAAAACCCACGTAACCCCTGAAGTTGACTCAGGCTTGAGCTTCAGCGGTTACAATTTTTCACAACGTACAATTAGCATGCGAAACGCGCTTTACAAAAACTACCAACTTTAAATTGACTGTTTTCATAAATGTGAACTTCCAGTGACTATCCCCAGATACAAAAGCATTCATCGCATAAAACACACCATCATCGTGTGTACGCAAAAGGAATCGCCGTGAAATTTTGAATGAAAAATGCACTTCTATAATTTTGCAGCAAGTTAAAAATAACAATTGTGCTTTTTCACGAGAACATGACGGAATATTAGGGAGCATAAAAAAATGAATACGACCACCGTCAGAGATCTATCGATGAACAGTGCTGAAAAACGTTCGCAGAGAGTCACAGATACGCGGAACCTACGACGAGATTATGCCTTTCTTTTTTTGTCAAGGGAAATTGGCGAGACCGTAGGGTATAGACAAAATAACCGAATAAAAAAAAGGGGGGAAAAAGCGACGCTTTGTCCGCGATGAATCGAAAACGAAGCCCCGAGGCTATGTAGTTTTGTGAGTGTCAGAACCGACGGCAGGTCACCGATGGTAATCTCACCTCATGCATCACGATATATGTATTGAAACGATCGGGAGCTTGTGAGATTCGAGCTTCGACAAAAAGTGGTCGTCGAAACGATATTTTTGATTGCCTGGGATGTGAGACGGCTTTGATGCTAGCGACACGATATACTGCGATACATCATAATCGGATTGGCTGTATGTGTACGTAATAGGGATGTAATAGGGACATATGTCGCTATTACGTCGAGGAGGGGCTAATTATCATATCTACAACGTGCTCGACCTCACAGTGCCCGGAGACGCTGCTGTAAGTGAGGGGAGAACTGTTTCACGATAAGTGGTCCACGTGTGGAACATATGAGGCTAGGGTGTGAAAAACAGACAAGGTCTAAACCTACCCTACTTTATGGATAATTGTGTATTCGATAATTTGGGTCTGTTTTGCAGTCGCTTTAAGGGGTTATATACAGTTAAAATTTTTGAAAAATCAATTTTTAAAATTTTATTTTCGCAATGTACATATATTTAAGTACACACACAGAAAGTTTCTTGTCAATCCGGCGAATATTCTCGAAGTTACACACACATTTGTAATGACGTGTCAGAGGGTTCGAAAGTGCTTTTGAAACTTTAAAAGCGTTTCTCTAAAAACTGTGTGTTTTAAAGTTGGTGAGCAAGATTTCTCGAAAACGGCTGAACCGATCAGTCTCAAATTTTAACACAATCTTTTCAAGTATATTTTTTTTAGTAATTAATCGACGGTATTTTCTCACCGATAAATATTTTCCATTTTATAAACAATTTAAGGCCCAAATTGTTGTCAAAAATCGATTTTTTTGTTGAAAAGACGTCATTTTGTCAAAAATTATTATTTTGCTTATTTCATCGATCATTTACAAGATAATCCATTACATCAATGGAATATTTTTGGTTTTTTTTTTTCATTTTAGATGATCCATACCAGAGATATCTTTTCTAGAGGCGCTCCCGGAGATCATCTATAGCAGCTTTCAAAATAATTATTTTTACAAATCAAAAATGTTAAAATATAGTTAAAAGTTACCATAATATGTGTACAAATTGTTACGTAAATAGATTTAAAGGTTTTCTCAAGAAAAATTCTTGAAAAATCGATCGTTTTAGGCCTCCTGACTGTATATAAATCCTTAAGGGGTCTAGTTGTTAAAGTCGAATTGTCGGTTTTTTTCAAAACCAATAGATTTTGACAGTATATGATCTTATAAATGATTCCTGATAATTTCAAGGTGATCGGATCAAAATTGACAGATTTATACGCTGTATGTTGGGGAAGTAGGGGCAAGATGATAACGCTAAGATCATGTTCAAATAAAACAATACATATATATGAGTCCGTCAACTTTAATTATTCTTTAAACTAATCAACATTTGTTGATCTTTTAATTTTGGAAACAAAAAAAAATCAGTTTTTCTGATTATTACCATACAATATATATTTTTAATTAAACTTTCATTTTTCCAATCTTACTCCGTATGTGGGGCAAGATGATACATCGCTAGGAGAATGATGGGACACGAATTATTGGCATCTTTCGCATAAAAAAGTGGTTTCATTCTCTATACCAGCAATTTGATAAGCCAATCGTCTACGTTCTGTAGTATTTAGTCCGAATGCTTCTATATCATTTTAATCATTTGTAAGTTCTTTTTCTTCCCCTGGTAGAAACGCTGGTTGAAGAGGAACCAAAGTCTTCACTAACGCGTTTGAAGTTTATACTATGAAAATCTCTTACCTAAACTCAATCGGCAATTCCTGCACCATACAAAATCCCTTCTGATTGCTCATCATCGTCAATTTCTTCCAGTCTTGCTTGCTATCGATTTTTCGAAATTTTCAAAGTGGACTGGTTTCTTTGGCCTCTTAACCAAAAATCACGCAATAACCTTGAACAATTCTGACAAACGCTCTTATTATATTAATAATTCGTACTTTCATTGTGTTTACCTACCTGTCTCTAATCAATATCAGCAACTCGAATGAACTGAAACGATGATATGAACTTTATCAAAAATTAGATCGTTTCATCAAAAAATCGATATTGTTTTCTCACTCAAGATGCGTGCTTCCGCCGCAGTTGGTACTTTCACATTCATTTACCACCCCGCCAGCCCTCCAAACTCCAACGGGAGCACTGTGCTCGCACGCACTGTTGAAGTAGCCAGGCTTATGATTCATCTCACCCCGCGTGTTCGTCCTGCCCCGAGCTCCGCTATATGTCGGAATGCTGGGAACATCGTTCGGAACTTTGAACGTTTTTTTGTCGAAAGTACGTTTTCAAAGTCGGTGAACAAAATATTGCAAAAACCACTGCATCGATGTTTTTGAAATTATTAGGGCATTTTCTAGACACAATAATATAGAATTTGATCGAAAGATTGTTTTTTCCCAATGTATACTTTCGATTAGATGAACGAAAAATGCCATTTTTTTCCCTAAAAATCAACATTTACTTTGAACACGCGCATATTTTTATTTATTTGACATTACGGGAATTTCTACTATCAATCATAGGATAAACTAATATACTAACGAAATCTGTTTGATTTTTGTATATCATATTATTTGGTTCAGAAGGACATCCCGAGTAAAAATGATTGTATATACTTAGATACAATTATATAAAAATGATATACAATCATATATATTTATATAGGTTTATATATAATTATATATATAGGTGACAATTTTATTTACGGTATATAAAATTGTATATGACTGTATATGAGTACTTTTATTTTCTTTTGAAATAGATATAGTTGTATATATCTTTATATGTATTCTAAAAGTTAACAAATTATGTATTGATGCAATATATTTACCAAATTTGATTACAATTATTGGGTTTATTACAGAGATAATGTCCAATTCTGATCAGTTGATTGATATTTGTTTTTTCTTGATATTTTAGTAACAAAATGTCATTGCTTTCTTCGACTGGTGCAATATGTGTCACAATAGATTTTTTTCCTACATGAGAAAACATATCACCGTACTTTACATTGAAACGTTGAATTATAAAATATAACCGCGAGTGAAAATGAATATATATAAACATATATAATTGTATATTAATTGATAATTTACAATTGTATACAAAAATTGGCCGGATAGAATTTTATATATTTGTATATAAACATATACAATTGAATATTTTATCGGCCGATAAAATTTTCTATATATTCATATACTATCGTACATAACTGTATATTAGTATATACAATTGTATACGTTTATATACAAATATATAAAATTCTATCGGGCCAATTTTTGTATACAATTGTATACGATCAATTAATGTACAATTATATATGTTTATATATATTCATTTTTATTCGGGATTGCTCACCGCAAAAGACGTTTTCGAGAGGTGCTTCTCGGACATCGACTGTAAATCATTGATAATTAAATATTCTTTGACAATACTTTTTCAAATACCCAATTTTTTTAGAAATTCGCAGAGACTACGGTATCTTTGGCGCCTGCATTTTATGGTTGGGTTATGAAAAATGGGCCAAAAAAATATGAAAGAGAAGCATAACTTTTTTTCATTTTAAGCCTTAGTTTCGGATTTACAGCGCTCCGAAGAAGAAAAAAATGTACTTTTTCGATTTTCGACGTACATTCAATTCGCCCTGCGTTTCACATTGTTTGGGTGCTCCAGACCCACCCAACGATTCCACACACACATCGAAGGTGCTCCAGACCCACCCAACGATTCCACACACACATCGAAGGTGCTCCAAACTCACTTAACGATTACGCATACACATGAAAAGTGCTCCACGCCCACGTGTGTGTTTGTGGTAGTAGTGGCGTTTACCGTATGTATTACATGTTTGTATATACATGATTGAGCAAATTACCGATTTTCAAAATGTAATATCTCAAAAAATATTGCGTTGCGCCAAAATTCCTTTTCATAGGGTCTCTCATATCGTCAAAAAGAGGGTCTGTGCCAAATTTGAAGCCAATCGGAGGTAACAGTTTTTCGGAAGTTTATCCTAATTTTTAAAGGAATTTTTTCATAGAGAAAATAAAAGATATAACAAAAAATGATGTTCAAATATATGTACAGCCAAATTTTAACACCCTCCTCTTCAATCCTTCTAAGCCGCATTTTCGAGTTTCATTACCCTGCGAAAAAGTCGCATTTTCTATCGAATATGGACGCTGCATGGTCAAAATTGGGAACCACGAACATAATAATGCTTCGACTTTCAACCCCCTGTTTCACCCCCTTAAACGCCGAATTTCAATTTTTGTCACTCTTCAAAAAAGTCTTATTTTGGGCCAAATATCAATAAACCAGGGTCAAATAAAGGCGCCAAAGATAACGTAATCGTGCCAGAAATTCATCATCAGGATTTTCTCATAAAAAAATCCCAACAGTCAGCTCTTTTTGACTGTAACAACTAGACATAACCCGTCAAAATCTTACTTACTCTCGATGTTTTCGTTTATCACATTTATTTAATTAACGAAACCCGTAGTTCGGGTTATTTTTCGTGACGGCTCGAAAATTAACCGATATCACAGGCTAATTGCTTTCTTTCACACGAAAGCTATTCAGCTGCGTTCGATTCGTCACGACGAGTAACCGACAAACCTTTCCAATGGTGGAAATAGTAATTCCGATAATGGGCAATTACACCTGCAAACCTAATTGGTAATCAATAAGACAATGATAACAATAGAATGGAAATTGGAGAAAGAAGATTCGTGAGGTATCCGAATGCTTTCCGGATAGAATTCAATTCTGATAAATTGCCAGGTATATAGAGAAGTATGGAACAATGGGTCGTTTTCCCTTTAAACAGATTATCGACGAACGCTGCACCTCTGACTCCTCATCCTCCACGATTGCACCAATCGAGAATACATCTATATACCCGCGGTCAATGTTCAATAGACGAACCGTATTTGTACAATATCAATCATCAAACAAGGCTTTGAAACAGTTTGCAATTGAAAGGTGTTAGCGCGATGAAAGAGCTTCAATTTTTTGTTTGGTAAATATTTACAAGTGGGCCTCCAGATAGAAAAGGGGTTTAGAAATTTTGTACCGAGTCGATGTATTTTCAGGGCAGTTTGTTTATAATATTTAAGTCGGGGCAACCCCCAAACGCTTTTTTTTACTTTTTTTTACAAATGGGTCAAATGACACGGGGTTTGGGTTTGTTTGGGTTTGTTTAAGTACAAGTAAAATTAGAATAAGCATAGAGAAAACGTATTTAAAAAATCGAATGTTTGCCATAAATACATTTTGTTTTTATTAATAAAATATCCCCTCTCCATCATAAAAAATATATTTTCATACTGCAGAATAGCCCCGAACAGGTGAAAAAAAATTTGGAGCCGATTAGGGCTGGAGCTAGTCTTGTAAATATTTACCCTTTTTTACACCGTCTATAAATAATGCATACTTGACGTGTACCTAGCATATTCGAAAAAAAGTATAAAAATATGGATTTCGGTCGTACGATGTATCGGTTTTACCCAATAACCAGAGTAATGCGAATCATCCCTGGAATGACGGACGTACATTTTGTTTTCTATTGGAATTAACATTTTTTTCGTAACGCAATTTTTAGCGTTCACATATTTGAGATGACGTATATATCATTGTCATTTTCATCAATAAATTTTCGAATTTTATGCCTCGATGAAACACATTTGTTCAGCATTGTTTTTTTTTTTTATATATTTTTTTGGAAGGAATGTTGGGGGGGAAATATTCCGATAATATAAATCGCCAGGAGCAAATACATAAAATCGTAAAGCATCGATTTCCACTCGTCAGATGTGGGATTTATGGATCGAAATTTTGTCCCGCGCACCGTTATCACTCGGGTATTGGCACGAACGCCCTGTCACTCTTCAGTATCTGTATATTTATTTTCTATTCGCTCTCGCTGTTTCCGCCATAGTTGTGATATGCAAAAAACGATAGGGATATATATAGAAAGGAGGAGGACCGAGTGGCGAGCAGCACGGGAAATCGTCGAACGAACCAACGCGGTACTTCCGGTTTCCGGTTTTCATGGAGTTCGGCTACTCTTGCGTGGATATGCGTGAAGCCGCTTTTTGCCGGAACTCGGGCTCGGTAGCCCCTTGGGCTCTCCCAAACGTTTCGCTCTATGTCTATACAGTCGACGCGTTCGGTCTCCTGTTGAAGAACAGAATAACCAAATTTTCGTCACAGCTCCGTGCGGTAGGACTATATACGCGTTACATCCGCATTACAGCGTCCCTTTATTTCTCTTTACGGCTTACTCAAATGAGCACCGCAGTTCCGAAATTATATCCGAAAATTCTCGTCAACCGTGGGCATCAATTGTCCGGGATAAAGGATAGAGAGGAGGACAAAAATCGTCAGCACGAAATAAAAGTGAATATCTACAGTATCGATCCACTCGCGTCGAGTGACGGGTTGTACCGTTTTTTGAAAAATTAAGCCGATCAAATACTCAATATTATGGCCATTATTTGGGTTTGTTTGGTGCGGGATATTTAAAAAAACTCGAAATTTTTCGCTCATTTTCAAAAAGCTGTCGCGGTGTGAAAAATGGTCATAGAGCAAAAACAAAAAAGGCGAATTGAAGTTTCAAGTATCTAGTTTTGAGATCCTGAGGTCGAATATTTTACCGTCGTCAAAGATCCATAAGTGAATATCCATAAGTCGAATATCCATGAGTCGAATATTCATAAGTCGAATATCCATAAGTACGAATATCCATAAGTATGAACATCCATAAGTCGAATATCCATAAGACGAATATACGTGAGTCGAATATCCATAAGTCGAATATCTATAGGTCGAATATCCATAACTCGATTATCCGTAAGTCGCATATCCATAATACGAATATCCATAAGTGAGTATAGAGTAGAAATGAGTGCCAGAAGTGGCGAGAGGGAGAGATACGTGAGTTTTTTTGGGCTTGTTTGGGCTCCTCTATACTCACTTTTCCTCTACCTCCTGCCATTTCTGGCACTCATTTCAACTCTATACTCACTTACGGATATTCGTACTTTTGGTTATTCGACTTATGGATATTCACTTATGGATATTCACTTACAGATATTGGCACTTATGGATATTCGACTTATGGATATTCGTATTTATGAATATTCGTACTTATGGATACTTATGGATATAGAAAAAGTATCATCTGAAGAAGTCTATTTTTTTGTAAAAATATTTACTTATAATCAATTCACAGACGATGTTCGTGAAGAACCTTTCGAAAACGTTTTCTGCGGTGAGCAATGCACTTCTGAAACAGGTTATCTAATATATAAAAAATTGAACAGATTTCGATTTGATATTAGTTTATCCTATGATTAATCGAAGGAATTCCCGAAATTTGAAACTTGGAAAAAGGCGCGTGTTTAAAGTGAGAGTTTTGATTATTGACAAAAAATGGACATTTTTCGTTCATTGAATGGAAAGTATATATCGGAAAAAAATCCTCAGATCAAATATTATATTTTTACATCTAGAAAGAGCTCCAAAAAATTCAGGAAGATCGATGCAGTAGTTTTTGAGAGATTTGCTCACTGACTTTGAGAATGTATTTTTGACAAAAAAGCGCTGGAAGTTTCGAACGACGCTCCTGATCGTTCTGCCGGGTGTCAGCATAACATTCTATAAATCTGTCAGTTTTGGTCCGATCATCTTAAGGCCTAAGGCCACAGTAACGGGTATAAAATCATGTGCGAATTTAACCATTTTTTTTCGTATGAAAACGTGATTCACTCATAAAAATAATTACACATCTATTTAGTATGAATATCAAGCTGTCAGAAAATATATATATATATATATATTTTTCGATGTACAAAATAGCCGACTACTTGAAACTTCTCGAAACAGCTTTTTTCCAACGCGGCCCCCATGTCAAGATCATGCCAGCAAAAGTCTACACAGTTGACTGTAAATGATGCAGAACCTATAATATTGTCTAGACAAATTTCATAATTGACGCAAAATCACTCCTTAATTTAAACAAATTTTTTTTTAATAATTCGTCGATTTATTGCACATTTTGAAACATTTAAAACTTCCATAGCCGAATTATTTTGACGGTGTTCAGATTATCAGAATTTTGGCCTTTCGTGTAAAATTCTTTCGCGGTAGTATTATCTCGGAGTTTTGAGCGTTCTGATCATTCAAAGTTCGGAATTTCAACCCGGCCCCATCTTGAATTTCGGAATATTAAAATTCGGAATTTTAAACCGTCGAAGCATTTCCAAGTTCGGATTTTCAACTCGGGCCCTTATATTTACATAAAAATATTCGTTCTTTTCAAATAAATAATGCGTTATATCAATCAATCGAAATGTCAGGTCATTTTGATACATCTTATACTTTAGCAATTAGACTTCTTCACAAATGCATCGCTCAAGATTTTTTCCATCTCACTGACATAAATTTTAATATAGCACATTTATTTCGTAATCATTCGTATTATCTTCTCATTGTTAGAAGTTGAATTTTACTACATAAAAGAACTTCGATATCTTGAATTCCCTGCACCAGTGAAATAATAAAAATGTACTTAAATGTACCAGATGGTTCGGTCGGTAGAAAGAAATATATAATTTATCGTCGCGATCGATAACCTCTGACACAACTATATTGGCGGAATCTATAAAGCTGGGGCGAGCTTATATTTGAGTCAAGAAACGATTACTCGTATATGAAGAAAAAAAAACTTCGTTCAGTTGAAGAGGAACTTGTTAAACGTCGTAATTACTACGCGAACCGAAAAAAAACATGCAAATGCGATATTTTCCACTTGCTTCGCGGAAATGTTCCCGTCGTCGATCTCGTGCAACGGAACTTTCCCTGGACGAATAAAAACGACAAAGAAGAAAAATGCCAATTGCTAATTAGCGTAGTTTCTTGGCTTTTTTCTTCTTTATTGCCGCGTATGATAACGACGTTCGATAAACGGACTGGAGTATATAAAAGTGTACTGGGATAGGGGATGTAGGGAATAAAACAACCCGAGAACTCCGACGGAGGTGGAGGCAAGGGAATCACCGGTGTTGGTGTTGCGATCGGAGGGGCAGTCTCGTCTTTTATCGGCAGGTCGCGCGTTCTGGGACTTTGCGCCCGGGGAGCTCGGTTTTTATTTATTCTACTAACATTTTATACCTCGGAGGGTCGAAGCTGTAAAGAATCCCGGTGAACAAACCCTCGCTAGTGGGATCATATTTTTTTACCCAGCTCTGAATCGAGCCAAGAAGAGACAAATGACATGGGAACAAAACGGCAGAGGGAGAGAGAGAGAGAGAGAGAGAGAGAGAGAGAGAGAGAGAGAGAGAGAGAGAGAGAGACAGAGAGAGTTCTGTATGCAGCTTTGGAAATTGTAGTAGTACTTCATGCGGGGCGACAAATCGTTCGCTATTAGAGCCCGATTGTTTTTTCTAGAAATGTGAAATATCCCGCTGGCCTCGACAAACAAGCCAGAATGGTATTCTTCGCTCTTCCCTTCTCTCTCCGACCCCGCAAGGTCTTATAAACATTGGGGGTATATGTACAAGCATAGGGGAGATCCACGAGATCCGTTTTGAAAGCACAACCCCTATAAAAACACCCCGCCGGCATTTTTTTCTCTCTCTTGCACCTTCGATTAATTCTTTTCGTTCGGAATATTGTCCCGATTCCCGGACTATCTTCCTCCCATAATTGCTATCTAGCCTTTGCGTAGATACCCAAAAAAAAATCTGATCGGAGGAATTATTTAGCGGGCGTTAGTATTGGCAATCGCCTTTTCTCGATTCTTGACTGATTAAAACTGGCCACAAAAGCTCGTAAAACCATTCGATAGCAAGTGCCCGAATTCAGGAAAGAAAACAGAACATTTCTATAAGATGGGAGGTATGATCATTTTGTTGATTTACATCTTCATTGTTTATGACTACATCCCGTGCAGAAATTGTATGGATTGAAGGGGCGTTGCATTGGTTCCCTATATTGGATTCCCGGGTGTAGTTCCAAAAAGCCCATACCGCCGATTAATTTGGAATTTCGTGTATCCGTATGTTTTGACTCGCTGGTCGCGAATGTGATAGTGAAAATCCTCGGAAATTTAATTTTCGAGGTCAAAACCCACAAAAACTGATTTAAAATTTTTTTTTTTAATTTTTCTATTTTATTTTATTAAATGTTGATTTTAGAGATA
The DNA here is from genome assembly GCA_964007375.1 of Ophion obscuratus. Classification (NCBI taxonomy): domain Eukaryota; kingdom Metazoa; phylum Arthropoda; class Insecta; order Hymenoptera; family Ichneumonidae; genus Ophion; species Ophion obscuratus. The sequence continues at coordinate 42,995,215 of OZ023312.1, forward strand.
AATGTTTTCTACTAAAGTTGTAGCCTATACAAAGAGTGATCTTTTGTGTTCTATACTGTTTTTGTCTAAAACCATTTTGTTTCGAGAAAAATGGGATAATGCTCCATAAGTACATTTTGTTTAACTCCATTAGTTTCGATATTATCTACTTACGCACTTCGCCGCGGAAAAGTTAGAGTTTGGTCTTTAAAATTCATTTTTTTTGTGCATTCTGTTTTATTTTTTGCTTTTGTGTATTTTATTTTTCTTTTTTTCTTTGCGTTTCTTTGCGTTTAAAGACCAAACGCCAGCCTTCTCGAGGTAAAGTGCGTAAATAGATAACATCGAAACTAATGCAGTTTATGAAAATGTACTTATTGGAGCATTATCTCATTTTTCTCGAAACAAAATGGTTTTAGACAAAAACTGCATGAAACATAAAAGATCAATCTTTTTATGGGCTACAACTTTTGTGGAAATCATTTTTCTCTGAGATCAACATTTAATAAAATAAAATGGAAAAACTTTTGAAAAATCAGTTTTTGTGAGATTTACTCTTGAAAATCAAATTTGCGGGTATTTTCACTATCGTATTTGTGATCTTCGAGTCAAAATACATGGGTACACGAAATTCTAAATCAATCAGCGGTATGGGCTTTTCGGAACTTTATACGGATTCCCCATTGGCATCCAGTGTCCGAATCCAATTGGATTCCTAGCGCATGCCCATACTTTCGACCAGAATCGGATACGTCTCTTCATGGATCCTATCGCCTTCTATCCGTTAAATTTTCTAAACAATATATATAGACATTCAAAATGAGTGGATCTCAAAAAAGTGTAAATCTTATATTGAAAAAGTATAATTAAACCAAAACGTATATCTTCACAATCAATTTAAATCACACTAATTGAAAATCTACTGCAATTATCATGTGTTATTTATTTTACTGCACTTGCACATTACGACAAACGTACACGCTCGCGAAGCTTGCAGGTTCTGTTTCGACACGCCGAGTTTTTTCTCGTCTTTTTACATATTTTCGATTAGAACGTGATAAGAAGTCTCAAACGGCCTTCATCAGGGAGTAGTGCAGAATCCAATTGGATCCCAATGAGCACGCCCTATGTGCGGTGGCTCTAAAAAATCCCCACAGAAATGTGGGTGGATCTTGGGACTCGCAAACAAATTTGGGTACGGGGTGACAGAAGAATATTTTTTGGGAGATCCAACAAATTCCAGCTGAATTTTTTTTATAAGAAACTCTAAAACGACGTAAATAGGGAAATACGGTCTGGCGTCTGTATCCAATCCCTATAGAGATGTGGTAGAATCTGAGGACTCCCCCACAAATATATGCACGGGATGCTTCGGGCTTGCGATCTCTACAAGCGAAGCTGTCTTCATTATCGAAGTAAATATGAAGTGTATCAAGTTACAACTTCCGATACAGTTATCGCTTGAAGGGCAAGCGCCCTCTTTGTTATCCCAAATAGGTATTTTATACGGCTGGTTATTAGACCTGTTATACAACGAACGGTAATATGCCAGTTAAGGCACAACTACTTCGGGGGTCGTTATACATTCGTGGAGGGGAAAATGCCTTAGCCACTTGACTATGGAGTACATATCGAATTCCGCGAGGAAATTGAGATATTATAGATAATCATCTCATAGCAAAGTACGTGTACAGGAGGTAACGTCAATCGGAATTCCAATACTAGTTACGGCAGTTCCAGTCTCTGCTTATGCTGTATAGAAAGACAGATTAGAATGATAATAATACAAAAGTTGGAGCCACTAAATTAATTCTCGACTATTCTCGAGACGGGCAACACAGAGTCTTAAATTGAAACAAAGTGTTCCCAAAAATATGTGTGGCAATTCCAAACGGTCATTCTCTTTCAAAAGAACGAGCGAAAAAAGTAACATACAAATTGTCATGTTCCAGTGACGGCTGTTCGTTGGAAGCGTTCAAGACCGAATGACAGATGGTGAGAAATTCAATGCTAGCGTTCCTTGGTACAGTACTTTTGATTCAAAATTCAGTTCTTTTGTGGTCAATGATGCTGTTTTTTGTTGCTGTTGAAAAATCGGTGAGGTAACTCCTTTTTCTAGCTATCAAACGTTGACTGTGAACATGTCGAATGATCCGGTCCAGCTGTTTTTGAATGGAACTCCGAAAACTGATCATGGATGCCTTTACCAGCGGAATCGCTTTTGGGATTGTCAATTTTGGGAGCCTGTTTTCAGGCTCCCAAAATTGACACCGAAATTGACAATAGCATGTAAACTGAACCTTTCAAATAGTCTTTTTTATTGGCACGGGTACCGTTCCGTGGTTTGTATCGACCTGTGCAACCTGTTCCAATAACTGTCGACGAATGGGCAGCGTTTGCGTAACATTCATTAACCGATAGCGAGGAAACGGTTAGAGGCTCGTTGAGCCATACCAATGGCTTCGAACCATCAAAAATCGAGGATTATAAATGTTTTTTCATTGACCACGATGAAGCTGAGTAACGTAGCACGGGCGTTCGATTCAGTATGGAAACAAAAGCCGCTTAAAGGGAAAGAGCCGAGGGAAAGGGAAAGGGCAGAGTTCGTTATCTGGTGCACGTCGGTACGATGTTCACGGTATATGGACTACGCAGGTGAATGGACTCGTATATGTGACTCGCGAGGGTGCTTTTCTTACTGATAGTTCATTCGTGGTCGTGGCGCTTGCATTGCAAGCTAGGGGTAGTTTTAACAAGCGATCCTATCTTATGCAGATGAATGCCCTACTCTGTGCCTCAACAATATGATAGTGAGTGAGGACCCGCTCCGCTATCATCTTCTCACCGTGAAGCACGATTGTATCGCGGAATACAGAACCTTACTAAAACGTCGTTTCTCATTCTTCTTCTCACATACATTTCACGAGCATTCCCCTCCTACTCTATAAACTTCGTGGTCTGAGACGATGAAGATATCACGGCAGTAGGCCGATTATGTTTAAGCTGTACCAAAATATCGTTGCTTTCAAATACAGAAATTATATAGATCAGGCTCGAAAATCGGTGGAATATCCGTACCGATATCGCGATCATTTTTGCAACGATAAAGTAAGCTAATTTATGAGAGACATGCCTCGGTCTATTTTGCAAAAGAACCTTTTTTAGGGAGACCACCAGCTTAGAGCCTGGAAAGAGGGTGAATATCGATTTTTTTATGGACACCCAGTTGATAAAATGAACATTCCATTAAGTGGCTTTTATGCTACATACACTGCCGGCCAAAAGTTTGGGTACACTAGTCAACATTTTTTACCGCACTATAACTTACAAGGAACATCCCTCGGGTGACACCCTTCGATTTGGTTGAAATTTGGATATGTTATAAAGCACCGAAAAGTAAGCGATACGTATTTTTTTTTATCGGCGGAAAAATGGTTTTAAGGGGTGAAACGAACCCTCGAAAATAGGGGTGTTTTTCGTTTTTCGTCGATAACCTTATCGTTCTCATCTCCAATGTAGAGTGCACACAAAAATAAACATTGTCGCAATTTGAATTTTTTTAATATCTCGTACCGTTAAAACGTTATCGACGAACAACGAAAAGCATTCCCATTTTCGAGGGTGGGTTTCAGCCCTTAAAACCGTTTTTCCGCCGATAAAAAAATACGTATCGCTTACTTTTCGGTCCTTTATAACATATTCAAATTTCATAAAAATCGAAGGGTGTTGACTGAAGGATGTTCCTTGTTAGATAGCGGACTCAAAAATAAAAATAATTGAATTTTCCAAGCGGCGTTTTAAAAAGGACAAATTTACCTTTATTTTTTTTTCGAAAATTCTCTACGATGTTTTTTTCGCCCGATTACGCACTTTTGAACGTTGCCGATTTTTGGCAGTCGAAAATGAACTGCAAAGCTTGTGAAAGAAAGTTTCCTCCGTTTTTTCCATGCTAAACTTAAAAAGGATATCAAAACCGACTTTTTTGCTTTTTAGAAAGACTCGTACGATTTTTTTCGCCTCAGTATTGCATTTTTAGCGAAAAAAAACATGTTTTAGAAAATAAAAGACGGCATCGAAGAAATATAGGGTTCCAGAGGAAATGTCAAGAGGGTAAAAAGTTACGTGGGTTCACACTGGAGGGACTAGAATTTTTTAGAATTTTTTTTACCTTTTTTTATTACCATTTTTGGTTGGAACTTAGATGAGTAGAGAGGCTCCACTTTGAAATTATGGAGTCTAGGACAATATATTAAGAAAGGAAATTTGTTTAGATTTTTATTTATAATTAACAGTTTAAAAAAATTCAAACATTTCTGGTGGAACTCAGAGAATAGTCGTCAGTTGGTTGTTGTGCCTCGAGAACTATCGGATTTAAGACAAAATATTAAAAATAAAAAAAGTTGTAATTTGTCACTCTAGATTTGCTGACATTTCTCCAGATTTATTTTTCAAAACTTTTTTTTACCGTGATTTTTTCCCCAAATAACGAGGTGTTTTTTTTTATCCTTCGTCACAAATCCAGCACCTCACAACTTTAAACTTTTAGACTTGCTTTTTAACGCAAAAAATAGTCAATCAATTGTCTTACCTTCTCTATACCAGTTTTTCATCGAAAACAGATTCTCCGAGTTCCACCGAAAAAATTAAGGAAAAAATGTAAACAGTTCTAGTTAATTAGAAATAAAAATGTCAACAAATTTCTCTTTTTCATATATTGTCTTAAACTCCATAACTCCCAACTAGAGCATCTCCACTCATTGAAGTTCCAACCAAAAATGGTGAAAAAAAATTCTGCTAAAATGCTAGCCACTCTAGTGTGAACCCGTGCACCTTTTTACCCTCTTGACATATTCTCCGAAACCCGTTCTTCGATGACGCCTCTTTTTTCTAAAACATGTCTTTTTTCAGCTAAACATGCAATACTGGGGCGCAAATAATCGTCCGAGACTTTCTAAAAAAATTAAAATGTCGGCTTCGATATCCTTTTCAAGTTTACCATCGAAAAACCGAGGAAAACATTCCCACAAACTTTGCAGTTAATATTCGACGACCAAAAAACAGGCGAAAAATGGACACGTTCAAAAGTGCGTAACAGGGCGAAAAAAATTGTAGAGAATTTTCTAAAAAAGCAAAATAAAGGTAAATTTGTCCTCTCTAAAACGCCACTTGGGTAATTCAATTATATTCATTTTTGAGTCCGCTATCTAAATTTTAATGCGATAAGAAATTGGCCGGCAGTGTATCTTCAACGTTTTCACAAGTTTTTGCAACAAAACGGCGGCGCTGAAGCTGAATGATGCGAGTCACGTGTCTGATATTGTCTTGCTATCGGCAACATTACGTTTACCAAATCTTCACCGATTGACTATAATTTTTTTGGATCCGCATAACATTTTACCTCAAAGTACGCAGGGGATATTTCGTACGTTGAAAATTTCTTCCGTCAAAAATTATTATCGGCGATTTTGTTTTACCGGAAACAATTCTTTTTTTTTGCGCACATGCACCATTTTATAAAAAAAAAAAACACATCTTTCGATTTCCCTGGGTGATTAGAAGGCAAATCTCATCTAGAACTTAAATCATTTTAAATTATCGTTCCAGGCGAAAAATTGGAGGAGAATTGTTGCCGGTCACAGGTTATTATCACGAAAAGATGACTTTCTTCATTGAGCTTCAGTAGCGCCATTTTGTTACGAAATTTTGTAAAAAAAAATTGTAAAGATACTAGAAGATAATTAGAATAAACGCCACGAAACAGAATTTCCAATCTATCAACTGGGTGTCCATAAAAAATTGTCGAAATTCACCTTTTTTCTAAGCTTTAGGCCGACAATTTCCCTCAAACTAGCAGCCTCAGCATGTGAATGACAGTCCTTGGTTACACCCCAAAATTGATTCTCCCTGAGGCTCCACTGAAACAAGAGGTTTCGCAGTGCAAGAAGAGTGCATTTGGTGAACTAAAAAAGTTGAAGGAGGATATAATAAGCATTTAAATTGATCAGATGAGAAAAAATGGTATACTAATAGTATATAAAAAGCTTGCGCAACGCCAGTAGAGCGTAGACGGTAAATAATGGCGGAGGAACAGAGAGGTCGTGAAAAAGCCGCGGTCCAGAAAAGAGAATGAAGAACGATTGCTGCATTTATTTTTTCTCGAGCTTTTTCGTGCCCTGGCAAAATACGCGCGTTTGTTATGACGTGGGTCTTCTCATTCACTACAGCGGGTTCTAAACCTAAGGGGGGAGGAGCCGTAGGATCATTAATTTCTCCTGCGGTTGCAAAGTTTCTCATTTTCGTTATATATATATATATTGCATACATAGGCGTTACGAGTGTCCAAGTGGGCATTACTTTCGCGTACATTTCACGAATCTCTGGGACTCCCGCCGAGCTCGAGAGGTAACTGAAGCATGAATAAATAAGGACCAGACGCAAATCCGGAACTTTTCTCTGTGTCCCATTTTTCTTGCCTCCGCGTCGTCGTATAAAAAGCGAGGAGGAAAAGAAACAATTAACGATCGACTGCGAAGAGCATAGTTGGGCTTTTCAGCGACGAAGCCGCATCGGGTCGCTTCGTATTATAGAAAGTCGAGAAAAAGTATCCGCCCGGGCTTGTATTATTACGAAAAAACGAACTTTTCTTGAGGGTTTTTCGTAACGAGATATTTCATGTTATTCATTTCGTTTCGTCAGTTATTGGATATATAAATAATGTATGCTTTGCCGAGAAGTGGTTATTTTGTCGAAAAAGTGAACCATCGTCGAGTACACTTATTGAAAAAAAAATTGTCGGATTTGACGTTGTATTCGATTCGTCGAATGTTTCCGTTTTTAAGAGGTTTGCATGAGATAGAAATTTAAAAAATGCCATTCTTGTATTGAATAGTTTTAGAGCCGAGGATCTTAAGGGAGGCTCTCCATATAGAACGCCAAATATTAGTCGATTTATATTATTTGTTCGGAGGGTAAGAAATATATGAGGCATTCCACGTGAATCCGGTGGACTCTTTCCCTTACCCCCGCCAATTCGATTATTTTTTAAAAATCTGATTCCATTGATTCTAAAAGACACCCTGAATTTTTTTACATTTTTAGAAACGACCCTTGGTGAAAAAAAATTCTCTGAAAAAAAACGCCCCGATAAAAAAATCTGAAAACAATCCAAAAAATGCGTGATTATATGTAAACATTTTCAAGCTATCACCCGTAGTGGAAGTATGGTTTTTTCTGTGCTTTCTGAGCGATTAATGTTGAAAAAAAATCCGAAAAATTGACTGCCAACTGTTCACGGTCTATGATTGTTATTTGGTTATTCAAATATGGTCAAAAAATTCATTGTGGGTATCAAAATATTAAAGTATCCGCCCGAAGTAAGCGGTTCTTGAATTTTTCGGATTTAAAAAAATGTTAATCGCTCAGAAAGCACAGAAAATATCATACTTCCGCTGCGAGTGATAGCTTGAAAATGTTTACATATAATCACCCGTTTTTAGAATTTTTTCAGATTTTTAAATCGGGGCGTGTTTTCGGAGAAATTCTTTTTTTGACTAAGGGTTGTTTCGAAAAAAGTAAAAAATCATAGGTCATAGGTACTTTTTATTACGGAATTCTAGTTTTCAAAACGATTTTTTCTGCTCGAAAAAAGTTAACAATGGCGGGGATATAACCACACGCCATGAAGCTGTTCGGAAGGGAGGCCGAATGCTCTGTAGATTGTAACAAAATCACTAACTGCATCGTATTCTACAGGTGTCAAACAATAAATTTAGGCAACAAAAAATTCATTTTTTCAACCTTCTATATGGAGTGCCCTCAACTTTAATTTTAACACCAAGGATTTTGTAAAAATTCCAAAAACTCACCTAGTTATCACGATATTTTTTAATTTCCGCTCGGACTTACGCTTTTTTCTGGATTTTTCTCGAAACTTTGGTTTACGAAACCGTATAAGTCGTATCTTAAAAAATAATTTGTCCGATTGAGGGGCCAGTCCACTTTGAAAATTTAAAAAAATCGAAAGCAAGCAAGACTTGAAGAAATCGACGATGATGAGCAATCAGAAGGGATTTTGTACGGTGCAGGAATTGCCGATTGAGTTTAGGTACCAGTTTTTCATAGCATAAACTTCAAACGCGTTTTTCTCGAAACAACGTTTTCAAAATCTAGCTCCATCGTATCTCTAAAACTAATAAACCGATTCTCTTGAAATTTGAACCACATATTGTAAAGATGTGGAAAATTTCTATTTTAAATCATTTTTTTGCGAAAAACTGCGAAAAAACGCGTTTTTGAAAACTTTTTTTCGTTTTTCATCTGCCATTTTTTTATTTTTTGATAAAACTTAATATCCGAAGGTCATTTTGTAGCTGGTATCATACTGAATCTAATGGACTTTGATTTTTTTTGAAATTTTTTTGGATTTTTTTGGAGGAGTGGAAACTCCATTATAGCCTATAGTTTAGGCTCCAAAGTGGACTGGCCCTTTAACTTGAAATTCGGACAGAACTTAGATTATAATATTTTCTAACATATTACCTTCTGATGACTTTTTAATATGTTGAGATGACTTTCTGATATGTTCATTCAAAGTTGTCGAAAATCGAACTTTCTTTTCTACATCTTACCACATTCGTTGCTTTCGACATTCCAAAGCAGTATCCGGCCATACGAAAGTTTCATCATTACGCTAAAAGTGAATTGTTTATTGTCGTCTCAACCTAACTGCCCTGTGCTAGATATCCAGAGCACCGAAACGCGCAGCTTACGCGAATTATATGAATATGCAGTCACGAATTTGTCATGAATTTCTAAAGATGCTGCAGGGCTTATCAAGAATGTCCGTACGTGATGTAGGTAACATCCGAATGGCCAGTACAGGGTAATTTTCCTTCGTCATCTGGAATACCCCCCGCCACCCTCTGCCCCCTTCATCGTGCTATTTATGCCTGAAACCTCGACTGCGGATTCCTCCGGTCGTCCCGCGTGCCTCGTTCGTAACCCAAGAGGCTGTAATTAATTAACGAGACCTATGCATAATTAATTCTCGTCGGATAACGAGGGAAGATCGTAATATGTATAGAAGAGACTTTTTTTTTCTCCTCAAATTAGTGGAGAGAAAAAAGCGCACAATAGGAAACGAAAGATAAAAAAAACCTCTATTTCGACTCGATGCATCCTCGTTTATTCCCCGAGCCAGAGGAATATTGTACATTTTCTCTAATAACGAGGGCAAAAATGCATCGGCACATAGAGCCGAGGAATAATATGCTAACGACGTTCTCGTTGATAAACTTGGGCAGGGGATGAGCGCGGTACTCGAGGATCCGACGCGTCCCAGAGTTTACATCGGTATTATGACGTCACGGGCACGGAGTAAGTAATCCTTTAAATCTACCGAAGTGAAAGGAAGACGGATCTCACGATAGCTACGGTAAGAAATGAAAATCGCGGTAGAACAAGGTGAGGTTGGTCGGCGATGACTGGCAAGTAAAATGCTTTTGCTTATCGAGAATCTCTTTTAAATCAGCTCATACATAATCTCGCGCACGCTTTCTACTTTACCTCACGTAACTATATAAAGCCGTGACGCAGTTGAAGTGAGCGAAGAACCCCGGAGAGGCTCCCGCTAGAGCAGTGAAATATTTTTACTCTTTTTTTTCGCTAGGGAGGAAAAAAATAGATTTTTTTTCGCTAGCAAGGGAAATAATAGCCCCGGCGAACTCGATCATCGAGCTAAATGGACGCGAGTGAGAGAGCGTGAATGAATCGGGATACGAACCTTTCTGGGCTTTACTTGTACACGTCAGGTGGAAACTTTTGGATCCGGTTGGAAATAGACGGCTGGATCGCACGTCTTGAAATGTTCTTGGTCGACGGCGAATTGCTCGATAATAGTGCTACACACGACTACGATCGGTGATTGTGAAAAAAAATCTTTATTTATTTACCACGGAAAACGGTTGAGCTGATCGCAAATCGAAGGGAAGTTGCTGAGACTGTGCCATTTCGTTTTTAGCTGCAGACAAATTGGGGAATGAATAAACCCGAAGTTAAACATTTTCATGATGTGCAATCGTAAAACATAAATCTACTACGTTTCTTCAGGCCTTAGGCTACAGTAATGGGTATAAAATCATGTGCGGATTTCAAATTTTTTTTTTCGTATGAAAAAGTGATTCACTCATAAAATTAATTACACATCTATTGAGTATGGATATCAAGCTGTTAGAAAAAATATATATGTATTTTTATGTACAAAATTGTCGACTACTAATATTTTCTTTTGTTATCTTTTTTTTTAGGCGCTCCGCAGCGTGACATTTAGCATCCACAATTTTTGACCAAGAACAAAAAACAAAAATTCTCGTCAATCTACATTAGAATACCTAGAGCAGTACGTACAGAATTTTTTTAAATATTGTTTTCATTCAAAAATTGTAGGTATTTGAACTTAAGAAATGAATTTTCAGTGAACAATTTCGTTATAACTGCTCATAAACTGCTCATAAAATGAAAAGTTTTCGATTAGTCAGAAATTCCGTACGTACTTCGCTACGAAATGCAATTAGGTACATAATTTTTAATTTGAAGTAAATTGTGCGAAAATTGTTGAAGTTATTTATCACGCTAATGGGAAAAAAGCTGTATCGAGAAGTTTCGAGTAGTCGGTTTTTGTGCATCGAAAAAAAATATATATTTTCTAGCAGCTTGATTTCCATACTAAATAGATGTCTAATTATTTTTATGACTGAATCACTTTTTAATACGAAAAAAATTGTTAACTCGAACATGATTTTATACCCGTTACTGTGGCCTAAGGCCTTAAGGCCGGAGCCTGAATTGGAAGGTCCGAAACATCGTTTTTTTATTGCTTAAATCGATAGATTAATTATCCAAGAATATATTTACAAAGTTACAGAGGCCAATTGTAAATATTTTCGAACATACAATGCCAGCAGCAGAGAAGCGATTGATCGTTGATATTGATATTGCCTCCTATTATAATCTTTGAAGCGCGTTTTCTTCATTTTTCACTTTTATGATTTTTCCAAATAGGCGGACGTGATGGCCAAAAAATTAAACGATCTAAAGATTATTTCTTTCAGTATGAAAATCTCTTTTAAGTGAATTACAAAAGCCGTTGAAAAAGTCTTGTAAGTCTAGCCGTTGAAATAACAATTTTAACGATTTTTATTTTTTTCTATCGAATGTTTAAAATACATAGAATTCAATCTCATAAAAAAGTATTTTTATTTTGGTGCCCATTAGAATGAAAATTTATGATGATTTTTATAAATACTTACAATGGTCATTGGTTATTGAGCACTCGGTTGATCATTATCGACTTTACTAGTGAGTTCATATTTTAAGCAGTTGGCAACGCTACATAACCTCACTTTAGAAGAATCCAAACATTACCTCTCAACGACTTGACAAATGTCAAAACATGACACAATTATGTGTAAGCGGTTGGTTCTTTTTTTTACAAAAAATTGATCTGCTTTTGTTCACGCAGATAAATAATAAAAAATTGATTGGGCAGTTTTTAAAGTTTCATCTTCAGGTAAATATACGGAACGAAAACAGAAAGAAATTTGAAAGTTTTTAAATCAAAATATTTACAGCCGTTCTTTATATGTATATTTGTATACGTAATAATCAATTTAAAAAATATTAAGATCTACAATCAACATGTTTTTAGCTTCGTTTTATTATATTCTTATTGTATTTAGCATGATCTGCAGCGGAGGCATTTGGCGACATTCACATCGCATTCTGCGTTAATTGCCGTCTAGGAATTTCCCCTAGCAATCGCAGCTGACGCTCCGATCATCGTTTAGAGAGAGACAGATGCCGCAGAGCAAAATTTAATAAAGTATTGTAAAACAATTACACGGTAGATCAGCTACAATTTTTGAAGGTGAATTCCACATTAATCGAAGATTCGAAGAAGTTTTGTTTATTGGGTCAAACGACTAAATTTTACGTAAAGTTATCATTTCCGGTAAATTTTTCGGAGGTTGCGTTTGAGTGCGTGTATTTTAGGCCAATTTTCGACGTTGATGTCTCGGAGATGGTACGGTGGAGTGGCTTAACATTTTTTATTTCAACGTGGTGAATGACATACTATCTTTTTCTCACAACAAAATAGGAGGTTGAACATAAGTCGATTTTGTAATTGTTTCTTCCGAATCACCTTAAATCATTTTTATAGCACGTTGAAGTGTTTTTTTTAAATACTTTTTTTTCAAACCTTAGAACAGTTATAATTTCACGATTTTCCCAGCTTCTTGTTAATTTGCCCAGAAGAAAAATATATGACAATTGAAAATTTTATTGGTTTTTTTGTTTCGGTCAATAATTACGAGCTGCATCTTTCCCGCCGATGGGGGACTGCAGTGGCAATGCGCACATGGAATAGGCTGATAAATCTGCAGTAATTTATTGTTTCATGTTGAAAAAAAATGCTGTACATTTAAAACATACATGAAAAGATACCTCAATGATTGCTGGGCTCACTTGTTTTTTTTCCATTCTAAAAAAATTCCCGAAAAAACGCTTTTTTACACCTTCTAACTCAGGCTCCGACCTTAAGTAATAGAAAGAAAGTTAAGGATAACGTTCCACCCCCCTCCCCCCTTCGGATCGAGCTGAAATCTTAACCAAAGTGAATTTCATCGAAGAGAAAACATCCGCAATTTTCGTCTAGAAGCTACATGGTGTCTCAAAATGACCTCGCATTTTAATTTATTAATAAAACGTTTTATTCATTTGAAAATTACGAATATTTTTATTTTAATATAAGGTACAAACATGGGAATTGTGTGGATTCAATATCCGATAAATAGCCGCCTGATCCTTCATTGCAAACGAATAAAAATATTTGTACCTTCCAAATAATACGTTTTATTGATAAATAAAACTGTCAGGTCATTATGAGACACCCTTTATCTAACTTTTCACGAAGAAGTCGGTGCAGGAAAGAGCACGTCCATGCAAAATCTTCTGTCGCTAACGCTGTACCGAGCAGGATAATCACCATGACGAAACGTGTTTTTATCAAGCTCGGATGGGTTGTCACGAGTATATAGTCACCACGAAAGAGACGGGTAATGAAAGCGAGATGAAACGTTTCATTTCACTAATAATGCAAGAAACCAGGGAAGGTACTGTCGTACGACAGAAGCAAACGAGATAAACGTGTGTCGACGTTAAGTAACTAAAAAAAAGATGTTAATGAATCCGGCTCGCAAAAGTCCATGGAGACAGGAAGAACAAACTCTTTATAATTATGTGCTTCATATTATGTACGATCTATTAAGGAATTACTGCAATCCAATTGGCCTGAAAAAAATGCTAAAATTTCAGAATAATTTCTACGGCTTGATTTTAATTGTCACTAATAAAATATGGACCATAATACAGATATTTTTTTGTTGCGACTATTAGGGTGGCACAAATTTGAGCTCTTTTTTATCCTTTTTCTCACCATGCAGTTATCTTCTTAGAAGAAAAAAAAATTATCACAGAAGCTTCGGGCGGTCAAAAAATTTTAGAGGTCGCTCAAGTCTTCCAAAAATTCAAGTTTTCATTAAAAAATGGATTGGTTTTATTGTCCACTTCTGACCCGTGAATCGTACGCTTTATAATTTTTAAATTAACCTCGCGAAAGCTCTAGTCGGCCAATGAATATTTAGTGGTCACTCAAGGGCTTCGAAATTTCTAATTTTCGCCCATCGCACGACTGCACAATTTTCGAACAGAAACAGCCACACATACACATATCAATAATTCAGATCGATCTATAAATATAAATATAAATCAATATTCTATGGAATAAATCGATATATAAATATTAGGGTGGCCCATATTTGAACTCTATTTTTTTCCTTTCTCACACCATACATCTTCTTTAGAAAAAAAAATTGTCGCGGAAGCTGCGAGGGGTTAAAAAATATATTAGAGTCGCTCAAACCCCCAAAATTCAAATTTTCATTAAAAAATCGATTTTTTTTCGTCCACTTCTTACCCATTAATTTTACGCGTTATGATTTTTTAATTAGACTCAAGGTTTTCGAAATTCAGAATTTCCGCCTGAAAATAAATCTCGCATGCACTTTCTCGTAGCATAAAAACAAAATAAACAGCGAAGTGTTACATTTTCTGAACAATTTATATAATCATTTGTAACAAACACCAATTAGGCGATATGTGTTATTATGTAATATTATGTATTATTGTATTATAGCGTCGCTCGTCACAGAGTACAGCTACGATAGGTCGGCAGCTTGACTAACGTGACCAACTGTGGGAAGCATTACGATGCACGGAAAACTGTTTTTAGAGAAAAAAAAGGATTGATTGCTTTGAAAATTTGGAAATTTCAAAGCTCTTGAGCGACCACGTTGGCCGGCTAGAGCTTTCGCGATGTTAATTTGAAAATTACAAAGCGTAAAATGCATGCGTGAGAAGTGGACGAAAAAAATCGATTTTTTAATGAAAATTAGAATTTTTGGGAAGCTTGAGCGACTTCTAAATATTGTTTGACCGAGCGCAGCTTTTGGGAAAAATTATTTTTTCCTTTAAAGAAGATAATTGGATGGTGAGAAACAGGAAAGAAATGGAGCTCAAATTTGTGCCACCCTAACGATCATCCATGATATTCGCCACTTCATCAATATATATATATATATATATCGGAGGATGACAGCTCGTCAAAGCATTTATGGAAAATGTATCACTCATTCGACTCATGAATCTTATGAATCGCATTCGTTACTTTATTGGTGCACGAAAAACATTTCAGCTCTTATATCCTACGAAAGCTCCCGAATTGGTGGAGCTACGTTCTAAGTTTTTTTTCTTTCTTTTATCGCATAGGTTCATCGCCCTCATCTCTTTTACTGATGTTCACAAAGATCTTCGACGTACGTATACAGCGAAACAGCCACCTATGTGGTCAGACATGCATGCTCGTCTCAGTAAACACATTTCTTCTTTACCTTTACTTTTTCTACTTTTCCTTTACGCTTTCTCTCTCTCTCTCTCTCTCTCTCTCTCTCCGTCTCCTTTCCTCTCTCTTCGTCTTCCTCATCAGAGTTTTTCGAATGCCACATTTTTCCGCGATGTTTTCTTTTCAAACCTCCCCATCGCGTCTATTCTGCTTTCAGCATCTACCCTCTTCTTCGTAGCCACTCTGCGTTTTCATTTTTCAAATTTCCAAGAGACTCTTTCTCGTGCAAAGAGTTGAGATATCGGGACTACCGAAGAGGCCAACATTCTATTCGGTAACTCTCTTATCGACCACAATTGGCTGACCAACCGCGCTATGGTCGTTCGAAAATTTGCTATTTCACGAATAACGCCGGATCTGTCAGAAGGGGATTTTTTTTTCAATTTCACAATTCTCGGTGTCGAAAGGTGTTCCTGCTGAAAATGTTCACTCTAATTTCGGAAATCTCACTCCTGAAGGCGGAAAATCTGTAGTTAAAAAAATGTGGGAAATACACGTCTTTTGGGGATTTTTTGATACCCAAGAGACACGTCACATAAAACAACAGCTAGCCTCCACCTAACTGTTATCCTACTTTGCAAATCTGAATCAATAAAATATTTTGGTTACCCAATGAAGTATTCAGCATTTTATCATACATAGCGATTCGGGCGAAAAAACTAATCGGTGAGAGAGGAAAAAGTTATAGCGATATGGTGAGAATTTTCCTTGGCAACGACTCGTTGCTTTTCGAAGTATTTGATCGAGGAATTTTTTTTTCCGTCGTATACTTTTGATTTGATGAACAAAAAACGCGAAACTTTTTCGCCAAAATAAAACATCTCACTTTGAAAACGCGCCTTGTTTTTCTTCAACTTGTTGTTTCGGAAATTCCTGCAATTAATTATAGAATAAACTACTATATGAACGAGGAGCTGGCGAACAAAATCAAACTCGTCCACACTACGTCTTTTTTAAATTTTCTTATTTTATTATTTTTTGCGCTTAAAAACTACCTGTTCGCTTGAAATTCGCAGTTTTTAATAAATTTTGAGGTATTTAGGGCCGGATTTTATTCTAAATATTTCGGGCGTTAATAAAAGTGTGCTTGAAAAACACGAAAAATTAAAAACTTTTTGCGTAGTGTGGACAAGTCCGGTTTTTGTTGGCAAGCTCCTCAAATATGCTAACGAAATCTGTTTGATTTTTATCTTGGATAACCTGGTTCCCGGACATCGGCTGTAAATCGATTATACTTATATTACACTTATATTACATATATTTCTACTTATATTTAAATTACTTGTACTTATATTTATACTTATACTTATACTTATAGTTGTACTTATACTTATACTTATACTTATACTTATATTACTTATATTGCACACAAAAAAATTACAGTGTTCAGATGATACTTTTTCAAACATCTGATTTTTGTGGAATTACATCATAAGGATTTTTTAAAAGAACATCCCAAAAATGAGCTGTTTTCGACTGTTAGAACTAGGCATAACCCGTAAATGGTGGTAATCAAGAATAACGAGTCATACTCCAAGCTCACATTGGTTTCAATATCAATATACATACACATATGTATATGATGATGATGATGATGATGATGATGATGGAAGGTGTATACCAACAGCAGCAGCATGTGTATCGCTGCATATTCATGAAGCTAAGGGATTCGGCCAATGTCTTTGCCGCCATCGTGCAGAGTTCCTCGGCGGCTTAGCCTTAGTACACCTGAAGGTAATGGCATTTTGACAAACTCACCGTCTCCACCAAGGAACATCCCTCAGGTGACGTCCTTCGATTTTATTGAAATTTATATATGTTATAAAGCATTGAAACTAAGCGACACGTACTTTTTTCATCGTCGGAAAAACGGTTTTAAGGGATGAAACCAGCCGTCGAAGGAAGTCCTTAGTTTCGAGAGGAATTACTTAGTAGACGAGAAATTACTTAGTAAGTAACTGTAAGAAAGGGATGAAACCAGCCGTCGTATGTCAGGGGGTAATATTGCAGTTTCACCGACTAGCAGTCGACAGATCGCAATGAAACAAAAACCCAAATTTCCTCTAATCCGAAGCAATGAAAAAACCCCTAGAGAGTGATCGCAAAAAAATTGACGGATGAATCACCCCTATTCGAGGGCTGGTTTCACCCCTTAAAACCGTTTTTTCGCCGATAAAGAAAAAACGCGTCGCTTAGTTTTTAATACTTCATATCATATATAAGTTTCACCAAAATCGAAGGACGACACCTGAGGGATGTTCCATGTAAGTACTCTTATCCTCAGGATCATTAGTTGTTCCTTTTTTGCTGGAAAGATTTTTCAAATTTTCACAGCTCTGCTTAGCGACTCAAAGCCGCATACAATGTAATTATATAAGTCGTTGCAATTCCAATAATGTCGAGTTCCTTCCCTTTTATATTCCTACCCTACTGTACTTCGAGACCACCCCTTATTTGCCTAGAGCCGTCTTAAGGGGTCTTCTGACTTTAGACGATAAAAAGGCTATTTGCATTAATTTTTTTGATTGGTTTATATCACAGATATTGACATGAAAGTTGTTACACTTAAAAAATACACTTTCGAAATACATTTTAAAAAAATATTTATTTAGGTCACGATTTATAGACGAAAATGGTAAATAAAAAATGTCCTAAAAAAATTTTGGATCTGCGCTGTCGATGAAATATCGGAGACGGATCATCCGAAACAAAAAAAAACAAACGGTTTTAGATTCAGTATGTTAATGGCTACAGCGCATATCATACGATTTTTTATATATGCAAAAATAACAAAATGGCGGACATTTTTAGCAAAATTTAAGCAAAAATAACCCAAAGCAACATTTAAGCAAATTTAAGCAAAAATAACCCAAACAAAATGGCGGACATTTTTCGAAAAAAACGTGTTTTTTTTCACCGATTTTGGCAAAAATAGTAAATATCAAAATTTAAAAAAAATCTTTGATATGCGCTTTAGCTATAGTTGTAATGAATGTGTGGTTAAAATATCATGAGGATCGGTTCAGTAGTTTCGAAGATTTTATCAACAAGCCGTCGGAAAACGTTACTTCGAGATAAACGTGTTTAAAGTTTCTTTGGGTTACGTAAATACATTTAAAACAAATTAATGTATTTCGAAAGTGTATTTATTAAGTGTACTAACTTTCATATCAATATCAATAACATAAACCTATAAAAAAAATCATGAAAATATAATTTTTTAGCGGCTAAAGTGAGAAGACGCTAATTACTGCCGTCATATGGAAGAAGGCGGCATCTACAAAAAAAAAAATCGAAAATTAGTTTTAATATATAGAAAGATGGGAAATTTTCTATTGATTCCAACGGTACCAAAAACGCATTTACAATTTTTATTTTAGATTCCCCTCTTTCCCATATTACGGCAGTATACCGCTTTATTGCATTAGCCAAAAGTAAAGGGAATTTGGACGAAAACCAGTGCCGATACAGTCTACCCAGGTCTTCAGTGGCAAAGTGAGAGAACTTCGGCATGACGACCACGGTCGCCTAGGCCTCCGCTTTACCCAGAGTATGTACGTAAAAACCACATTACCATGGTAGAATGTCATTGGATTTTCGATTTCTCGTCGCGTTTTTGCTCGACGTCGATAAAAAATTGAAAAACGACGAGTAGATGATTCATTTACCGAATGTAAAGAGTACACCGCGTGGTCTCCAGTAGCGTCGAAATGTTATTTTTTATTAACTTGGCGTCTAGACGCTGCCGCGTCTCTTGTTGTATGTATACGGTGGAGGAGTGGCATGTGGGAGTAGACAGCGGCGTTAAGAGCTTAGCCCTAGTTCATATTCTTTTTAATATCGAATTTTCGTTTTGACGGATGCTCAAGATGTAAGATCCCAAAAATATTTTCTGAACATTCGAAGTCTCTCCGTTTAAAAATTGAGGGAGTTATGGGCGTTTATAGATAGGTTCCGCCAACCCATGAACTTTTAACGCGTTTTTCTCAAAATAACGTTTTCAACATCGGTGACCACGATATCTCAGAAGTCACTGCACAAATCAACTTCCAATTTTGCAAGCTTCTTTTATATTTCAGAAAGCAGTCCTTCAACGAAGGAATTTTCTTCTCAATGCATAGTTTTTTTATGAACGAAAATAGAGTTTTTTCACCGAAAATCGACATTTCACTTTGAACGGCGGCCATTTTTTCGAAAAATCAATATTTTATTAAACGCCTTGTCCAAGCACTAGATATTTTCATGCAAAAACTGAATGCGTTTGATTTTTCTTATTTCCTAGCAGCAGTGGCCACCGCGACGGACGTTTTTCGAACAGCGACGAACCATTGACGATCACAGACTACCACATTCATAAATATTTTTCAATACAAACTTTGTAAAAAAAAACTTAAGACTTTGTCAATGTGAAAAAAAAAATTGAAAAGCTGCACTCGTTCTCCCAGAAAAAAATCACGAAAATCCCTCTATTCCTCGGCCACGAGTTAGGTGCATCCCATAAATTCGAAATTTCTCAGAGTGTGCCATTCATTTTTAAGGCCTTACCCCCACTTGTAGCGCAAAAAAATGGCCTTTTTCATGAATTTTTTTAAAGAAAACTACAAAACTTTTTTAATCGATCAATATAACATCTTAAAGAACACATCTTGAAAAACTTTCAGTAATTTTTTTATTGAAAAATATTACATTGTTTAGTGGCAAATGGCCGTCAATGAAATAATGTTTTTATATACACGGTTTGCTGTGACCAACATTGCGGCGAAGTGGATCATCTGAAAAAAAAATGCGGATGGATTTAGTCAAATATAAATATAAACTAGTCTTTAATCGAAGGATTTTAAAAAATATTCATTTTTCACAAAATGGCGGACAGTCAAAGTTAATGGTTCGATTTTAACGAAAAAAAAAACGGTCGTTTTTTTTCTATAAAACGGCCATTTTTTTCGAAAAATAAAAATCAAACGATTAAAGACTACGTTTTTATATATTAAATAAGCCTGCAAAATTTCAAGAAAATCGATTCATTAGTGTTCGAGTAATCTTGGTCACCGACTTCAGAAATGCCATTTTGAGAAAAACGCGTTTAAAGTTTCAATTTTAGCTTACACGAAAAACGGATTCTTCTCTTTCAACGCTCATATCTCAGTAAATTTTGTTCGGATCGACTTGAAATTTTCAGGACATATTCTCAGATACTTAAACTTCAAAAAAATGCAATAAAACAAAAATCGATTTTTTTCAAAATCGCAAGTGGGGGTAACCCCTTAAAGCAGATCTATGGCATTGGTTCGAGGATTTTCTGCACAAAAAATAACCGGAAAGCGAAGAAACGGTCACTGGAATCTTTTGTTTCCAGCTTTTTGTCATCCGATTTACGGTTCAAGAAATAGCCGAATTTTCGTATTGATAATTCTGCATCTGCGGCAACATCAAGTATACGTATTCTGTGCGGCGAAGCCGGTCACGTGATATCGCGAGTATATAGGATAATAGGAGAGTACGATTGGGAGGAGTTACGCGGATTTACTCGCGGCTGACGTTTACGAGATTAGCGCTTGATGCTCGGGACGAATTACGACGCTCTCCCGAAAGATTTACGAGAGCTGCGTGTACCAGCAATCAGCGATCGTCTGGCGGTTTGGGTCTTCTCTCTGTATGTACGTCCCGCCACCCTTGCCCGCTCGCTCTCTCGCTCATGAGTGCTTCATTTTTAAATTGTCGTGCCCACAATTCTCAAGCTTTTCGATGAAAAATGCTTGCTTGCTATTTGTATATTGTTCCGTAAAATGAAAACACAGTGCGTAAATTTCGTTACTTTTTTTAGACTTTTGAAAAATGGCGATCGACTTGTAGATCGACGTATCACAAAAAAAAGGATTTTAAACATTTTTTTTTTAATATCAAATAATAGTGACCAATGCAGAATTATACAATCGAATGAACATAGGTAGTGTAATTCCGGGGAACTTGGCCACAAGGGAGAGATGGCCAATAGAAATGTTTCATAGAACCGCGCACCAGATTTCACCTGTTACTGCTTAATTCGCTTCGCGTCGTGCGCAGGTATAAGTGTACGATCAAAAATGGCAACAAAAAGGTTAAGTAGATGAAATCCTTTTTAATTATTCCGTCTACTGCTAATTTCTTTTTAACGTTTCGTGTTTTACATTGTGGTGATGTTATTTTGTAAAAGTATAATTACAAAATAACTATAGTAGTTATTTAGTATAGTTATTAGTATAGTTATAAAACTATATTAAACTATATAAAACTATTATATAAACTATATAATAGTTATAAAACTATACTAAATATATTATTAGTATAGTTATAAAATAACTATACTTATAAAATAAGTATAGTTACAAAATAATAAAGTTGTTAAAGTATTTCTTGAACAGTTCACGAACAGTGCTTTGTTATAACCTCAAGATTTCGCATGTATTGTTTCTACTTGTTGACATTTTGGATGTGGCCATCTCTCCCGGGAGATTATGAAAGATGGCCACGTACAGTCGGTGTATGATCGCCATGGTATTAGTTGTAATGTGTTCAAGTAATTCATTTTTCCTACATTTGGTTTAGATGCCTAATAAGTACAAGCAATCGCTCTACGAGGGAACTGGACTCAATAATCATTAAAAACAGCTATTAGTGCTGTAAAAAATGATGAATTGTCAGTTCGTGCGGCCGCCAGGACCTACGAAATACCTAGGAAGACCTTAGAGAGACGATATAAGAACAATGACAAAAAATGTTGCAGAGAAAATTATTATGAAACTCGTCTCATCGAAGACTGGCTTCGGTGGATAAGTACCAACTTTGGGTACACAAAAATCATACTGATTTCGATGATATGTGTTCCAGATGTGACCAAAAAAAAAATTAAGAATCAAAACATAAAACCAAAGAGACAACCGAGAGCACAATGCTGGGTGACTGGCCATCTCACCTCTACTCCTATGGCCATCCCATCCGGATACTCCGGGAGCGATAGCCAATCGTGATTTTACACAAACAGTAGTTTTAAGGTTTATCTGGCAGGAGTTTGTTTTAATTTCGTAAATTATCTTAAAGTTAAATGTTCAAAGTTTAATTACAAATGAAGATAAGTTAAGAAACGTCTGTACTTTTGTTTTGACGGATCCTTGAAAAAACTGTGGCCAACTACCCCGGACTTGCCCTATATAGGGACGGTGTCAATGCGCATGATAACGAAGTAGTTGACATTGGAGAAGCATGGGGGTAATTAAAATAAAATATTGAACAAAAACATCACGGAGGATGCAGTAATTTCATCGTATTATTATTGGAAAATCTTCCTTGGAGGCTGAAACTCATAGCCCTTTGCTCTAGCATGGTGTATAAAGCGGCACATGGGACCATTGATTATCTCTCCCATGTCGCATAGCTATCCTCCATACGACTTTATTCGTTAGCGTGGGTGGCCCTCGAAGTGCAGGGAGGGCAACCAACTGTTTTTATTAGATTTATACGAGCGTGTGCCGGCTGTCGTAGAACGGTTATAACCCTCGTCGGAAGTTTCGGCTCTTGGGTGGGTTCTCCTCCTTCATCTCTTATCTCTCTTTCATCCCTTGGCATCGGAGTTATAAGCTCGGAGTTCACGTAATCCATGCACGAGCCCCCCGAATCTCATCACCTTCGGAAAAACAACGACGAAAGGGATTTCGTGACTGACGAATGACCCTTCTCTACCGGTCTCACAATTCATACGCCTCGATTCAAATTGACCCTCTTTCAACTTTGCGCAACGCGGAATATGAAAAACGCATTATCTACTTGATTCGGTTTGAAGACGGAATGCTTTTCGTCGCGTAGACCTTCAATTTTTACGGGTATGAAATTTTCCCCGCTACGTTCGTCGGCCAAAATGGATTCTATCTCGATTGGAGCACTTTGCATATTTATTAGAATCACTCGAATATCGCGATAAAAAAAAAACATGACCAAGAAACGACTTCGAACGGATGCAAAATAAATTTATTTCAACCGCGCCGGATTGCTTTTAAGGTATTCCTTTAACGAACCCGAATATTGAACAATTAACAGATTTTCGTTATAATCAAGTTAAAATACATCCCGGTATATTGGTAAAATTTCGAAACCAAGTTGTCGAACTTTTAACGAAAAATGATGACGAAGCTTAACGAAAATCGTCTCATTTATACGGCACTTTATGGAGATGGTACACTGGCCACATTTCTATCTAAGAATTTATATACCAAATCACTCTAGAGGCCGAAAAATAGTCTTTTGGGGATTTTTTTCAGAAAAACTACAAAAAAAATCGAGATTACAAAAAAGGGTGTTTATCACACATATCAGTGACTGTATACAATAATTTTTTTGAAGCGATTAATTTTAAAATGGCGGCTGTGCAGCGTTTAACTCAAAACTGCATTTTTAAGTTGGCCGGTAGAATAACACAGACAATTTTCAACCGATTCACTTGAAATCTTGAATATATCTTGAAAGATACATTGTCTATGGAAGTACGTAGGATTTTTTTATATTGCATAGTTCATTTGTTATTAACAATTATCTGAGGATTTTTTAGGCAGATTTTTGGAAAGTGAAAAATTTCGTCAGATGATTGTTAATAACAAATGAACTTTGCAATATAAAAAAAAATCTTACGTACTTCCATAGACAATGTATTTTTCAAGATATATTCAACATTTCAAGTGAATCGGTTGAAAATTGTCCGAGTTATGTTTCCGGCCAACTTAAAGAATGCAGTTTTGAGACAAACGCTGCACAGCCGCCATTTTGAAATGAATCGCTTCAAAGAAATTATTGAATACAGTCACTGATATGTATGATAAACACCCTTTTTTTGTAATCTCGATTTATTTTGTAGTTTTTATGAAAAAAAATCGCCAAAAAGTCTATTTTTCGGCCTAGAGTGGCCTAAGGCCTCAAAGAAAATATTAATGATAAAACTTAGAAAAATGTAACTAGGGGTCGTCCATATATTACGTCATCGACTTTCGCTGATTTTTTACGCCCTTCCCCCCTCTCCCCTGAAATCATCCTATTCTTCCTATCGTTATAATCCAATTATCGTTACCGTCATTCAACGACCAGACCCCCGCTTTTTTTTAAATGACGTAATTTATGGATGGCCCCCTAGCAGAAGAATTTTCGTAGCCGTGACTTTTCAGAGAAAATGGAGGAAAGTCTAGATCTACTAAATTCGCGCGACATTTTTTATTCCATTTTATTGTTGGATATAATAATTTATTGTGACTTATTTTTTATTAAGCGATATTGTAGTTTACCAATGATTCAGGAGGGCCCATCTTATGGCCCACAAAATACGGCCCTCCGTGAAAGGAATACCTTGAATGTCACTTTGGATTTATACGTTTCGCAACTGTTCTACATAATAAACTAAATTTACCCTTGACCATTTTTACTCGAGTCTTTCAGGTTGCTTGGACTGAATAGCTTTTGCATGATTGCTTTTGCATTATTCTCGTTTCCCATTTATACGAATATCCCTTGAAAGTGTGGGAAAATTACGTGAAGAATGTGGAGTCGACGCAAACGAGGTTAAACCGGCAGTCGACCAACCATACCAGTGTTAATAATTGCGAAATGTTGTACAACTTCCTTACGTGGGAAACTACGATGTGAGGTACATTTTGCACTTTATGACGAAATTAAAAGCGATCGATAAATTGATAGTAATACAAGAGTGATTCGAGCAGTATTTTGAACAATGTTACGGAAAATAATTCGATCACTTTGACTTGTTGAGGCAGAACTGTTCTCTGGAAATTTGAAAACATCGTTTTTATTTAAATTCTATTTTATTATTCTACCTTTCTCAATACGTCTGGAAAAGAGTTTAATGCTAGTTATTAAATTAGCCGAGTTGTATAAATGATGAGACGCAGCATCTTTAAACGCGTTTTTCTCGAAATTATGGTTGTCAAATCGGCAACCACGATATCTCGATAAGCGATTGAGGTTAGATTTGGTATACACCTTCAGTGGACTGTTCTTCAACGTTGATAGCACAATTGAGTCCAAATAAATGTTTTTAATATACCTCGTAAAGTGTTTATAAAAATAAGAAAAATTGATCATCAAAGTTTATCATGCTGCGTTATCGTATTTTTTTTTGCTGAACATAGTCCCACTCATCATAATACTCAGGCATTTTAAGAATATGTTTGGTTTTTTTTAGATTTATACAACGTCCACAGCACTGGTCGTTAATGGCGAGCCTTTTCCGCGTGCCGCTCTACAAAAATTAGGCATTTAAAAAGTATCATCTGAAGAACACTGTGATTTTTTACGTGTAAAAATATTTGAGGGCTCTTCTCACTTTGAACGCTTAACGGGAGGCTATTTTCATGAATATTTTTAATAGATTTATATTATTGATATTGATATAAGAGTTGTTATACTTAATGAATTCACTTTAGAAATACATTTTTTTAAATTTAATGTATTCATGGAACCCAAACAAACTTCAACCGCATTTTTCTCGAAATAACGTTTTTCGGTGGCTTGTTGATAAAATCTTTGAAACTACTGAACCGATCCTTATGAAATTTTAACCCCATATTCTTTACAACTATAGTTATAGCGGATATTAAGGATTTTTCAAATTTTGATATTTACTTTCTTGTGCCAAAAACGGTGAAAAAACACGTTGTTTTGTTTTTTCGAAAAGTGTCCGCCATTTTGTTATTTTTGCATAAATCAAAAATCGTATGATGTGCGCTATAGAAATTAATATACTGAATCTAAAACCGTTTGATTTCTTCGTTTCGGATGATCCTTCTCCGAGATTTCATCCACAGCGCAGACCTACAATTTTTTTTGAACATTTTTTTAACTACCATTTTGGACTATAAATAGTAACTTAAATAAATGACTAGAAAAAATTGAATGTATTTCGAAAGTGTATTTATTAAATGTAAAAACTTTTATGATATATCAATATCTATAATATAAACCCATCAAAAATATGCATGAAGATAGCCTTTTTTAGCGTCTAAAGTGAGAAGACCGCTTAATTATAATCTATTTACAGCCGATGTCACTTCTCGAAAACGTATTTTACGGTGAGCAATGCCCTTCTGAACCAGACTATCTAATATCAATAAATCAAACAGATTTCATTAGTGTATTAGTTTATCCAATGATTAATCGAAGGAATTTCCGAAATTTCAAATTTAAAAAAAGGCACTAGTTCAAAATGACGGTCTTGATTATTGCGAAAATTGGTATTTATTGTTAATCAAATCGAAAGTATACATCCGAAAAAAATCCTTTATTCAAATACTCAATTATTACATCTAGAAAAGATACTCTAAACATTTCAGAAAGATCGATGCAGTAGTTTCTGAAATATTTTTCTCACTGACTTTGAAAACGAAGTTTCGAGAACAAAACCGTTTAAATTTTCGAACGTCGCTCCGAGCCTTCCGCCGGGCGTCAACATAACAGCTCATAAATCTGTGAATTCTTATTCGATCACTTTGAAATTTTCAGGCAACATTTATAAGATGATATACTGCCAAAATATATTAGTTTTGAAAAAAAAATGATTTTTCTACATTTACAACTACACATAACCCCTTAATTGAATCCAGTAAATTGGTTGTATAAATATCGACTACTTTCTGTAAATTCGGTAGATCTTAGGAGATAGCTCATCGTCAATGAGCGAGGACAGTTCGAAGAACCATAAATCTGTGAAATCAGTGAATTTTGATGCGATCCCCTTGAAATTTTCATGCAACATTTATAAGATGATAAACTGCCAAAATTTATCGGTGTTGAAAAAAGTGATTTTTCGACTTTTACAACTAGACATAACCCCTTAATTGAATCAAGTGAATTGGTTGTACGAGTATCGACCACTTTGTGTGGACTCGGTAGGTCTTAGGAGATAGCTCACCGTCAATCAGCGAGGACAGTTCGAAGAGCCGGAAATCCCATGATATTGATACCTATTTTTTTGACTATTTCTAAAAGTGCAAATTTTTAGAAATAGTCCACTCCCACAGACCCACCCGTTTCCCATGTCTTCGATCGTATTGTACTCGGTTCGATATAACGTGGTGACGGTAACGTCATTATTAGCCGAAGAGCAGCACGTTTCTGGCAAGTGTCCATTATTATAACGTTATTATTATTACCCGGTAATTTCCATCCTCCGAACGATCCCTGGGGTTTAAGGCTTGGGCGAACGAGGAGATTACGGCACTTGCGGGGCCACCATAAGCGTACCGACAAAAATCCTGCGGGAGAATCAAAGTGGAAGACCCGAAGCGAGCGTGGGTGTGTGCGGAAATCTTCTCACCATCTGATAAACTATCGCGGCCAAACTTTTTCGCACTCGACCCTCACTCTACCCAAGGGGGAGAACATGCAACGAGAAAAAATGTTTCTATTCTCCTAAACAAATCATAACGAACTAAAAAAAACGAATCAATTGCCAAGACAAGTTCAATGACTTTTTATTCCATATCAGCCAGATCTTTCCAAGCCTTACGAAGCAATCTTTGATACCAATTTTGGTCAGAAGATAGTCGAGCCAAGATTTTGAGAAACTCCACGGTATCCATTTCACCACTTATTTTTGTTGGCGTTTACAATGAAAAATGGGATTTTCTTGAGGCAAACCCCTATCCGAAGGGTGAACTTTAAACGTTTAAATTATTGGATAGGTATATGTATATTCCTGATACGTGTATGTAGACGCGTGCAGGTAATTAGCGAGACCCAACCGGTAATTACGCGGAAACAGTGATTTGTACGATCGAGCTGGAATAGCGCGGAAAGAGAAAGGGGAATAGGGGGGTTGAGGGGTGCGGGGATTAGAAGCAGAGAAGCGAATGTCTGCTCGGGAGATCGGGTCTTGATAATCTCAGAGCTAGCAACACATCAGCCAGATGATTAACGAGGACTGGCTATTATTTATTTCTCTTTGCTCTTTTTCGCTCTTGCGTCGCGATTGGGACTTGCACCGCCTGGTCTGAGCAAATATCGATGTTCTCATAGCACGGTATGTCACGACAGATCTCTCGCGATTCTATTTGCCCGTCCCCGTAATTTATTGTCCTTTCATTACTTATTTCGTGTGACACTTCGTACGCTGCTCGAGTCGTCTGCACAAACACGGCAACATTCGGCCCGAGTACTTCGAAAAGTGCTGATTTCCATGTCTCTGTAATTCATAAATCAACATCCTTCCTTCACAAATTTGATTCTTGTCGTAAGATTCGCGGAGCTTGCCCTGGTGGTTGGTGAGTGGTTTCCAACCACTGACAAGGAAACGTTGCGATGTCGATTTCTCCGATTTCGACGAAATTTTGCTTCCTTTTAGAATGGGTAAAAATAAGTGACACGTATTTTTTTATACCTGCGGAACCCGATTTTTAAGGGGTGAAACGCACTCTCGAAAATAGGGGTGTTTTTTCGTTTTTCGCCAGTAACGTTATCGTTGTCATCTCCAATGTTATAGTACACGAAAAAATAAACATTGTTGCAATTGGACATTTTTTCATATCTCGTACCGTTAAAACGTTATCGACGCAAAACGAAAACCACCCCAATTTTCGAGGGGGCGTTTCAACCCTTAAAAATCGGGTCCCGCAGATATAAAGAAATACGTGTCGCCTATTTTTACCCATTCTACAAGCATGCCAAATTTTATCGCAATCGGAGAGATCGACCTCGCAACATTTCCTTGTGAGTACAGAGAAAAATTGTCTGAGGCGTTACATCTGAGCCTGAAAAAATCTGCTTGTTTTTTATTTGCTTGAATGATGTGTAAACAGAATGAGAATGGTCTAGAAAAGGAATTGCACACAAAGAAAATGTACAAATTTGTTTTGAGATGACTTTTTAGAAACGCGTGAGGCAGCGTAGTAGCAATTTGGAGTCGTTTAGTCGAGTTCTTGTACAGAAAATATACAACGACGTGAACTATAGGAATACCTTGGTGAGTACATGCAGAATTAAAATGAGAGCTTCAATTCCGTTGTGCGGACGATGGCTCCTAAATCAATTTTGAAACTTTAAACGCGTTTTTCAAATCAGAGGACATATAATTCGGGCAGTCTTCATCCGATTGACTTGAAATTTGAACTGATGCTTTTTAGAATGAGAGAGGTTAGTTTATCCTTAAGATGAAGGTAATATTTCGAAACATCAGAAAACATTAAATTGTAGCTTAAATGAATATTTTGAATCAGCGGAAACATTTTGAATGCAGAAAACACGACTGTGATAAATAAATTCATGTAAGGGCTGGCTTACCCCCTGAAGTTTGCTATCCGGCAAAAACGCAAAAACACGTCAGGTTGATTTTTGATCCTTCTTCAAAATGGTGCTTGTTTCATTCTTTTTCATGCAACCCTCCTAAGTGTGGGATGAGATAAAGACAAATAAAGGGGTGGTTCACCCCTTGATTTAATTTTTTCTCAATACTTTTACAGTGGATTTTCATCGTTTCACATTGGAAGAATTTACGTTTTTGTTTCATTCAGATCGGTGGAATGCTTGCAGGTGAAACTGCAAAATCACCCCTCGAGACGCCTTTTTTGAAGGGCGGTTTCTCCCCTTAAAACCGGTTTTTCCGCGGTAAAAAAAAATACGGGTCTAATAGTTTTTAATATTTTATCACATATATGAGTTTCAACAAAATCGAAGGCGGACACTTAAGTGATGTTCCTTCTGAGACGAATTCTACGAAGATACAGGATTTTTACGATTCATCAACAATGCTCGTTTTCATGCAGACATTGAGGGAGGACACCACTGTAACGGACAGAAAAAGGCCATTTTCCGATTTTTTGGTTGTCTACTGGATTATTTGGGATTTGGAAAACGGTATGTTATGGAAGTACGTAGGATTTTTTTTATATTTCATAGTTAATTTGTTATTAACAATTATCCGACGATTTTTGAGGCAAATTTTTCACTTTCCAAAAATTTGCCTATAAAATCGTCGGATAATTGTTAATAACAAATGAACTATGCAATATAAAAAAAAATCCTACGTAATTTCATAGACAATGTACTTTTCAAGATACATTCAACATTTCAAATGAATCGGTTGACAATTGTCTGAGTTATGTTTACGGCCAACTTAAAAAACGCATTCACTGATATGTATGATAAACACCCTTTTTTGTAATCTCGATTTATTTTGTAATTTTTCTGAAAAAAAATCCCCAAAAAGCCTATTTTTTCGGCCTCTAGAATGGCCTAAGGCCTTAAAGCCGATTTTTTGGCGAATAAAAAACATTTTTAAAATGATGCCATTTGCGAAGAACTCTTTTTTTAAATAATCGTATGTGCTTCCCTGGCAAAACTAATGTAAACGACGATATGTTTTTTCGTTCCACCGGCTGATTCATCAAAGTTCCGCGTCCCGCAGAGCGCCTAAAAACGTTCTTAGCATACCTCCAACGGGCAATTTCGTATCCTTTTCCATGATTTTTTTTTAACACGTCACCACATGTTGAAAGAACATTCCAAACCTCATGCCCATTGCTGCTTCAGTATTCTAAAAAGAAAATTGCAAAATCGTTTCATTTTTCGGCGAGCCGCATTGATCTGACGCGTACGTCAATGTTGACTTACAATAAGGCATTTTCGTTCGTCGCAGCAATCGATACCTCGCAACAAGCGGATGCGAGCGACCGACAGCACGGATCGTGAACAAAATACAGGCGAGTTCCATCGAGTAGATACAGTGTCAAGTTGTACAATGGAGTCGTGACGCGTAAAAAAAAATTGCCCCAGTATGGAAGGTCCAGTTGACCGTACTGGAGAATTGAAGTTATGAAATTCTCTCTGGTCCGGCGGACGCTCAGTTAGCAGGCGTCTAGCCAACGGGCGCGAGCCTCGTAATCGACTTTTCGCGCTTTTGTCGCCATTGATACCGTCGATGTTAAGCGTGTTTGTGAAATATTTGTCACGGTTCGATGAGCGATTCTTCGTGTGTGCGAGAGTCTGTTTCAGTTTCGTGTTATCGAAGTTTTCCACCGTAATTTCATCCGGCGTCTACTTTTATCCACTGTCACGTTTCTCGCGTATGACTGTTCCCGTCATTGCATTGCGAAAACAGAACGGACAATGATGCGTCGTATTGTAGGGAGCGAATCTCCGTGGATACGATAACGAGGCGCTCCCCCCCTTCTGCGGTTAATCATACGTTTAATTTATGCCGATTAACGATTACATTCTGGCGATTCGACAAAATTGCCAGGCTCGGCCTATCTACATGCGGCTGCAGGAGATCGTGGAGGGCAACATCGAGGGGTATCAGAGCGAGTGGATAGCCGACGTTGTGCGCACTCGCGGATACGATAACCCACTGAATTTATTGTCGGGCCAGTGGGCTGTGGCGATTCGACGGTAAACGATCGGACACAACCGCAGGAACCTCTGTCAATGAACGAAGTATTATTTCTATCCGGGCATTTCAATCGATCCCCATAGCACAGCCATGGCTGATCTTCCCTGGCAGTTTTGCACCGTGTGACCATTCAGCCGAAAGTACGATTCCACCGGTGAAGAGTGACATCAAAAGTCTTCGGCATTTATCTCAAAAAACAGCCTACTTGACTTGGAATGATGAATGTCAATAGCGAATGGCAACAGTAGGGCGCTACGTCTCGCCCGATATTCGTCATTTTGCAAATATAATCAACAGATCCACTTACCCCAGTAAACAGGTTGGAAAGCGATGGATAATTGATCTGTCGAATCAACCGCAAATTGGTGACAAGCGTTGCTCCATCAATACTGTTCAATCGCTCGCACTAGTTGCTGGCCGTCCACATTTTTGTCCGGTGCTTGCGGCAAACGACGAAGAAGCGGAAAACAATGGAGGATAGCAAGCTGTATTACAAACGATTGTAGCCAACTTCTCAATCGCCAAAACGTGACAATTAGTCCAGTTTGTTCGTTAAACGCGTTGGACGAGCCAAAGTGCGCCACTCACGCTCGGTTTATGCGCGGGGCTTGCCCCGTTACGTCTTCCCTCGGCATCAAAGCATCGAGACATAGAACTGCCATGAGCACACGGTATGCTAGTGCGAGACATTGTTCTGTACGGGCACACGTATACAGGCACTTTCACTTCACCAACACCACCTATTACCAGTATGTCTGCGGACTAACGAGAGAGTTAACGGCGTTGGGTAAAACTTCTAGGAAACCCTCCCTCGAAAACGCCATAGCTAGAGATACACGAGGATCGAGACGAGCGAGAAAGGGATGCAAGAGAGAGAGAGAGAGAGAGAGAGAGAGAGAGAGAGAGAGAGAGAGAGAGAGAGAGAGAGAGAGAGAGAGAGAGAGAGAGAGAGAGAGAGACGAAGAAGATAGAACTGATCTTCGAGAGCGAACGAAGCGATGGACGCGAGAGGTGAAAGGAGGAAGAGCACCTATTAAGAGAGTCCAACTGGTGGGGTGCTCCGCATATAGTGGAGTCGGAATTAGAGTGAGGTTAAACAGGATTCTACTCACCACTCTCGAGCACCCTCTCCCTGTCGTAAGATAATTGGGCTCCACTTTCCTCTTGCCCAGCCCTCCTCACACGGCCAAACCTCACCACTTCTACCGTACCGTTCGCCGCACTTCGGAAATGCTGATCTCCCTTTGTTCCATCGCTCTATCTCTTTACTTTCCTCTATTTCTGCTTCTCTCTCTCTCTCTCTCTCTCTCTCTCTCTCTCTCTCTCCCTCTCACTCTCTCTCGTACGGCCTCCTATATTCAGTCTTACCTCGGAGCTGCTCGTAGTCTCGAAGCAGTAAAAAGTCCAACTTCCGAGTTACTTGCGGTAAATAGAGCAAGAAACGAGGTGGGTGTAAGCTCTGCTTTCAGTCCGAGTAAATAGGGCGGGTAGATGAATAGCCATATATAGTTGCAGTGACTGCGTAGCCCATGAAGTACGCGAGCGAGGGCCCAAGAGCCAGTTCCCTACGAAATAAGTGGCTGGTGGAGGGTATGGGCTAGAAACGGAAAGAAAGTTCGGAAAAATCTGGCTTCACGGGAAACGAAGCTGGATAGTGAGTTGGGAATTTATAAAAAGTCTGGAAGGGTCAAGTTGGATTGCTGCCGTATATGTGTAGCTGGCAGATATAAGTTGGAGACTAGATGCGAGGCTTTCGCATGCTGCATACTTCTGCAGGTGCGAGGAGCAAAATAGTGACAGGCAGAGCTGAAAAGAGATCATGGAATCCTTGTTCCGATATATTTCCTGGTTTGAGTGAGTCAACCCTCGTCAGCTTAGTAGTCACCAGCCGGGAACTTCTCCACGTGTTTGGATATCTACGAGACTTTTGAACCTTTTCTATCACACACCCCACTAACGCATTCCCTCGTAATTATCAACCATTCTCCACAAACGAGTTACATCTCCGTTTCGTAGTGTTAACGACGGCCAAGAGGAACGCTCGTCACTCGTGGCGCGTTCATCGAATATGCATGATCAAGGGTGTTCGTTGAATCTTCAATTTCTATCTCGTGTAGGAGGAGTTGCGTTCCCGTTTGAAATTTATCGACCCGCACTGACAACTTTTTCGCGGAGCCTTTGGTCATCACTCGATGCCGCGATATACACCCGCATCATTCTCATAGTGCCTGGCAGCAATAGTCGCGGCAGCGTCGAACCCGCGAGCCCGTCAATGAATAATACAACGAACGTACTTGCGGGTATTAGCAAGTACAATCGGCATGGCTATACGAACGTAGAAGAGATGTTCTCGGGAAAACACGTCATTCGGATCACCGCAATTGTGAGCCGGTGCTCCAACTCTTGGCGCCGGTGTTCTCTCTGTTTCGAAGCGATAATGTTGGTGTCGCTGCAATGGCGACCGCGCTCGTCGACAGCCCGTGCGGGCCTATGGACCAAACAAATCCAACGTTCTGGTGGCATTTGAGGTGCACTGGGAATATCTACGAGGGCGGACGGCCCGCCTAACCTGTTGGCTCGTTTGTATCTATTTGCCTTCCTATATATTAATCCTAACTCTACCTACGAAGGGTGGAGACCCTACGATACATAACTTATACAATTGTATGGTTCGGTCGAAATCCCGCGACGTCTGCTGGGCCGCCGAGTCAATTAAGAACAGTTGAGCGATGATTACAGCTATAACGAATCACATCATCGCCTTCGTGATCTTTTTTTTTATAATCTAGGGATTACTCGAGCGAGAAACTTGGGGATGAAACGAGGGGACGTTCAACGTAACCTTTAAAGCTCGCTATCTACTGCAAAAACACTGCGTTTTTTTTTATATCTCTCTGTATATGTGTATATATGTTTTTTCCTTGCATTCTTCATTTCTTGCTTCTTTCTCGCCTGCGCGTTTCTTCCAGCGGTCCTCCAGAAGGGAGCAAGCCGCGACATTCAGGATTGCCTGGTCGTGACGGGGACAGAGAGGCGTTCCTTTGCGAGAGTACGGGCAACATTAATCCGGACCAGTGGAGACCTGATAGTGCCAAGATTTTTTGCCACTCACCGGCGCGAGAACACAATCCGACGTGCGAAAAAGGATTGCTTGACCGTTCGCCCGCTTCACTGGGCTCCTCTTCATCATTCAGCTCAAACAAGACTCAAACCAGCGAATAACTGAACGCAACTTTATCGTCGGCTATCCGTGTCATCCGTGGACTTGTCTCACATCTCTTTTGCATGTAAAAAATAGACTTTGAAAAACTACGAATAATTGACTGATTATCGCGAATCTGTATTCGGAAGGTTCTAGCTCCACTGCAAATGGTGACAACCGGGATTTTTCATTCTATAGTAACAAGTAAAATTTATATGATTTTTCTTTAAATGAACTTTTATTTAATGTAGTAAAAAGCGAAAAATAATTTGTTTCACCGAGTCACCGATATGTGACTATAAATAAAAGCTTGTGGTGCTCAAGTTTTTAAATGTTTAAACAATTCATTTTTATTAACCGTGTTTAATTTGGTACAATAGTAATTAGAGGAATTATTATCACACGTTTATACGCAGTTTCAGGATTTTCATTTAAGAAATCTAAGGTTGTTTTACAGTAAATTAAATACCGTTGATATGTTAACGGATTTATGTAAATTAAAGATTACGTGTCTAAATTTTGAGCGCTCCAAGCTTTTATTTATAGTCACAAACATATTTTCTACTTTTTTTACACTAAATAAAAGCTTGTTTAAAGAATTAAAGAACTAAATAAAGAAATTCATATACATTATTTGTTACATTTGAGTATTTAGTTTATTTTACTAGAGCTCTGAAATGTTTGCAAAGAGGGATTAATCCTTCCAAACGAATGGGCGCTATTATTGGTTGATTGTCAGGAGAAATCATAGAGAGCTGTGATAGGTGGCATCTATCATAAATGTTGGCTCACCATCGATTAGACCTTACCTTTTAACCTATTTTACCTATTGGACCCTAGTAACGAGTATGCGATCCGAGAGCACTTAGAGCCAATTCATAAGCTCTCCTGCACTTTCGATATATTGTCACCTCTTAAATGCATGTTTGCAAAATTTCAGATCACTGAGTAATCGAGAAGTGGATGAAATATCGATTTTCCGGTTTGCATCTCACGGAAAATCAAGTTATTTTTTTTAACTACTTTATTATTTTTTTCAAGTTTAACGGAGACTTTGTCCTTGAAATTTAGCGGGAGATGTTAGCGGCTCAACATGAGTAGCTAGAAGAAGAGGAGGGATGCCTCTATGGACCAGGCATTGCCGATTAGCGGTAATTATCAACACATTTGTGTAAACACATTACAAAACTTTAAATGCGTTTTTCTCGAAAACACGTTTTTAAAAATGGCCGACATTCTCCTGACCGCTGTAATTAACATATCGACCTGAAATTTGGAGAGCATACTCAGAAAATATGTCTTCACGGAATGACAGATCGTTTTTTTCGATAGATACATTTTTGCATTTATTATTTATTTTTTTATGCGAAAAAAACGCGATTTTTTTTTAATTGCCGCCATGTTCCGAAATTTGTACTAAACGAAAAACCCATCCGTCATTCCATGACCAAAGAGTCACAGATTGATAATATGCTTTGACTTTGTGTTTCAAATCAACAAAAAGGGGCAGTGATGTCAGCCGTTTACCTCCCGCGATTTGAGGACCTGTTTTCGCGGAGCTGCAACGGCCGCCATTTGGGTTTTAAAAAAAAAAAAAATTTTTTTTAACGTTCTGTATATCATGAATAAAAGCAAGAAAAAAACCGCACTCAACAAGCTTTACTCGTTTCCTTTGAAAAAAATAAAATGTTAACACCTGAAATATGGCACTCCAAGGACAGTCTCCCTTAATCGTGCATCGTCACCTCATAGATGCATGTTTGTAAAATTTCGGAGCTCTGAGTAGTCGGGAATTGGGAGAAACATCGATTTCCCATTTTGCATCTCACACCAAGTCGAGTTAAATAAAAGCTTGTAAAATAACCGTTCGCATCGAGAAAAAAATGGTGGGGAAATAATTTTTTTTAAAGCGTAATCAAGAACTAACTGAAAACGCTTATTGGAATAAAACTATTTTCTCGTGTTTAGGAACAGTCGACAAATATTTTTCACCGTTTTTTTAGGTCGGATGCCATAAAAAAAAAAAAAAAAAATGCCTGAGAGGAGTCACAATTTACAGTACCTTTTTGCTGGGCGATTCGACAAACGATCGTGACGAAAAGCTGAGTCTGCGAAATATTTCATAGCTTACCCTCAGGCTGGACCATATCGTTTCGTTTGACTTGCCTCTTCGTCGCTCGTATTTTTCCCATTCTCTCTCTCTCTCTCTCCCTCTCTCTCTCTCTCTCTCTCTCCCTCTCTCTCTCTCTCTCCTCCTCTCTCTCTCTCTCTCTCTCTCTCTCTCTCTCTCTCTCTCTCTCTCTCTCTCTCTCTCTCTCTCTCTCTCTCTCTCTCTCTCTCTCTCTCTCTCTCTCTCTCTCTCTCTCTCTCTCTCTCTCTCTCTCTCTCTCTCTCTCTCTCTCTCTCTCTCTCTTCGGTAGAAGGGAATATTATCTCTCGTTTTCTCTTTTTTTTTCATTTCGTTTTCAGTCTTTTCTTTTTCCTCGTTTCCTCGTAATTTCCTATCGGAGGATCGAGAGTGTCGCGGTGTTACCCCGGCGGGCATTATACGGGTGTGTTAAGCTAGTTACGGCTTCCCTCTCTCCAATCCTTTTCACCCGTCAAAGTGCGCCACTCCGACCTCTCGACCCTCGTAAGGTCGAGCTGTGCGGTGAGTCTCAGACCGGTAGAGAAAAGGAGGAAAAGAAAATGATTCCTAGAGGAAGAGAGAGAGAAAGAGATAGTGGGAAAGAAAGAGAGAGAGAGAGAGAGAGAGAGAAGAGAGAGAGAGAGAGAGAGAGAGAGAAGCGAGAGGAACAGGAAGCGAAAGACAGAGGTTATTGCGGAAGCGTTCGATTCTTTTGGCGGGTCACCAGTTAAGCCAACCCGCAGAGTCGAGTGAAAGGACGACCCAGCTCGAGAGCCAAAGGGGCACCCGGTCGGTAGTCCCATGGTGGCATAAGCGAATGTTACGTAAAGGGTCGAGAACGTCCTTGTTCTCCAATAATCCTCGTCGGGACGTATACTTCAAAAGAGAATTTTCGTACGATCCAGCAAGCCACTGGAATACTCCGAGGGACTCCTGATTCTACTAATCGCCAGTTTCGTTCGGTACGTCTCTCCTCCATTTTCCTTTACCTCTGCCGTTCGTCACATTACTTCACAAAAGGTGTTATTTCGCTCTATTGCGACGGGATTGCACCAACCGAAGCGCACCGATTTCCAAAGGCAAGTTGAATTAATGACTGCAAGTTTCTAAAGCCTCTGGATTAAAGTTCGTCTCGAAGTCTACATTCGTCAGATCGGTATAGTAGCAAATAATTCAATCAATAATACATTTTGACAGGCACTGGCATTTATATCGGCGTTTTCGTAATTTGGGTCAATTTAAAAAAACGATCTTTGCAATTTATTCCGGTTTTTTGAGGCAGTTCCGGCGCAAATTACTGGATAGAAACTATCCAAATTTCTGGTAAGTTCTTCTTAGTAGAAAAAGGTTGCATCACTGGCACAGTAACTTTTCATACATCAACAGAAGCTGTGAGTAATCAAATTGTCCATTTTCAAAGCTTGCAATACAATCGCATAATTTATAGATTCATAGCAATCAATAGAACCGTGAATCGATTGGAAATCGTTAACTTGAATCATCAGGAAAATAAATTTTATCTGCATTTGATAGATCCTCCAACTCTTCATGTAAAATTGCATTTGATTCGTGCAGCCTATAAGGTTGTAAACCTCCAGCGAGCGATATTAAATTCTTATCGCGTTGCTAGGATCTCTCGGAGAAAAAGTTTGCGAAATTCAGCGTCTTCCACGATTTCTGCAAGATCGAACCAATGCCGCATAACTTTTGCCGCATATTGGCTGGACCCGTGTCACTCGCGATTCCAAAAGAACGAGTGGATGTCGAGATAGAAGCTTGAGGTGTATTATCGTGGTAGACGCTCGCAAGAGATCATAAGACGGAAAGCGCCTCGTCCAATATAAGATCGAATTTGAGGAATTTGACGTCGCGTCAGGCCGAGAGAAAGAGGAAGAGAGATAGGGAGAGACATAGCAGCGGGATGAGTAACATCTTGAGGTATGGAGATATAAGTAGGAAGACGGGAACGTCATGAAAAATATTATATTGAAGGTAGCTAAAAGAGGTCACGGAGATGACAATGGTATATAGCTTGCACGCCTCTAACCATTTTTCGGGACGGGTACTTGGATGTATAGATATTTTCTCCTCGTGAGAAGGAATTTTAACTCGTGGAACAAGAACCTGAGGAATTTTTTTCCTTCTCACAGAACACCTTGTTTTTTCCAAGCTGTGCGGCTGTTATTTTTCTGAACTGGTTTTTTATGGAACAACTTTCGGACGAAAAGATGGCGAATGATTGCGTTAAAATTTTAGAATTTAATCAGTCCTCTTTCGCCCTGGTACGAGAGAGTAGGGTGAGGGTGGGATCAGTGACTCATTTTTTTTCTATAGCTGCCTAACCATTCACACAATCCCAATGAAAACTTCACTACTCGTGAGGTGTGTTCAATGGCTTCATTTTGTTAAAAGACACTGAACGGCCTAACCCAATAGATATTGAGATAATAACCATTTTAAAAAAATGGGATTTGAGCCACTGTGTACTTGGGGGTGTACACAGTGAAACATGCCTAATTTCACAGTCAAACAAAATTTCAAAATCAAGCCAAATTTGAAGAAATTTACCCTGATCCACTGTACACTTGTAGGTAATGGAGTACTTTTCTTTATGTCATGGGGAGTATTGTACAGTAAACTATTGAAAAATTAATTTAAAAAAAGCAGCATATTATGAGATCAATCACAATCATTTATTGAATATCAATCAACCATGAGTACCTACCGAATGAGGTAGTACCGGTACCTATCTAAATCACAACGCGAAAATATTCATATTATGACTTACCTCTGTATACCTCGAAAAATTGAGCCACTGTGTACCGACCCCCTCTTTTTTTCTAAAGCGGGTACTGACAAGTTACTTTTTTTTGTATATTGCGGGAGAACAATGACTTCGAACATAACTGCGATAGGTAAAGAAGTAAAAAAAACATACAAACTCAGCTGGTTTTTCAACTTGTAACACCAAAAATGATATAAAATCACCTCTTACAACCGAATTACGCGGGAGCGACACACAGACAGGTTCAAACCTATTGGCATCCGAGGGCGGTCCTAATGTGAAAAAGACGCACATATATACGTGGCCACTTCTGAAAAACAGAAAAGGTTCAGTGTACCCACTGTTGCCACTGTTCCCACTTTGACTCTGTGGATAACTTTGAAAGAAAATTTCGAATCATTTCGCCCATGCTTGGTTTCCATCGAATTAATTTGCCGCCGTCATTAACAGCCAGGGGTTTCTTCGTTCGATACTTAAACGTGAAGTGGAACTTCCACTGTATGGTACAATCTGCAAAAGAATAGAGGGGAGCAAAAAGTTTGACCAAACCAGGCCGAGTCCAAGATCTGAAAAGATAAGTGCCCGAGGCTCGTATGTTTTCCGATCCCGCCCTCTTCCGGCAGCCTTGCGAGCACAGCATATCGTGGTAAGAAAGAGGTAGAGCGTCCTCGACTGTTCTCACCGTGTTGTCGGTTCTGCCACCTTTTGTACTTTTCGCCGATGGGAGTGTCAATTTTTCCTCGGGAGCTCAATATCGTCCATATATCCGGAGTCGTTGGGTCATTCCAGAGTATCATTGTACTCGAACACATATATTTTCGTTGTTGTGCGAAACGCGAACGTTGACAGTTGGAATCGTCTATCCACATGATGAAAATATCGATCACCTTGGGCAGCCAAACGTCCATTGTAAGATGTTTGTCCTCTTCATTTTCCTCGCTTCCGTTCTGGATACTAACACCTTGGAGCAGCTCGAGATCTTTTCAGTCTCAATTTAGACTCTCAATGTTTCCACTCCTATAGTAGCCGAACTTTTATACCCACAAAGCTCGGTCGAAGTAACAAGAACATTAATCCAACTGCTTATTCACATTCAGCAACTACGACGATAAAATTCCGTATCCCGTTGCATGCCTTAATGCAAACATATATGCCACTTAACGCAAAGCCGGAATCTGCATAACTGGACGTTTCGAGTCTGCAGGATCCCGCCCTCTAGTTTAATTGTGATCATAATATTGCATCCGCGTCGTCTGGTTTATGACCCGAATGCCCATAAAAGCCTCGGCTTGGCTGAACTTTCGTCTCGACCTGGATCGCAAGCTCCATCTACGATCGCTTGTCGTGATAAGCGGAAGAAGAAACTTCAGCCCTCATCGTACTTCGCTGAAACGAAGCGAACGATCGAAACGTACGATTTGTAATGGGTGAGCAGGACGAGAACGTTTCTGTTCGAATTGGGTCCGAAGAGTAGCAACCATGGGAAAAAAACATCGTGAGGTAGAGGTGAATATTGTAGTTTCCATCGTCGTTACTTTTCAGCATTTCTGATAGCGCACACACACCCACACACCCTCCCCCCCCACACACACACACACACACACACGCACGCACGCACACACACACACACACACACACACACACACACACACACACACACACACACACACACACACACATACACACACACACACACACACACACACACACACACACCCTCATACATGCATTTGAAGCTTGTCGTAACTGATAGTAATGCTCATCGAGGCAGAAGGCTTTATAGCTGATGGGTTTTAAAGCTCGTCGTTGAAGTCACCGTTGTGCTGACCTTACCCATGAAAAATGACAACCTCTCCGAGACGACGGAGAAGTGTATGCTAGCAGAAAAAGGTAAGAGAGTAGTACCCCGCCAACTTTTATCTTGATGAATGGAGCTTTCGATTAAAAACTATATATACTTGGTGCATAAGGCCTTAACGCAAAAAAGCTCTACCGAGTAATGTAGGCTGGTGGAGTATAAGTAACATCCATATTCTCTTCTGCTTTTAAATAAAAAGTAAGGCAATTCCCGGTAGACTGGTAGCTTGGATAGAACGAATCGATAGCATGGGCACATCTGCGTTTCTGAGGTCATCATTAAGCCGTCTCCGTCTTCCTGCCTACCTAATGGATCATGTTTGTCCATTAACCTCTCACCTCGTCCCATCTATGTGGGCTCGAGGCAACCCCTGGAGAATTCACCTCCGATGAGAGACCTAATTGCTCGACGAGCAGAGCCATGCATGTAGTAATGTACCAATTCTCGCATCGATAATCAGCCAACTTCATCTACATGACTGTGAACATAGTCACGTCTCACAATTGCCACTCCCTTTCTCGGCTGACATTTTACGCGGGTCGCGTTGCTATTCTCGACATGTGGGGGGAGCTAGACTGAAAAAAAGGGAAACACTGAAAGGGATTAAGCCTGCTATGCAAAGCCGGATGAAAAACTCGATGATGAACGAGAAACGAAACAAGGGATGCTCGTCTGTCTCACTTGACATGAAGCGTCACCACGAGTTACTCTGACTGATTTTCCTCTCAACCAGAGAGGAAGTGGTTCGCCTTTTTCGCGGTTCTACCAATGAGAGCACATCCGAGCCAATTTTGGATCACGGGATAAAAGAGTTTATGACCCATTCCCTGTGTGTATTTATCAATGAAGCTTCACGCGATCCACGTTCAGTGCTGGGGTTCTCATTAGAAATACAGGATGCTAGCGATAATTCGGAGGTAATGAAAATCATGAAAATCCCGCAATAATACCCATCCAATGAGATAATTTGCATAATGATATCGCCAATATTCAGGAAAATCGATATTCCAAGTAGATATCGTGAATGATATATTGCTTTTGGATCTCTGTGTATCAGGCGATAAAAAGAGAAGAAAAAAGGCTGCATTCGCACGATTAAATTATATTGAATTGGAGAGAAAATGGTGGAAGCCTCGAGCTTGAATTGAGTCAGTGCTAGTGATATTTAAATTTAGTCGTTTGAATGTCCCCTGACAGAAAATAACGGGTGTAAGAAGACGAGGGTTACAAGCAGAAAATAAAATATCAGACATGCAAAGAACTCCGTGGTAAAACCACTTCAACCGTGTATGGAATTGAAATGAGTTGTCCTAATTAGCACTATCGGCGAAACGAAGGCAAAGGCAGTGAAAAGAGTACGTACGGCAGGTGGGCAGGCACCCAAAGTAGAAGCAGCTAGCGGTTTTCTGTTCAGTCAATACAACGGACTGGAGTACAAGTCAGCCGTGTCTGAACTGCCTGTCAGCAATATAGTGGTTTGTGTTTCAGTCACCGTAAGGGAACTTGTACAAGGGCGGACATTCTAGAAATAGCGGAGCTGTACAGCTAGCTGGACACCAACCGTACCGACAATGCCTCGGGGGCTGGAAGCGATCCGCTCCACCGGAGATGCGAACATGAGGGCGGTATAGAAAGTCACAGAGATCAATGGCCCCGACGATTTATTTGTGATCGGACGTGCAACACGGTCACTTCGTGAAAAACCTGTTGTCTATAAAGTTCTCATGATGAAATAAGCTCAACCGATCGACAACCACCCACAATCGTTTTCCTAGTTGACAGTAATCGTGATGTTGTTCACTTACTTCTCGAAAAAAAATGATCACACCATGAAGAAACTTGATGAAACTTCATTATTCGAGGCTCTTTTTCTGTGTTACAAAAGCAGATGTTTAAAGGAAACGCAAAAGCGGTTCTACCGGCAGTCAACTAGATGTATTTGGCTTTCAAAAATATGAAATACAGCAAGCAAACGTGTGCGGGTCTCATTGAAACATCAGAGCACTCTTCCTCGCGACTGCGACAGCAATGAGGCCGTCCTGATGGTGGTATTGGGTGCTGGTACTACAGGGCAATATGATGCGGTATCGACAGGTGAGGAAGAGAAAGACAGCCGCACAAAGAGAGAGAGCGAGAAAGCGAGAGGGAGGGATGGAAACCCAGGGAGACAGCATCTGCCACTGTCTGCAAACCAGAGCCAAAGGACACGCCGACATGAATATTAATAGGGACACGAGAGTGCCAAAATGTGTGACCGTCAACGTGCAAATTGCCACAAACGTTTCCGCATCTCAACACACTTCACTCCATCTATTCCTGACGTCCTAAACACACCGGCAGACTCAAAAATGGGCAGAACTATAAACAAGCTCCACATTTTCCGCTTTCCACGATAACCCGGCAATGTCTTTCTCCATTCTACCTATATTACTGTCGCAATAAGAGCGGCAGTTCTCGACACTCGTCCTTTACAATCATAGCGCTGCTTCGGGTAGACTGCGACTAGGGGGGAAACGTGGGGTGCAACACCGGCTCACGTAGGGGTAGTACATTCAGGCGAGTACGTGATTGCGATATACCGAGCTTGCGGAAGCAAGAGAGAAAACCTGGAAGACATAAAGGAGCGCACAGGGGATCTAAACAAAAAAAAAAACACGCGGATACGAAGGGCGAGTAGGAAGAAGAAAAAAATGATGTAGTAAACAAAGAAGACTGGATATTACGAAAGTAGCCGAAAGTCTTCTGCCGAAGCGTCCTCAACGTGCAAAGTTGGCCCGTGCAAGGCTGGGAAAAAATTGTAAAAACACGAAGGGTTGCCAGCCTGGATGTAGGACATGGCCGTGAATGGTTGGAGGGAGAGGGAACGCGGGAGCGGATACAGACAGCGAGGAGACGGAGCGAAGAGCGCGATAGGGTGAAAGCCGTTGCTGTTTGGATGTAGCCGGTGAAGTTAGGCTCTGCCATCACGGGCTCCACTAACGTGCGCAGCTCCGGTAGATCACGAAATAGCTTTACCTGCTTCCTCATGCACACATATACGAGCCTGTGTAGCCCAAGCTGTTCTCACTGGGTTAACGTGCAATACATCCCTCGCACACGTTTGAGAAGATCACGAGTATGCGCGAACACGGGCTCACGAGTGGCGCATAAATTAGTGGTGAAAAGTTAATTGGAGCGGATCCTGGCTTGCATTCGCAGTGGTACAAGTTACGGCTATTCTCACGCCCTCACCCACTCATCCACCTATCCCTCCATTTCTCTCTCTCTCTCTCTCTCTCTCTCTCTCTCTCTCTCTCTCCTTCTTTCTCTCGCTTCCTGCAGTCGGTATCTCTCTTCCAACTCTTCCACCTATCTTCTCTGTTGTCTTTCTTCAACGCGATG
This sequence comes from Ophion obscuratus, assembly GCA_964007375.1. Taxonomy (NCBI): domain Eukaryota; kingdom Metazoa; phylum Arthropoda; class Insecta; order Hymenoptera; family Ichneumonidae; genus Ophion; species Ophion obscuratus. The sequence continues at coordinate 43,039,978 of OZ023312.1, forward strand.
TAACCCAGCGTTCACGCGGACGCACACCACCCACACATATTAGTTGGAAAGGCACAGGCTGAGTCGTAAATTCAAGGGGATGAGAAAAGGCCGACAAAGAGGACGACGTAGGGACACAACCTCGCAAACACCACCAACCCCCACTCGGCCCCTCCCTTTTACTCGCTAACTCAACAAGCCACCGAGTTACCGAACGGACAAAAGCCAACGAGCTACCACCAGCTAAAACCAGCAGCAACCCGAGCACACCTCAATCCCTCGTTACTGGCAACCATGGGAGCTTACGCGAGAACAACAACAACACTCTCGCATCGGCCATTGAAACCCCTCACATTTCCACCTCGTGCAAATTATCGGAACAACCGAATACGTTGATTCGTCGATATTCGTAATTATCTCCGAATCCGCAACTTCCTCGACACCCTTGGCTGTACCGAAGCTTCCCCGTGCCACGTGGAATAAAGACAAAATAACGATAAAGCCAATTATGGAGTTGTATCGAGGGCTTATAAATAGTTGACATTTTTTTTAAATATCGATTTTTAGTTTTTCGACGGATTCTTAGAATATAAGGGTTCGAAAATATTCTCGGAAAATGTCAAGTCGGTCCGTTCGAAATGGAGGGAGTTATGGGCGTTTATAGGTAGGTCCCGCGAACCGGCGAACGTTGAACGCGTTTTCATCGAAATGACTTTTTCACAATCGGTGACCACGATACGTGAAAAAATTAATGCATCGGAAAAACTTCACTTCTTACACGCTTCTTTTACATATCAATAAGCTTGTACGAACTTGAACGAACGATTTTTTTTCGCTGCATAGTTTTTTTTTATTAACGAAAGTAGAGTGTTTTTTTGTCGAAAATCAATAGTTTCACTTTGGACTGGGGCCTTTTTTCGAAAATCTCCATCTATTGTGAGCGATGCCACACCTGTAAGGACTGAGGAGACTCACCGATCGTGCTACCTGTTCTCACCAAAGTGACTGTAACTTCGTCAATTTTGGATTTGTGACTAAAGATTTTGCCAACATATTTTTGAGTATACGTACTTCCAAGAATTATTTTTAAAAAAATTATTTTTCACTCTAACTTCGTCAATTTTGGACTTGTGACTAAAGATTTTGCCAACATATTTTTGAGTATATGTACTTCCAAGAATTATTTTTCAAATTTTGTTTGGGCAAATTTTGAAAGGAGGAAAGCTACTGTGCAAGTTCTTGCTTTCCCAATTTGCCCGAGCAAAATTTGAAAAATAATTTTTTTTAACTATCGGATACTGCAAAAAATCTATTTTTTTTTCAATTTTACACTGTAATGATTCCTTAAGGTAGTACGAGCGCGCAATCTTGTTTTCTATAGATTTTGTTCAAATTTGAACCAGACATTGTTCATATCATTATGCATATTTGAGTTAAATTTCAGAACAGTCGACTATTTAGATTGGGAGATAATGGGTTTTAAAATTGCAACTTTTAACACTGCAGGGTCTGCGTTGAAATCTAGACAGAACAATTTTCCGTAAAAAATATTTATCCCCCATAATAAGAAGACATGCTAATACCGCATCGTTCCACGTATCCAATGACGTGAGTTTGCGCGGCATATTTAAAATAATACTGCAAAACAAATTTTTATTTGAAAGTAATTTTTAATCGAATATAGTTTTTAATTAGTTATGAATGAACCAACAATTTCATTTGTAAATGAAGATAACATAAAAAACATATAATATTAATATTTACAATGCAAATATTTTTTATGACCACATTTTTAACTTTAGGAACATGATAATTTTTTTTTTTTCTCGAAATATTGAACAATAATGTTCTGTGCTGTTGACATATGTCTTCTTATTATAGGGGACAAACATTTTTTTACGGAAAATTATTCTGTCTAAATTTCAATGCAGACCCTGCAGTGTTAAATTTGCAATTTTAAAACCCATTATCTCCCAATCTAAATAGTAGACGGTTATGAAATTTCATTCAAACATGCATAATGATATGAACAATGTCTGGTTAAAATTTGAACAAAATCTATAGAAAACAAGATTGCGCGCTCGTACTACCTTAACCCCTTGTCGGATAATGCAAAAAAAATCTATTTTTTTTTTCAATTTTACACTGTGATGATTCATTAACCCCTTATCGGATAATGCAAAAAAATCCATTTTTTTACATTTTACACTGTGATGATTCCTCAAGGGGTCAAGGAATCATCACAGTGTAAAATTTAAAATAAATAGATTTTTTGCATTATCCGATAGTATACACGGTTATGAACGTTCCGTCCAATTTTTAGATCGAAATTGGAACTATTTCGGTCGCTACGGCCAAAAAGTTAAGCCTTTCTTAGAACTTTAAACGCGTTTTTCTCGGAATGGCGTTTTCCAAAACGGTGGCCACTCTCAAAGGAAGAGCGTTCAAACTATCCGTTTGAAATTTTAACAGAACATTCTTCACGTCATTCCTTATGTTCCTATGGGAGCTATTTTTTAATCTTCCTATTTTTTTTTAAGAAAAACTGTCGCAAAAGGCTATATTTGATACTTTTTGTTCAAAACACCGCCATTTTCTTTTAATTTCACTAAAAAATACCGCCATAGGAACATAGCGGCTTTCCTACAGATTAATAATAATTTTCTTTTCACGCATTTTTCCGCCAATAAAAACAATGTTAGACAATAAATAAAGAAATTCAAATCATTTTGTATACTGTATAGGTGCTTGAATGAAATGAAAATGATAATGATATGAAATGAATATGATAATGATATGAAATGAAAATGATATGAAAATCAAAATCATTTCGTATACTGTATAGGTGCTTCCATTTGTAAAAAAAAAATAGACCGATTAGCTTATCCTATCTACCTAAAAAAAAATCGCGAAAATCGGCTATTTTTCGGGCGGTCACGCTGTGATGACTCCTTAACTGACATTTCGCATGGAAAGCTGTCAACTTTCCACGGTACAATTGCGCGCGAGTTTTAAATTCAAAACTTGACCATGCAGAAATTTTACTATTTTTGGCAGTTCTCAAACTGTGACGCAAACCTTGCCCCCCCCCCCCCCTTCCAAATTGCCTTACGTATTTTACGTATGCTCCCTTAACTATAACCCGTTTATTCGAATGTTGAATTTATCAAATCAAGTGAAATGTGCTCCAGCCCGATACACTTTTTTTTCCTTTGACAATTTGAGCAATCTCCAAAGAACTTGGGAAGTTGGGCAGAATGGGAGGTCGTTACTCGGCGCGGAAGTTCGCGGGAAACATTTTCTAGAATGCTTCGAACAGAAAGATCCCTTAGTAATGAGGAAGACGGACGAAAAGAATTTGCCGCTTGAACAAAAGGAACGGGATTGAAAGAAAGTCCCTTATGTGGTTTAAATATTGGATGTCTTCTCGATCGACGGAAATTTCGTCGCTCTCGCTCGAACGCCCGTTGTGATTGCTCGGGGAAATTCTGCCGAGCCTTGCTTTTTGCACTCAGGAGGAAGGCCGGTGCCGGACTTTTTCATGCCGTAAGTATTGATATTCCGTCGCTCGGTCGAGAGGGAAAGGGGAAGGAAAAACAATTACCGGTATCTCTCTCTGTTTCTCGTACGAAATTGGTCCAGGCGTTGCCAGAGTCCGCGGAATATTGAGAGGATGCGAAAGGAGGAGAGAAAAGTTCCCGTTGGTAGTTTCGGTTTCCTAGGCTTCGTGAAAAGCCTCAGAGTTTGTGAAAAGTCACGGGGCCGCCGGAGGAGAGCGGCTGCAGATAGTTTACTTTTTAATACGAGCACCTCCTACGCCTCCTCTTTTCACCCCCCCCCCCCCCTCCCCCGTCACGGTTCGTTCTCCCTCTTTCGATCCAGCCAACGCAACGTGCTTTATTAAAAACGTCGGAGCAAATGGAGAAAGGGTTCAGCAACGAAAAGAAAAAAAAACGGAGACGAACGGCGAGCCAGTTCGCTGGTCAATCACGTATCTGCATGAGGCGTTGATGTGGAACAAAAAACGAAGTAAAAAACGGGGGGATGAATTGTGAAACGAAGCAGATATAGGTTGAGAGAAAAAGCACCAACGTATATGTTATTCTTCGGTTATTTCATTAATGAAGACTTTGGAAAGTGAATCTATGATCTGGGGGGGAAATTGAACCAGGCTTTTTGTCCTCAACCTGTATGGAATGATGCGTTCTGGTGGTTCACCATAAATAATGTGAAAATAGGGATTTACTGTTCCGCTACAAGCTCATAATTTGTGCTGTTTTTTGCTTGTGTTACGGACGATAAAAAAGATCGACTTTCAGCGTGATCTGCAGGGTGTTGAGGCCTTGTAGGGTAAAAGTGGTATAGTTGCCTTGTAAGGTAAAAGTTGGATAGATCACTCGATAGTAACCCGACATATTTATAAATACGCATTGACAAGTTTAAGGGTGCCTTTACTAGTGTGAACGCTGAAAATTTGGGTGCTTTTAGGGAATTTTTTGGAAGCAAAGTGCTCAACTGAATGTTCCAGAAAATTAAGAATATATTTGGCTATATTTGACCTATTAGGGTCCGAGGAAACATGGTTTGAACATTTTTAACGCCGTTTTTCTTAAAACCATGCTTTCAAAATCGGGCGGACTCGTAGCTCCTACATTTTTCAACCGATTGACTTCCAATTTCAACTGTAGCGTCATAGATACATTTTCTGGCGAAGTACACACGGCTTTTACGACCTCGCAAAAATTACGGTTTTCGTAAACAGATGAAAGCCGTTTTTTAAACGAAATTGGCGACATTGGCTTTGCCAATGTTGCAAAAAATTCATATTTTATAATAATCTTGTGTGCGTCGCTGGCAAAACTCATGTAGATTACGAGAAAAAAACACTATTGTTTGTTCCAGGTGCTTACGTGCGTCATGAATGAATCCGCCCGTGAAGGGGACTCAAAAGAAGGCGTTCTCCACCAGGAGCACTGGGCCGCCATTTTATGGTTTTTGTGGAAAATAAAAAATGTATTTGTGTACTGATAGATATGTAAGATAAACTCTGTATACCTCATTTTAATTGATCCATCAGGATTTTCAGAAAAATCCTAAAAAGCCTTGTTTCATCCGAAGGTGCATGAGACCTTAACGGAATTGAACTTTGCATCGTTGGAATCCAACGGAAATTCATTCTTTTCGATTGCTCAAATTTTGCTTCGGTCGATTTAGACTATGGAATTCACTCAAACAATTAACGTATCCTACTTAGAGATTTGCGACTTTGATTTGTTCAAAAAGGCTTTGGATAGTAATTGAAATAAAGAATAATTGGGAAATGAAAAAAAAAACGTGCCTTTTCAACGATGCAAATGTCATGAGTATAATGGGTTTAATCTCGATATGACTTTATCGTTTGACCATCGATGACCTGATAAGCTTCGAGCTGATATACAGTTCATATATTCCCTGCTTCGTTCCTACTAAATATTCAATATCATAAATTCCCATATTTCATGTAAACGAATCAACATTTGGTTATACAAATGACGTGGTTATTTTGTCGTATCAAGCGAAATGTTATGACGTTGAATGAGCTTTGTTGTGAATGCATACCAATCGTCATGCATTATACTGCAATTTCATTGAGTGCGCTCTCGGAGTTGAGGGAGGGAGGATATCATTGGAAAGCCTGTACCAACAATGTCTTTAATCGGTTTTATTTAATTGCCATATATATATATATATATCAATGTCGGTCAGAGCGCACGTATTAATAGCACGCTTTCCTGAAATTCAAATGTGAAAGATGCCAGTAAAGTGTTCGCAATCATTGAATGCAATAAAGCTTGTCAGTAATAGTTCTGGTGCTAAAGATATTGAAACTGAATGAATGGAACGTGAATAATCACTGATTGAAGTAAATCCGGAACTTTTTAAAGAGGTTTAAAATGAACCTACCTGTGTACAATTGAGATAACGTGTCTGTTGAGAAATAAAAGTTTTACTTATGTTAGTTGCAGAACTTCTACATTGCCCCGGCCAAAAGCTCTAGGTCTCGGAAGAGAGAAGTAACTTAAATGAGCTTGTCTTCTAATTTCACGCACCAACTGTTCTTCTTCTCAGCCCGGAACATCATTTCACGCCAACAGTGTCAAATTTAAGATAAAAAAACGTAGAAATCCTCAAAAAATGTATTAAAAGCACAAGTACAACAAATCTCAACATGACGTGTTCTTATTACATCATTACATAAAACTGAAATAATATTTAACATCTGTTTGCTAAGTGTTTGAGTGTAATCATCATTCGACTCTTGCTCCATATAACATATTAAAAACTTTTTTTAAGAAAGTTTAAAAGAACAAAGAAGAAGATAAAAAGAAGAATTAGATTTTTAAAGTTGATAAAAATCATGCCATTAATGTGCAATGAATTTTTTCAACTTAAAAGTGTAGCTCTTGTTTTTATCTTCTTCTTTGTCGTTTTAAATAATTTTTTTAATTTATTTTTTTACCTTCAGAACGCTTTCGTCAAAATTCAAGTTTAAATATATGTAATATAACCAAAGGTTTTTTCCACTTCAAGTAAAGTTAAAAAAAAAGTTACAAAAAGTGTTTTAACTTCAAGTGAGGTTAAAAAAATCCTTTGGATATATTACACGTATGAACATTTGTTTTGCGACAATAAACGATGTCCTTTTCATCGCTGCTGATTTTTCATGTATTCCGTATTTTGTGATCGGTCACAGTGCAGTCCGTACATGATCAAAGGTTGTCTGTAAGTGATCAAAGTTTGTCGGTATATGATAAAAACGCAACAACGCTGATAAAACTAGGATATACAACAGGACATCGCGGGAGAATGAGTTACGCTTTACGACTGACAATTCACGAACTATCTGCCCCGCTGGGTGGCCACATCTCATAAGCTCGTGTAGCAAGCGGAAGAAACGGAGAAGCATGAAAAACCCGCTGCGAAAGCATTTTCCTCTTTCTTCATTGTAAACGCAATTTGTCAACGTTTCTTTCCGAGGTACAACGAGAGTTTGACTGTTGATTAAACTGAAGTACACTGCGCGAGCTCCGTGGCTCGTTTCCGTTTCCATGAAGACAAATAACCTCGCTGAACTGAAGTATTCATACAAAATTACCGTCTTTTTTAGCTCTTTATTGGACTGCACAGCGTCATTGTGTAATAGCAATGAAAAACGTCCGCTTTTGTCAATAAATTATAGACATCAACGTGAAAATTCGTAAAATCATATTTACAGAACGTTTCCACTGAAAATCGTGTTGGAGGAAAATGACAATTTTTGTCCTCACTTGGAGCACGAAATGACATCATTGAACTACCGGGCTAGTGTACCAATCGTATACGTGCTGCAAGAAAACTTTTCAATCGTCGTCGAAGTGATGTGCGCGTCGATTAATATTCGGATGTAAGGTGTCCCTTCGGAATGAATCCGCACGTTGTATTTCTTGAGATATGGAAATATAAGAATTACACGTCAAACGCCAGGGCGATGGAGATCATACGTAGTTGATTTCCGTAGATCTATGCCAAACGCCGGATCAATTGAACATTTCGGGCATGAAATGAGAATGACAACGTGAAAAGTGCGTCGAATAGCCTAAAACTTGTCTGCATATTCAAAGCCTCAAAAGTAATTACAGCAAACTTGTGCATATTTGAATATTTCATCGAATTCGAGACCGATCTAAGGTGCTGTTAGTCGTCTACATCGTTCGCGACCAGAGAATTATTAATTACGAAGTTCGAGAAGTTTCCAACAATTCTCCACGATTGTACATACACGTAAATATAGCTTACACGTAATATCATCGCGTGCTATATCAGGACTTGCCGTATAATTGAGCCCGCACATATATGGTTTAAGCTCCTCATATATATGGTTTAGACTATAGTAGCTGCCACCTAAGGTAAGCTTCCAGCTACCCCATGATAATTAATCAATATTATTCTTGATTGGACTCTTCTTTCGTATGTTCATTTGGAAGATGACCATGACCCAGCGCAAAGTTGTCAGGACAACCTCAATAAAATTCGTTTTTACAGTTTTAAGCGCTTTGAGGACTTAAAAGTGGCTGTCCTAATAGGGATCAGTGCGGTGAGACTCTACTAGATGTGAAAAAGGGATATCAGGTTCAGGTCGCCGAATAAAACAGTTTCGATGAAAGCGACAAATCGAGGAGGTTGTCGGCTATTATCAGGCCACTGAGACAAATAATGGAGAACTGCTAGACATCAAAAAGTCTGATATTGCACATCATCAAATGATTTGTGTCTTGGATATCGATACGTATGTTGATGTCTTTAGTCATCACGTATTTATAATTAACCGTATGTTTTGATCTTAATCCACTATTGTCAATTACCGAAAGATGACATCTAGTTGCGTTTCAACAACTTTACAAATACTTAAACTCAATTCATTATCAGACTGGAAAGATTATTTCCTCGGTAAGCAACAAACTTGAACAGCTTCGTTTAAATAATACAGTAACAGGATTAACTTATTGGGCTTTTGATGGCGGTCACAGAAAAGGTGTGACGACCTTCGAGAGTCCGTACGAGGCTTCCAAGGCACTAATACATTTTTGGGAATATGAATGTGGGTCTGAAGCCGTACCTCCATTTCTGCACAGGTGGACATCAAGATTGTAGCCACACTCCAGGCCTCTTTTTGTTCGCCTCAGAGATGCCCTGCATGAGTAGATTCATTAATGCGTCAAACGAATAGCGGGACCACCAGGACAATGCTCGCAAGGATAAACCGAAGGAAGCGTCCTCATACGCAAACTCCCTACCCAAGAGCATGCATATCATAGAAAAAAAACCGAGATGTTCGCCATTTAATGAAAGAAACACGAATCTTTCCTCCGTCATCTGCATTTCTCCACAAGGTTACATTGGAGAATTGACATCGAGTTCGATGTGACATCAGGTTTGGAATGGTCCGGAAAAAAATTGATCCGACGTGCATCATCGCTGGCAGGGCACATCAATTGATGACGACAACTTGTGGGCGACGCTCGTAGGAAATATTTCTAAGCATATATCGACGGAAAAAAAGACATCGACCGATAGAAAACTTTGGTCTCGAAGCCAAGCTCGTTATCTCCTCTTCACTTTATCTACCAGATTTATGTTGCGTTACTACGTAGCCACCCTTATCGTGACGCGTGTATGCAGCCGAGTTTGCCGAAGAAAGCTAAGCAAGTACCTACGATACATGGTAAATATATCGTCGACGAAGCAGCTTTTCCTTGCTAGCCTCGAAGAGGCGAAGATGCTCGTGTTTTGTTACCTACAATTTCGCGATATACGCCACCGGCCATAAGCGCTTATCTTCCAGAGGGAAAATACTCGTGGGAAGAGCTCGAAACGAGCAGACTGTATACGCATAGCGCGGAAAATAAATCTTGGTAAGGGAAGCATTCCGGAATGTCACATTGACGCGTTTTGCCCAACGATGCTCTCGTACACCTTCGCAGTCCGGTTCGCCTTTTCCGCCAGCCCCGCAGTTTTAGTTTAACGGCTGCTGTGGGTTACGGGCCCTGACGTTCGTGCTTGTGTCGTTGACGAAAAAAAGGGAGAGAGAACTGGAAGAAAAACTTCTTGACCCACGTACCCGGATCGCAATATGGCAGGAGCGCTGAAGACAAGCTGAAGAGTCCCGCAGTTTCATCATCGTAACATCTTTTCACGCCCGAAAACGTCCCACCTACCATGGCAAGCATATTTTATGAGAACGCCCATTTCGGACTACCCCTACGAACATAACCCGCGACTCCTCGCGACACATTACCGCGCACTGCGTGCCGTGTTTGTTCAACAACAGCGAGCTACGTCACGTATATACGCGAACTACTGTCTCCTGCGGACATTATACGCCGAATGAACGTGTATCCAACCGGGAGGACATCACGAATACCGTTGCCAAACGGAGGCCCCGTCGGTGTAGGGTCCTTGTTTCACCGCGGTATCCGGAATTTTACGAGCCTATTAAGGACTTCCGTTAACGGGATGATTGTCCAAAGATAGAGAGGATGTAATAGCGGACTACACACATACATACATGCATACGTACGTACATGCATACATACATACAGCCATATGTGTATATCTACACACACAAATGAGTGAGGACGGACCTTCGGCTTTTACAGCCCTGCCGAGTACCAACCGTCCGACTGCACTTTGCTGGTATAACGAGCGAAAGAGTGTTTCGGCAGGGAAAAAGCAGGTCACAAATACGTCGATTACAACATTACGTAGGGTAGACTGGGTACGGTTGTAACGGGGTACAGTTGAAACAAGTGCACGAGGGAAAAGCAGCGGCTTGCGGATCCAAACATGTTTCCCAGTGTTGTCCTGGCGATATCGCGTTGTAGCTGTGTATAGATGGCCCTATTGTGCTTTGGCAAGAAAAAGTAAGTATTTTTGTCGCAGTTCTTTTCCCAATTACTCTGTTGATATTCAATGGAAAATGTACCGATGTCCTAACCTTCGTTTTACTGAGAGTTAGGTAGTTTAGGAATACATTTTAAGACAGTCGGTTTCAAAAACAAAACCACTGAGACTACTTTCATTTGTGAGGTAACGAAGAGTGGAGATGTTCACCCTACGGAGTTCTCCTTACATCTAAGAAGAGGGACACATACCCCTCCCTTAAACAAAATATCGAATTCTCATTGGTAGCGGAGTCGCCGGACCCACAAGAAGCAGGAGAAAAATAGAAAAGAAAAAGAAAACAGCGAATATACAACAAAAGGGGACGGGCTGAAGATTTGTAAAATACGTTTGACATAGCGCTCACGTGGCTATGGTCCAGTAAAAGAGACAAAAACCCAGCACTTTTTAGCGTAGAATATGAACTTTTGACTGAAGGTAGATGGTTGCATACTGAATGTCACCCCAATAAAATATTGACCCTCAATTCGCCCCAAGCAAATAGGAGTTGGAAACTTAAAAATCGCCGTATCTCGATAATTAATAGCCACATCAAAAAATGTTTCAAGAAAAAGTTGTTTGGAATAATAAAATACGTATAAAATTATCTAACGTCCAATCTCCTATCTTTAAAAATAGCGGCACAAAAACATGAGAACATCACTGACCCAAAAAAAGATGCAGCGCTCGCAACGCTCGCACACGCATCAACCCCGAATTTTCGAATGGTTTTTGTCCCGCTATTTTCAACGATAGGGGGTTGGACGTTATATGACTTTATACGAATTTTATTATTCCAAACAACTTTTGTTTGAAACCTTTTTCGATCGGGCTATTCATTATCGAGATAGGGCGATCTTTAAGTTTTCAACCCCTATTTTCTTAGGGTTGGGGGCGTTGAGGGGTAACATTTTATTGGGATTACTTCCGGTATGCAACTACCTTCAGTTAAAAATTCATATTCTACGCTAAAAAGTGCTGAGGTATCGTCTCTTTTACTGGACCACAGCAGCCCTCGTCCGAAATGTAGTGTGTTATTATCCTTTAATCATACAGGGGAAAGGGAAGCGAAATAAAAAATGTGCGAGAAGTCTCAAAATCTCCTTACGGGAATTTCCCAATTTAGGCATTCGACTACACTCGAGCTTATGAGCTCGAATGTAGTCGTGAATTGTGAATTGTACTATATCTGGTTAGACATGACCACATATGGGCAGACATGTTCAGCTACAAATTCATATCTGCACATATTTACTGATGCGCGATCATATCTGACCAGATATAGAGCTATCCCTGAGCGCATAAATATACATGTATGTTCATCTTTGACCATGCATGATCAGATCAGATTCATTTATGTTGCAGATAAACACCTACATGAACATATCTGCTCAGATATGACCATTTTCCCCGGGATATGTGATCAGATATGATCTTCTTTAAGCATATGTGATGTGGAATATGATCAGACCTAATCATATATGATACTATAAAATGTCAGATATAAATATATCTGATACATATATGACAATATCTGAATCATATATGACGATATCTGAAACATATCTGACAATATCTGAAACATATATGAACATATCCACTCATGAATGAACTTTTTTTCCCGGGTGTGAATTGTACTATATCTGGTTAGACATGACCACATATGGGCAGACATGTTCAGCTATAAATTCATATCTGCACATATTTACTTATGCGCGATCATATCTGACCAGATATAGAGCTACCCCTGAGCGCATAAAAATACATGTACACGTATGTTCATCTTTGACCATGCATGATCAGATCAGATTCATTTATGTTGCAGATAAACACCTACATGAGCATATCTGCTCAGATATGACCATTTTCCCCGGGATATGTGATCAGATATGATCTTCTTTAAGCATATGTGATGTGGAATATGATCAGACCTAATCATATATGATACTGTAAAATGTCAGATATAAATATATCTGATACAAATATGATGATACATGATACAATATCTGAATCATATATGACGATATCTGAAACATATATGACAATATCTGAAACATATATGAATATATCCACTCAGGCATGAACTTTTTTCCCGGGTGGTCTGATATCGTCAAATCTAATCATACATGCTCTAATATCGTCAAATCTAATCATGTATGCTCTGATATGGCCATTTTTCTTATGCATGACTAGACAAGATCCAGATATGATCAATCATATCTCAGATATAAGCATACATGATCTGTCATGACACTATATGAAGAGATATAGCCAATTCTCTTGTCTGATCATATCTGATTCTATAGATATGCTCAGATATAAGCATACATGATCTGTCATGACACTATATGAACAGATATGACCAAATCTCTTGTCTGATCATATCTGATTCTACAGATATGCTCAGATATAAGCATACATGATCTGTCATGACACTATATGAACAGATATGACCAAATCTCTTGTCTGATCATATCTGATTCTACAGATATGATTCAGATATGTTCAGATATGATCTTTTTTTCCCGGGTTATTGTTTATTGGTTCTAGAAAAATTAGAAAAAGTGTGCCATGTTAGTCATGATATGATAGAAGGCCTTTTCTGTAATTGAAGTGCAATAAAACTATATTGACGACATTGTGTCTTTGGCTTTTTGTGTCTGTTACAACTGACCCCGTACCAGGTTCGGTTGTAACATACGCAGTCTTGTTTCCAATTTAATTTGTTGGGTAAATTTTGCAATGAGAATTTAGATTGTAGTACTTATTTGAAGATAGATAAACACCCTTTTATTTGTGTATTCATTTCGCAGCATGGTAGGATGGCGATGCTACGGACCATAGAAGCAGAATTGTTACAACTGTACCCAGTTTACCCTACTAGCATTCTATGGGATGAACGCGTGAACGCGTGTCCCGGTTCGTAACGATTAGACATTGATTCGCGAACGATATACGTTGAGACTAATATCGTCTCTAAGGTGGGCCTCCAGTACATAACGTAAATCTACTTCGATGTCTAATAACCAGGCTCGCGGGATGCCAAAATTCGTGGGTGATCGTACGGACGCGGGAATCCGTTAACGCGTTTATCACTTTTGTCATAACGCGTCCATAAACGCATACTCATTACAAGCCCCATGCAGATGGCGAAGTGTCGAGTATATATTGAATTAGGGATCGTTACGATTACTGTGCAATAATGCAATTATGGATTTAGTGCTTCTTGCGCGGTTACACGCATTGCTTAGTTGCGATATTCTTTTTTGTGTCGGGGTAGTTTTTGTTTCATATTGTCGATACGTATGTAATGATAGTGTATTCGAATCGAATCAGTAGGTATAAATGCATTATTGGATTTTAAAACGTTGAGGCGTCCACCTCATACCACCTCACAGTGGTAGTAAAATAGTTTCGAATTTGATTTAAAAAAAACTCTTATGAGAGTGACATTTCAAAGATACGTTTTCACTTCAATTTGCAGCAAAGATTTTGGAAAAATTCCAAAAACTTATTAAGGGGTAAGGCCACCGTAGCATTTTCAACAAATCGATTTTTTTCGCTCAAACGGTGATTTATCATCATAAGAATAAGTTACTATTCGATCTATAGCAAGAACATTTTTTTTCACCGACTTTGAGGGTATAACGCAAGCCCACCTCTGGCCCGGCCATAGAGTACCTAAAATTTTAAACGCGTTTTTCTCGAAACAGCTTTTTTTCCAATTGGCGCGACAAATAACTTCAACAATTTTCACTCGATTTACTTCAAATTCAAAAGTTATGTTCCTAATTGCATTTCGCAGAGAAGTACGTACAAAATTTCTGCTTAATAAAAAATTAATCAAAATTTTTTTACTGAAAATTAATCCAAATAAATACAACTTTTGAATAAAACAATATTTTTTTAAATTCCGTACGTACTTCTCTAGGTATTCTAATGTAGATTGACGAGAATTTTTGTTTTTTGTTCTAGGTAAACAATTGTGGATGCTAAACGTCACGCCGCAGAGCGCCTAAAAAAAGATAACAAAAGAAAATATTAGTAGTCGGCCATTTTGTACGTCGAAAAAAAAATATATATATATATTGTCTAACAGCTTGATATTCATACTAAATAGATGTGTAATTAATTTTATGAGTGAAACACTTTTTTTTACGAAAAAAAATTATTAAATTCGGGTGGGAGTCGAAATATCGATGGATCAATATTCGGATGGGCTGAAATATCGAATTAAAAAATGTCGAATGTTTGAATATAGATAGATCAATGTTCGGAGGATTTATATAGTCGTAAATAAAAATTTCGAATACGAATATCTCGAAGTTGAAATATAGCGAAAAACGAAAACTGATTTAAAAAATATTGAGAGACATAATATCGAATTGTTTATATAAATAACACCAAATAATGCGAGAAGACGAATCTTCGAATTGTAAATATAGCGATGGTTCAAAAAACAGAAAGCATTAAATCGAACAGCCAAAAAGTCGAGTGGTAAAATAGCGAAGGGTCAAAATGTCGAACGGCCCGGATGGCGAAAACTAGTGATCACAGATATCGTTAGCGGTCGGCCGGGACGGCATCTATACCATCTTCGCCATTTTGGCATTCGCCATTTCGGACCATCCATATTTTGCGTCTCGATATATTGCTTTTCGCTATAAGCGGTATTACGAATATTAGATACTCGCTTTTTTCTGTTTCGGAGATATGGATGTTATAGATTGTTCCAATCTATATTTGTATGTCTCAAATTGCAGACGATCTGAATATACGTTTTCAGATAAATGAGCTCTCGAATAAATGATGCTTTGCTTTATAGTCATTCGATTTTTTCTTTGATCGAAACATAAAATTTCGAATAATTAAACCTTCGTTATTTTGAGAGTTCATAATTCTGTCGTTTGGAAATATTTGTCGATCTATATTTGAATCCCCACCCTTAAATTCGCACATGATTTTATACCCGTAACTCTGGCCTAACCCCTTAAGTTGTGACGATTTTTGTGGGCGGGAAAATCGCCCACTGTGCTACGGCGAACCACCCTGCTGCGATCTAATCTGATATTCTTTTTCTCGATTATGTTATGAAATATGAAACGTGGTGATGATTTTACGAAACGGTATGGATCGTATGTCAAAATCTATTCGTCCGATTCACTTTACATCCCGACCGAGCGCAGCTTATAACATTTTCTATCGTATAACCAGATGATTTTCATTATATTCATCCATTTGTCAATAACAAATTATTCAATTTGATTCTTTAGTCCAAAATCGAACTTTTTTGCTCCACAGCTTGTCATTTTCGTGATTTCCAGAATTCAGCTAAAAAAAGTAACCGGTCATACGAAAGTTTTGTTATCACACTAAAATCTTTAAACATTAACTTTATGGTTTCGAAATATTACCTATAAAGGATTCAGCCTTGGCAAGATGTATTAGCTGTGAGTAAAATTCCGACTTCGTCATACCACTCCTCTCGTCAGAATTTTTTTTTTTTTTTAAATTCGTCATGTTTTTGGGACCGCAAGCTTATAAAGACCCGATAACCTTCAATGGTTACCAGCTGTTGCAACGTGATTTTAGCCAATTCAATTGTAATTACTTTTCTATCTTTCTTTGTGCTTACCCTTGCCTGATTGATTGCCTACCACTAAAACATGAAATTTGTCAGACTATAAATGAAATTGCTTATCTATGCTTTTGTTGGAGGGCGAGACTTTTTTACATCTTCGGTTTATCTTTTGCAGGGTGGGGAAGCATTAATTGCGGTCAATTTTGATTTCCATGTAAATCATCATCTTCGTCAGGCATGTACAAAACGAATAAGGTGGTAGGAACAAAGATGGAAGATTGTACCGCAGAAGTAAGTGAGGGAGAAAGTAAGACCGCGAGAAGCTCGAGCTCGCCGTAAATTCGAAAATAAAGAGAGTTGGACACCGACCGGCTGAACGAGAGACACAGATTTTTGCGGCAAACGTGAAAAGAGGTAGAGGCGAAAAGAGTGAATCTTCTACGTTGGAACATAACGTTCCTCGGAAATCCATGGAACTGAGAGAGAGTTTGAGATCCGAGGAAGCTTTTCTTTGTAAGAATGAAGTATATGGAGGTCGAAGGTGAGAAGAAAAGTGGTTCTAGAGGTCAGATACTTTGGCAAGATGTTGGTGGCACAGCGACCTGTGAGCCACGGGGACTGCTCCGAGAGTGGTCTTTACACTTTTATCGTATAAAGTTGGCTAAAACATCAATCGATATATTCTTTCAAGCAGATACTATTTTCACATCCCATATTATTCGATCTCGCAAAGATACTTGTGTCATGGTAACGAGTGATTTACAATTACTTCAAAAATAAATACTGTAACAAAGTAATCGCAGAATTCACTTAGACAAATAATTATCTTCTTTAATACATTGTTTACCAGTAATGGGCATATCTTAATTACATTGTAATTTGATTATTAATCTGATTACGAAGTAATTTAATTATAGAGTAATATCATTGAATTGCATTTCATTACATCGTAATCAAATTACTCAGTACATATTATTTAATATGTTATAATATATTTAATTACAAAGTAATCTGATTAGAATGTATTAAAATACTTTGTAATCTAATTACGTTATTATTTATGGCATAATATAGGAGAAAATATAATGTTAAGGGGTCAGTCGACTTTGACAATTTCAAAAAATCGAAAGCAA
Organism: Ophion obscuratus; assembly: GCA_964007375.1. NCBI lineage: Eukaryota > Metazoa > Arthropoda > Insecta > Hymenoptera > Ichneumonidae > Ophion > Ophion obscuratus. The sequence goes on from OZ023312.1 coordinate 43,057,129, forward strand.
GCAAGAGTTGAAGAAATCGATGATCATGAGCAATCAGAAGGGATTATGTACAGTGCAGGAATTGCCGATTGAGTTTAGGCAAGAGTTTTTCATCGTATAAACTTCAAACGCGTTTTTCTCGAAACAACGTTTTCAAAATCTAGCTCCAACGTATCTCTAAAACTAATAAACCGATTCTCCTGAAATTTGAACCACATATTGTAAACATAATTCGCAACATGGTGAGCCTTGATGGCTTTAAAATTTTGATTTTTACTCTTTTTTTGCGAAAAACTGTGGAAAAAACGCGTTTTTTTACTTTTTTCGTTTTTCATCTGCCATTTTTTTATTTTTTGATCAAACTTTATATCCGAGGGTCATTTTGTAGCTGGTGTCATACTGAATATACTGGACTTTGATTTGTTTGTTTCAGACAAGCCGTTTCCGAGTTGTGATGGAGCTACCTAGCCCAACTGTTTTTGAGGCGTTACGTTAAACTATAGTTTTTGTACTTAACAATGAATGAAAATGAATTACATTTAAAAAAATGTATTTCAAGACTTTATTTATCAGCCGAACAACTTTTATAAAATCCCCAAAGAAAAATCACGAAAATAGCGTTTTTTGTGGCTCCAAAGTGGACTGGCCCCTTAACATCTAAAATTCGATCAACTGTGGTGTGTGCGCGACTGTCAACTTTAGAAACACCCAACTTTTGTGCCTGGTAGACACGCAAATAGCGCACACTACTGTAACGTGCAATTACACGAACTACCACATGTAAGATCCACTCGCGCTCGTGAATTGCAAGAACTGTAACTCGGATTTTTGTAACACGCACAATTAATATGTATGTCGAATTAATATGTAATCGATTGATTTGTATCAGATTAGCTTTCAATTAAATTACACAGTAATTAACTACAATTGGTATTCGTGGTAACTAGTTACTTCAGTAATCTGTTACAAAGTAATTCAATTATCAATTACAGTAGTAATTGTAATTGTTAATTGTTAATTTAATTTCTTTTTGCCCATCTCTGATTGTTACCAATTGTTTAATACGCTGGGAACACCCAATTAAAAATAGATTTCAGCATGCTTGAACGTTAAATATTATTTCCCAAATCATCAACTGTATTTCAAAGTGTTTAATATCAATATAAAAATTGGAACTTTTTTATTGGCTTAAAAGGTGTATAAATATCACGAGAATGATGTTCCAAAAAAAATCATACGCGAAAATGATTATTTTTAGAGCTCATTTTCCGAAGCATCTCCGAGCGCTTCCTAACGCACGATACAGTCCATACGGTGAAAATAGCATTTTGGAGTCGTTTAGTCCAGTCGTTGTACAAAAAATATACAACGATCTAACAACTGAAGACCTACGATCAAAATGCCTTGGTGGGTACACGTATAATTCGAATGAGAGCTTCAATTCCATCGCGTGGACGGACGGAATCAGTGGAATCAGTTTTGAAACTTTAAACGCGTTTTTCTCGAAACCACGTTCTGACAGTTTTCATCCGATTGACTTGCAGTTTTAACTGTAGTTTCTCAGAAAAGTTATCTAAAGAAATACATATCGTTTTTACGATTCATCAACAGTTGTCGTTTTTATAAACAGGATAAAATTGATATTTTTGTGAAAAAAATGATTCAATATGATACCATCTTACAAAAACTGTTTTTTAAAATATAATCGTCTGTACTTCTCTAGCAAAACTAATATAAATTACGACAATTTTTACATTTTTATTCTCGTTCTTTATCTATAAAATTAAAAACACCTTTAGTAATTATAACTCGCTTTTATTATAGTGATATAGTACGACAACTTAGCGGCTATTTTGTATTTTTTTTTTAATATACACTACCGGCCAAAAGTTTCCGGACAAAAATTCAAAAATGTTCCGAAACGATTTTTTATGTCATTTCGCCGATAGTTAACATAAATGAATTTATTAAAATTAGAAGAGAACTAAGGGGTTTGTGGTAAAATTTCAAGAGAGGAAAAAATGTATTTTCCTATTTTCAACGCAATGCAATCGGTTGAAATCCATCGATTGACGTCACTAGAAAACTATAAAATGTTAACGGGGAAAAAAAGGTCGAAATAAAATCTAAAATAATTACATTGCGTTGAAAATAGAAAAATACCATTCTTTCCTCTCTTGAATTCTTTCCTCTCTTGAACCACAAGCCCACAACATTTTTACACAAATTTAGTTCTTGTGTTATGGTAATTAAATCATCTGATTTCTTACCGAAAATCGGTGAATAAAAATTTCGAAAAAAAAATCTGCAAAAATTCTTGCGAACTCAACGAAGACCAATTCAACTTTTTACTATCTTCAGGTTTTCCTTGAATCCTCGTGGTTTTCGCGTTACACGTTATTTTTCAAATAGCCTCTTTTTTTCAAAAAAATAAAAATATCTTTAAAAAACAATCCAATGAAGCTTTAAAAGAAAACTAAATGGAAGCTTGAGCGTCCCTTTATGATCCCGGTCAAATAAATGCATTGAAAAAAATTGTCTGTAAACAGAGTCCACCAGAAATGGAACAAAAAGGCAAAAAATTGTCATTTTCAAAAATGGGTACTAGTCGTAAAAAAAAGTAAAAATTAATTTTAAAAAAAACGGAATGATGGTGAATTCCTCTTCTTCAAAATCCCGTTTATTAAATGTATTTATGTTAACTATCGGCGAAATGGCATAGACAATTGTTCCGGAACTCTTCGCCGGTAGTGTACATCAACAAGTGTAGAACAAACCCTTCAGACATCATTTTTATCGCTTTTTCAGTATTCGCAATAAGAATTCCCGAAAAAGTCTCATTAACCAGCGAGCCACATGGATGTAACGTCTCAAACGAATATTGTTCATTGAGGGGAACTCATATATCACGATGCCGATTTTATTTGGGTTTGTTTGGAATTCATACGATTATCAAATACGATGTTAATTTCCGCCGTCGGTTATTTGTCGAAAATATCCGTGTCTAATTTCATATGCAAGCGACTTTTAATCCGGCCGTGACCCTTGATCAGACTTCAATGATAAGTCACGAGACGTGTTAGCCTCTTTGCGTCACGCCAGTAGGTGTCATCGTCCTCGTTCAATATCGTCGCATCGAGGAGTGAAGGAATGCGCAATTTGCTTGCTCGGTATACGTCACACGCGAAATAATATTTATGCTCGTTGAATATCATTTCGAACGGTCGTTTACTTTTCGAGGACAGCGAGAATAGGACGGGAACAGAGTGTCTCGAACAATTGGACGTAGGGTGATAGCCCCAGAAATTCGTGACCCGAAAAACGATTCTTCGGATACAATACTGCCGTGTGGATAGTTTATCACGGGCGCATATATGGATATCGATTCCTAGCTGGCAGAAGGGCATTGCGAATTTGACGATTTGACGTTAGGTCGTGCGAATTACGACCTTTTGGTTGCTAACGTCTGACACCAAGAACAAAACGGATTTAGGGTAGACATGGAGGAAAGAGAAAGAGAGAACGCTGCAAGGGAAAGGTAAATCACTATCCAGAACACGTAGCGGAACACACATACACATCTATACTGAAGTGGTCATGCAGTATTGTCTCTTGACTCGGCATTCGTGGGACAAGGGTGGCAGGGAGCGGGGGTGAGTGACAGGGAGGGGGCGACATAGGCAGAGAGTGAGAGAGATTGATTTTTATGATGTCCTAGTTAGACTTTAAGGCGAATAAGGAACATTGGTCTATCAGCATAGGTCCAACGACCATATACAATGTTAGTGAAGAATTATGAAAGAATTATGAAAATAATATAAATTCAAATACAACAAATAAAAGATAAACATGAAGTAAATGAAAGCAAGAACAAAGTAAAATCGTATACCGCATGAGTGAGCTTATCTCGGTGAGAGTAGACAGTGTAGCAATGCAAGGTACTAAACAGCAAGATAAAGTCAAAAGAAGGAACTGAAGTTATTTCGGTGTAGTTATAGTGATATGATATTACAAATATGATTTTTAAGTAGTTACAAGTAGATAAGTGCGCAGAAAAGAAAAGTACAATAGCGTATCATCATGTAAGCCTGATTACAGCAATAAGGACAATAGTATGTTCGACGCATCAACAGAAAGGGACTTACGCCTACTCAGCAAACCTTGTCTCCATTTAGTGAAGTACTATAATTACGTTAGAGCGAAAGTTCCAACTACAGATGATGAGTGTGGCGGTGCATTTTGAAGATAGGCAGAGTGAGGAGCACTGTAATATTTGTTGGCCATGAGTACCTTAGGTAGGAAGCCGAGACTCCAAATGATCAATGTGGCTTTGTAGTTTGGTGATGCGGAATTCAGAAGGTTTCAACTTGGAGTCTGGAAGTGTGACGCATGGTAATATCAAAGGTAAGGAGTTCCCGGAGATAGGCAAAGTATTGTATGAATACGATACCGTAGGTAACTTTTTCCAAGAAATAAGTTCCTATGTTCTTGACACAGAGCCAGTTCAAGGGGTGATGCAATTGCGTTACATGTCTTTCACAATGAAGGTTGAAAATACAACATATCCATCAATATGACATCCTGCGCAGCTTGGTGTTCAATTTGTTTATCCGAGGATGATTGAGCAGCGAGTAGTCGAAATGTGCGAAGATTGAAGGGGTGGATAGTCCCGTGCGGAAATTGAGTTGGGGCTGTGATCGGGCGCCAATAATATTCCCCTAACTTTATTTGGGCCCTAATCTGGAAGCCACATGAGGGCCATTAGCGGCCGGTCACACTTTGTCAACAAGGGCCATTAAAGGCGCAACGACCAGGGCCTTATAAGTTGCCTCAATGACGCCTCATCAAAACCATTTTAGCGCCCTGAAAATGCCTCAACGGCGCCTCATCAAAACGATTTCAGCGCCATAAAATATCCGTATCAGTGGATATACGTGTATGTTAAATGCGTCAGGGGATATCTGTATTTGTTTTTATGTAATTGTTCATGTGCATAGGTGTGGGCGTGAGTACATGTGTATGTATGTGTGCGCGCGTAGAAATGTGATCGCGTATTTGCATGTGAGCCTTTATGACAAACTGTCATGACAAAATTAATCAAATAAATAATGTGAGACGAACTCTCTTCACTGCAAACATTTATTTTTGAGGAACTATCCACTATGATAACATTTTTTAGAATTGTGATAGCTTGTAACACTTAAGTTTGAAATTATAAGATTATCACATTGATTATAGTTATAGTCACAGTCTGAAGTGAGTCTGTAAGGGTACAGAACGCGAAGGAGCGACATTATATGTCCGCTGTATAAAATAAAGCATTAATGACTCCAATAAAAGTAATATTATCTTAGTTTTAATTTGGAAATTATTAAGTAATTGAATAAGTAATTCTCCATCATTAATATATCACGGAAAAATATCAATATATCACGGGGAAAAAATACACCATGGAATTCACTTGTTTTTCTGCAAGGCCCACGTAGATAAGTCATCTCGATGAGACTTAACGCATCCTGCGCCCCCCATGCCAGTCTTTTGCATTATTTAAACGAAAATATTCTACTACATATCCATTCTAAGGAATGGATGTGTAGTAGAAATAAAAAACATATATGGGTCTACTGAATCACTAGAATCCATTTCCATTGAGGGAAAGATCTGGAAAACAAAGACCAGTTTATTTACTTATCCTACACAGTCAGATAAAGTTTATGAATGGGAAATATCAGCGAAGTCTTCAGATAAAATAATTTTCCCTATGATGAGTATTGAGCGGAAATTAGTTGCCATAAAAATGTCGAGAAAACCGGTTGGGACTGTTCACACTTATGCGCTAGCATTGCTCCATGTATGAGTGAAACCATGAGTAATTGTTTGTATCTATGTAAAAGGTTTCTTCAATTTGATAAATAAATACTGTCTGATGTTTGTCTGAATATTTGTGTTCATCGTTGAGTTTTTATTTGCTAATGCCCGTACGCTTTTTCGCAATTTGCGTTCGATAATATTATTCGATCGATGTATATAATCGATTTGAATAATTGAAATACCATCAACCATGTAGCCTAAGCTATTTATACTGTTTTATCGCTATAATAGTCAGGTCTGGACCTATTGTGGAAATCCCTATTTGTTTATCCCTATACTGGCCAAGTCTGGGCCTATTGTGGAAATCCCTACAGGTTTATCTCTATAATGGCCAAGTCAGGTCCTATTGTGGAAATCCCTACAGGTTTATTCCCATAATGGCCAAGTCGGGGCCTATTGTGGAAATCCCTACAGGTTTATCCCGATAATGGCCAAGTCTGGGCCCATTGTGAAAACCCCTAGGGAAGCCCTGAAAGGCCCTTATTTTTATTAGGGATGCCCTATCAGTTTTCCGCACGGGGTCACTTTGAAGTTGCCTAAAGAGCTGAATTTTGTGGAAATTGAGCTTGGAAAGAGCACTGCCCTGGGATATAATTGAGACATCGAGTCGCGTTCAGAGTTTACACGCAGTGTACATACCAACATTGCGTGCATCGGTAACAATGGGCAAGGCGATATCATTCATTGAAATCGCTCGGCAAGTACTCAGATCGATATGACGTCACAAGCTATATGCCTAAACATCAATGCCTGTGATTTCGATGTGTTTGAGGCCGATCCATTAGCTGAGATCACATTTGCATTGTAGGACGTCTTAGGGATGGTGGTTTTGAACTCGGTCGGACAACAATGTGAATACATTCAAGTATCGTCAGTTAGTCACTCTAACTGATGATAGAAGACGATATAGGTATAGGACGATATAGAGTATAGACTCTCGAGAAGATTGTCACTGATGTCGTTTGTGTAAAGTGAGAATAGAACAGGTCCAAGGACAGAGCTCCGAGCCACTCCCGTGGTATTAGGTCGCCATCCGGAACAATGTACCTGATCATCCATCATCGCTTGCGTTCTTACAGTCAGTTATTGTACGTGTGTGCAGTATTGAACGTCTCGGTGACATCAAATAAGATGAGGATCATTAACATCGTTCCATTAATACCAAGCTGAATAACGTCTGCGATCCACAACACCCCAGTTTCGGTATTGAGGGCCGTCATGAGTCTTGATTGACGTACATCTACAATATCATCGGTGAGTAAACAAGACAGTGTAACCAACTGACTCAAGTGAGAGAGAAAGGAAAAATAGTGCGAAGACAGCGAATTGGGAAGATATATCGATGCTAGTAGCTTATTCGTCATTCAAAGCAGCGATCCCCTGAAAAGAAGCCTCAAATCCTGGCAGCTAAACAAAACGTTATAACGAGATACGTGACGCGGGGCGGGGGGCGGGGGGGGGGGGGGGGGTGAAAACGTGCCGATCCGTAGGTCGCGCGCAGGGGATGAGCTTTGTACACAATCCAACAGAACCAAGACCGGCAAAATAAACCAGGCACTTGATCCTCGTGTATGCCTCTTGTATTCGATTACTCCCAATACAGATGTTAATGGTTATTCTACGATTTCTTACTACTTTTGAAATGTCCCGCATTTTTTAAATATAGAATACGGAATTATTTCACCTCGGAAATTCAGGCTTGCAAAGACGATATATTTGCTTGCGATGGAGACATCGATAAAACAGATTGTAATTGATCAACCTGCATCCTCAAATCGTATTCTAGTTTTGGATTACTCAAACTATGAAATATATGATTCATCCTCGGAATTCTCTACTCTCTGTCAGTCTGTCTGGCTGTTTCTCTCTCTCTCTCTCTCTCTCTCTCTCTCTCTCTCTCTCTCTCTCTCTCTCTCTCTGACTCTCTCTGACTCTCTCTCTCTCTCTCTCTCTCTCTCCCTCCCTTTCTCTTCTATTCACTCTGAAGAACGTCTCGGGTATACCTGATGGATGGCTCTTTCTCAGACACGGAATATTGTACACGACACATGAAAATCCACGAACTAATTGCAACCCCTTGAGAATACAGTGCACTCCAAGAGAAATCTTTCACTGTCTCGTCTTCTCGTTGCATTCTCACATTCTACTTGCCAAACACTCACATTAGCATGGCGGTTGAACACCCAGAGGTTTCGGATTCAACCGGAATATTGGAACAAACTTCTGACGAATGGCTGCGCGACTGTTTCAGCAATTTACGAAATTGTCCCATTAATCGCTATCGCCCGTCTTTGATCATTTTGGCAACTATCAAGAAGAAGTGTCGTCATTGCCCATCATCGAAGCGTGGAGTTAGCACACCAAGTAAGAATTACGAGTAAAGGAATTATGTAAATTAGGAGTAAATCGTCGATTCAGTATAATCGATTTTGAACTTAAACTATACCGGGAGCTTGTATATAATAGCTAGTATGTTATCTTGTATATAATAGCTCAATCATACTGTCGCTATATTCATTTTTTCGGGCTGGTATTAAGCTGATAGGGTTAGAATACGACGGTAAGATGAGATGTATTGATTTTGGGAATTTTATCCGTCTGTTATTCTGTTTAAGGCCTTAGAGCCACAGTAACGGGTATAAAATCAGGTAAGAATTTAACAATGTTTTTCGTATGAAAAAGAGATTCACTAATTGAATCAATTACACGTTTATTTAGTGTGAATATCAAGCTGTTAGAAAGAATATGTTTTTTTTTCGATGTACAAAATTGCCGACTACTCGAAACTTCTCCAAAACAGTTTTTTTCCAATTAATGGGACAAATAACTTGAACAATTTTCACTCGATTTACTTCAAATTCAAAAGTTATGTTCCTAACTGCATTTCGCAGAGAAGAAAGTACGGAATTTCTGATTAAGACGGAATGACACCTCATCGCGGTCGGTATGGTAGAACAATTATAGATACCCAAAAATCTCTGAAACGGCTCTTCAGATCCGGTTGAAACGTTGCCGAACGACGTCAAATAGATAGACGAACAGCCGTCTGCCCCTCAAATTTTATGAATTTAAGAAAAAAAAATGTAGATTGGCTCATCATAAGCCATTGGCTTATGATAAGCTTATCATATCTATAATTGTTCTACCATACCGACCGCGATGAGGTGTCATTCCGTCTTAATCGAAAGCTTTTCATTTTTTGAGCAGTTTATGAGCAGTTATAACGAAATGTTTCACTGAAAATTCATTTTTTAAGTTCAAATAACTACAAATTTTGGATAAAACAATATTTTTTAAATTCCGTACGTACCCGTGCAGAAATTTTGGCAGGGACACAGCTGAATTCTGACTTGTATCCCGACCTCCCAGTCGGGATCTAGTCCGATATCGGATCAGATTCGAAGACTAAATGTAAGATTCGTAAATTGGATTCCATTAGGGATCCAGAACCGGATCCTTTAATGACTCTAAATAGAATCCCCATGGAATCATTGAGGAATCTGGGAAGGATCACGGGTGAATACAGGCTGAAATAAAATGTCAAAAATGGAATTATGACATGTTAAATTTATTATAAAAATAAATAACATTTATAAAGTTTTGGTGCATTAAACTATCAGTAAAAAAAAATTTGTCCAAAGATTCAAATGGCAGATCGCGCTCATCGCGAGATTTTGATGTGAATTTAAAAAAAATCACATCAAAATCTGTGAATGCAAATGTATTGACAAGAAATTATAAATACAAAAAAATTCACAAAATTAGTTGTGAATTTTTTCGTATTTAAGACAAATTAAAATCAAATTCAAAATGATTAGATTAAAATTTGCGCCATAAGTGAGTTCGTACGTATTTTGAGAGAAAATATTGCCTCGAGGCAAAGAAATTTTTGCACATAACTTTTTGTGCGGACATTTCTTTGCCTCAACACAATGTTTTCTCTCAAAATATGTTTACACTTGTGGTGTAAATTTTAATATAACGGTCGTGAATTCGATTTTTATTTTCTTCAACTTGAGGAAATTCACAACTCATTTTGTGATTTTTTTCATATTTATAATGTAATATTTGAAACTCACAACTTTTTTGCAAAAATTTCTTTGCGTCGACGAAATGTTTTCTCTCGAAATAAGTAAGAACTCACGGTTGGTGTAAATTTTAATCTAATCATTGTGAATTTGATTTTAATTTGTCTTAAATACATGTTTATACCCACCGACATGTCGGTGGTTATAAACAGAGACTTATTCCCCAAAACCGGTATCCCGGTTAGAATCCAACCTGCATCAGTATCGGAATATGTACGACGACGATGGCATAATTTTGAAAATTTTGGCATCACGTGTATTTTCGGTATTACTATGTAATTCCTCCCTATAGATAGGAATTTTATAGATAGGAATCTATACACAGAAATTCCTATCTATAGATAAGAATTCCATAGTAATACAGAAAATACACGTGACGCCAATATTTTCAAAATGATGCCATCGTCGTCGTACATATGCCGATACTGATGCAAGTTGGATTCTAACCGGGATACCGGTTTGGGGGAATCCATGACAAATCCTGATCGGGATTTGATCGGACATAGGGTATCCCGGTCAAAATTTCTGCATGGGTACTGCTGTAGGTATTCTAATGTAGATTGACGAGAATTTTTGTTTTTTGTTGTAGGTAAAAAATTGTGGATGCTAAATGTCACGTTGCGGAGCGTCTAAAAAAAAGATATCAAAAGAAAATAATAGTAGTCGGCCACTTGGTGCATCGAAAAAATATATACATATATTCTCTAACAGCTTTATATTCATACTAAATAGATGTGTAATTAATTATATGAGGGAATCAATTGGTCATACGAAAAAAAATTGTTAAATTCGCACATGATTTTATACCCGTTACTGTGGCCTAAGGCCTTAAGTAAAGTTGGCGTGAAAACGGCTGAATTTTTTCGTTCATATATACGGTAGTGGCGATAATCTCTTGCGAAATTCCTCTGCGTTTTGTTTTATCTGAATACGTCGAGTAGAGTCTGAGAAGATGCAATTTCTGTTAAAAATGACGGCGGCGCGCGATATCCATGAGCATTTAGAAAGAAGCTCTTCAGGAAAAATTTAACGAATAATGGTTTCATTACCTTCAATCACTACTCAGTTTAGTGACTCAGTTTTTTTCCATGATGTGATTGTGCATATGGATTGAATTATATACAGGACTGTTCTTTTAACTAAATAAAAACACTGTCTTTTTTGTGAATATAGAATGTGCATTTTCATAATAACCTTGTTATATAACGCTAAAATCCATCCCCAATAGAATGAATCATATATGGAGGCAGAGATGAGAAGGTGGAATATGGGGGGGAATGTAATAAGAGGGAAAACCCGGTACAATGGAATCTACGATAAACATTTTTTTTAAAGATATATATGGAGGCAGTTCCCATGTACATGAACCAAATTTCCGACATGAACGTAAGTAAAACTAAGAACAAAAGCTTCATTGTGATCTCTGTTGCGATTCATAAATTCAGCTAATGATTCCTTCTCGGAACGTATAAAGTTATAGCGTTTTAAATGTCTATAATGCCTATCATAATGGTCACGGAAAATATGAATAGAGCGATTCTCCTGGATTTTGATATCCTATCATCGCATTGATTATTAGTGAATAGTTTGATTTTGTTTGAACAAAGCAACATTATTATATTTCACCAAAAAAATGTTCTCAATATTTCACTAACAAAGGAATACATTTCCATTCACCTAAAGTTCCAAATTATGCTTCGGGGCAACGGGTTTAATCAGAAACGTTTGCATGGCTTACAAGTATAACTTTTGTACCATTCCATTAAGGGATCTTCTCACTTTAGACCCTGAAAAAGGCTATTTTCATGATTTTTTTTGATAGGTTTATATTATTGTTATTGGTATAAAAGTAGTTACACTTAATAAATACACTTTCGAAATACATTTAAAAAAACATTTTTATTTATTTGAGTCCCTATTTATAGACGAAAATAGAAGTTAAAAAAATGTCCTAAAAAAATTGTAGGTCTGTGCTGTTGGTGAAATCTCCGAGATTCGGATGGATCATCCGAAACAAAAAAATCAAATGGGTTTATATTCAGTATGTTTATGGCTGTAGCGCTTATCGTACGATTTTTTATATATGCAGCAATAACAAAATGGCGGACATTTTTCAAAAAAACAAAAAAAAACGTTTTTTTTCACCGTTTTTGGCAACAAAAAATAATAAATAGCAAGATTTAAAAAAACTCTTAATATGCGCTATAGCTATAGTTGTAAAGAATATGTGGTTAAAATTTCATAAGGATCGGTTTAATAGTTTCGAAGATTTTATCAACAAGCCGTCGAAAAACGTTGTTTCGAAAAAAATGCGTTTAAAGTTTGTTTGGGTTACATAAATGCATTAAAACAAATTTTTTAAATGCATTTCGAAAGTGAATGTATTAAGTGGTTACGCCACTCTAGAGCCCGAAGAAATAGGCTTTTTGGGGATCTTTTTTCAGAAAAACTACAAAATAAATCGAGATTACAAAAAGGGTGTTTATCATACATATAAGTGACTGTATACAACAATTTTTTTGAAGCGATTAATTTCATAATTGCGGCTGTGCAGCGTTTATCTAAAAACTGTATTTTTTAAGTTGGCCGGAAACATAACTCAGACAATTTTCAACCAATTCACTTGAAATGTTGAATATATCTTGAAAAATACATTGTCTATGGAAGTACGTAGGATTTTTCTTTATCTTGCATAGTTCATTTGTCATTAACAGTTAACTGACGATTTTTAAGGCAAATTTTTCACTTTCCAAAAATTTGCCTAAAAAATCGTCAGATTATTTTAAATGATTATAAAAAAATTATTGTATACAGTCACTGATATGTATGATAAATACCCTTTCTTGTAATCTCCGATTTATTGTATAGTTTGTCTGAGGAAAGAATCCCCAAAAAACCTATTTTTCGGCGTCTAGAGTGGCCTAAGGCCTTAAGTGTAACAACTTTTATATCAATACCTATAATATAAACCTATCGAAAACATTCATGAAAATAGCCTTTTTAGCGTCTAAAGTAAGAAGACCCCTTAACACGATAAAAACCAAAATATAATACTCGTATGTACTGTAATAATGAATACGGTCGTATGGAATATAATTAAATATATTGGATATGAATGCGAAATCCCTCGACAAGTTCCATTCTCCAATGATGTACTTATGTATACATAAATCTGAGCTTATTCGTGTATTCCGGCACCCTGGCTTCGGTACAGATATTCGCGGCCTCGTTATAGTCGAAGGGTTTTGTTCGTCGTGTGCATTTTCGGGAGGCTGTAACCACGGAGAAAGCTGTGGGTAGTTCTGGCCCCTGTAATGTCCAGAAGCGCGTCGGCACTAGTTGTCTTCTCGATCTACCATTGGAACAATGGAGTGAGCCAGCCAAAACGTCCAGCGGCCCATTATACAGCTCGCGCGCCCCCATGACAATCCCCATGAATTATACAGCGTAACCTAGACGGATATACGGGTTCGGTCCGGTATAGAGAAGCCCCGCTGCAGAGTTCAGACGCAATACCCGGAAGAGTCAGAAATGCAAGAGGATGGGGCCAAGTTCCCGTTTACATAAACGACTCCGTTGCATACAAGAAGACGTGTGCTGTCATCCAAAAAAAAAACACAACGGTAAGAATCACCACTTTTGCACTTCTCTCGTTTACTTTCCTGTATAACCTATCACTTTCCCGATGACACGGCAAAATAGCCGTATACTGAAAGAATAAGTTGACTTCACCTACTTTAGTCGTCCGGTTGGAGGGATAAATAAAGGCAAAAGGCGATATGTAGATTGATTGATTGATTATTTTTTGATTTATGCCTCGGTCGGAAATTGAGGCACTTTATAAATTATAGTGTCATTGCAATATTCAATTTTACACTAAATAAATGTAGCTAAGATTCAATTAATATATTACTAGGACGTTCGATAAGTTCTCGCTGTTTTCCAACAGATAGCGTTACCAGAACTGCGTAACGCATCTGTAAAGAAGTAGGGGAAGGTGGGATACAGTGTGTCACCTTTTTTTCTAACGAATTTTTGCTCTAATCTACGTAGTCTGATTATAAAAAAGGTCATAACCGATTTTATAGAGCTTTGGGCGTACAATGAAGTTCCCATATTTTTTGCAAAACGATTAGAAGTACCAAAATGATGAGATCGAAAAAAAATTGCGGTCTGGCTTATCGTACCCCATGGGTGGGGTACAATGTATCATATAGGGGGGTACAGTGTGTCAACTACTGCAAAAAGTAGGGTACAATGAGGCGGTTGAAACTCTTATTTTTTTCTAACATAGATAACAGATTTTTACACATAACAGTGCAAACCCAAACAAAATCAGTATATCCGTATCGGTACAAAATCAGTAATATCACAGGAACGTCTTATTTTTACAAATGACACGTCGTTGACAGCGGCCCGTGACACAATACGCTTCTTCGGAGCGTCGTCACTTCTTTGTTTCCTCATTGGGAGTCAGGGCATTGTGATGCCCTGAACTCGGTGATACATTGTACCCCACTAGTTAAATGTTTGATTATTGATGGAAATAACTATTAATTTTACTACGAATGGAAAAACGCAAGTAGCTGGGCTCATTATGAATAACAAAACTATCGATTAGGACGGAAAACCCAAGCTGCTACAGAAAGTTACGTTATATTTTACGTTTTTCCGCTAAGTGAAACATTTTTTTCCCAAGCCTCAAAACAATTTTTAATTTTCAATAATTCTTTGTGAGCTACTATCGACTTTGTTTTAGGCCTGAAGAATCTATATATAAATCGTGATCCAACACAACAAATTTCGGAATTTACGAGCTGCAAACCTCCGAGAAATCGCATCTAGCTCCCCGTGCCCCATGATACATTGTACCTCACTCTCCCCTACAGCAAGCTTCAACTCGGTGCATCTCATTTCGCCGAAGTGTAAACAACTGTTTTTTCATAGTGTTAAACATATCAAATTTCGTGCAAAAAAATGAGTATTTGGGGGGGATTTTACTGCACTACCGTAAAACGGGGTTAAATTTACATTAAGGGTTACTTTGACAGTTTTTGGAGCTACTTTAACAGAGCGCCAAAATACGGTTTAATTGTGTGCACTTTTCAACTCTTTTTTCCCATTGTTACTCAAATTTTTTGTTTAAGTTTATTATAATGTTGCTAAAGTTAATTGTAATGTTGTTCAAGTTGATTTTGATCTCAATGATAATTATAAGACTGATTGAGTGCATGTAATAGTATCCTATTATTTTACTTGATTATTATGATTATGGTACTTGATATTTTTATGTAATATGTTTCCTTAATAAAAGTGACAATTTGATTGTAAAAAATCGTTGTTTTTAATTTAATTCCATGTATAATGCATAAGATGTTAAAGTTTTTAAATCAAAATGATGTCAGAGTAACCCTTAATATTTGACATAAGTTACATTTCAATGCCTTGTCAAAGAAATCCCACACTCGACGCTATTTAAAAGGCTACTTTGTCACTAAAAAATATAATATTGTAGGGGACTTTATTTTACTCTACTTTTTTATACACTTGATAGCCAAAGAACACATTGTTCTATTAGAGCAAAGAAAGTTGGAATTTTGGATGTTAAAAAAAAGTTACCTAAAAAAACTTCCAAAACCTGTTCAAAGTAACCTCATTTTGCGGTACTTTATTTAAAAAAAATCGATACCTGAAGTACACAGAATTCTTGTCCAGACTTACCATGCTCTGTCGGAAACAACATGCAGAGATTGGTTTAGACGCTCCAAAAATAATGATTTTGATATGTTGAATTGGAGGCATCACTTCATGAAGACCCATGTCAGACGCTTGCTGAACTTGCAGAATCATTGGGAGTTGATCACACAACAGTTTCGAAACGTTTGAAAGCATTAGGAATGATTTTTCAATATAAAGCATTAATTTTCTCGAACAAGAGCAGCGCGTACATATTCAACATCACTATATATATATATATATATATATAGGTAACCTACTTAATACCTGTAACTTGAAACTAAAATAAATTAACTAAATTAGGATAATCTGTTATTAATTTGCGTAAGGTAATCGAACTAACTCTAAGAGTAAAACAACGAATGATCAACCTACATTGACATCATGAGTAAGCAAGCAATAAATCAAATAAGCGACTCTTCAATACTGCGACAGTGGGAGACGATGTTAAGTTTTCCGGCAATGAGTGCCAAAAATAAACGGATGCCGGTAAAACCACTTTCTACAAGCCGTGGTTCAATGATTAGGAATGTGTATTGTGTTCTGACACAAGAGAGGGAGAGAGAAAGTGGGTAATCTTGCAGAAAAGAGCGAAATGAATAATAAGGGATCTATTCATTCCTATAAAAGTCACTTTGTGATAGTAATACGAAAAAAACAGCTGCGCGATGCTTCAAAAGGAACAAGAGTTTCATCAGCCGCACTCAAGTAAACCTCTTCAGCACTATGTTCAACATAAAATCACGAACTCATTAAGGACCCAGTTTTCAACTAACCGCGTTGAAGCCATGGTTCAATATCCTAGTACCTGCTGGAACCTGATTTACAAACTAAGTCTGATTTTTTTCATCACGTGGCACGTCAGTTTGACACTAAAACAAATGTCATGCAAAAAGAACAAATGTTGTGAGAGTTTTCTTCTACGTTTTGGCATTCCTGAAGCAGAACACCCGCAAAAAGAGTCGTCAGTTGTAAAAACCACAGATAGATTATTTGAGAGAGAAACTCGCAGTAACAGGCGTATTTTGAGTGAAAGCAAATTACAGCAGAAGGTAAAACTTAGCGAAATAGACGGGGCTGAATCTCGAGCCGCGTTGTATCGCGTTGTTCCTGGATGAGACGAAGATTTAAAAAAATGTACATTTTTTAGCCCGATTGGTTATGCAAATTTCTAATTATGGCCACGAACAAGACGGGAATGAACGATGGAAACTTTTACGGAAAATTGCTCAGCGCTGTTTGAATTATAGGTGAGGTTGTAGCTGAAACTTTATCACACGGCCTTCAATTTTTCAAAGGCATTTGCATAAGTTCGAAATTTCAAAAACGACGTTTTTTATCGCTGATTTTTATAGCCTAGGGCCTTAACTATCATTCGCAACCAAAAATTTGCGAAAAAAAAATAAAAATTGACCGATTCATGACGATTTTTGTGAAGGATCATATCGCCCATGGCCTGCACTTTACCCTTTTTTCTTTTGCGTTTTTCCCGAAACTATGTTTTATGAAGCGGTGCAAGTCGTATCTCAAAATATGTTCGTTTGATTTACTGCAAATTCGGACCGAGCATAATTTATATTTTTCTGAGCATATTTTCTATCGTATGACCAGATAACTTTTTCATATGTTTAGCCATTTGTTAATATCGAATTATTAAGGTTGTATTTTTTTCGAAATTTGGACTCGTTTTTCTCCAGTCTTCTGTTAGCGTAATTTGTACAATGTCAAAAAAGTATTCTGCTATACGAACGTTTTATTATCATACTGATAGTACATTTTTTTTATTTTTCATTTCGGATCACCAAATAGTTGCCAAAACCACTTACACCGATTGGCTATGCGGCAACGGTGGCACTTTGTTTAACCAGTAAATCCATTGTTTATGAGCATGAAACTAAAATACTTTTTCGTCACGGAGATATTGGTATTTTTATATGTGGGTCTATATGACTGAATGATTTTTTTCTAATATTAGTACAATGGATCTATCTTCAATCGAGCCTTCTCCATTCTGGGCCTCAGGAGGTTGAAACTATGTAAAAATAAATCATGTTTCACGTAATAATATTTTCGAAGAACAATCGAAATTTTTGGGAATTAGGATTTGGTCATGAGTTGTTTATTTCCAAATTTGAACATAACTTTGCCAGTACACTTGCAAACGCATTTATTTTCAAATGATAACCAAATCCCAAACGCCACGTCCGAATATCTCATTTTTATTTTACCTTCAGACATGCTTTACTCCTTTCCCGTGTGCGATAAGGAAAAAGTTATCGGTCACTCTCGTGACATTTACAACTCGAGGTTTTGCCGTCGGCAAATAACATTTTGCCTATTAAGTATTCCGATAGTGTTGTGAAAATAGAGAATTGCAAAAAAATTGATAATAAATTGTACGAAATGCTACGTTTTTTTGCCTCGTCTGGTTCTCGTGATGAGCATCGTACCGGCAATGTGGAGCCATCACTCGACGGTTAACGAATCGTGGAGAACGATTAAAACTCTAGAGTGGCTTCGCTCGCGAGCGTCCGAACGCGAGACAGAAAAGAGAACGAAAGCAGAGGAAGACCGTTTCTATATTTGAGAGAGAAACAGAAAGGAAGAACGCGGGGCTTTGGAGAGAACGATGAGGAAAAGGAGCTCATTTCGACCGAATGGAAGCAACGTCCGAACAAAGAGTAGAACCCAACTAGAATTTAACGCCAATTTTCGAGGTAAACGAGGGAACCGAGGATACGTTTTTTGCTTCTTTTTTTCGACTGGTATTTTAATTAGAGACTGTTTGGCGTTGAGATGAGATTACTAGAATTATTCATCGATTCGTAAGGAAAAAAAATCTCGAATTTTCCTTCGCGTGGTTGCCAGAACGATTTTTTCGCAACGAACACTGCTGTCTTAAAGGGTTATGCCTAGTTTTAAAAATCGAAAAATCACTTTTTTCAAGACCAATCGATTTTGACAATATATCATCTTATAAATGTTCCCTGAAAATTTCAGGATGATCGGATAAAAATTGACAGATTTATAGGCTTTTATGTACACGTCCGTCGGAATGCTCGGAGCCGTAGTCCGAAACTTTAAATGCTGTTTTCTCGAAAGTACGTTTCCAGAGCTGGTGAGCAAAATATCTCAAAAACTACTGCATCGATCTTTTCGAAATTCTTCGGGCCATTTCTGGATGTAAAGATATCGTATTTGGTAGAAGAATTTTTCTTCCGATGTATACTTTCGACAAAATGAATGAAAAAATGCTATTTTTCGCAAAAATCAAGACTCTCAGTTTGAGCACGCGCCATTTTTACTTTATTTTATATTTCGGAAATTCCTTCGATTAATCTATACATATATAAAAGAACATGCCCTGACTGATTGATCAACGCCGAGCCAAAACCGCTGAAGTCAATTCGATGAAATTTTTCAAAATTCAACCCTCAAGGGGTGAAAAGGGGTGGCAAAGTTTGTATGGAAATTTAAAAAAATCTGGTCAGATTTACTTGAAATTTGGTATTCGTGCTTCTTGGCACAATTAATGAAATACGTATTTCAGCGTTTTGAAAGCTTCAACCCTTAAGGGAAGAAAGAGGGTGGCAAAGTTTGTATGTAAAATTAAAAAAAAAAACTGGTCAGAAGATTTACTTGAAACTTAGTAGTAAAGCTCTTCATCATAATTGTTAAAACACGTATTTCAGCATTTTTCTAAATCCAACCCCTAAACGAAAGGGAGTGGCAAAGTTTGTACAAAACATTTTAAAAATCGGGTCAAATTTAGTCGAAACTTTGTATTACTGCTCCTAGATACGATGCATTGCGGATGAAGATTCAGTGTCTTGTCAATGCGACTCCCATCGTGCAGTACGAATACCGGAGCGGTTGTCTAGTAACTGATACGAACGCAATGATCTACCGGGCTCAAGTGACAGGGCGCAGAGGCAGACCCGAAGCGAATACGAAACTCTTGATGGGAGAATATTTAATTGAATGCTTAAATAAATTGAAGTGTCGGCAAGTTGAGAGATGTGCTTCAAACGCGTTTTGGAACTTTTCAGTAACTTCTAACATTTAGCTTTGGTTTTCTAATTCGAGAAAAGTCACGTGGTAGAACATTAATATTTTGGAAACGAGATACAGGTGATGTTGTTGTTTTTATTAGCGGCTTTGTATAAGTAACTCGAAATGCATATTTTTCATTTTTTAAATTGTCAAAAGATGAAGTTTGAAAATAAACGTCAGCTCAGAACTTGAAGAAATCCACTTTGAGATCGTATACTTATAACTTACTAGAAAAAAAAACATATGTATATAGATGTATGTATACTGAGTATTCAATCATCATTACGTCACTGCCAATGAGATATGCTTTATTCCAATATGTATTGTGTACAGGGTGGCTTGTAATTCAGGGGTAAGGCCACAATAAAATTAAAAAAAAAAAATTTCCGTAAAACGGTGCTTTATCATCATAAGAATAAGTTACTATTCGATTTATAGCAAGAACATTTTTTTTCACCGACTTTGAACGCATAACGCAAGCCCACCTCTGGCACGGCCAGAGGCATATGTAAAACTTTAAACGCGTTATTCTCGATACAGCTATTTTCCAATTGTCTCGACAAATAACTTCAACAATTTTCACTCGATTTACTTCAAATTTAAAAGTTATGTTCCTAATTGCATTTCGCAGAGAAGTACGTACGGAATTTCTGATTAATCGAAAACTTTTCATTTCATGAGCAGTTTAATACGAAATTTTTCACTGAAAATTCATTCCTAAAACTACAACATTCAAATACCTACAACTTTTGAATAAAACAATATTTTTTAAATTCCGTACGTACTTCTCCAGGTATTCTAATGTAGATTGACGAGAATTTGGGCCTAACCCCTTAATGGGTAATCCTGTAACTGTCGATAGGTCAGATCATCTTCTATTGTATGCTGGAATATCACTTTAGCAAAAGTCCCACGGTTTTCGAAATGTTGGGCTTTATGTTATTTTTTGAAAAAAGTCATCTGCTTTTGGATTTTCACATGGCATTTCTACAAATGATGTGAATCGACAATAACTAAGCAACTTTTCAAAGTAATTGTCACGATATGCGTAGTACATTTTTTTACACTACAGGCTATCAAAGTCAGATGTTCGAATTGGTTTGCATGAAAATTCTGCATAAGATCTTTTTTTCATAAAGTTTCCTTAACATTTAAGGTGAAAAGAGAGACTTTTCTAGATAAAACAAATAACCGAGAGTATTTTTTGAAAAGCCGGGTCAAAAAAAGTTATCATTTGCAGAAATCACATGCAAAATTACAAAAATAACACAAAGCCCCGAAATGTCGAAAACCGTGGGACTTTTACTAAAATGAAATTCCAGCATATAGTAGGAGATGATCTTACCTATCGACAGTTGCAGAATTATCCATTAATTACAGGACACCCTGTATATTATTTATTATCAATATTCTACTCTATATCGTTAGAGGAATATACCCGCACGTGTCCAAAAACGCGTTCGATCGATGTCCCGCCATAAGGGCGTGCATACAAAACAGCGCCCAGGTACTGATACATTTGCCCTACGATTTTTATTGATAAATAATACAAATTCTATAACAGTATCCACTACAGTCGAACCTCGATATAATGAATCTCTAGGGAAGTTCGTTATATTGTGGTTTCGTTATATCGAAGTCACGTTCCTTAAGGGGCTATACCAGTGTGACACTTTCGAAAAATCGATTTTTTTGCCTTTTTCGACAGTTTATATACTTTATATTTTACGTTTATACTTAGCAGTTTGTATGGTAAATATTATTTTATCTTGCAAAAATCGATAGTTAAATCTTTAAACGCGTTTTTCTCGAAATGAGATTTTTCAAATTTGCTGATATTGTAACTGAAAGAGCAATTATCCGATTGACTCGAAATTTGAACTGAGTACTCTTGAATATATTTACTCTACAATGACGTAGGATATTTTTGAATGGATGAAAATTGACGATTTGGCATGGAAAAAAACGACCATCTTATTTAAAAAAAAACAGACTTTTCATAACTACGCCATTTTGTTAGATTTTGATATTTTTCGAAAATCCTACGTCATTGTACAGGAAATACCTTCTACTTTACCATTTTTTTCCTTTTTCGGTTTCAGCTACTCAATTGGCCGGAATCGTATCAGCAGTGGAAGAACTTTTTTTTTGGCGCCTACGAAGGCAGCGCATAAGTCACTCGGATCTCAATATTCTTCTATGAAAAAATTATGTAATTTAGGTCAAATATAACCAAATAAATTCTCAATTTTCCGAAACATTTAATTGAGTACTTTTCTTCCAAAAGTTCTCAAAACCCAAATTTTCAGCGTTCACACTGGTATAGCCCCTTAAAATGTTCTTTAAAAGAAAATATATATTAGTACTATAAACATAATGATATTTTTAAAGAAATAAATGTTTAAATTAGAGCAAGTTCTACAAGCAGTTAGCAATTAGAGCATAATGTACATCATAACGTTGTATCAAGGTTTCGGGTGTCTATCGGAAGGGAATGGACAAATCTTCGTAATATCAAGGTTCGACTGTATATGTCTTTCAAAGCTACAAATTCTGGATGAGGTATTGACTAGGTATTGTCATTTATCAAAAAAGGAATCGATCTGTACGTGAGCTGGGGCAAAATATCGTTGCGAATTTTAATCTTGTTTTCTTTCCGCACTTTTTCTTTCATTTTATCTGTCATTAGGTTTATTCGCATTATTTCGAAGAAAAAAATATATAATTCTCACAAAGAAAATATATTGATACGACTTACATGTGGTCCCTGAGTGTTGTCTCTGCGGTTGAATTCAGACGCGAACAACACCGTTCACTTTTCTATTGACAACGAAAGCATCACAAGCCGTTCACCTTGATGACAGGTTGTACGAGAAAACTCATCGGGTAGTAATGTTCTAAGCGAGAACATCCGAATGAGCAGCTCATTCGACATCAAATTAGTTTGGCTGTTGCAGCAACTTCGTCCCATCCATCGCACGCTGCGATTTCATTCGGCGGGATGATGTTGAAGCATATTTGGGAAACAGGGTAGTCAGCTTGTATCAATTTGGCAAGGGAAATTTCGTGGTCTCACGAGGCACAGCCACGGCTTTTCCAGAGGCAAAAGCGAGGCCGGGAAATCGTTCAGTAAAGTGGCGGCGTACCGTGGGGCAGACGGGAGAGCGGGAGAGGGGTATAAGCTCCGCACTCTGACCAAAAGATCCGATGTACGGAACCGCGAACGTTCAATCCCTGAGACACGAACCACACAGTTGAGACTGATCCTCATCGTCTTCTCTCCAAACGGAGAAGAGACGGTGTAGATTTATTCGGCTCAAGTTCTTGGGTCAAACGATTCCCGAGCTTGGATATCTCGTCGTTTCATTACGGGGGAAAACGAAGACGTGACACGAGGCTGAAACTATATTCACTATATACAACGATAAATATAGATTTATGAATTTGTTCACGAGTCACTCGTTTCACTGCACAGTAGGTCGAAGAAAAGTGGGTAGCCAGTTATTCTTGAGCCAATTATTCTTAATCCGCGGAAAAGTTTTCTCAACTTTCCTCGAGAACTGTTGAACGGAATGACTTGAAATGTTAACACTCGACGTCGAGCTGCTACACGGAGGAACTATGACTCCCTGATAGGTATTTGTAAAAAAGACAAGGAACAGCACTCAAGTGTCCACCTTCGATTTTGTTGGAGCTCGGATATGTTACGAAGCATCGAAAACTTGTATATACTTATTTTTTGTATCGGTGAAAAACAGTTTTGAGGGGGGAAAACCACCCCTGAAAAAAGGCGTGTCGAGGGCTGATTTTGCAATTTCACCAAGCAGTCCACGCGTCTGCATAGACCAAAAACCAAAACTCTCCTAATGTGAAGCGATAAATATCCACTGCAGAATTATTGAAAAAAAATATATATATTAAGGGGCGATACGCCTTTTATGAGGGGTGGTTTCCCCTCTTAAAACCGTTTTTCCGCCGATACAAAAAAATACGTGTCTAATAGTTTTCGATGCTTCATCACATATATGAGTTTTAACAAATTCAAAGGCGGCCACTCGAGTGATGTTCCTTGTTAGTGAAGAAAACTCTAATTGGAACAGGTTAGAGAATTATTTATTGGGTTGTCACTTGAATCATTGCATTTTGTAAAAAATAGATGACAAAGATACGTCTTCGTCGAAATTTTTCCATATTTTTCATTTCGTCTTAAGCAACCGACCAATTTTTCCCACTGCCGGGACTCCTTCCCATGCAGAAATTTTGACCGGGATACCCTATGTCCGATCAAATCCCGATCAGGATTTGTCATGGATTCCCGAAAACCGGTATCCCGGTTAGAATCCAACTTGCATCAGTATCGGCATATGTACGACGACGATGGCATCATTTTGAAAATTTTTGCGTCACGTGTATTTTCTGTATTACTATGAAATTCCTATCTATAGATAGGAATTTCTGTCTATAGATTCCTATCTATAAAATTCCTATCTATAGATAGGAATTACATAGTAATACCGAAAATACACGTGATGCCAAAATTTTCAAAATTATGCCATCGTCGTCGTACATATTCCGATACTGATGCAAGTTGGATTCTAACCGGGATATCGGTTTTGGGGAATAAGTCTCTGTTTATAACCACCGACATGTCGGTGGGTATAAACATGTATTTAAGACCAATTAAAATCAAATCCACAATGATTAGATTAAAATTTACACCAACCGTGAGTTCTTACGTACTTCGAGAGAAAACATTTCGTCGAGGCAAAGAAATTTTTGCAAAAAAAGTTGTGAGTTTCAAATATTACATTATAAATGTGAAAAAAATCACAAAATGAATTGTGAATTTCCTCAAGTTGAAGGAAATAAAAATCGAATTCACGACAGTTATATTAAAATTTACACCACAAGTGTAAACGTATTTTGAGAGAAAACATTGTGTTGAGGCAAAGAAATGTTCGCACAAAAAGTTATGCGTAAAAATGTCTTTGCCTCGAGGCAATGTTTTCTCTCAAAATACGTACGAACTCACTTTTGGCGCAAATTTTAATCTAATCATTTTGAATTTGATTTTAATTTGTCTTAAATACGAAAAAATTCACAACTAATTTTGTGAAATTTTTTGTATTTATAATTTCTTGTCAATACATTTGCATTCACAGATTTTGATGTGATTTTTTTTTAATTCACATCAAAATCTCGCGATGAGCGCGATTTGCCATTTGAATCTTTGGACAATTTTTTTTATTGATAGTTTAATGCACCAAAACTTTATAAATGTTATTAATTTTTATAATAAATTTAACATGTCATAATTCCATTTTTGACATTTTATTTCAGCCTGTATTCACCCGTGATCCTTCCCAGATTCCTCAATGATTCCATGGGGAATCTATTTAGAGTCATTAAAGGATCCGGTTATGGATCCCTAATGGAATCCAGTTTACGAATCTTACATTTAGTCTTCGAATCTGATCCGATATCGGACTAGATCCCGACTGGGAGCCCGGGATACAAGTCAGAATCCAGCTGTATCCCTGCCAAAATTTCTGCACGGGTTTTCGGAAATCGTACTCCTGTTTTTCACTAAAATGTATACAAGCTAATTTCCAAGCAATTAACAAAATAGAAAATAGCTTAAAAACATGAACTCTTTAAGTCACTATGGCACTTAGGAGATCCGTGCAACATGAAAAAAATATGAGTAAACGTTCGGAATACTTTGAATTAACGGCGTCATCCCATGTGACAGCTATTTTTTTTTTCACTTTTTTGGGAATTGTTTTTTTATGAACCATTAACACACGCTATATTTGAATTTTTACCATACATTTATTAATCTTTTTACAGTCCCTCAAAATGTTATAAATAAAAAATAACGAGTTGAATCGACTTTACACAGTTCGGAAGCCACTCGTGTGTAAAAAAAAGTTGGTTGACAGCTGTCCTGATACCGGAGGTTTTGCTTATCTGAAATAAAATAATCAAACGGCATTTTAATTTGCAGACCTGAAGCTATTGCCGGAACTAGAGTAAAGTATTAATATCGAAAATTGAATTTGTGGTACGGTTTTAAAAGTTAAGTTCTAAAATTCGTCATTGTTTTCGACTTTTTCAGCTTAAAAAAATGATAACAGGTATCAGAAATATTCTAGTTTGGGTGAGAGCTATAGATGTGCTGACTATACGATAAAAGTTTGAGCGAAATTCGTTCAATCGTTTTTGAGATATTATGGAAGTAAATTTGAAAAATACAGTTTTGAGAAAAACGCGTTGAGAAGTTCGAGTACGATTCACACAAAGAAAATGTTGACTCACCATTAGTCTGCTATCCGGATCTATATAATACGCGCACATTTTCGTGCAACTTGTGCAAACATCTTTTTTTTCTCGATTTTTTGGACCTGTCACATGGGATAAAGGGGTCTTCTCACTTTTGACGCTAAAAAAGCTATTTTCATGATTTTTTTTTTTTTTATAGGTTTATATTATAGGCATTGATATGAAAGTTGTGACACTTAATAAATACACTTTCGAAATACATTTTTTTTTAAATGTATTTACGTAACCCAAACAAACTTTAAACGCGTTTTTCTCGAAACAACGTTTTTCGACGGCTTGTTGATAAAATCTTCGAAACTACTGAACCGATCTTTATGAAATTTTAACCACATATTCTTTACAACTATAGCTATAGCGCATATAGAGGATTTTTTTTAAATTTTGACATTTACTATTTTTTTGCCAAAAACGGTGAAAAGAAAGACGTTTTTTGTTTGTTTTTCTTTTCGAAAACGTCCGCCATTTTGTTATTTTTACATATAAAAAATCGTATGATATGAGGTACAGCCATTAATATACTGAGTCCGTTTGATTTTTTTTTTCGGATGATCCATCTCCGAGATTTCATCAACAGCGCAGACCTACAAGTTTTTGGGACATTTTTTTAACTACAGTAGAACCTCGATTATCCGAACCAATTGGGACCGAGACTAATTCGGATAATCAAAAGTTCGGATAATCGAAACGTGGGTTTTTTGGGACGAGATCATAAACAACACCTTTTTATATAAACACAGTACATACATATATATTAAAATTTGACATACATGTTAACGTTGAAATATATATATATATTTAATTGTTTATTTAATTAACAAATTACAATTAATAGAAGAATTAATATTATATATATATATATGTATGTATGTATGTATTTGAAACACCTGAAAAAAGTGGAATGCTGTTTTAATATTTTTTAAAAATAAAATCGTCCATTTTTAATTGACGAACGGCTGTAACGCGTTTTTGAGCGACTAAGTCTCGCAGCCGTTTGAGAAGGAGAGGTTGCATTGGGTTGCTCATTGTTGCTCACGGCGGTGGCAGCGAGCAACAATGTATCTTTCGCGCCAACGTTCGGATAATTGAGAGTTCGGATGATCGAGGTTCGCATAATCGAGGTTCTACTGTACCGCTTTCGTCTATAAATAGTGACTTAAACAAATAAATAAATTGAATTAAATTTATTTGGAAAGTGTATTTATTAAGTGTAACCATTTTTATATCAATATCTATGGTAGAAACCTATGAAAAAAAATCACGAAAATAGCCTTTTTAGAGTCTTAATTGAGAAAACCCCTTAAAATGCATCATGGTTGAACTGATTCTTCGGGTGTACATTATATGTACATACTTCGGGTGTACATTATATGGCACTAGTGAAAAATCTGTCTTTGCAATTACGAATATCGCTTTAGGGTTTTGGGGCGCCGTTCATTTTTCGTCGACTTCTCTCTCGATGTGACTCGCGTGCTTTGTCCGAGCATTCGGACACCCCCCGCGACATGAAGTGGCGTAATAGCGAGAGATTTTCAGAAAGATATGTGGCCTGATTAACTACCGGCCATGGGTGTGTCGAGGGCTCGATCTACCTCGATACGAATCTACTGTGTAAAACTATGTCGTAGGAACACGTGTATTATTGTCGCTTTCAAATTTTCGGATTTAAACCACGTTGTATTTGGGGAAGGGAGGCTCCACGAGCCGAGGAAGGGCGAGCTTACAGAACAACGTGTCAACAGTCAACGAACACGCGTGATCCTTGATTACATTAAGGGAGGTTTCCACCCTATTGGGCCAAAAAAAAAATTTTGGCTTTTGCTGTATCGAAAAGACTTTTGAAGAAGAGCAAGGTGTAGTCTATGGTCCTGGCATAGGAGATTTGGTGTGGGCATAACATTTTTAATTTTATTCGTACATAAACTTCAGTTGAAATTTAAGGGACAGTACTATTGTGACGTTTAAAAAAAATCGATCTTTTTTGTATTTTTCAATAATCTATACCTTCAAGTATACCTTTATACTATACTATGCCTTATACTTTTATCGATTTATAACAATGAAATCATTATTTTATCTTTCAACGGGTTTTTCTCAAAACGACATTTTTGCTGGAGTTCTAACTCGAATAAAAATCATCCGATCGACCTGAATTCTGTTTTAGGGTATTTAGTATTTGTTTTCTGACACAATGACTTTCAAGTTTTTTATTGAATAAAAAATGTTAATTTGCCTTCCAAAAAAGTATCAGATTTTTAAGCGTAATTTGGGACGTTTTTTTTCTTCAAAATTCCGCCATTTTGTTGGATTTTTTAAAAGTAGTTGAAAAGACTTAAAAAAAAATTATCTCGAACACTCTGAAGGCCGCAATC
This sequence comes from Ophion obscuratus, assembly GCA_964007375.1. Taxonomy (NCBI): domain Eukaryota; kingdom Metazoa; phylum Arthropoda; class Insecta; order Hymenoptera; family Ichneumonidae; genus Ophion; species Ophion obscuratus. Next base: position 43,085,567 of record OZ023312.1, read on the forward strand.
ACCTCAGCAGTGGGAAAACTTTTTTTTTAGGCTCAGAAGACGGCGCATAAGTCGCTGAAAATTAAATTTTTTTATACAAAAAAATTAGTGTGTATACATTATTTATACACAAATATATCCTCGGAATTTCAAAACATTCGATGCAATACTTTTCTTTCAATAAATTCCCGGAAATCACCTTTTTGGGAAGTCACACTAGTGGTGCCCCGCGTTTTTCTCGAAACCACGTTTTCCAAGTTTGCGGAAGTGCTCCTACACGCCCTAGATAGGCAATCGTTATGACATTTGGAAGGTACGTGTACAACAAACGTCTTCATTAGTTGAACTAGAATTGTCCAAAAATATTCAAAACTTTTTATTTTTTGAACAAAAAACTGAAAAATGGTGAAAAATTAAACTTCCCCTTCGATCGCTCTCTACATATTTATTTTTCAATTTTTCTTCTTAATTCTAGTTCGACTTATACAAAATAGAGTACAAAGTAAAAAAAATGTTAGATTTATGCTTCAGATCGGCTGTTCAGGACTTCGGACTTTCGCAAGGGAAGAATATCGTCGCCAGTACACCGACAAACGTAACTCCTCCCAATCCCGATATCATGTGTTGTCAAACTTAAAAAAATATAATCGCGTTCAATAAAGACCGCTTAATAGACATACCAAATTTCAACATTTTATATTCAATATTTGTCGCATAAAAAATTGGTGCAAAATCGAAGATTTTTTGGCCGACCAAAGTAGAAACCCCCCTTAAGGGGTCTTCTCAATTTGCATGCTAAAAAAGGCTATTTTCATGAATTTTTTTATACGTTTATATTATAAATATTGATATAAAAGTTGTTACACATAATAAATACACTTTCGAAATACATTTCAACAATTTTATTTATTTATTTAAGTCACTGCTTATAGACCAAAATGGTGGTTAAAAAAAATGTTCTAAAAAAATGTAGGTCTGCACTGTTGATGAAATCTCGGAGATGGATAATCCGAAACAAAAAAATCAAACGATTTTTCATATATGCAAAAATGACAAAATGGCAGACGTTTTTCGAAAAAACAAAACAAAACGCCTTGTGTCACCATTTTCGGGGAAAAAAATAGTAAATGTCCAAATTTATTAAAATCCTTGATATGCGCTATAGCTATAGTTGTAAAGAATAGCTGATTAAAATTTCACTCGGTTCAGTAGTTTTCGGAGATTTTGTCAACAAGCGGTCGAAAAACGTTGTTTCGAGAAAAACGCGCTTAAAGTTTTTTGGGGTACATAAATGCATAAAAAACATTTTTTTAATGTATTTCGAAAGTGTATTTATTAAATGTGCACACTTTTATATCAATATCTATAATATATATATATATAAACCTATAAAAAAATTCATGAACACAGACTTTTTTAGCATCTAAAGTGAGAAGGCCCCTTAATTTTAGTAGGGCAGCAGAAAGATTCCTCCTCTTTCTCTCTACCTCTCCCTCTTTTGCTCTCTGATAATGAGCTATAATATTATAATATCAACAACCTCCTATCCTAAGACTGAACATATAAATTGAGCTTATGCCTACTCGGGATCTCCCTATTCGACCTCATCCAAAAGTCCGGAACATTTTCCACAAGAGAGTCCTCCTCAACTTTATCCAAATCCGTGGAAATTCGGCATCCGTGCTTGAAAAATTGTCATGGGAAGTAGATACAAAGGTGCTCTTCGGTGCATCTTCCCGAGACGAGATCGAGAGAGATTTTCGAGGTTCGGTGTTACTCTACGAAACGTTGCCTCTCGGAAAAATAGAAGGAAACTCTACTCAGGGGCTCGCGGCGAAAACAAAGGGATAATCCACCGAGTACGCTTTTGAAATGAGAATGAGACAAGGAGAGGAAAGTGTCTCGAGTGAGAGGAAAAAGCGTAATATGCACGAAGAGTGGCTACAGTGAGTACATCGAGCAAGCAAAACGGAAGACGGTGCTCTGTGCGAAGGCATAAAATCAAGATGAGACAACAACTTGCGGTAGGCTGCGTTAGAGAGGTACATTGTAATTTTGATGACAAAATGAGACTCACTCGTCGCCTCGGTTAACGTACGTGTTGTCATTATGGTTGATATTATTGTTTCCATATGCATATTTGTTTTGGTATTTTTCTCCATCCACGCGCACGTATATAACGCACAAAAATATGATTTTTGTCCACCCACGCACCTTTGTATGTAATGGTCCGTCCAGTGACGAAAATGGTGAAGAATATGGCGTGAGGATCATCAGAAATCATACCTGCACTTATGACTGCAAGTACGTTTATACGAGGATAACTGTAAGACGAGGCATATCGGAAGATTTGGTAATTCTTTAAATAAATGACTTTTCCGAAAAATGATCGTAACTTTTTTGTTGCTACTTTTTCATTTATTGGGTTATAAATGATGATATTTGTTCGGGGAAACTGACATTTTTCATTAACGATTTTTTAACGAGCAAAAAGTCGTCAAAAATAATTTCGAATTTTTCAAAAACTTCTGTGTTAAAACCCTCACGCCGGCGGGGAGTGGAGGTGGGGGGATTTATTTTCAAAGAAGGCTTCCTGAACACGATCCCGAAAACAAATCGTGGTGGTCACCCCCCCCCCCCCCCCCCCATTGAACGTAATGGGGTTTTGAAGTTTGTGAAAATACAAAAATATAACAAGCCCAAACACTCGAACTATTGAAAAATTATTATTTATCAAATAGATAATGTATATATATATATATATATATATATATAAGAATTAAAGGATATTGAAAAAGTCCGCCAATTTTAGAGTCATTTTTAGGTAGCTGTAACTCTTCGAAAAATGGTCGTACAGCAAAATAAAAAAAAAGCAAATTTAACGTGTAAATCTCTAAGTTTGAGATCTTGAGCTCAAACATTTTTCGCATCAGCCAATTTTTAGTAGCCATAAAAAAAACGAAGTAAAAAAAAATTTCAAAATTTTTGCTCATCTTTCACAGTCTGCACAGACTTTAATAATTTTTTTTTTACATTATCGAATTGAAAGGATCGTCTAGCTGGATTCTTCCCCTTTAATTTGAGCGGTGGAAGAGCTCTGTACGATTTTTTCTCGCTGAGTTATCGTTGTTCAAAGCAAAAATGACACTTTTGACTTTGATAACTGATTACTCGGAGACTAATGGTCGCGCAGAAAAAAATCAGAGGGTTTTGGAAACTTTGAAGTATTCTCTATAAGATGCTTTTATCATTTTTTTTATCAGGATTTTTATTATGCGGGAAAATGGATTTTAAAAAACGTGAAAAATGGCATATTTACGAATATTCTTTTAACTAAGGATTATTTTGCCAATATCGAATAGATCAAAATGTATAGAATGTATAGAACATGTATATAGAGACAACAATAGAAGATCGAGATTGGAGTTGGTGTAATGTCGGCATGTTGGGGTTTGTTTGGGTTGTATGGGTTTGTTGTCGTTCCCAAACAAACCCGAACAAAGTTCTAAACCCCATGACTGAATATCATAATTCATAACCCAATAAATGAGAAAACAAAAGAAACAAAAAAAATTGTTAGGCTAATTTTTTGGAAAAGTCCCTTATCTAAAAAATTACCCAAGATTTCCCCTAGAACGAACTAACTCAAATAAAAACTCGCGAAAACAGCGACGTTCCCTGTGACATTTTTCGCAGCCTGCATCCTGTACGGAAGACAGATTTAATTTTCAATTAAGACATTTTTTCTTGGCACGGCTCTCTTTACTTAAAATGTCCGGTTAGAAGTAAAAAAATGAGCTTTGCCTCATTTCGCAAATCCTTTGTCTGTTCTCATTTTTCATCAACTCTTTTTCATCTTTGCCGCTTCCATTTCCGTCCCTGGTACTTTCCCTTCTGTACTTCGTGACATTACTTTGCTGGTGACAGACACATACAAGCACGCACCCGCACACTGGGGGCCATCGCTCTTGGTTCACAGTTTGCACAGTTATTTCCTCGCATACTCGCATTGCGAAACAAGAGCACGGACAATCCCGCGCCTCGGGAGTACAATTGGACACTAGCAAAAAAAAGAAGTACTCGGTGGTAAGAACCACAGAGAGATAATTTGAGGGAGAAACTCTCAGTAGCAGGCGTATTTTGAGTCAAAGCAAATTACACTGGAAGGTAAAACTTAGCGAAATAAATGAGGCTCAATCTCGTGCCGTGTTCTCCCGTATTTTTCCTGGACGAGGGGAAGATTTCGAAAATGTTCCGTTTTTTCTTAGCGTGATTGATTGTGCCGATGAATTTCTCATTATGGCCACGAACAAGGTGGGAATGAAAGATTCAAACTTTTACGCACAATTGCGTTGCGTTGTATGAGCCATGGGTCACTTTGTAGCTCAAACTCTATAGAATGGCCTTCAGTTTTTTTTTCGGGCTGTATATTGGAATCGGAAAAAAATAGGAGAAGGCTAGTTTTTTTACAGGTGGTTTTTTTAGGGGATGGGGGTGGATTAATGCCAAACTACAACCTCTATGCGGTCGGCGCCGGGAGGCAAAATGTTTAGAAAAATCCGGGCTTTATTTTTATCCACAGCGCCGAAGTCGTGGAAGGTAATTTTGGGGGTGAAATTTTGAAAAATCAGTTTTAACTCGATAACTCTTTAGGAAAAATTCATACAATTTTAGTTCAAATGGGAACGTTGTAGGCCTTAAAACGACGCGTCGATCGAGTATTTGATCATCCCTCTCCAATACTATCTTCACACACAAAAAAAAGTTGACATATCAAAAAAAAAAATTGTTTATTAAATAATTCACAAACAATCGATTTTTCGGACATGGTTTATATGTACGAAATGTAGAGAATTTCTCTATATTTTCGTTTCTATGAACCACCCTTCAATTTGGCTTTTTCCAATCCCTCTCGGGGGGTGAAAATGAAAAATGAAATTCTGGATAAACTATTGACCGCACGAATTCGCCGCCGTGGAACAATTTGTAGCTCGAACCCTAACCTACATTTTTGTCCACAGCGCCAAACGATTACCTCTTTATTTTCGGTCAATCGCTTTCACAGAATTTCATTTTTCATTTTCAACCCCCGAGAGGGTTTGGAAAAAGCCAAATTCAAGCGTGGTGCACAGAAATGAAAATATAAAGAAAACTATTCTCTACATTTGGTACATTTAAATCATACCCGAATAATCGATTGTTTTTGAGTTATTCAATAAAATTTTTTTTTGCATTTCAACAATTTTTTTGGGGTTGAAGATATTATCGAAGGGTGATGATCAAATACTCGATCGATGCGTCTTTTCAAGGGCTACAACGTTCCTATTTGAACTAAACTTGTACGAATTTTTCCTGAAGGGTTATTGAATTAGAGCGGATTTTTAGAAATTTCAACCCACTTTTCCACCCCCAAAATGAACTTCCAAGATTTCGGCGCCGTGAACAAAACTAAAGCCCTGATTTTTCAGAACATTTTGTCTCACGGCGCAGACCTCGTAGGGGTTGCAGTTTGGCATCAATCCATCCCCATCCTCTTCATCCCCTAAAAAATCCTGCACCCGGATTTTTACTATACTATGACTGTACTATTAGCTTGGAATCCCGAAAATACGATTTTTATCAAATATTTTGAAGGCCTTAACTTTAATTTGCACCGAAGATTTTTTAAGAATTTAAAAAATTGATCAAGTCGTGACGATTTTTGTGGGTGGTCGATTTATCCCTTTTTCTAATGCATTTTCACGAAACTATATTCTATGAAACATAGTTTCGTGAGTTGAAGTCGTATCTCAAAATCGATTCGTCAGATTCACTTTAAATTCGGACCAAGCATAATTTATAACATTTATTATCGTATGACGACAATATTTTCTGATATGTTTAGCCATTTGTTAATAACAAATAATTGAAATTGTTTTTATTTTGAAAATCGGACTTCTTTCCTGCGGTTTGCCGTTTTGGTAATTTTCAACATTTAAAAAAAGTATCCTTTCATACGAACGTTTTATTATTACACTAGGAGCAATATTTTTGGTTTTTATTTGAGATCGTCGTAGGTGCCAGAAGCACCTACACCAACATGCAGCAACGGCGGCACTTTTTAAAACGCCAACTTCATGGTTTATCAATATTTTGCAATAAAACAACTCAAACTTGGCAAGACTGTATATCAATTGTGTGTAAAATTCCAGCCTGGTCATTCCAATATTCTCGTCAGAAAAACAAATTGAAAATCAACCGATTTTTTGGACCCCAAATTTATGGCGACTTCGGAACAATTGACAAAATGTTACGATTTGATTCAAATTTGTACAGTAAATTCTTTGTCATATACTGAAAGCTCTCTCCAAATTGTAAATGGGTCGTCTACACCGTTTCTATAAAATTGACAATTGAAAAAACACTTTTCAACTTGTGATAGCATGTTATGACACTGATGACCAATTTGTCATAATGTATCGAGTGATTTGACAGTTTCTTTAAATAACATTTTAAAGATTTTTTCACACTATTTCATGGGTAGAACTGCTATTCAGCGAGGAGTGTCGGAATCTACGTATGTTAAAAAGTGTTTTTCAGTCGTAAAATGTATAGAAACGGTGTAGACGATCGATTTGGAATTTAGAGGGTGCATTCACGTCAGTATATGACAAAAAATTTACTGTATAAATTTGCATCAGATCGTAACATTTCGTCAATTGTCCCGAAACTGCTTAAGGAATCATCACAGTGTAACGGGTCGAAAGATAGCTGATTTACGCGATTTTTTTTCTCGATGCTTAAAATACGCTAATCAGTCTGAGAGTAAAATACGCTAATCAGATGAAAGCCGCTATCTCGCTATGGAGGTTTTTTAAAAATCAAAATTGACAAAATGGTGGCGGTTTGAGAAAAAGGTACTTAATTTAAGTATAAAAATATGAATTAAAAAAAAGCTTCCATAGCAAGATAAATAATGGCGTGAAGAATGTTGTGTCAAAATTTGAGATGGATAGCTTGAAAACTCTTCCTTTGAGAGCGTACATCGTTTTGAAAAACGACAGTTCGAGAAAAACCGCGTTTAAAGTTTCGAGTGCAGAATTTGTGTATAAATTGTCCACTTACGATCAATCGGCGATGCCAGGTCCATGTTTATAACCGTCTATACCATCGGATAATGCAAAAAAAAATCGATTTTTCAATTTTTGTAAATGGATTAATGCCAAATCGATTTTTGAAAATTTTCCACTCTGAAGATCCCTTAAAATAGTGACATTGTAACCCTAATTTCTGAGAAGGAACGCCACTCAAGTGACAGCCTTCGATTTTGTTGAAACTGATAAATGTGATGAAGCATTGAAAACTATTGGACACGTCGTTTTTTTATCGACGGAAAAACGGCTCGCAGGGGGGAAACGACTCCTCAAAGAAAGGCGTATTACCCCTTAATTTAATTTTTTCCAACATTTCTATAGTGGACATTTATCGCTTTACATTAGAAAAAATTTGGTTTTTGTTTTATTCAGACCGGTGGATCTCTTGCGGGTGAAACTGCAAAATCACCCCTCGACACGCCTTTCTTCGAGGGGTGGGTTCTCCCCTTGACACCCATTTTCCGCCGATAAAAAATACGCGTCTGACAGTTTTCAATGCTTCATCACATATATGAGTTTCACAAAATGGCGATGGCGGACACGCCAGTGGTATTTCTTGTAACTGTTGATATATCGGATATTATTGAATGAGAGGGAAAAAACTCGCAAAAATCCTCAAATAGCCAACGAGCATCATCAAATTTCAATATTCGAACTTTGCTGAATTTCGAGTAAGTACTTTTCTATAGTATCAATCCGAATAAATTTTTTTTATTACGCGCTGCTTTTTACGGTCTGTAGCGTGTATTGTTTGGTCGAAGCATTTTTTTCCTACCTTCTTTTATCCCCTGTCTACAAAAGTCTTTTTCAGTTACTTCGCCTCTTCCTAGCAATGAATATCATTTTCTTTTTATTCTTTCAGTCTGCTATTTTCGCGATCTCCAAGTTTCAGCTATTTTCGCAGATACAAAAGATAGCTGCAGACAAAGGAGTAACACTTTTCAACTTGCGAAACTGTGATAAGAAATAAAGCGAACCCCTCTTTTTCGGTACACGAAGAAAAAAAGGGAATGTATCGGATTTCACGAAACGATACCTCGTTCGAACTGAATTCAATCGAACTCTTGCACAACGCTCTTTTTTTTATTGCCCTTCTCTTCTCTCTTCGTCAGTTCATTGGCCACGATGGTAGCTTTCGGAATGGTATCACGCGAGCCGGCTACTATGATTCCAATGAAACCATCGTATCTGCCAGTACAAATTAAGTTTTTCGCCGGCAATTTGAAACGCAATATTGAATTTGGGAGAACATGTAATCGACATGTGCGCGAATGACGTGGGCTATGGTAGGTAAAGTAGAACTTAACGCCTGACAACTTATTTGAAGAAAAGTTGAATCAACGTTTTTTTTTTCGGTCAGCACATTTGACAGATTTTCAAAGTGCAGGGCATTTTCCACGCAATAAAAATGTAAGAAGAGAGCCGCAACAAGTGTCATATGTGATCACGAGATCTAGAAATGAAAATGCCCCCAACATTAAATTATTACAATAAGAGAGATGCGGAACTACCAGTGAAAAGTTTTCACGCAAAAATAAATTTAAAAAAGTCGGACCGTTTTTTAATACCATTTCCCCGATAGTTGACATACATGAATTTAATAAACGGCATTTTGAAGGGGAGAAATTCACGTTCATTCCCTTTTTTTTTAAATTTTTACCATTTTTTTTACGGCTAGTGCCCTTTTCCCAAAACGACCATTCTTCGTTCCTTTTCTGGTGGACCCCGTTTATAGACAACATTTTTTATGCATTTCTTTTATGGGAATCATAAAGGGGGAAGCTCAAGCTTCAAGTTTTTTTTTTTTTTAATCTTCGTACGATTTTTTTTTCTAAAGATATTTTGATTTAAAAAAAAGAGACAATTCAAAAAATAACGTGTAACGCGAAAACGACAAGGATTTGCGGAAAACCTTAAGATAGTAAAAAGTTGAATCGATTTTCGTTGAGTTCCGAGAAGTTTTTCAGATTTTTTTTTTCTCCCAATTTCGGTAAAGTATCCGACCATTTAATTACCATAACTCGAGAACTGTATAAGGAGTTTGTGATAAAAATCAATCGATTAACGTTACTAGAAAACGGTCGAATTTTAACACGGAAAGAAATGTCGAAAAAAATCTGAAATAATTATATTGCGTTGAAAATAGAAAAATACTATGAACACTATAAAAAATAAATAATTCTTCCTCTCTTGAAATTTTACCGCAAACCCCTTACTTCTCGAGTTACGGTATTTAAATCATCTGATTTTTTACCGAAAATAGGGGAAAAAAATTTCGAAAAAAATCTGAAAAAATTCTCGGTAACTCAACGAAAACCGATTCAAATTTTTACTATCTCGAGATTTTCCTTGAATCCGTGTCGTTTTCGCGTGGCGCGTTGTTTTTCAAATTGTCTCTTTAAAGAAGCAAAATAAAAATTTCTTTAGAAAAAAAAAATCGTACGAAGATGTGAACAAAATTGAAGCTTGAGCTTCCCCCTTCATAATTCCGGTCAAAGAAATGCATTAAAAAATGTCTGTAAATGGGGTCCACCAGAAAAGGAACAAAAAAGGCGAAATATTGTCGTTTTCCAAAAAGTAAGATTCCGTTTTACTAGTCGTAAAAAAAAATAGTAAAAATGATTCAAACAAACCGAATGAACGTGAATTCCGCCCCTTCAAAATGCAGTTTATTAAAATTATTTATGTCAACTATCGGCGAAATGGCATAAAAAATCGTTCCAGAACTTTTTTCAATTTTTGTCTGGAATCTCTTCGCCGGTAGTGTATGTGTCACAAACCTTTTTTCTCCGAAACGTGTTGTATTAATATAATATTTATATTATAAACATATATGAGCATAACGAATATTTAAGAAATTATATGAGCATTAAATATTATGAATTATTTTAGACATGTAACGCAGACGCATACATTCACTTATTTCACGATGCACGCTATATAATTTTTATTTCCATATCTAAAACTTTATTATGTTCATATTTTTACATTCGATGGTACGGCGAGACGGGGATTTGCGCCATAGACTTTTCGATATTGTCGCTTACCTCTGAAATCGCCGGCCCTGCCGCCACAGCAGTGGCTTATGTAAAATACCCACGAAATATATAATATGTATGGAAAATATGTATTAGATTTTTTATACCTAACATATATTTTTTTAATGAATTCCAAATATACATAAATGTCCTGGGGGGTCGTGAAATATTTCGACTTTGCCAAGAAATTGACTTATCCAAGTAAACGATTCATGCTCATATGCATATAAAGAACATATACATATTCATAGAAATGAATCAGCATTTTGAACACATTTTTTTTTGCTGTTTATGCGTATCATAGGAAAAAGATATTCTCTCACCGTGCAATAATAAAAAATACGCTTCGTTTGGATATATAACATGATTTACGACGTGAAAGATATCTTTTTCCATGTAATAAAATAAAGCACATAGAACGAAACAAATTTTAATGCCCAGTTATTTAAGGGAGGACGCTGCTATGAGCGACCGAAAAAGGCCGTTTTTCCGATTTTTTTTGTCTACTAAAATATTTATTTGAGATTTGGAAAAAATGATAAATTATTAAGCATACATTGAACTCATTTGGTGCAAACTTTTATTGTAAAAGTTAAAAAATATCAACGTTATTAAGGAACGATAGAGCGGCTGTATAAAAAATGTGGCTCGTTAACTTGATCATGGTTGGACTGAAAAATAAAAATAAAAAGAAAGAAAAGAAAAGAAAAAAATCACAAAATGAAGGGGGTTAAAAAAATGTCAAACTCTGACGAAAGTTTTACTTATATTCGGGAGCTTAAAAAACACTAAATTTCAAATAGAAAAAAAAACGGCTACGACGGCAACTGCCAACGATGGCTACTACCACGGAAATTTTGGTCTTCTAAAATTGCAAATAGGTTAATTATAGCTAAAGATACGATTCCGCCCAGGTCGATAAAAGTCGTTTCGCGGTTCGCTGGTTTATTTTCAATATTTCAACCAGAAATTCTATCTCAAATTCTTGAATATGTATACTTTGAGAAAAAAAAATCGATTTTTTTCGACCCCTTACAGTGGTGTCTCGCGTTAAAATGTTAATAATCTACAAGAATATGCATTTGAAGTATATAAAAAGGAAGATAATTGAAGAAAGGCGAATAAAGTACGAATTATGCGAGGAAAGTACGGAAATAAGTTAAAAGCCGAAACTTTTCTTATCACTCATATTTTCAACCGTGGTCCTTTTGAGCCCGTGTCTCGTCACTGAGTCGCGAAGGGGGAAAAAAAACGAACGATAAAGCCCCTTTCTCGCGTACCCTTTCCTTTCAATCTACGTTCATCGATCTCAGACACGAGAGACAGCCGGCAAAGAGCCGACCCTCGTATAATCTCCTCGCTTTTTACATCGTCTTCGGTTTTTACCTCTTTTGGCTCCTATTCCCTCGGGTCTTTCTCTCTCCCTCGTCTTTTTGCACTATGTTCGCTCGAAGAAACTCAGTCGGGGGCTTCTCTTCATCCGTCGCGTTGAACATAGTCAGCTACCCCCGAGAATCACTCAAGCCTGCGTAGGAATTGACACCGGCAAACCGCGAGAGAATCTTTCTTATCGTGGTGAATCGTCAAGGTGGGACAATATTTTTCATAAAGCCGCGAATTGAAACGTGCACCTTGCTTTCTCGTTATTTGTTATTCACGCGCATATTACCCTTCTCGCGGTACATCGGTTTCAGCTTTGTCAAGATGTTCTCCTTTTCATCGTGAGGGTGCAATTTGGATGCTTTCATTTGAATCTTTTTTTTTGTCCGCTGTTCTATCGCGATTTTTGCAGATCCAACGGCACTTCAAAATAGCCATGATGTTTGACTAAATCTGTGATTGCTTGGCTGTTCACACCAAATTGAATGATTTGATGCGCTAAAGATTTCATTGAGTGGACCACGCTCATTTTACTGAAGTCTAGCTTGAGGTGGAAATTCAGAACGAAAATGAGTTTGACATTAGCCCAAGCACCGACTGGAGTGTTGGCTTTAGAAGAAAATGAGATTTGATTTTAAGGGGTAAGCATAATCCTGGGATTCTGAAAAATCGATTTTTTTTCGTATAGCGTAGAGTCTTGACTTTGATTTGGTTCAAAGATTTTGTAAGAATTCCAAAAATTGACCGAGTTATGGCGATTTTAGTGGAGCAGGTTAGAACTTCCGGTTGCGTTATGACTCTAGCGCGGCGCGGTGCATTATGTGGTTTCCAAGGGCATTGATACGACTTTGTCCAACCAGACTGATTATTACAGTACATACATACAGAAGGTATGAAAAATAATTGTGATTTTATCTCAAGCAAGTAGGCCATTCACTAAGGCACTTAGCACTTTGCTACAATTAAATTTTTCAATTAACAATTGGGACGAAAAAGTGCATTTGATAGATAGACATTTTAAATATAAGATGTTACATTTTTTAATAGCTCCATTAGTAATGGAGATATAAGCGACGAATATTAATCGCATCACCTCTCACTTATTGTTTCGTCTTTTTCACTCATCGTTCCGTCTTTCTCCTAAAAATATTCCTTATTCATATCTCTATTACTAATGGAGCTAGCCAAAAAAAATGAGAGAGACATTTTTTATTGTCAATTCAAAGAGAACGATCTTTTATTTCAAACTTTCTTCTACAAAACGCACTTTTGCGTCACAATCGTCATTATAACAATTAAATTGTTTATAGCGAAAAAAGCTATTCTATAACAAAATAAATGTCCTGTTCGTATTGCCCATACCCGAAACCATGAAGAACCACCGAAGATATTGAGCAGACTCAAATATTTATACGAAAATTATATACGAAAAAAGTGGATTCTGTACGTTTTCTTCGCTTGTATTTATCTCGAAAGTATACTTTGCAATTTGGCGTACGTCATATCTCAAAATCCAATCGTCCGATTTACTTCAAATTTGGTCTGTACATATTTTAGAACATTTTCAATCGGCAGACCGGATGATTTTTTCATATGTTTCTCCGTTTGTTAATAACGAACGTTTGAAGTCGTTATTTTTTTGTCGAAAATCGACCTTTTTTTAAAAACAGGTCAACTTATGCAAATTTTAAAATTTGGATAAAATATTCGGTCGGTTTGTAGCTTCACCATTGTATTAAAAGTATATTTTTCCATTTTTTACTTCAGATTAATCTAGTTACCGAAATCCTGTACGCGACCGAGCCGTGCGGAAGCTACAGTCCTGAGATTAAATGACAATAATTACGTTGTTTATATATATACTGCAATAAAAAAAATGGTGATATGTCAAGACTATGTACTATCTGTGTGTGAAAAATCGACCTTAACACCCCAATACCTGAGACGAAAAAAAATATTAAAAATCGATTTTTTTTTTTTTAATTACGAGTTTATGCATACCCCTTAAGATTGAACTAAAATTTCCGTAACACCTCTTCGAGCCGATTTTTCGAGTATTTGCGTTCCATTATAATGTACGATATGGAATATATACCAAATGCGAGGGTTGAAGAATCTTTTAATTATGGATCCGACCTAATTCAACAGAGTAACAAAAAAATTATCCCAATGAAATGTCGTGGTGGTTTTAATAAGACCATGTCTGTACAGCAGAGCTGTTTCATTTATCTCAATAATTATTGCACATTCCGTTTTTATTTTATCATATCTCTCCTCGTTCCCGCAGCGATGACGAGAGTCGTAAAATGCGACAAAGTGCCCAGGAAAAATTACATTGCGATGAAAATCTTCATATCTCGTTCTGCCATAAGCGTGTATCGGTTTATTTTTGGCACACTCTCGTATATAAGAAAATCGGGCGAACGTTTTATTTCCGCTTCGAAACCATTTCCAGTGCATAGTTCGCGGCGATTGATAAAAACTTGAATATTCATACGTTAAATTATTTTTAGTAAAAATAATCATTCGAAGCGTATACAGTTTGCAGGCGGTGGTTCACAGATTTGCAGATGTATTTACCTTGGAGAAAAACATTGGATCAGTGGGAACAGGATTTCTCGAGATACATCAATTGAATCCACGCGGAAAAATCGCGCAAATATAAAGCACCGCTTAAAAGATTTTCATATCATACGGAAGTGCAATAGATTCCGTCCCCCCTAGGGCATATAAAAATGAAGCAAGCAATATGGCAAAAACCGTGAGAATAAACGTCAACCTGTTAGCTACTGCAGCGAGTATATGATTTCCTCCGGAAGCCCCAAAGAAAATATACGAACTTTGATAAAATCAACTGAAAAAACCCTTCGCATGCAAAAATACATATTTTTCAATATGACCATTTGATATTCGTGAACCGGTTTTTTCAATATCACTGGAAATCACTAAGTTCTTCCTTTTTTTTCTTCATTTCTCCGAAAACATCCGTTTGTGCAAACTTTATTCGCATGCAAAAATACATATTTTTCAATATGAACATTCGATATTCGTGAACCGTTTTTTCAATATCACTGGAAGTCACTAAATTCTTCCTTTTTTTTCATTTCTCCGAAAACATCCGTTTGCACAAACGATTTTTGAACGAAAACATCATTTTTCATGACTCGCTGGAAGAACCGACATCGATGATACATTTTCAAAAATTCATATTTACATCAATGCTATTAATTGGTGGAAAATAATTTATTCACTTTGTCTGGGGAGTGAATAAGCAATGGACGAAGCCGACTGAGAGAAAACCGCAACGGTTCAGTTCGTTAAACTTTACCGTAAGAGACGAAAGCCGTCCAAGCGCATATACGATTCACACGACAGGGCTGCATTTTTTTTTCTCCCGTGTGCTACGTACGTGCGAGGGGTGGTAGAAAGTGCTCATATAGAGTAGAGACTAGAATACGAGACGGGCCGTACAATGGTCGTCCCTTCAAGCGGACGAGGGGATACGGTTGGTGGATAGCTCAGTTACGATTTTTGGCATGCTCGTGTCCTTCTCTATCCAACGTGATGCAGCGCACAGACGGGCCGAGGATTGTAGTCGGACCAATAATCCAACCGACTGCGTATACACATGTATATTTTTAATGCGATATTTCTTTTGCTCGCTGCGCTGCCTGTGCTTCCCCTTATTTGCATCACAACCCCCGCACACTGTCTTTATACTCACGCAACTTACATACCCCATACGCTAGAGTGCCTTTCACGTTTGTGCTCACTTGCAAAGAAACTAAAAACTTCTGAAAACAATCGAAAATAATAACTCTTTTTTCCAGCTTGGTTTCCACAAAATTCTGCGAACTCTAAATATTACAATGCCCAGACACTTTCATCTAAGGTTGAACAATTCCAAATCACTTTGTCGTTTATTTTCGAAACTTTCGGAATTCTCACAAAAATTAAGTTGCTACCCTTCATCGAATGGATGAGTTTGCCAAGTGTTACACATAGGGATGCTTATGGTAATGGTCTAGATTGGAGCCTGTAGTCATTCTGATGATTAATTCTCATGTGACAAACAAACTAAAGACTTCTGAATATCATCGAAAATAATAACTCTTTTTTTCCAGCTCGGTTTCCACAGAAGAACTCTGCGAACTCTAAATATTACGATGCCCAAACACTTTCGTCCAAGGTTGAACAATGCCAAATCATTTTTGTCGATTATTTTCGAAACTTTCGGAATTCTCGGAAAAATTAAGTTGCTACCCTTCATCGAATGGATGAGTTTGCCAAGTGATACAAATAGGGATGCTTATGGCAATGGTCTAGATTGGAGCCTGTAGTCATTCTGATGATTAATTCACGTACGACGTATCGAGTACCATCATCTGTGAAATAAAAAGAGCCTGAATGTGTATGTATTAGGGTGATTCGTTTCAGGGTGACTTTTTTTCTGACCCATCGTGCCCAAAAACCTTTAGTTGGTACCCAAAAACGAAGTTTCGTGAAAGGGGGGTGTTGTCAAAAAATATTTAGACGTCGCGAATCAAAATTGAAGGTTTCCCATTTGATTAGCATTAAAAAAATGTTTTTCTCATTATTAGTGTTACCATTCCGCGAATTTTGATATCGCGATATTTTCCAAGTGGGTTCTCATAGGAAATATGATACTTTACAATAAAGTTCATTGAGCCATGTCCGTAAATTCAACCGTTTCAGCGGTATCATTATTTCAAGTGAATATTGTATGAAAATATCTATTCAAACGGCTTTAACGCCTAAGCTATTAGATATATATCTATTAGATATATAGCTATATATAGATATATAGCTATTAGATATAGTAAAATAAATAGATTTTTTTTTGTTTAAAAAAAATCTATTTATTTTCCTTCATCCACCTATAGCTAAGAAAGAGTTGAATTTTCGAGTTCGGCTTATGAGACTTTTTTGTAGAAAGTTACTTTCTCTACAAAGTTCTCATTTGAATTTTTTTCGATATATCTAATAGCTTAGGCGTTACAATCGTTTGAATAGATATTTTGCACAATATTCACTTGAAATAATGATGCCGCTGAAACGGTTGAATTTACGGCCATGGCTCAATGAACTTTATCGTGGAGTATCATATTTCCTACGAGAACTCACTTGGAAAATATCGTGATATCAAAATTCACGGAATGGTAATACTAATAATGAGAAAAACATTTTTTTCAATGTTAATCAAATGGGAAACCTTCAATTTTGATTCGCGACCTCTAAATATTTTTTGACAACACCCCCCTTTCACGAAACTTCGTTTTTGGGTACCAACTAAAGGTTTTCGGGCACGATGAGTCAAAAAAAAAAAGTTGCCTTGAAACGAGTCGCCCTAGTATGTAGTCTCAAAAATGAGTTGCTACTTTTTTTGTGTTACAGCAGAGATAAAGAGAAGAACAAACAGTTTTTAAGCAAAGTAAATACGACGTTGAAGGATGCACAGCGTAAGAAGAAAGAGAACGAGAAAAAAGTGAGCCCTGAGTGCATGCCGCATTAGCATGAACGTTTTATGCAGCAAGTTATGACAATCGTGAGGCTCGCACCATCGTATATTTTTCTCCTCCTTACCCTGTATCTACAGAACTTTTACTTTTTTTATACACACACGTACGCTTCTGTGGGTGTTTGTTTGGGTATGGGAAAGGTAATCCCAGTGGGGTACAGTGTGCCATTTCAAGCACACTCGAGTTTTCCTGCAATACTTTTTATTCGGTAGATGATCTGATCGATTCTTTGCCCACATACCAATCATATGACACGCCACATGTGTGTGTATATATTTATATTTATACATAAGAGGATAGATAAAGAACGAGATCTAGAAGAGACAGAAAACATTCCTGGCAGTCGTAATGGAGGCACCAGCAACGAACAAGACAGGAGAAAGGGAAAAATACGTTGGATGCACACGGTTACAGCATGCCTGGGATCTGAAAGAAGAGTACAAAGGGTTATAGCATCACTCTACGTTTGGAGAACGCGTCTCAATTTTGAGACTTCGCTCCGAGCTGCTTCGAAGCTTTTCGGACTTGCTCTCTTCCGGTTTTGTTGTCGTTCGTCCTCTGCCAGTCTGTGCAAAATTCAACAAGGGCGAAGGTCCGCGGCGTCTCTTAGTTCACTTTAATACTTTTTCCTCCAGGCCAAGTTTCGCAACCTGAGCTCGGAACAAATGGCTGTTTCGACGCTGCAATCCTTCATGGTTCTTTTCAAGCGCTTCTCAATCGAACTTTCATACGTGCACATACTTCTTATATGCGCAATAGCACTACGAAGTGTATATGCGCGCAGGAGGTTTCCTCTTTTCTTGGGCTTCTCACGCATATCTGGCACGTTGCTGAATCGCTATAAATCTTAGTGGATGCTTTGGCACTCGAAAAGTTTGAGAAAAAAAACAGGCGCGGCTGACTGTTGAAGGGAGAGTGGACTTGGAAAATCAGTGGACTTTAGAAATGCGTGATGATAGCCATAAGCTTTTACCTCTGAGCGTAGCTTTGGTAATCATTCTAAACATCATTTGACATCGGTCTTTTTTTAATTTACTTATTTGTCTAGTGTTTCGTCATCCTGGTTCCTCCTTAAGGCGGGATATACATTTAGACAGGAAAAAAATAAGGAGTATTAAGGGATTTTGTAAAGTGAGAAATAATTATTCTACAATTATCAAACTTTAGGTATATTTAAGTATACGAAACAATTTTTTTTAAATTAATTCATCAACAAAAGAGATTTGCAAAAAAGTTCAAGCATTTTTTTCAGTTAGAAAACGTATAGTTTCTATGTGGCCGTAATTAAAATTAAGAAAATGCAAATTTGAGAAAATGGCACGCATTTACAAAAGACAATCAACATTTCACGCAACATTTCTGTAAAATGTGGATTAAAAAAGTCGTTTTTTTTTTCAATTTTTCAAAAACAATTTTCGTCAATTAGAAGGTACCAATATTATCAATATTTCTACCAAGTTTCAAGTCAATCGGCTTAATAGTTTTTGAGTAATTTTGCACGCCAATTTCGATAATGCAGTTTTGAGATAAACGCGTTTGAAGTTTACGCCCGCTTCGAATCCGAGCGGTGAGGCACAGCGTTGACGGGCTGTAACGTTTCTAGTTTTTCGAATTTCGCTTTGCAACATTGGGGAAATATTCTACATATATAGTTCTATCGTTTGAAGAAAAACAAAGTCGATTTTGTGATCGTCGTAAAAGGATATCCCGCCTTAAAGCGGGACACCACTTCGACGGGTAAAACATCTTTTTTGTTTTTTTTTTCTCAAAGTATACATATTCAAGAGTATATGGAAAAGGTATCAAGTTAAAATATTGGAAATTGACCAGATTACAGACGTTTTAGTGAGAGCACACTGAAAAAAAAATTCAGTTGGTTTAACAAAATGTATCTTTAAATACGTTCAACTTGATTTTTGATTGGCATAACAAACATTTTGTTAATCTAACGATAGTTTTAGTGGTGTGAACTGTAGCTAAATAAGCTACAGTTCACACCACTAAAACTATCGTTAGATTAACAAAATGTTTGTTATGCCAATCAAAAATCAAGTTGAACGTATTTAAAGATACATTTTGTTAAACCAACTGAATTTTTTTTCCAGTGCAGGTAGCGCAACGATTTCTGTATAGTAAAACTTTCAATCCCGTTTTTCCCGAAACGACTTTTCTGAACCTGGCCGGAATCATAACTCTAACTACAACTGTCATAAAAATTGAAAAAAAAAACATTAAAAACATTAAAAACAGTAATGACGTGACACGTAAAAAAGAATCGATTTTTTTTTCTCAAAGTATACATATGAAAGAGTATGTGGAAAAGTTTTCGAGTTAAAATATTGAAAATTGGAATCATAACTCTAACTACAACTGTCCGATTAACAATTAAAAAAAAAAATCCGTCATTGCTTTATCTACCGTTGTACGTAGCCATTTTTCACTGCAGTATTTTTAAGCTTCCGAATATAAGTAAAAATTTCGCCAGGATTATACTTTTTTTTTAACACCAGTCATGTTGTGAATTTTTTTCTCGGAAAATCGCTAGGTACAACGAGAACAACATTTAGATAGATTATAAAAGCTTTTACTTTTATTTATCAGACTAACCATTGTCAAGTTATCTATCCGGCCGTTGGACCACATTTTATATACAGAGCCTCCATCACACCTTAATAACATTTAATTTTGAATTTTTTAAAATAATAATTTACACAAAATAAGTTCAATGTATGCTTAATAATATACCTTTTTTCCGAATCCCAAATAAATAATCGGCTAGAATAGAAAATTTCGAAAAACGATCTTCGGCCCGTCACAGAGGTGTCCCATGAATCGAATATTCTTGCATTTCAGCCCAACAGAACTTGCTCAAATTGAAATCGGAACTGCGTTATTCGTTTTTTTGAAACAATTATTGTTCGAATCGAACGAGTAATATTTTCGTGAAACTGAAAGCTTTTTCTCGCTTGATGAAGATGGGTGGTGAGTACGCGCGGTGTTTGAAGTTGGGCTAAATGGTATAAAATGGCAAAAAACTGCGAAGAAGTCTGACATGAGCAAACTTTGATGGATGATAAAGGAGAAGCGTAGCTGTTGGTATTAGACACCGGACGTGAACAGTTGCAGCCTGTTTCGCTTTGTAAGATGAGCCAATTGAATCGCTGAACCGATACGAATATCGGGCGGGCGATACATTATGGTGAAAAAAGGAGATGAGCCCCGGGGTGAGGGTTATTGTTGCCAAAAAGTGCGTCGTAACGATCCTAACGCGTTACGGAAAGAACCAAGATTAACATAAATGACTCGACTTTTATTTCACGCCATTTAATTAAAGATTTTTTTTATATAACATAAAAGACACATTATCGTATTTATGTATATAATATATATATGTTATCGAGTCTTGTTTATTTTTTCATACGTTGTATATATTTTTAAATAGCCGATACCGGGAGGGGTGACCGTTTAGACGTGCTCCGGCGGGCCCATCGACTAGTGAACAAAAGGGGAATACTTTTGAGACCTTGGTATAGATACTTGAGTGTATCCATTTCAACTTGCATATTTTCATAGATCTATCAATTGGCAAATATGTCAACCATTTGGCAAGGTAAAACTCTTCCAGTTTACATGCTTTCCAAGTTTCCACGTTTTCAAAACGCTTGTGGTCTCGAGAAATTTAATAAAAGTCAAATAATCATTTCCGATGAAGAGTCTCATTATATAGGGTGTTTGGCGCATGGACAGACACACTTTTTTCGGGCTTTGGGGTGGTCATTTGCTCATTTTTCTCACCCTTAGACCCTACGCCCTAAGTGTCACGATAATCGAGATATGATTTTTTTTCGTTTTTTTTTTAATTACCCGTATTTTTGCCTTTAAATCGTCATAACTTTTTTGATTGTGGTTGTAATAGCACGAAATAACTTTTGTTGTACTCTGCGATGTATGTTCATTATAAATAAATCATTATTTGATACAATTGGTTTCAAGAAAGTGACTCTTGAGCTTCCAAACTTAAAAATGGGTAAATGTATGAAAAATTTCAACTCCTAAATTTATTATAAAAAAAAAATTATTCTCTTTATTTTTACCACATAATGCATGCATTCTATGGTATGTAGCATGCCGTTGGAAACTAGATAACTTTTTAAAACAAACCGAAGTTTAAAATAGCTTTAAGTTTTTTTTTTTTATAATGAATTTAGAAGTTGATATTTTTCATACATTTACGCTTTTTTAAGAATTTGGATGCTCATAAGTCATTTTCTCGAAACCAATTGTATCAAATAATGATTTATTGATAATAAAAATACATTGCAGAATACAACAGTTATTTTTAGGTAGAAAGTTATTTCGTGCTGTTACAACCACAAACAAAAAGTTATGACGATTTGGAGAGAAAATTTCGGGTAATTAAAAAAAAAACAAAAAAATAATATCTTAATTACCGCGACACTGAGGACATAGGGTCTAAGGATGAAAAAAGTAGCAAATGACCCCCCCCCCCCCCAACCCCCAAAAAATGGTGTCGGTCCACGTACCACACATCCTGCACACATAGATGAAGATCTTGATGACAACCAACTTTTCGCAAAGAGAGAGAGAGAGAGAGAGAGAGAGAGAGAGAGAGAGAGAGAGAGAGAGAGAGAGAGAGAGAGAGAGAGAGAGAGAGAGAATGAATCATCATTGGATAAATTATATTCGTCGTGTATTTTTTCGTGACTTTGCCCGGCAAAATTTCCCTCTGCCAATGTGTTCTTGGTATAGGATAGGTAATTGAGAAAGCGAGTAAGTGTAAATCGCAAGAGGCCTTTTAACAAATGAACATCCTTTTGCTCCATGCATTATTATGAGCCGATCCTACGACGGTACAAACTCGTGTCTTTATCATGATATCCAAGCATCTCTTATTATACTTCATGTCTCGCCCTTCGAGATTACAACGGTAGTACAGCTACTTGAGGTCTACAATCACACGTTTAGAGCAATATGATTTTTTTTTTTTTTTTTTTTTAACTGTCACCCTGGCAACCGTCCGCTCCTGTCGCCATCAGTCGTTCATTATCGTCATTAGTTATTTGTGTGTCACACAAGATACACGTACGAGCAAACCGTCTACGATTCATAGACGGTTTTACGAAAATCAAGAAGAGGGTTATTACAAACGAGATGGGAAAACATAAGAAGAGGACTCACAGCGAAGACAGGGACAAGGAAAACAAAAAGATACGAAGAGAAATCGAGGATCTGAAAGAATTGGTGTTACGATGCTTGCCACAGCCGTTACGATACGAAACAAACATGGCGCCGAATGTCGAGAATCACGACGAAGGAACTGACCAAGGTAAATGTTCGCTCTGACGGACATAAAAAAGAGGAGATCTTGTACGAGAGACAAGGCGCATCCTCAAGTATTACGTCAAGTCTGCACCAGAGGCAGAATGACTTATTGGCAAAATACTGGATGTTACACGAGACGTGACACAAAAAAAAAAATGACGAGCAATCGGCTCTCTCGGCGTGACCGAAAAGAAAATTATTTCCAACAACACGAGACCCCATAACACGGATGACGACCATAAATAAATGTAGAACCGACACTTCCATACGGAAATGTGCCATGATTACCCGTAGACGTGGGGTTCATATGCTTGCGGAAAAAAAAAAAAAGAAAAACAAATGGTAGTCATGCTCAAATAGCCGTTGTTTATATCGCTTTCAGAAGACTCAGTCTACACTGAACAAACACGGAAGGATAGACAAGACGGCTTCGACCCAAACATGGACCAGAATCTAACCGATTCGGAAAACCAGGCGGACAGGGCTATAAATAATAACCAAGAGCTACAGTCCGAGGAGCAGCCTCCGCAGGATCAGCCACAGACTGCAAATATTCCATCAGCCCTACAAGAAATCAACAGCCAGAACGAAGCCTCCACTGTCGGGGAACCAACACTCGTCCTAGACGAGGACATAATGAAAATAATTGGCAAAGAACCGGAGGCGACGGAAAATTGTTTGAAAATTCACTCCAGCATTTCTAATCGATGGAATCCATGGTTGAAATCGGGTCTGA
The DNA here is from genome assembly GCA_964007375.1 of Ophion obscuratus. Taxonomy (NCBI): domain Eukaryota; kingdom Metazoa; phylum Arthropoda; class Insecta; order Hymenoptera; family Ichneumonidae; genus Ophion; species Ophion obscuratus. The sequence continues at coordinate 43,108,716 of OZ023312.1, forward strand.
AGAAAGAAGTTAAAGATGAGCTATTAAAAAAGTATCCGCGCGCTGGGCCCTGTCACTTGGAAGCTCCGATCCCTAACCCCGAAATAGCGTCCACGCTAAACGAGGCGGCACAAAAGCGAGATAGTTATTTCTGCGCGACGCAAAAACTGGCCGGGTCCAGCCTATCAGCTCTTGCTCCTGCCGTGTCCCTCCTGTTGGAAAACGAAAAAGTGGACTCGAAAATGATATTGAGTAATATCTGGGAGGCAGCAATGATGCAAGCGGAATTACATCATTCGCAATCTATGGCTCGCAGAGCTTGCATTTTACCCAGCCTAACAAAACAAGTAGCGGCCTCGTTGGGGAAAAGAGAGATAGATACTCACCTATTTGGAGACAAGCTTGGGGACAAAATAAAAGAGATAAAAGTGATGGACAAGTTGAGTCAAGAATTGAAATTCCCGACCGCAAAGAAAATCAATTCAAACACTTGGGGAAACTGGAAGAGCCCGCCGGGACAACGGAGGCCGACGACCTCGACGGGCTACAGACCCAAGTACCAACGAAAAACGCCCATACAAAAGAATACGGCGAAACAGCCCAGCCAGTACAGACCGAATTCGACCCGGAATCAAGGTCATCGTCATCAGCAAAGCTCCAGCAAACTACACTCACGTTAAATGATACCCCTGATCAGGTTAAACTCGCGGGTAGACTGAAATACTCTTTGAAGAACTGGGAACTGATTACTTCAGACAATTTTATCCTCCAATGCGTAACGGGCTATACAATTAAATTCAGAGAAAAACCACGGGAGCGTTTTCTCACCAAGGAGAAAATCTTGGGGCCTCGAGAATCCTCAGAAATTCAAAAAGAGATCGATAGACTCCTAGAGATCGGGGCGATCGAAGAATGTTCAAACGCTCCAGATCAATTTCTGTCGGGTTATTTCTTAAGAGAGAAAGCAGATGGGTCGAAAAGATTTATTTTAAATTTGCAAGAACTAAATTTCTTTATCGACACTGCTCATTTTAAATTAGAAGACCTCAGATCAGCATGCAGGTTATTGGAGCAAGGAATGTATATGGGGTCGATAGATATCAAAGAAGCCTATTTCGCGATACCCATACACAAAAGCAGCAGAAAATATCTCAGATTTCGATTTCAAGACCAAACTTTCGAATTCACATGCCTCCCATTCGGGCTGTGTACGAGTCCGTACATATTTACGAAACTCATGAAACCAGTAATATGTAGGCTAAGACAAGATGGATATGTATCGGTAATTTACCTCGATGACATTTTATGCCTAGCATCAATAAAAAAAGATTGCCACCGTAACTTACAGGAAACAATTAATTGGCTCGAACAGCTAGGCTTCACAACGAACAAAAATAAATCAAATTTATCTCCAAGTACGCGATGCCAATACCTCGGGTTTATATTAGACTCGGGGAAGATGATAGTAGAGCTGCCATCCAAAAAGAAAGACTCTCTCACCGCTCACGTGAAGTCCCTGAGAGGTAAAAACATGTGCAAAATAAGAGCATTTGCCCAAATTATAGGCATGTTAGTAGCCAGCTGTCCTGGAGTCGATTATGGCCTTTTACACTGCAAATCACTCGAGAAAGCTAAAGTCGAAGCTCTTAGCAATAACGAAGAAAATTATGATAGAAACATGATCATTCCAAGCTACATAATCAATGATCTCAACTGGTGGCAAAAGAAATTACCTGCGGCCTTCAGGAAAATCAGGAATTTCAAGTTTAGGAAAGAAATCTTCTCAGATGCTTGCCTGACGGGATGGGGCGCGTTTTGCAAAGGAGAAGGGGCTCATGGAGAGTGGTCCCAGGCCGAAAAATCTCTTCACATCAACCACTTAGAATTAAAAGCAGCTCACCTGGCACTAAAAGTATTCGCGAAAGATCTGACTTCAGCAGAGATACTCTTAAGAGTCGATAATACAACTACCCTAGCCTATATCAATAAGATGGGGGGAACTAAAAGTAAAGGGCTACACAAACTAGCTAAAGACTTATGGGAGTGGTGCGAAACACGAGATTTATGGGTACATGCATCCTATATTGCATCCGAAGATAACACGGAAGCAGACTCCTTGTCACGACTTGCTAATCACGATACAGAATGGCAACTAGCCGACTACGCGTATAAAAAAGTCACTAGTACTTTTGGAACCCCTAATATGGATCTTTTCGCATCAAGAAACAATACGAAATGCAACTATTACTGCTCGTGGGATAGGGACCCACAAGCTTTTGCTTTAGACGCATTTACTATAGACTGGAGCCAGTGGTTTTTCTTCGCGTTTCCCCCGTTCGCAATAATCGCTAGAGTAATACAAAAAATTAAGACTGACAAAGCAGAAGGAATCCTCGTAGTCCCCTTATGGCCTAGCCAAAATTGGTTCCCAGTCTTCAAAAAGATGATAATAGGAGACTGGGTAACCTTCGAGCCGAATAATAACTTACTAACTTCTTATTCCAGCCGCACACCACACCCACTGGGTTAAAAGCTTACCCTGGCGGCCGCGAAATTATCAGGCAGGCGCTAACGAATAAAAATACACCAGAGGAATCGACCGAGATCATAATCGCGTCATTAGAAAACTCGACTATCAAGCAGTATGACTCTACGTACAAATTATGGTGGAAGTTCAACCAAGAGACGCAATCAAACCCATTCGACATATCAGTATTCAAAGTCCTGACCTTTTTAACCAAAAGGTTCCAAGACGGAGCCAGCCACGGAACGTTAAACACTGGGAGAGCGGCCCTTGCACTCATCTCGGGGGGAAAAATCGCGGATTGTAAATTAATCAGTAGATTTCTAAAAGGGGTATACAAGAAAAAACCTAGCAAACCTCGGTACGATACAACGTGGGATATAGACCCAATTCTAGACAAAATATCGGATTGGTATCCTCTCGAATCACTGAACCTTAAAATCCTTACTAAGAAACTAGTATTACTCCTTGCTTTAGGAACGGCCCATAGAATTCAAACCCTTGCAGCTATTAAAATAGGGAATATCACAAAAACGTCGAAAGAACTAGAAATAAAAATTTCAGACCGTATTAAAACATCCAGAGCAGGAGCTGTACAACCTTTATTAAAATTACCATTCTTCGAAAGTAAACCGAGCCTTTGTATAGCGAAAACCTTACTTCACTATGTGTCTAGAACTCAAAATTTGAGAGGCAATGAGGACAGGCTTCTCATTTCTTTTAATAAGCCACACTCCAAAGTATCAAAAGATACAGTTGGGAGATGGATAAAAAGTAGCCTCGCGGAACTTGGCATAGACAAGAAATTTACGGCCCATAGTACGCGTCACGCGTCCACGTCAAAAGCGGCAGAAAAAGGGGTTACAGTCGATGAAATAAAAAGAGTTGCTGGATGGTCCCAGAAATCCAGAGTATTTGCGGATATCTATCGTCTCCCCATTGAAATCCAAGAGAACAAATTCGCGGAGACTGTTATACTATCATAAAAAAAAAAAAAAAATTACAACCAACTCTAAACATCTACCGTTGTAATCTCGAAGGGCGAGACATGAAGTATAATTGAACCATCAAGCGAGCCCGCCGAAGGCGGGCGAAGCTCGATGATAATTATACGAATGTCTCGCCCGAGAGATTACCCACCCAATATTACTTAAGTCATTGTAAAAGTCATGAACGATTACTGCCAGTTTCAATAAATCGTGAAAAATGAACCCTCTCCAAGTGTTTTTTTTCCCAACCCAATCTCTCGGAAACGAGGACAAAAAATTTCTTTTTTTTTAAAATTATTCTCAGTCAGAGAACACAAACTTTAAACAGAATGACGATAATGAACGACTGATGGCGACAGGAGCGGACGGTTGCCAGGGTGACAGTTAAAAAAAAAAAAATCATATTGCTCTAAACGTGTGATTGTAGACCTCAAGTAGCTGTACTACCGTTGTAATCTCTCGGGCGAGACATTCGTATAATTATCATCGAGCTTCGCCCGCCTTCGGCGGGCTCGCTTGATGGTTCAATTTTGCTCTTCCATGTGCCGTTTCATCATGGAATTCCATCGTTGATTTCGCAGCTCGACGAACGAAAATCTCGAAAGGATGACGATACATAGGAAACAAATGATAAGCCCAAACGATCCAACGACAAACCTAGTATCCCATATTGATTTTGCGATATCCGCGAAATATGTAGATCGCAAAACATATCTGCGCATCCCGACACACACACACACACGCACCAATACACATATTCCAAGAGTAATTAACGCGCGTTACACCTGTCTCAATCAATGATAAATGCGATTCATTTGCGTCTCTCCTCTCCGGATTGCTCGTGTGATATTTCCAATTACGAAAATGGATAACGAAGTCGCAGCATTTACTCTGTCACAGATACATCAATGAAGTTCTTGGGGGAAAAAAATGAGCCAATTTTGCGTTGACATTTTAGTATCCATAATGCAAGAAGAGAAAACAACTTACCGTTTTTTTCGTTCCTAGCGCCGTCGACGTAAGCCGCTGCGTTAATTAGTCCCAAAAAGAGCACGATACTCCACATGATTTATGATTTTTCGATGAGTCTTCTTCCCTCGTATCTTGGCGCTTCGGATTATACAACGAGCCGCGATTCAGCACTTGTCACTTCATTCACTGGGTGAGAAAAAAAATCACCGATCCGTTCGCAATGCAGCACGGGAACACTAGACACAAAGCGATGAAACCACAAACGGACATGACTGCACGTTTGGATACATTTTTTTTATCGTTTCGCACAGTCGTGTCCTCGCACTGTAGCATATTGCCTGTTCCGATAAAATTGTCTCTCACGCCGGATTCAGTCGCCTGTATCAAAGTGCTCGTATGGAAAAGGAATTTGCCGATTATCCCGAATCACCGATTCTCACTTGTCACTTGAGTTGGCGAGAATTTATCGGTTGAATGACCATCCATCGAGAGTTTCCATTCGTATTCATATGTGTCTCTTTCTCTCTTGTTCTTCATCCGTCGATGTACATGCATACGTCTATATATATGTATGGTTTCCCTATGACGAAAAGCCACTGGACCCGAAAGTTTTATCGTCGTACGGAAAATCGTCCTTGTTATTTATAACCAGGACGATCGATGTTGCATCGATGGAGCCAAGAGGGTCGAATGCTGTAATTCTTTTGATAACTCGGTGCCTTGTCTTATCTTGTACCATGCCAATAAGATCGCAATGGAAGACAAGAGGAATGGTCGGGCAGCAAACTGAAAATGCCGCGATGATCGTTAATCGCGTACTTTCGATGTGACGAAGATTGGCAAAAGAGACAACGCGTAGAAATGAGAACTTGGTTGGTTTCTAACCGCGCGCCACCACCAGAAACCACTGACAACCATCGTGGCTTAACCACCCAGGCTTAAACATCCTCCCTGTCGACCGACGAAATCACCATAACCGCGCACAAGCAACCACCGCAGGGAACTTGTTCACCCTACCCCAACGAAGTGCCGAACATTCAACGTCGGGAACTTCCGGTCACGTTTCTCGTTTTTGTTGTTGTTCGTTGTTGTCAAATACACTTTCGTTTGAACAGCCCCTGACGTTACGATAGTCCGTTAAATAATTATCCATCCATCGGAAATGCAAATTTCTCGGAGGCTCCGATAAACGAGCGATACAGGTCACGAGATCCTCAGGCGTTCGCCAGTCTCACCGAGCGGATTGAGCAGCGTGAGAAGAAAAAGAAGCAGAAGAAAACGCAGACGGGAAGCAAATGACCGATTCGACATCGTGACATCCTTTCCGTGTATGACGCTGATCAAGTTTTCTCATCCGTATAAACTTAACACGATACAGACGTATATGCGGGTGACGAGAAAATCGCTCGGTACGGAGTTTCCCGATCGGTCTCGAATCGTCGTTGGGTCTGGAAATATTTCGCCAATGGGGTCACGTGCAGCACTCCAAGGTACTTATATGATTTCTTGAATCTTCTAGCCAATCATTTATCTTCATTCCTTCCAACATAAAAATATCTGCCTTAATGGTACTTTGATACATCGCCCATTTATATGTAACATTGTTCGATTTTTGTAGTTTTTCTTTTTTTCGTTGAAAATTGCGGTCGTTTTTTTTGCTCGGTACTTCGATAGTACTGCAAATAATGGCCAAGACGAGCTCGGTGAGATTCTCAAGACGGCGTTGACAGCACGTGGCTCTCGACCGAAAGCGGACGGCGCACTGACTGGGGTAGCGGACGAGGAAGTGGCGACGGCGGCGCCGCTACGAACGCGCAACCCTCTCCCGTACCGCATCGGCAACCCCTCGGCAGCGAGCTCGCGGTCTGTGTGCTGCCCGATTGTACAACCTGTGAGGTTTTGTTGGCCCACGTCGGAAAGATGGTTTCGGCCTGATACTTCTCGAGGCGAGGCTTCGATCTTGGTATTTGTGATTTTGTTCGAAAATTTATTGTTTTTTTCTCGGAAATACCGAAAGGTTTGACCTGTCCATCAGATTCGCAAATTCGGCACGTATATAGGGGTAGTTGGCCACAGTTTGTTCAAGGATCCGTCAAAATAAAAGTACATACGTTTACTCAACTTATCTTCATTTGTAATTAAGCTTTGAACATTTAACTTTAAGATAATTTACGAAATTAAAACGAAGTCCTATCAGATCAACATTAAAATTACTATTTTTTAAAAATCACGAATGTCTATTTCTCTCGGAGTATCGGGGTGTGATGGCCATAGGAGTAGAGATGAGATCGCCAGGCACACAGCATTATGCTCTCGATTTTCTCTTTGGTTTTATGTTCCGATCCACTTTTTTTTTCTTTTGGCTACTTCTAGAACCCATATCATCGAAATCAGTATAATTTTTGTGTTCCTAAAGTTGACATACTATTCACTGAAGCCAGTCTTCGATGAGACGGGTTCCGTGATAATTTTCTCCGCAACATTTTTTGTCATTGTTCTTATATCGACTTTCTAAGGTCTTTTTAGGTATTTCGTTGATCCTAGCGGCCGCACGAACCGACAATTCATCATTTTTACAGCATCAATAGCTGCTTTTAATGATTCTTGAGTCCAGTTCCCTCGTAGAGCAATTGCTTTTCTCTTGTACTTATTAGGCATCTAAAACAATTGTAGAAAAAATGAATCACTTGAACACATTACAATTAAGACTATGGCCATCGTACACCGACTGTACGTGGCCATCTCTCCTAATCTCCCGGGAGAGATGGCCACATCTAAAATGTAAATAAGTAGAAACAATACATGCGAAATCTTGAGGTTATGTCGAAGCACTGTTCGGGAACTATTCAAGAAATCCAAAAGTAACCATTACTTTTACAAAATAACATCACTACAATGTAAAACATGAATCCTGCCGAAAAAATTTAGCAGTATACGGAATAATTAAAAAGGATTTTACTTACTTAACATTTTGGCAAACTTTTGCTCGTACACTTCCACCTGCGCACGACGCGAAGCGAATTAAGCAGTAACAGGTGAAATCTAGTGCGCGGTTCTATGAAACGTTTCTATTGGCTATCTCTCCCTTATGGCCCGCTTCCCTGGAATTACCCTACGTGTGGGAAAAAGTTGATTTTTTTCGGCTTCAGTGAAAATATTGCAAAGTATTGGAACCCTCCTGAAATCCTAATCCAACCCTGCTGGATCGATTATAGGTTATTTTCGGTGAACCCAATTCAAAGTTATATCGATCCGAAAGCCCGACGATGTAATACAAGGTAGCGTTATCCTGATTGAAAAATTGGACGTGCCGATTCAACCAAGTTAACTCCCTTTTATCGTAAGCTGCATACCAGTACCAAGTGAGGAACTGGCGACCAAAACCGGACTTGTTCACATCACGGCAAATCTTTAGTGTTCTTCCAGGACACCTTTATTAGGTGCCAAATTATTTTGCATCAGGCTCTAAACACCTTAAAATTTGTTGAAAACTGCCTTTTCAAGCAGAAACGGACTTGCCTGTGGGTGGCTGGATGAAACATGACTAACAGATGACCAAAGTGATGACGATGATGACATTGAATGCGATTGTTGTGAGCCTGACATGGAAGAGTTTGTGTAGGATTATTAAGTTAGTAATAAAAAAACAAATTTATATTCAATTCGAAGAATCTGTTATATTTCATAACCGGATATGTCCATCAGATTCTCACACAAAACCGAATTTTTATCCAAAATAAAAATGAACACATGGTATTTAGTGTTTTTATTAAACTAAAGCCAGGCCCGGGTTCATACTTTGACAGAGCCTTCGTATATTGAAGGGTTACCCCCACTTGCGATTTTGAAAAAATCGATTTTTTTTATTGCATTTTTTTTGAAGTATAAGTATCTGAGAATATGTCCTGAAAATTTCAAGTCGATCCGAACAAAATTGACTGAGATATGAGCGTTGAAAGAGAAGAATCCGTTATGTACATGACCGGAAATTGAAACTTTAAACGCGTTTTTCTCAAAATGGCATTTCTGAAGTCGGTGACCAAGATTACTCGAACACTAATAAACCGATCTTTTTGAAATTTTGCAGGCTTATTTAATACATAAAAATGTAGTCTTTAATCGTTCGATTTTTTTTCGAAAAAAATGGCCGTTTTATAGCCAAAAAACGGCTGTTAATTTTTTTTTAATTGTATGTGCTACGGCGAACGCTGCGCCAATTTTAGCTTCCATATACAGGGTTTTCCCCCTTTTTACATTTCCCTCCATTTTCTCCAATCCACATCCCTAATCGATTCCCACCTTGCGGCCGCAGCCGACTCTGTATCGCATTCACCATGACTTTTTTTTTTGTCATGGGTATAGGGAAACTGCGGAAAACCTATACCAATACAGCCGGTCACGAGTTCGCTTCCCAGCCTCGGAGCAGTCGCGTTTCGTCGAGAAATAGCTCACAGGCTACAGCCATACACATCCGACATACACACGTACCGGTCCGTGTGCGCGGCATCTGTGTAGAACTGGAGCTACGTCACGCCTGTGTTTTTATTTCTCGACGAAACTACGAGACGGTGATTCGAACCCGCGACCTCCCGATGTGTTGATTTCAGAGGCAGGTACGCTAACCACTAGACCAACACATCGGTTAAAAACGGCTGTTTTTTTCGTTAAAATCGAACCATTAACTTTGACTGTCCGCCATTTTGTGAAAAATGAATATTTTTTAAAATCCTTCGATTAAAGACTAGTTTATACTTATATTTGACTGAATTCATCCGCATTTTTTTTTTCAGATGATCCACTTCGCCGCAATGTTGGTCACCGCAAACCGTGTATATAAAAACATTATTTCATTGACGAACATTTGCCACTAAACAATGTAATATTTTTCAATAAAAAAATTACTGAAAGTTCTTCAAGATGTGTTCTTTAAGATGGTATATTGATCGATTAAAAAAGTTTTGTAGTTTTCTTTAAAAAAATTCACGAAAAAGGCCTTTTTTGCGCTACAAGTGGGGGTAACGCCTTAAAGCTTAAAAAGTCCAACTCTTTTCGATTTGGTTATTTTGGTTTTTGACATCTCCTGCAAAAAAGTAATTCGTGGACAAGTCCGGTTCTTCTCGCCATCTCCTCAAGTATCAGTTTATCGTTGATCGTTGCGATGACTATGATGATGAAATTCCATGTCATTTGTTCGTTTCGTAAACTCTAGCAACGACATGCTCGTGAAATGACATTGTTCTTGCATGGAAGGGAATGAACAACGTCTCTGATCTCGCGTGATCTTCGTAGCATGGGGTGAACTTCGTTCCGTTCAATATCCATCACAATGGAATAAAAGTTGGGCTCCTCTCATACAGAAGTGTAAGGAGAGTGCATGGCCCGAGTGGGCGGATCGGAAAGAAAATTGTATGCGCCACAACACAATACGAATGAACAATGTGATTGATATCAACGCCGAGTACCATTTGAATGAACAGCAAGTCTTGGTAATGACATTAAGGAAAAAGTGGCTGCTGTCCATTGAACCACCTCGTTTTCCCGAAAATCGGAACTGAATTGGATCCAGATGTGAAGGCCTGGAGGACGTTAAAAAAGCCAATCGAGTATCAGAATACAAACGTACATCGTCAATGCATTGTATGAAAATGTGTTGCGAAATAAACTTCGTCCATTTTTCGGACAATTCTTAAGGTGGTGGAAAAGTTGATAACAATGCTACAAAGTCCAGCCAACCCCTGAGCCTTTACGTCCACCTTATTTGGATCGTTTTACTCATTTGATTAACTTCAACTGGTATTTTCCTTCAACTCATTAGTGGGTTGATGACTACGGTCGTAATTGACCGCAGTAGTAAAAATAGTAGTAATCGCAGGACTAATTGTAAGTGGCAAGCATTTAAAAGGTTCACGTATTAGCTTATCATTTTTTTCTGTGTGTTACTAAACTGTTGGACTGCTTGGGTTACGAACACATTCATTCGAGAGAACATGAACAGTGCAATCTAGAAAAATTGCGTAGACCTTCGTGACCGGAAATCAGACACTTGCGAAAGCTTGTAACTCGCTGCGTGTACATTGCATTCTTATTATGCATTCCCCAGGCCGGGATTGCGTGCACTCACAATGTTGACCCTAAACATACAAATGAACTGATGACAACGAAATCAATAAACACCATGTTAGTATGCGAAAGGTATGGGAACGTGGAGTGTGCTGGACATTCAGTAGAGACAGGTAGATCGAATGCGACAATGGATGATTTTGGTTAAGTAGAAAAGGACTTAGTCTCAGTTGTGTTTTTATTCGAAAAGTACAACGAGCTATTCGTAAACAAAATTGGTACTCAAAATGTTTACCCTGCGTTTCGGAGTGCTCCGAGGCGATTCAGAAAATGAGCTCTAAAAGGCCATAGTCGGGTAAGTAGGGAAAAGATTGCTCCCGCATTTTCTCCAGCGAAATTAGGAGTATATTCTGAGGTATAAAAAAAAAACAAATTTTCTGAAAATTTCATCCCCGTCAACGCAATGGTTTTGGAAAAATGATTTTTTTTAATAAAAAATAAATAAAGATTCCGGAAACGCTTCAGTGGATTGATTCGATTTTTTTTGGTACTTTTGACGATCAAACGTGTTAAGAAATAAAATTATAGAACATCTTGCGAAAGATTTAGGTTTAAAAAAAAATAATGTTCCTTGTTTAATTTTTTTTTACTATAATCCACTTGGGGTACAATAACGAAATTTTATTCATATAATCTTTGGGCACCTTATTAGATTATATAATTTTTTCAACATGATCGGTTTGGTACGCCACAGTGAAAAAAAAAGAAACAGACTTTATTGATATATTTTAGTTATATAGATATATAACTAAAATATATCAATAAAGTGTGCTTCTTTTTTTTCACTGTGGCGTACCAAGCCGATCATTTAGTCACATATCAGACATTGTTGATATATTTTAGTTATATATCTATATAACTAAAATATATCCATAAAGTGTTTTTCTTTTTTTTTCACTGTGGCGTCCCAAACGGATCATTTTGAAAAAAATTATATAATCTAATAAGGTGCCCAAAGTTTATATGAATACATTTTCGCTATTGTACCCCAAGTGGATTATAGTAAAAAATAATAAAACAAGGAAGATTAATTTTTTTTTTCAAACCTTAATCTTTCGCAAGATGTTCTATAATTTTATTTCGTAACACATTTTATCGGAACAAGTAACAAAAAAAAAATCAAATCGATCCACTGTACCGTATCCGTATTTTTTTTTGATATTTGAAAAAAAATCATTTTTCTAAAACCATTGCGTTGACGGGCATAAAATTTTCAGAAAATTTGTTTTTTTTTATACCTCAGAATATACTCCAAATTTCGCTGGAAAAAAAGCGGGGGCAATTTTTCCCTACTTACCCGGCTATGGCGTTTTATTTCAATATTCTCGCGTATAACATATTTCCTATGTAACTCTTGTGACGTTTACAAATCATTCCACCCAATGAAAAAAAAACCTTCATATTTTTTCTACACACATCTAAGAATGAAAAAAATATTTTCAACCCCAAAAATTCGGCTCCACAGGGATGTCGACGATGATCACTTCTCCGCCAAGTCTGAGTGGGCGAATGATCAGTGAAAGAGCATAGAGTTCGATTCGATTTCACGCGGCGTATTTGTGCAAGCTCGCTGTTCGTTCTTCGGCGAGTATAGTAGAAATTGCCAAAAGTGATGAAACTTACGCCCGTTTGACTCGAATCGGTTCAAATACGTATGGGGTTGACGAACGGTCTCGGCATCTCAAACGTGCCATGGTTGGCTCCGTGGGCGAGACATTCGCCACAGTGTGAGGAACCTCGCGTATGGACGTGTACCGAACAGCGAAGCTGAAGGAAAAGTACGAGAAAAATCCAACCAAGAGGGACGAAGGAACGTAACCCTTACGGTTTGTGTCGCGGGTCACGTTGATCTTGAGAGCTCTCTCGGAGTGTCACCGTACAAGGGGTTGTGAAAAAATCTTTCGGAGTTTGGAAGGAAAAGAGAGAGAGAGAGAGAGAGAGAGAGAGAGAGAGAGAGAGAGAGAGAGAGAGAGAGAGAGAGAGAGAGAGAGAGAGAATAGGAGAGAATGATGAAAAGGGAATGAGAAAGAGAGACCCCACACAGTCGTGTCTTGAATGACACGGCAACGCTATCAGGCGTGGGGGAGTTCGCGACGGCATGAGATAGGGGGTGGAAAACGAGTTTGCGTGAGAGTCCGTGAAATGCGAAATCTTTCTCGTTCACTCGCCCACTCGCGTGCATTGCGATGAGAATCTCAACGAAGCGAGATTCAGATAGACACATGCGAGAGAAGCCACGGCGATGATCGAGCTATGACGAAACCGAGTCGTAATAACGAGGCGTTGACCTCGGCCCGTGATTCTTTATATCAGTGGCTCTCGACGTACGAAATATCTTCCAACCCTCAAATTTCTTATACGCGTGGCCCTTTTAGTCCCATTTATTTCGGTGATTACATTTAACATATTCTTGACCCACATTCGTATTTTTTTCTAGGTCACGATTTCGCCTAGGATCTTTCTCTCAAATTCTGGATCTTGGCGGTCATTGGAAATACTTTTCTTCGTTCAAGTATCACATTTATCATAACTTAAATCCCTTCAACGATTTTCGAATGGATCGATTGAGGGTGCCGGGTGATAAACAACGTCGAAGGAATAGCATTTTCAAAATATTTTTGTCCCATGCCTCAAGACTATTGTGTCGAAATTTGAGGGTGGAATTCCCAAATGGTTTAGAGTTTACAGGCTGTTGGATTAGACCCTTGCGGTATTTGAAACCAGGAGAAGCTCGAGTTTCGTCTTTCCACAGTAGGTCGCCATTGGCCTAGCCTGTATTTGGGGGGGGGGGGGGGGGGGTGACAGAAGGGTCTCACAAAAAACGGACTTTTTCACAATCATTTTTTTTTTAATTTTAGATAATGGTCGATAGTCGAGTAACACATAAAATATAAAACTCGCTTTAATCACTTGTTCGTGTTAAGATTAATATCAAACTCTTGTATTATCTTCAAAAATAATCAACTAATTACTCATCACTCTTCAATTCAGTTACCAGTCTTTAAACTGTACTTTGGGTAGGTACTCCATTAAATAAGCCTTAGTTTCCTATATTTTTCTGCAAATTGGCCCAACACTTAATCAACTAGAATTTTTTTTTTTGACAACGTCTTTCTCTATTTTCAGCATTGACATGACAGAATCGTTTCTGAAGCATTGTGCTTCTAAGCCACGTTTTTATCCGCCTCATGGCAGAAAAACTTTTCTCACAGTCGGAGCCCACTGGGAGTACTTACTATTGCTGCTTGGAAAAGTTTATATACGTTAGGGCAGTGCTCCTTTTTATGTATGCTTCTTTCAATTCTCAGTATTAATTTCACTATTTTGAAATTGAAGTAGGTTTTTCATGAAAATCGCTTCAGTTTCTGAGGCTGACACATTAATTATTACGATTTTCCATGACCATCACTTCAGTTTTTTAAGGCTGACATATTAATTATTACGATTTTTCAATAAATTTGGATGGAAACCTCACCGTTTTTCATATCCAATTTTAAAAATGTATCAACTGCATCAGCTAACGGTAGATTCTGAAATCGGCCTTTCAGATTTACAATGACATCAGAAATGTCGTTTTCCAGTATTCCTCTCATTGTGTATTGGTCGGTAAATGAGTATCTTTGCATAAAAGCAACGATGTAAATGTACGCGACCTACATTGACGTATTGCGTTTTCCCACAGTTGATTTAATTGTGAAGTTCGAATATCTCTTTCATTTACGTAATGGAACATCTACCTTTCATACAAATTACGAAATCACGAGGAAGGAAAGAGTTCAAGTTTTATCAAACTGTTTCCTTATGCTTGCTTGGGTGAAACTTAAATAAAATGTATTTGAATTTAATTGTTTCGGCTTGATTTTTGTCGCGGGGAGGGGGGCGTGCCCAAGCCTGCTCCCTCCTGGCTACGCCAATGTAGGTCGCCTACACTTACCTCTTTGCAAATTATTAGCCACTTACGAAGCAAAATCGATACAAAAAGAGCGTATAAGATTATTCACGTATGAATAAGTCCTGAAGAAATAAAATAATGCCGCACATTCTCTACCAAAATATATAATACTATTTGCAAAACATCCCGTTAAAAAGAATTTGATTTGCTTGTGCATGAAAGGAGTGAACTCTGTAAGCTGTATAAGCGAGAAAAATGTTTTATGAATGTCTGAGAGTACCGTTTTTTTTTACCTTATGTGAGAAAAAGAGGCGAGAATGTACTGGATTTAAAAGGGAAAAAATGACGCAAGCATCCGGAAAGTAGACTCACACTTGCCCGCCGGAGTCAGACAAAAGAGATTATTGCTTTTGAAGGTATCGTTGGGCGTATATATAACGCCACATATATAGGATACGCGTTATCTATTTTCGATGCTGCCAGTTTTTGTACGATAGCCTAAGAATACCGAAGTACGGCAGAGGCATCGGCGTTTTCCGACAAGAGCAAACGATTGGCCGGAGCTATGAGTGTTCCGACGAAGGTTTTCACCCGACGGTATTTATTGGCTTTTTACGAGGAGGCTTTCGCCAAATGTGCTATTTCTCTCTCTCTCTCTCTCTCTCTCTCTCTCTCTCTCTCTCTCTCTCTCTCTCTCTCTCTCTCTCTCTCTCTCTCTCTCTCTCTCTCTCTCTCTCTCTCTCTCTCTCTCCCTTCCTCCCTCTCCCTATTTCTCTCTCTGCTAAGTCATGTTAGATAGCGAGGGTGGACGCTATGAGATAGTCCGATACCGATACAGGTGAAAACAACGTCGCGAGGGTGAATGATAAAGATAGAGAGACAAAGTGAAAGAGTCTGATCAATAATAAGTTAATTGATTCTATATTAGCTGAAAGCTTCCTATCAATTCGTAATAAGCCGATCCAAGATAATAATATAATTTCAGATGACTGCGAAGTATTACTATTAGCAACAATACTCGTATTACTATGCATTATGATTATTAGAAGTAGTGAGTTATTCGACCGATGGTCTCGCTTCCTGATAAAGATTTCGTAGCAATTCGATATTGTTAGAAGATGTCTGTTTATTATCTGTGACGCTTTTTAAGGCTAAGGTATCTGTGATATTCATAACGTTAGAAATTCGCCGATATTGTTCAATGCAATTTTTAATCAATGCAATCGATTAATTTTCATCGAATATAAATCAAAGAGCAACGTGCACATTGTATCCTCATAATTTGATTTCGCTTACAAAGCTTCCTCCACGAATACGTCGGTTTTTTTATTGGCTTCCTCATAGAGAACGCTTCGTGGAGGGAATAAAATTATGATGGAGGAAATTTTCCATTTGCACAATATTTTTCCCCAACGTTTGTTGCAATCAGTTGAGGAAATTCAAACTTTTCTGAAACCAAATACACTACTCCAAAAAATTAAAAGAACAGAACATTTATTCCATTTTTTTAGTGTTTTTTGAAACGCTATATCTATGTGGAAAATGGTGGTATGGAGATGAAATAAAAACCATTTTGAAGCTTCAAGTTTCGAGATCTTTTGGCAAACATTTTTTTGTGAGCTACGGTTATCGCGCAATCATAAGAAATAGTGGGAGAAAAAAATGTTCTAAATTGTTTTTTTTTTTTTTTCAAGCGTCCACGGGCTCTGGATTTTTTTTCAGTTAAATCAATGAATAGGTCAGTTAGCTTGTTTATTCAGCTTCAATTTGTTTTCTTTTTGGTCTCTATATGTCAATTTTTTTACTGAGATATCCGACTTTCAATGAAAAAAGATCCTTTCCTCCTTGATCATCTATATCTCAGCAACCAATGATCGCACAGGGAATTGAAGAGTAGCTTTGAACACTTGAATAAATATCTTACAAGACCCTTCCCTTTATTTCTGAGATTGTTTTTTCATTGATTTGAAAAAAGTACAAAAAATTGACTTTTCATGGTTTTTGAGTAAATCTACCACTACTTCACAAATATTGATGGAAAGGCTAATGTTGCCAGGTTTTTTTTCAACTTAATGTACCTCCAATATCCCTGTAAATTTTATAATTGATCCATCGAAACGTTTTTCCGGACCGATTGATCAAATTATTATAAAACAATTAAAGGATCAAGTGTGTTGTTCCCAAACATCGTGTAATCATCATCAAAATAAAAAGACCAATTTGCTTCGACTTTTTTCACAACTTTGCACTAGTTGCTTGTAAAAAATTTAAAAAATCCAAAAATTATTATTATTTTTTTAATTTGTAAAACATTTCAGGAAATAATACTGACTTCTTTTTTACACGATTCGGGCTTTACGCACCATAATTTCACGCATCTTTAATTGCATTAATTAAAAGTTGATACCCCCAAGCTGTATTCGCTAGTCGATCTGAGAACATTTATGCGATTAATTCTCGATATTTTGTGCGAAGGTTATGAGGGTTATAAACAACAGTTTTTTTTCTTCATAAATTGAGAAAAAAAGTTAAAGTTTACAAAGACTTGTGATTAATTTTTTTTACCAAAAATTAGAAAAAATTACCACGAAAAAGATCAGTTTTGAAAAAAACTGTTAATTGGTTTTTCCTTAGAAAAAAAACCATCAGTTTTGAAATAAAAGTTTTTTGTAACTCTTCGCTTTGTAAACCTTCGCAGAAAATATCGAGAATTGATCGCATACAAGTTCTCAGATCGACTAGTAAATACAGCAATTGGGGGTATCAACTTATAATGTATGCAATTTTAGATGATTAAAATTGTGGTGCGCAAATGACGAATCGTGTCAAAAAAGAGTCAGTGGTGTTTCGTTAAATGTTTTAGAAATTTAAAAGAAAAAAATTATTTTTCGAATTTTTTTCTTTTTAATTTAATCAGCAGCTAGTGCAAAGTTCTGAAAAAAGTCGACGCCAATTAGTATTTTCATTTTAAAGATAATCACACGATAGTTAGGAATAATACACGTGTTCCTTTAATTATTTTGTAAAACTTTGATCAATCGTTTCGGAAAAACGGTTCGATGGATCAATTTGAAAATTCACAGGGATATTGGAGGTACATTAAGCTGAAAAAACCTGGCACCATTAGTATTTCCATCAATATTTGTAAAGTAGTGGTAAATTTACTAAACAACCATAAAAAGTCATTTTTTGTACATTTTCAAGTTAATTTTAAGAGGGGTAAAGAAATTCTCCAAAATCAACGAATGCGTCTTGTAGGATATTTATTCAAGTTTTCGAAGCTGTCCTTTTATTCATGTGCGATCATTGGTTGATCATTGGTTTTCCATTCAATGACGGATATCTCAGCAAAAAGTTGGGTGGGAGTCGAAATATCGATGGATCAATATGCGGATGGGCTGAAATATCGAATTAAAAAATGTCGAATGTTTGAATATAGATAGATCAATGTTCGGAGGGTTTATATAGTCGTAAACAAAAATTCCGAATACGAATATCTCGAAGTTGAAATATAGCGAAAAACAAAAACCGATTTAAAAAATATTGAGAGACATAATATCAAATTGCTTATATAAATAACACCAAATAATTCGAGAAGACGAATCTTCGATTGTAAATATAGCGATGGGTCAAAAAACAGAAAGCATTAAATCGAACGGCCAAAAAGTCGAGTGGTTAAAATAGCGAAGGGTCAAAATGTCGAATGGCCCGGATGGCGAAAACTTGTGATCGAGGCAGTTAGCGTTAGCGGTCGGCCGGGACGGCATCCATACCATGCTCGCCATTTTGGCATTCGCCATTTCGGACCATCGATATTTTGCGTCTCGATATATTGCGTCTCGCTATAGGTGGTATTACGAATATTAGATATTCGCTTTTTTCTGTTTCAGAGATATGGATGTTATAGATTGTTCCAATCTATATTTGTATGTCTCAAATTGCAGACGATCTGAATATACGTTTTCAGATAAATGAGCTCTCGAATAAATGATGCTTTGCTTTATAGTCATTCGATTTTTTCTTCGATCGAAACATAACATTTCGAATAATTAAACCTTCGTTATTTTGAGAGTTCATAATTCTGTCGTTTCGAAATATTTATCGATCTATATTTGGTCCTTCGATATTTGGATCCCCACCCAAAAAGTTGACGTAGAGAGACAAAAAAGAAATCAAATTGAAGCTGAATAAACAAGCTAACTGACTTGATTAATTTGAAGAAAAAAAATCCCGTGCCCATGGGCCCTTGAAAAAAAACTAAATATTTTGAAAAAAAAATTCTCTCTACTATTTTATACACAGACTATTTTATACATAGATACAGCGCTTCAAAAACACTTAAAAAATTGAAGAAATGTTCCGTTCCTTCAATTTTTTAGTGTAGTGTACTTGCAACGATTTTGTCAAGATCCAATCCTGATAAACATTGTACCGCAAAGAGTTTGGCGAATGTTTCAGGCACTTGTAGTTTATTGCAATGACACCTTAACTTTTGAGGTAATAATTGTATAAAAAATTATGTTTTGTAACATTTGGACTACCATAAAATGGACTACCTCTTTCCAAAATTTGGACTACCGCTCCCACTTTGTTAGCGAAAACTAATAGGAAAATATCTCGCATGATTCTACATTTCCGTGCAAAATTTTGAACGAATGATAAAAAAAAATTGTAAAAGTTATGCCACGAAAAAAAACATTGTTCTGAAAATGGAAACTTCCTTAAAATTCGTTTCACTGGTTTTCACGAAACTCATGATTAAAATACTGTGGTGTTCAAAAAATACAGGTATCTCAAAAGCTGTAGAAGTTCTTTGCATGTACAAAAATCCGGACACACTCCCATTTTTTCTAAAAATAATTTTTCGACGTGTTGGAAGATTCTGCACACATTACCATTAAAATCTCAAAAAACGTGTTTTCCAAAAGCAAAGCTTCCTCAACGAGGGCGCGAAAAGAGTAACTAAAAATAATAGCACAGGAATATTTGGATTCAATTAAATATCGTTTCAGTATTTCAATGAATACCTTATCGGCTTCACAAAAAAAGTATTTTGCTCCAAATGCAAATAGAATAAATTGAATGTTTATTAGCAACATTAAAATTGTGTAAATTTCTTTTTAACCTGTGAGACTCGAAGAAAAGTTTTCAAAATGCTAGGTAGTTCATTATTTTTTAATTCATAGCTCGTATTCGTAAATGTAGAAGGAAAAATTAGGTCAACTTACCTGCGGAGAGTGTTGGCTTCCCAGGTTCAATCGTTCGGCCACAGAGGCCACTATCTCTCGGGGTACGCGGTGATACTGGCTTTCGTGACCGACTGAGCCTTTATCCATTGAATTTTTTTTCTGTGCGACATATATGTCGGTTGAAAAATATCAATATCAATATCAATATATATATATATATATATATATATATATATATATATATACACACACATACATACATACATACATACATATACATTACGGTGCCCCAATTTTCACCTCAATTTTTTCCTTTTTCTCAGCATCCAATTATCTCCTTTAAAAGAAGAAAAAATTGTTGCAAAAGCTGCGAGCCGTCAAAAAATATTTAGGGGTCGCTCAAGCCTCCCAAAAATTCAAATTGTCATTAAAAAATCGATTTTTTTGTCCACTTCTCACCCATGAATTTTACACTTTATAATTTTTATAATAATATCGCGAAAGCTCTGACCGGCCAATGAATATACACTGGTCGCTCAAAGGCTTCGAAATTTCCAATTTTCGAAAAAAAAATTTCTCTTCTCACTCATAAATTTGACGCTTTGTAAAATTTTTTTTTTTTTTTTTTTCGTTCGAAACGGATTTTTCGAATTTACCTCATACTTCCAACCCAATAAAACGACTTATAATTTTGTTTACGGACAAGAGCTGTAAATAATCATTGTATGAGAACAAAGAATTTAAATTTGAAAAATCTGCTTCTAAAGAAAAAAGGATTCATTGTTTTGAAAGTTTCACAAAGCGTCAAATTTATGAGTGAGGACAGTAAAAAAAATTTGCGAAAATTGGAAATTTTGAAGCTCTTGAGCTACCACTAAATATTCATTGGCCGGCTAGAGCTTTCGCGAGGTTAATTAAAACATTTTAAAGCGTAAAATTCATGGGTGAGAACAGACCGATGAAAAAATCGATCTTTTTAATGAAAATTGAATTTTTGGCAGGCTTGAGCGACTGCTAAATATTTTTTGACCGCTCGCAGCTTCTGCGACAATTTTTTTTTTCTTTAAAGAAGATAATTGGATGGTGAGAAAAAGGAAAAAAAGAGCTCAAATTTGCGCGACGCTCCCACACACACACACACACACACACACACACACACACACACACACACACACACACACACACACACACACACACACACACACACACACACACACACACACACACACACACACACACACACACACACACGAGTGTATGTGTGTGTGAAGTACATAAATAAATGCTTCATAAAAACCATTTTATACTATTTTTCTAACGTCAGAAATTTTCCTCAGCAACAAATTTATTTGAAAAGCTTCACAATGCATCGCTATAAGTGCCAATCACAGCACAAAAGAAACCAACAATGACTCCTTCTTATACTAAAAATAGTCAAGTTATGTACACATCCTTGCCTTCAACTTTTGACAAAGGAGCCTTGCCGAACAGAAAACTGA
Organism: Ophion obscuratus; assembly: GCA_964007375.1. Taxonomy (NCBI): domain Eukaryota; kingdom Metazoa; phylum Arthropoda; class Insecta; order Hymenoptera; family Ichneumonidae; genus Ophion; species Ophion obscuratus. The sequence goes on from OZ023312.1 coordinate 43,129,880, forward strand.
AGTGGCTATTCGTCCTGAATGCAGTGCGCAGAAAATAATAATAAGAAGCTCGTCGTGCGATTCTCCTGATCCGCGAAACGCGACAGTAGAAGAGCGTTGTACATTGAAAAGGGTAAAGAAGAATAACGCTACAGATTTTACGAAGTAATTTTGGAAGGTGCCTGGAAGCACGTGATAGCTTTGCCATTTTCCTCCAGAGCCCAGAGAACGACGAGGGAGACCTGCGAGACACAAACCGATAAGTTGGAAATCATTGAAGTTCTGCTTCGACAATTAGGCAAAAATGAAGGAAGCTACATTTACCTTTGGATAAAAGTCGAGAATAGGAAATTCGTTCTTGTAAACGTATTCTGTGCCAGCTTTCAGAGGACATCCTGCCTTCTTGTCGTCAGTCGTGTAGATATTTTGACACGCGTCCGATCCATCGACACCGATGAAAGGAAGTGGGACACCTAGTATGGCGGCGTGAACCGATGTCTTCAAACCCTCGATATTGTGGTCCGGAACGAAATTCTGCTGTATCGCCACTCGAGTCCTGCGTTTGAGCTTGCACGGCGTGGTCTCGCAATTCGTTATCTCAACCCTTCTTATACTGTCGAGGCCTCGGCCTAAAAAAATTAAGATGGATTTAGCGCTTCATCGCCCTCCTGAGGATTCTTCTGCGTCGTCGCAAGTTTGGGCAATCCGAAAATTCATTATCGCTCGAACGTAAGGGGTACTGCGAAGATTCTTATTGCGACGGAATAGCACACTATGAGAAAGGCAAATATCGCTGCCTGTGTCAAATGTACTCGGTATGAGTAACCAACACACATGCATTTTGTCACAATTATCAGCAATTACCCACACGATATGTTTCGTAACGTCTCTCAGCAATTTTTCCACCGGATGATTCGAGTGTCAAAATGCATGTTTCCAGTATGACTAGGAGCTAGTTTTCTTTGATTCGCAATTTAGTCAAGCGAAAGATCGTTTTCTAAGATGTCGACTGGGGAAATTTTAAGGTTGTTATGGGGTTTGCCTGTCGGGGGTAAAGTACGAGGGGAGCACCCTATGCTTATGCACGAAGTCGATTGACCGTTACCAACTGTTAGCTTTCAAATAATCCTCATATTAAGGTCGTGCGAGCGCGCAATCTTGATTTCTATAGATTTTGTTCAAATTTTAATCAGACATTGTTCATATAATTATGCATGTTTGAGTGAAATTTCAGATCAGTCGACTGTTTAGATTGGGAGATAATGGGTTTTAAATTTGCAACTTTTAACACTGCAGGGTCTGCATTGAAATTTAGACAGAATAATTTTCCGTAAAAAATACTTGTCCCCTATAATAAGAAGACATATGGCAACGACGCATCGTTCCACGTATCCAATGACGTGAGATTGCGCGGCATATTTAAAGTAATACTGCAACACAAATTTTTATTTGGAAGTAATTTTTAATCGAACAAAGTTTTTCATTAGTTATGAATGAACCAACACTTTTATTTGTTAATGAAGATAACATGAACAATATAAAATATTAATATTTATAATGCCAATATTTTTTTATGACAAATTTTTTACCTTTAGGAACACGATAATTATTTTTTTTTCTCGAAATATTGTCCAATACTGTTCTGCGGTGTTGCCATATGACTTCTTATTATAGTGGACAAATATTTTTTTACGGAAAATTACTCTGTCTAAATTTTAATGCAGACCCGGCAGTGTTGAAAGTTGCAATTTTAAACTTCATTATCTCCCAATCTAAATAGTCGACTATTCTGAAATTTCACTCAAATATGTATAATGATATGAACAATGTCTGGTTAAAATTTGAACAAAATCTATAGAAATCAATATTGTGCGCTCAAACTACCGTGAACGTGCGTTTTCGAACTATTTTTCTATATTTATTTGTAAAAATAGGCAGTATTGAACATTCGGTGATTACATTGTTTTCATTACTCTGTACAATTATTTTTTATAACTTTTTCTTGCTCAATTGAGGCCTTAGGCCACAGTGACGGGTATGAAATCATGTGCGAATTTAACAATTTTTTTCTTATGAAAAAGTCATTCACTTATAACATTAATTACACATCTATTTAGTATAAATATCAAGCTGTTAGAAAATATATTTTTTTTTTTCGATGTACAAATAGCCGACTACTAATATTTTCTTTTGTCATCTTTTTTTGGCGCTTCGCGGCGTGACATTTAGCATCCACACTTTTTTACCTAGAACAAAAAACAAAAATTCTCGTCAATCTACATTAGAATACCTAGAGAAGTACGTGCGGAATTTAAAAGATATTGTTTTATTCAAAAGTTGTAGGTATTTGAACTTAAGAAATAAATTTTCAGTGAAAAATTTCGTTATAATTGCTCATAAAATGAAAAGTTTTCGACTAATCAGAAATTCCGTACGTACTTCTCTGCAAAATGCAATTCGCAATATAACTTTTAAATTTGATGTAAATCGAGTGAAAATTGTTGAAGTTATTTGTCACGCCAATTGGTAAAGGGCTGTTTCGAGAACTTTCGGGTAGTCGGCCATTTTGTTGATCGAAAAACAAAAAAATTCTAACCGCTTGATATTCATACTAAATAGACGTGGAATTAATTTTATGAGTGAATCACTTTTTCATACGAAAAAAATTGTTACATTCGCACATGATTTTATACCCGTTACCTAAGGCCTCAACGCAAAACGAATTGGCAACGTCGTAAATTGTGGTGTATCATAATGCCCAGGTTGGCAGAAGTGTCGCGAAGTTAAAGACATATGCGCCTCATTCGTAACCTCAACATCGGCCCAAGGAGCTGTCAAAAATAAATATCGAACCGGGTAAAAAAAAATCCGCTTGCAAGAAAAAGCGTATACTAAAGTTGTCTATAATCTCGAAGAAGTAAAAAGCTTTAATAATTTTCCGATATTCTGAATAAAAAAATTATGTATAAAAAAAAATCCGCGTTATGTTGTCCTTGCCTAGAAACGTTTAGAAATGTATAATTTCTGAACATAGTTATCAAATTAATATTAAGTAATTATTACTAATTAAGAGAATAAGTACCAATAAGATTCGTTGCTAATTATCCCGACCGAGTAGTTTGAGGTTCTCGGGCATAATTACCGAATACCGATAAGATAGGTAGCATTTGTGCCGTCTACGACATTGCCATGATTGCACAGTCTAATATTTTGTGTGTTTGATTTTCGCACAAACTCGCTATCAAAAACATTAATAATCTTATAACGGTACTTTGAATCCTCATTTTCACGGTACCAAGAGTTAGTCCGATAATTAGTCGAATCGTACCTATTTTTTCAACTCCGTGGTAACATTCACTTAGCGGATATTAATAATGCACTGAAAATGATCGGGAGTTTTCCATAATCGTAATGTAATTAGCCCACGAAATACGTCGAGTTGCCGATTTTTTTCTGAAAAAAAAAAACGGTACTGTGGATCGTGTTCAAACTGCACAGGATGATCAGCAAAAAGGTTATAAAGGCCCAGAAAAAAACTTCACCTCGGTGGTAACGTGTTGACGTAACCCCATAACAACCTTAAGTCATTTGGTCAATCCAACTTTGAGTAAAATTCCTAAAACTTTACGTCGATTTTTCCTCTCCCATCAAACCTGCATAAAAAGGTTGACGAAGCAGGCATCAAAGCTGCATAAAAACGAACAAAAGTTCAACGCAATCGAATAATGTGCAAATAATGAAATGCAAATCAGCCGACCTGACGTCAATAGACTCGATAAGTGTTGCAGAGTAGCCATTTTTATTATTGCCCGCCTGCGGTGTAGCTGCCTCTGCAGCAAGGTGCGCAACAATCTTCGAGACACTATGATAATCACGGGAACGAGATGAGGTCGCAGGTCATACGCTCTAAAGTCCTCTAAAATCACGCGATTCTCTCGTTAGGCTACGTCCGATGCGGACATTGTTCGCGGGTATAGCTGACTATAAAAATGGTCATCATATTTCCTTTTACAGCAAACGTAGGACTTTTTTTCAGAATATTCTATATTCTTCTGTGAACTCTTGAAGAAATCGCTATAGAACGAGCCATTCTCGTGCGAAGGATTTTTCGAACTATTTCGTTCAGCATATTAGTCCGAAATTCTATGAATCCAATTTACGTTTGCGCTTAACGAAGTACTTATATAACTAATTTGTCTCTTACTGTGTGTTTTGTAGAATCGATATATTTTCAATTTTATGCAATAAGATTTTTTTTACAAGTCCGAAGAATAAAATAGTTAGTGTAACGTTAAACGTGACACCCACTGCCTCAGATAATTATGATCGCACAATCACGTTAATTTATTCAGAATCCTCATTACAGATTTTCCTTGAACGAGCTATGTAATTGTTCTCTTGTTGTAAATCTACTATTGACCGGTGTCAATAGTCCGAAAGAATTCACTTTTTCTCCAAGCTCAATTATTGGCACTTTAAGCCTAGTTATTGGCATTTCAAGGACCACTGTGTAGGTAGGAAAGAAGTGTCAAGGTGAGGTGCCAAAATAAGATAACTTTTCCCCACCTAAAAACGCCCATAACTGTCCCTATTTTAAACGGACTGACTTGGAATGTTTCTAATAATATTTTTGAAAAGTTGTATTTTCAGAATCCGTTGATAACTAAAAATCGACACTTAAAAATAATTTCCACCGTGTGTGAGCTCTTAAGGTAACGGTATACCTTAGACGTTTTTAGCTCGGCTAAAGTTACGTTATTTTGTCACCCACCTTGACACCTCTCTCCTACCTACACAATGGTCCTTAAAGTGCTAATAATTCCGCCCTTAACGTACCAATAACTGGACTTAAAGTGCCAATAATTGGGTCTACTCGAGGTTCCGCGAACTCGCGAACTTTGAACGAGTTTTTTTACAAAATGACCTTTTCAACATAGGTGACCACGATATTTAAAGAATCGCAGCACTGATCAATTTCGAATTTGACAACCTTCTTTTACATATCAAAAGCAGTGCGTGAACGAAGAAATTCTTTTTTCGATGCATATATTTTTTTTTATCAACGAAAATAGAGCGTTTTTTTCACCAAAAATCGACATTTTCACTTTGGACTACGGCCATTTTTGCAAAAATCAATATTTTATTAAATCCTTAGTCCAAGCACTAAATAATTTCATGTCAAAACTAAATGCATTTGATTTTTTTTTTATGTCCGCGATCTCCTCAAACCATTGTATCTACCGCATTAATATAAATTTTTCAATACATCAATTGTAAAAGGTTCTTGAAACCATACTCTTTAAGGCCTTAGGCCACAGTAACGGGTATAAAATCATGTACGAATTTAACAATTTTTTTCGTATGAAAAAGTGATTCACTCATAAAGTTAATTACACATATATTAGTATGAATATCAAGCTGTTAGAAAATATATATATTTTTTTTTCAATGTACAAAATGGCTGACTACTAATATTTTCTTTTGTTATCTTTTTTTGAGGCGCTTTTTTGCTAGAATTTTTTGCCTAGAACAAAATACAAAAATTATCCCCAATCTACACTAGAATACCTAGAGAAGTTCGTACGGAATTTAAAAAATATTGTTTTATTCAAAAGTTGTAGGTATTTGAACTTAAGAAATGAATTTTCAGTGAAAAATTTTGTTTTAACTGCTCATGAACTGTTCATAAAATGAAAAGTTATCGATTAATCAGAAATTCCGTCCGTACTTCTCTGCGAAATGCAATTAGGAATATAACTTTTAAATTTGAAGGAAATCGAGTGAAAATTGTTGAAGTTATTTGTCACGTCAATTGGAAAAAAGCTGTTTCGAGAAGTTACGACTAGTCGGCCATTTTGTACATCGAAAGAAAAAAAAAAATTCTAACAGCTTGATATTCATACTAAATAGACGTTTAATTCATTTTGTGAGTGGAACACATTTTTATGCGAAAAAAAAATGTTAAATTCGCACATGATTTTATATCCGTTACTGTGGCCTAAGGCCTTAATGTACAACAAATGTATGTTTGCAAAGCTGCACACGCTTTTCTAGAAAAAAATCACGTATATTGCTGTCTTTCCAAGCTAGCCGTAACTCATTGAGAGTTAATTAATTGATATGTACTATGATAATTTATGACTACTGTAATAGTAGTAATCAATTATGCATGATCAGATTCTTGACAGGTTACACCTAGCTCAAGGCTACGCCTAGCTTAACGCGTTACACGTGTTATTCTAATAGGTACATAAGTGACGTTTCAATGAATATCAACCTCATAAAGAAAGTACGTTCGAGAATCTGAGAGTTAAATTTATTATACGCTTTTGACCTGAGAATTTTTATTGATTCATGCGAAATTACTATTATTATTCATTCTGTTCCAATTCCAATTCTATCCAAACTATTCATAATACATTCACTTTCTTTATTACTATACGCGTCATTTTTCGTCATCTACATTATATACATGCAGACGAGATTTTTTTCTTTCATGGTTGTGTTTATATATTAGTTCTCGATCTTCGTAGTGGCTTGCCTTGAACTTGTTCGAATGCCATCACGCGCGAATCTGAGAGCTGTTTCGCGATTTACACGGTGACTGATTTAACACTATTCGAAGGCTCAATGACGGTCTGGTATATGCTATACTGTTATACCTGTATTACCAATATACCGGGTGTCCCATTTTTATCTCACACCTGATTTATCTAAAAAATACTGCTCCGGTCAAGTATTGAGTATAACAAAACTTTTAAGGATCAAAGGGGGACGTTCGCAAAGAAATCTTTTTGCGTCCGAAATTCAAAATAGCAACCTTAATCCTTGTTTGGGTTTGTTTGGGTTATCGAACAAACGCAAACAAACCTACGCACACATGCACACTTACACTAGGGATGTTGGAGAATTTACTTCCTCGTGGTACATTCTAGATAGCGCTAAAATAGTGAAAAATGGTATCCTAATTAAAAAATGATGAACCTTATGAAAAAACTGTTTCTACAAAAGTTGTCAGTTTGGAGCTGATAAATATTTTGGTGAAAAAATAATTAACGATTCCATTTTTTTTAACATGTCGGCTATCTCAACGTCGCCATTATGAATTTTCGGACCCGAAAACATTTTTTTAACGTCCCTCATTGTACCCTAAACGTTTTATTATACTCGATACTTGATCGGAACAGTATTTTTCGGGATAAATCAGGTGTAAGATTGAAATGGGACACCCGGTATATATATATAGCATATTTCCAGCGGCGATACTTGTTCGGCTGAGTCGAGACTTGTTGAACGAAGCGACTCGTTCGTGGGGGAAGTCTTCGACTTGCGAGACGGGATACTTCGTATAACAGGATATATCCTTGATAATTTTTTTTGTATTGGCGGTCGCGCACGGAAAATGTTTCGATTTACTACGCTACTGTCCAATTCTTATATACGTATAGGACTGTCTTTAATTATTGAGTTAAAAAAGATTTATTAAGTGCAAAGAAACATTGTTTGGGGATACATTTATGTACGTATATATATAAAAGAGGAGGTACGTTAGCCATATTGTTCTGTCAAAAAAGGCAGAAGAAGATTAAAACTATGAAACGTTTGCAAGCATACGAATTTGAAACAGTAAATAACGAACGTTGCCACACCGATAGACGAAAATAAAATTGATACATGCTTGAGAAACTAAAATAACATCGATATTGCATTTAATAAGCATCTTTATAGCCATTCCTACGACCGCACAAAATCGTGGAACAATAAAATAAGGCATGTTTCTCAATACTAGGGTGCTTTCGTGTTGATTATTTTTATATCCAATGCAGAGGTTTGAGAAATCGGAAACATTATAAAAACGATCGTATATAATGTTGATATACATATACAGTACCGGTCAAAAATAATAAATAAAGTTATGAATAAAATAAAATCTATTATTCGAATAAAATTTTGGAAATATCGAGAGTTATTGAAAATATCGCTATTACCCAAATATATGTCACTTTGGATAATAGCGACATTCTCAATAACTCTGGATAATTCCAAAATTGTATTGGAATAATAGATTTTGTTTTATTTATTATTTTCCTTAGATAGTACATGGCTCCATAAAATGAATTATATTATTCCAATATAATTTTGCAGGTTCCCAGAGGGATCGAAAACATTTTAGAACAGTCGACAGTCCAAAGTGATCGAGAACTTTTAACCAGTGCTGTATATGTATGTGCTCATGCGTGATTATTCATACTGGACTAGATTTTACTCGAAAAATAACATTAACAAAAATTGTGTTCAATTATTTTTTTAATTCTTTTTAACGAGATGTAACGAACATGTTCCACTTAAATCCGTGAGACTCTCGCGTTGGCTCCTTTTGCAAGGGAACGATCATTTCCTTCGAGTAGAGAAAACACGCGATGCACGCTGAAAACGTCCACCTACCTAGCCACGAGAGGCTGATAGCACGGTGCATTTACTCGAGGAATGAACTGATGCAATTAAATAACCGTCTCAGTCGGAGACTCCGTTAGAAAAAGACACGTTATGCGGGTCACGAGAGAACGCGAACAATCGACATTCGAAAGTGCAAAAATGAACAGAGCAGCGGACAAGGGAGCAGTAAGAAAGTTAGAAAATCTCGAGGGTCATATCGAGGTATGGCCGCGAGAGAGAGAGAGAGAGAGAGAGAGAGAGAGAGAGAGAGAGAGAGAGAGAGAGAAATTATTTTATATTATTTTTACTCGACTTTCGAGCGCCACGACGAATCTGACATCTCGAATAACGTAAATATCAAATTGTCCGTGCCTCACTTCACTAGACGATACATCGATGTACTCGGCAGGCATATTGTCACGCGATTTACGTAGCTTTGAAAACGGTGGGAATGAATTATTTTTCGCACAACGTGTCGAATTCCTTTTTTTTTTTCATATCGACAAATTCGCGATGAACACGACCTGCCATCGACAAATTTACATTTCTTTTGAGGCAACGGGAAAATATTTTACTTCCAAACGCTTTGTCAGCAAATTCATTTTTACGCGAGCACAACCTGACTCGTTGAATGACACGGCGTTGAAGTTTGCATCGTTGGAATGCAACGAAAATTCTTTTTTCTCCTTTTATTTTCATTATCACCGAAAATATTTTCTTGCCAATTTATGTTGTTGATTTTTAATTAAAATCTTGAAAAATGTTTGAGTATTTTGTGCAGCCCAAATTCGTCAAAAAAAATGCTTTGGCAATTTGAAAGAAAAAGAATTTCGATGCATCGTCGGAATCCAACGAAAATTATTTTTCCTTCTTTCATTTTCATTATCATTGAAAATATTTTCTTGCCAATTTATGTTGATTTTCAATAAAGATCGTAAAAAAAGTTCGAGTAATTTTTGTAGCCCAAATCCGTCACAAACATTCTTTGGGAATTTGAAAAAAAAAAAAAAAAATAGTTTTCGTTGTTTTCCGATAAAATTGTAACACCATTAAATTATTTCTACGGCTGCTCTCTGTGTTCTTCCCATGCGTATGCCATTATTTATGCCATTATACACGCTCGTGTAATATCGAGAGAGCCGTTTATTTTGTACACCACGAATACACGATGCAAATAATTTTGAAGTTTGCATCGTTGAAACGCAACGAAAGATAATTTTTTGTTTCTATTGCCAACATTTTTTACCTATTTACGGTACGAAAATCACCCAAACGGTTTTTATCATGATCATGAGAGATCCACGATCTTTATGTAAAGAAAATTTAAAAAAATAATATACTAGATAGCAATAAAAATGGAGAAATAAAAGAAAATTGAAAAGAACTTTCGTTGCGTTCCAACGATGCAAACTTCAACGTCATCGGTACAAAGTAAACGAATTTCATTCGGCTCCCTGTGAAGCAATTCGCGCCTCGTGAAAATAAATTTGATTTACATCGATCTTTTCGTTATTGCCGAACCGAATGTCACCGTTGATTCGCTAGAGCGAGAGAGAGGGGGGGAGTCCTTGAAACCGAAGGACTACGAGTATATGCCGTGAATGTCTCGACCCTTTTTTTATTTCTCAAACGTCTGGAGCTTTTTTTATTTAACAAAATACAAGGTAAAATGCCTTCCCCTCCATTGCAGCCGGATTGGACACGGTACAAAGGGAAAAAAACTCACCATTCGAGCATGTTTTGACGTCCGTCGCTTCGGCCAACGCGAGAACCGCAACGATAACGAGACAAGTTTCCCTCAACATCTCGGTGAAAGTTAATGCCTTCTAACGTATTTTAATAATACAAAAAAAAATTAAGAAGAAAAACACGTAGAACTGCGGAATACCGTGTGGTGTTGGAACACCGAGATTGATGGTTCAATGACTCTTTCGCTGTGGGTCCGATCGGGCCCGAGACCAACTATCGACTGTCCGTACGTACGCGGACGAGTCGCTCGCGCTACAACACCCGATCTTCGTCGACGTTTTCACTTTTAAACAGCGCCGCGGTCGTAATATAGTGGGGCAAATTTCCACGAGAATAATACGGCTGGACGAATCGAAGTAGAGGAAATATTAGTGACATTCTTTTGTGCCCATACAAATTAATAAAACATATTTTTTTTACTACTTTAAAATTAAGTAAATATCGCTGATATTCGAATTGATAGAGGAACTTTCAATATACGACTGTTCATTGAGAAAAATATAAAAAGGTTGTTCGGGGTTTATATTTCACATTTCAAGGTATTAAGGGGTCTTCTCACTTTTTTCATCTTTTTCGATAGGTTTATAGTGAAGATATTGATATAAAAGTTGTTACACTTAATAAATACACTTTCGAAATACATTAGAAAAGATTTTTATTTATTTGAGTCAATATTTATAGACGAAAATGGTAGTTAAAAAAAAATCTTTGAAAAAAATCATCAAATCATGATAAAAGTTGATGAAATCTCGGAGATGGATTATCCGAAACGATCAAATCGAACGGTTTTAGATTCAGTATGTTAATGGCTATAGCGCATATCATACAATTTTTTATATATGCGAAAACCACACAATGGTGGACTTTTTTTGAAAAACAAAAACAAGTTTTTTCACCATTTTTGGCAAAAAAAATTAGTAAATATCAACATTTTAAAAAATTCCTCATATGCGCAATAGCTATAGTTGTAAAGAATTTGTGGTTAAAATTTCATAAGGATTGGTTAAGTAGTTTCGAAGATTTTATCAATAAGGGGTCGAAAAACGTTGTTTCGAGAAAAACGCGCTTAAAGTTTATTTGGGTTACATAAATACATAAATTTTTTTAAAAATATATTTTGAAAGTGTATTTATTAAGTGTAACAACTTTTATATCAATATCTATAACATAGACCTGTCAAAAAAATTGGTGAAAATAGCCTTTTTTAATTGTCTAAAGTGAGAAGACCCTTTAAAATGACATTCGATTTTTTTGGGCTCTACGTTTCGCGGATCAATCATTTCACACAGTTCAAACTTATTTTTTGTATGTATTATTCGTAGTTAGATGCGATGTCATATATTTTTATATATGGTTCTTTAATTATCATTGAAGAACGCATTGAGTTTGGCGACAAAAGTTAAAACATTATAAAATTTTACATTCTTCGAATAATTCAGTTCATATTCTGAATTTTAACTGATTTTAATGAAATTAAATTGTTATTGTAACCGACAGCGGGATTGAATTTTTACTCCTGCATCGTACGATTCAAGGCTGGATGAGATTGAATTTTGCAATGGTCGGTGAAAGTCCCAAAATGTTGAATTTATCTTTATTCGTTCGTTAAATTCAGTCAACGCTTCAATTTTTTTAAATTTCAAGTTGTCGGGCAGAAGTTTTTGAGGTCGAAAATTCCAAAAAAATGTAGTAAATTATTCCAAATTTCGCGACATTTTGTGATAAAAAAAAAACATTTATGAGGAATTACTTTTATAAAATCGTACAATTGCACGGTTTTTTTAAGTGGCAGAATTGCTCCGCATTTGTGTTATTTCATCACACAGCTTCTCTTGTGTGAAAGGTACAATCGAATCGACGAGTTGCTCTCATAGGAGAATACTTTCCGAAAAAAGTAAGTCGTCAGAAAAAAATGAGCAGGTAAGTCGTCAGAAAAAAATGGGCAGTCAATCGATCATGTCAATTGGGCAAGCAAGCTTGCCCAATTTGTTGACATGATCGATAATGTCATCGATTTCGAGGAATTCTATTTTTTGGGTTATTACAAAGTAAATCTTAAATCGACTGGAGAATACAAAGAGAACCGTCTACTTCAAGAAATAACAAGCACCCGTTAATAATTTTAAGGAGTAGCTTCGATCTTTGATTGTTGTTTCGAATGTATCAAGCTTCGGTGACATTATAAATAAATGACATTATAAATAAATGACATTATAAATAAATGACATTCTAATAACGTAATATCGATTACGTTGCGGATCCCATAGCCGGAACTATTTTTCATCGAAACATCCCAAGTAAATTGTCCAGGAAGTATGGTACTTCCTTGTGGGAGGAGGACAGCTGTGGGCATCTGCTCAGTTTGACAAACAAATACTCATTGTTATTAGCAGCATCGTCATGTACAATGTCGATGTACATGAACTGCGGCAACTTCCTGACTCGTTTTCACGGCCACATCCAGTAAGGGATTTCGACGGATCACGCGCCAATTTTCTCACGTACTCGACTCGTCCTCCTCCGTCTCAAAGACCGAAAAACTTTCGAATGCATCACGAGAGGCGAAACGAAAATAGAATTGAGATTTCTGGTGGTCTTGAGTTCGGAGTTTACCTTCCAAAGCTCGTATACATGTTTTCCTCGAAAGAAAATCCGAGTTTCGCATAACCGTTTTTCAATGCCAGACAACCTGCATAAAAATAATTATGTATACATACACAAGAGTATAAGTTAGTTGAGCCACCGAGCTTAAGATAGATTGCATGGCGGATGTCATTTAGAAATATCGATTCGAGAGGTGATTGAGTACCTTGAGTATTCCAATCAAATCGTCCTCCGCGATTCTATTCAAGATTAGCTGGAAATCACTTGTTAATCCTGGATCGCATTGTAAGATTACTAGACTACGCAGGTATGACAATCCTTGGAGGTCGTGCAAATTTCGATTACATTATTACTATTAGCTGTTGGAACGATAATTACAAAATGTAGACTGCTACATCACATACTGGCAACATCTTGATCGGATGCAATAATAATTGCACGTTAGAATTATGCTGATGCTTCCTTGCAATTTTCGCTTTTCCACGGAGCTCGAACGTTTCGTACGTCAGTGGTGAAGGTAGCACGATCGACATTGATCGGACACAGTTTTTCTTCTAATCTTAGCTTTTTGAACATGCTTCGATCTCTCGATTGACAAATAAACGTGCGTTGCAATGGCATCGATCTTTGTAGAGCTCGATCTTTGTAGAGATATCATATCAATCCAAAACGTAGATGACTTTCCACAAACGATCTTGGTAGACACTCATATCACGAACCGTTTTTCCTCCAGTTTCGGTTTTTTCAACATGATTTGATCTCTTGTTTGATAAGTAAACGTGCGTTGCAGTAACATCAATCTTTGCAGAGTATCATATCAATCCAAAATATAAATGACTTTCTACAAACGATCTTGGTAGATAATCCTATCATGAACCGATTTTCTTCCAGTCTCGGTTTTTTGGACATGCTTAGATCTCTAGTTTCATAAGTAAAAGTGTGTTGCAATACCATCGATATTTGTAGAGTATCATAGCAATCCAAAACATCGATGACTTTCCACAAGCGATCTTGGTAGACAATCATATCACGAACCGTTTTTCTTCCATTCTTGGTTTTTTGGATATGCTTTGACCTCTCCATTGATAAATAAACGTGCGTTGCAATAACATCGATCTATGCAGAGTATCACATCGATCCAAAATGCAGATGACTGTCCACTAATGATCTTGGTAGATAATCATATCACGAACCGTTTTTCTTCCAGACTCGGTTTTTTTGGACATGTTTTGATCTCTACATTGATAAATAACCGTGCGTTGCAATGACATCGATCTTTGCAGAGTATCATATCAACCCAAAACATAGATGACTTTGCACAAACGATCTTGGTAGACAATCATATCATGAACCGATTTTCTTCCAGTCTCGGTTTTGTGGACATGCTTTGATCTCTCGATTGATAAGTAAACGTGCGTTGCAATGACATCGATCTTTGCAGAGTATCATGTCAATCCAAAACATAGATGACTTTGCACAAACGATCTTGGTAGACAATCATATCATGAACCGATTTTCTTCCAGTCTCGGTTTTTTGGACATGCTTTGATCTCTAGTTTGATAAGTAAACATGCGTTGCAATAACATCGATCTTTGTAGAGTTTCATAGCAATCCAAAACATCGATGACTTTCCACAAACGATCTTGGTAGACAATCATATCATGAACCGTTTTTCTTCCAGTCTCGGTTTTGTGGACATCCTTTGATCTCTCGATTGGTAAATGGACGTGCGATGCATTAACATAGATCTTTGCAGAGTATCATATTAATCCAAAACATAGATGACTTTCCACAAACGATATTGGTAGACAATCATATCACGAACTCAAAGATACTCATGTGCGACGAAAGCTTGTTGTGAATACTTTTTCGTCAGCTCGCTTATTCTTAAGGAATTCAAGAGTTTCGAGAGAAAACGCTGTGAGAAACAAGATTTGCAGACTTACGCAGGCAGTTCGAGGACATCCAGATACAGGATTGTCTTGTTGCTGTGCAAGTTCTCAAGACTTGCGAAACCTGGCAATTGCAATTATAATAACGATCGCGATAACCATGCTGGAATCCCTCTATGTTTTAACATGAAACGCCGCCATCGTTGTAACAGGTATAGAATTTATGTCCAAACGCGAACCACCAATTTTTCAAATGAGATATTCATATTGGAATGCGGATAGTTTGGACACTCAGCCAAGTTGAATAATTATTCGTTTCCGGCGAACTCTATTTTTTCTCCTCATAAGAGGCGAGAATTAATTTTATCTTCGACGCAGCCTCGATATAACGAAAAAAAAAACAAACCCGGGGAGCATGCAGTAGAAAGAGTAAGGAGGATAATAGACCAAAGTGAATGTCACGTATGCCTGGAATAAACAATGAAAGGTGCACGAACGCTCGGAGCATCGACAATTACTTCCACCTTCTCTACACATCGTGACACGAGACTTCAGCAATATTTCCGCTTCTGCCAGCAGAACATTTCAGGCTTTTGCGTCGCCCAATGATCGTTGCATCGTCCAGTGGCACGCCTTTGATTTGCCGTATGAGTCACTTGTTTCTGATTTTCACACGGTACGATCGAGCCCTGAATGAAAAAGAATTAACGGTTGAGAACCTCTTGAAAGTCTCGGTTCTCCATCACATTATATTTATCCGATACAAATTTGCTGAATTTACGATTAAAATGGATAATAACAAGAGGTCGCAAATTTTCCTACAAAAAAAGGAAAAGAAGAATCTTCGTGAATTTTTTTCTGGAAAAACGAGTGCAGGTTTGCAAATATGTTTTTTTTTACATTTCAAAGTATGGTTTTGAGTATCTTTTACAATTTTATAATCGAATTTTAAAAAATAAATGTGGTAGATACAATGGTTTGTGCAGAGCGCAGTTCGAAAAACGTATTTCGTGGTGACCGCTGTTGCTCGGAAACAAATTATCTAGAATAATAAAATCAAACGCATTTAGATTTCGCATGAAACTGTCTAATGCTTGGACAAAGGATTTAATAAAAGGTTGATTTTCGAAAGAATGGCCGCACTTCCAAGTGAAAGTATCGATTTTTTGTGAAAAGCGCTCTATTTTCGTTTAAAAAAAAACTACGCATCGAAAAAAAATACTCCTTTCGTGTACTGCTTTTTGATATGTAAAAAAAGCTCGTCAAATTTGGAGTTGATCGGTGCGGTGATTTTTTAGGTATAGTGGTCCCGATTTTGAGAAATTCATTTTAAGGAAAACGCATTCAATGTTCGCCGCTCTCTCGGTTTTTAACGGATCGACTGGAAATTTTCAAAGAATATTTTTCACGAGTTATATTTTGAGAATCCTTTGACAACCAAAAAATTAAATTTTTTATCATTTCAACTGTCCTTGGGCTGTTAAGATTGCATATAAAAGTTTCACGAATTACGAGGCTCAATACATTCACGAAAACCACTTTTTTGGTGACTTTCCTGTGAGATGCAAAACGGAAAATCGATATTTCACGCACTTCCCGAACCTCTAAGAGGTGTCAAATTTTGCAAACATGCATCGCAGAGATGACAATGCATGATTCGATTAAATAAATAAATAAATAAAATAAGAAAAAGTTTTTTTTTAACTTTGTTCATTTAGTGACTTTCTGTGAAATGCAATACGGAAGCGGTGACAATGCATTATACAACTTTAAAAAAATTGGACTGCGAAACGCTAACAAGAAAGAGATCGTGCAATAATGAAGCGTTGGCAGAAATTAACAAAATGAGAAATATTGAATCGAGCTAAGCTACATGGAAAGTGCCTGAGAAAATATGAATTGGCTCTGAGTGCTCTCGGATCTCACAGTCGTTAAAAGATTCCAAAAGGGTAAAATACGTTAAAAAGTAAGGCCCTATAGGTGAGCCAACGTCTATAATATGATAGATACCACCTATCACAGTTCTTCAGGATTTCTCATGACAATCAACCAATAATAACACCGGTTCGTTTGGAACGACTGATCCCTCTTTGCAATAAATGCAGAGCTCTAGTAAAATCAATCAAATACTAAAAAGAAGAAAATAATGTATATGTAACAAAAAATTGTTCAAAACAAACTTGTATTCAATGCACTAAAAAGTGGAAAGTAATTTTTTTTACCAGGTCGCCTATATGTGACTATAAATAAAAGCTTGGGGCGCTCGAAATTTAGACATATAATTTTTTATTTACATGAATCCGTTAATATATCAACTGTATTTGATTTATTGTAAAACAACCTTAGATTTCTTAAATGACAATCCTGAAATTGAGTACAAACGTGTGATAATAATTTCTCTGATTACTATTGTGCCAAATTAAATATGGTTAACGAAATTGAATTGATCAAATGTATTGAACATTTTTAAAGTTGAGCGGCCCAAACTTTTATTTATAGTGACATTTAGGCTACTTGGCAAAAAAAATATTTTCTACTTTTTAGTACATTGAATAATAGCTTGTGAAACTTTTTTTTACATATAAATGTTTTTTCTGATAACAGCATGCATCATAAAAAAAAATGCGTGGTGCGTGAAATAGATAACGTAAAGAAAATGCAACAACTGGTTCGCCAAAGTTGCCACTAACGGGTCTCATTGAAAAATCTTTTTCGTTCGTCGCTGACGGTAAAACTGAAGCGACTGTATCGTGTGTTCAAATTGCGTTGCATCGAGCAAACCGGTTTACACTCGATAACATTTTATATTCAGTGTATGGTCGGATTAACAATTTGAACTTTTCTTGTGACCCTTCTTCCATTTGTAGAAGCACTTTGGAAGAAAACTTCCAATGAAATTCAGTTTTCTCAAATGAGGTTGATTACCATTTGCACATTTTTCTTTACGACTCCAAGTGACTACGACGACAAACGATCATTTGCTCACTAATTTTATCACTCTGTTAATGTTGTATTCTGTTATGCAAAATGAATTGACGCAAATTACGTACAAGTAACTATGGTAAGCAGGAACGAAAAAACCGGATTTCGAAACGAAATGCCTTCAAAATTGGATTCCCCGCATCACAAAACGTTGCAAAGGTAGCTTTGTAGTCCTCCCTCTGTTAACGTTTTTACCTCCATCAGCAAAGAAATGAACAACCAATGGGTACGGTCAAACTCGTTATACCGCACGATGACGATAGTGACGCAAATTACGACTCCACGTACAATATAAGAAAGAAAAAAATAATGCAGTGTTCGCCAAGATAAACCAGTTCCAGATTGTACAAAAATTGTACAAAAAGCAATGCTGAGGCGACCCGTGTTGGATCGTCATTTACCGTCATCGCACGCGTAATTTAACCAATACGTGTTTTTAGAATATTCCGTGACATTGTAACTTACAGTAAACTCATGCTGGTCTAACTCATGGGACTTGAATTATATGAGGGACCGAGAAGAAGCCTTTTCCATTTGATATTTGTGCGGGTTGAAATGTCACAAAACAAAAATAAAACCAAAAGTCACGAAAAAATGGAGTTGTTCAACATGCAATTCGATATCGGAAGACAATCGTACTGCATCGAAGTATTATTTGTATTCTGTTGGAAAAACGTCTGCGGAGTTGAACGGATGATTGAAAAGAATAAAACTAATGAAGCCACTACACCATATGAAGCAATACATGATATGAAATATCTTTATTTATTGCAAGCTTTTATTTAAATTGCTTCGTTCGTATGTCTGTCTTTCCGATTCGAAATTTGTAATCCATTTTTCAAGCATATGCTGGCGGCCGATTGAGCTAAAATTTGGCATACCTATGTGGCTTCGGTGACAATGCAATAATGTGGTACCATGGAATTGATCTGATGATGAAGGTGGAGGTGGACAGTGCAACTCGAATAGCATATACTAGAACAGTCGAGTTTGTGCTCATTTGTTTTGTTATCATGAGCACTTTTCATTGCACATGATAACGAGAGTCTGATAATGGTGGTGGGAGGTGGGAACTGAAATGTCCCAATTGCAAATGGTAGGACAATCGAATTTGGGCTCATTAAGGGACAACACCACTGTGACCCCCTGTTTTTTTGCCATTTTTCAAGAATTTTTTTTTGTGGGAAAAAAAAGAGATATTCGAAAAAAAAAATTGTTTTGTTCATTGTTTATTGAAGATACATAAAAAAAAAAATTTCAAATTTTTCCCGCCCCTTGGTGACGCCGGGGAAGCTCCCGCGTCAGGTACTGTTGCCTCTGCAGTGGTTCGCGGCACGCAGCAGAACTCTCTTCAAAGTCGATCTGAAAAAAAAAATACCGAGTGTTATCGTTAATAATATGATATTTTGAAGAGAAGTACATAGGGATTTGAAAAAATATTGATTTTTAAAAAATAGGCACGCTTTTGAAATTAAAGGACGATTTTCGAGCAAAATTTCTCGTCGAAAATAGGCTATAACTTTTTTTATTATTGAGATATCGAAAAAATCCTATGTACTTCTTTAGATAATCTAGTTTTATTGATGCAGTCCAAATTTGAAGTCGATCGGATAAAAATTGCTCGAGTTCTGCTGCGTGCCGCACTCAAAAAAGTGGTTTTGAGAAAAACGCGTTCAAAGTTTTAGGTTTGTTAATTTATGCGATAAATTGGAAAAAAATTTTTTTACCTTTAATCAGCGATGCCGGCACCATATAGCTGGCCTTCAAGAAGCAAATCATTGTCCCTAGCATCTTTTCTCGCACTTGTAGAGGCTCTTCTTGCCTCTTTTGCAGCGTCTGTGAGCGAGCGCTCCGCCAGCTCGATCCGCGCTGCGTCGGTTTCAACGCAAAAATTGAAACAATTTGGGCCGATAGTTATCCCCAACGTCTCCAAAAATTTCATGAGGCTTCTCAGGCCATCAGTGAATAATAATACCGCGATATCAGCTGCAATATCGACGATTGACGATTGACGACTTGAAAATTTTTCAATTATCGCCACCTATGGCTTTTTTTCGAAACTACATTTATAACAATAGCCGGTTTTTGTGAAGGGAGACAAAAGAATACTTGGGAAAGACCCGCAGGACCTGGGAAAGGCCCGGTATACCTGCCGACCCTGAGGCGCGCAGCTGCGCGGGACCCCGAGCGTCACGGAGCGCTGCACCGCTCCACAAAATATTCAATATCTCCGAAAATAATTATTTTTTCGACCTGGGTCCAACGGCATCTTAATCTTAAATGTATTTTAGATTTTTCTAGCTGGTTTTCAAAAAATCGATTTTTTGAAGCCGTTACAGTGGTGTTGTCCCTTAACATTGTTGACTTGAGCACTAATTATAAAGTTTCTCGCGAAACCTTTTTAGCCTAAGGCAAGGCTTTTGATTACGCCGATGTCTGAATGGCATGAGGGTCTGGCATGGCTAATAAATAAACAAATTCTCAGACTTAAAAGTGTAAAATAAAATAAACGTAAAAAAACTTCTCTTAAACAAGCTTTATTTAAAAGGTACTGTACTAAAAAGTAATAAATAATGTTCAGTAAAATTGAAAATGAAAACAGCATAACTAGAAAAAAGTTCCTTCCTTGGTCACTCATCATAGCTGCGAGTACTTAAAGGTACATAAACGTCGATATTTAAAAAATATGAAATAGACATTTTAAAAGCTGAGGCGTCAAACTTGATGAGTACTAGTACTATTATAAAATAAAAAAAAGCCTCAAGCTTTTAAGATTTAGATTTCATATTTGAAAAACATCTACGTTTGTGTACCTTTCAAGTACTCACACCTATGATGAGTGACCAAGGAAGGGACTTTTTTGTAGTTATACTGTTTTAATTTATAATTTTACTGGAAATTGTCTTTTACTTTTTAGTACAGTACCTTTTAAATAAAAGCTTGTTTTAAAAAAGGTTCTTTTACGTTTATTAACTTAGGGTGATGGAAGCTACTCGAGTGAGGATCTTTTTTATTTTCAGTGCTTTATTTCTGTGTTCGTGGGACCCGCTTTCATTTCCAGTTTGGCTCCGAAAAACCCTGTGCTTCTGGGGGGAATTGAAAAAAGAGAGAGGGAGGAAGGAAGAAAGAGAGAGAGAGAGAGAAAGAAAGAGAGAGAGAGAGAGAGAGAGAGAGAAACTAACAGCTGCAGAAAATAGGCACGAAAAACTATCAGAATGCGAATGCCGATAATTCATTGGCATTCCTGCAGATTGGCATGCCGTCATCGTACTTACTGCAGCAATCAGCTAGAACGCCGTTCGTGGCTAATCTA
This sequence comes from Ophion obscuratus, assembly GCA_964007375.1. Classification (NCBI taxonomy): domain Eukaryota; kingdom Metazoa; phylum Arthropoda; class Insecta; order Hymenoptera; family Ichneumonidae; genus Ophion; species Ophion obscuratus. The sequence continues at coordinate 43,150,836 of OZ023312.1, forward strand.
GCTGGCTCTGAACATTTTACCCAAGTATTCATTTGTCTCAAATCACACGCTTATGATTGAGTCTACCTATCTGGCGATTGCTGTAAATTCTGACAAAATGAGTATGTGCTGTGCTCACCTACATAGAGTATGTATGAGAAACCCACCGGGTAGTACAGCAAGAGATGCTGGCATTGGGATTTCTCGGCATTTGTATTTCCGTCTTAAGGTAATCCTATTGCCAGGCTTCAATCCTTAGGATTTTTATCATCTTTTTTTGAGCTTCACTGAATATATTAATAATCGTCCCTGTAAAATGTCAGGGTCGGTTATCGACCTAATTACAGAGAAAACAATATTAAAATTGCGTGTTTTTGTGACGGAATTCCGAGACGACACACAAAAACCCAATTTCCGGTCGCTACAAAGATCTATATAATAGTGGGAGTCCGTCAGATTCTTAAAAATAATCAGATTTACATACTTAATACTTCCCGTGCAGAAATTTTGGCAGGGATACAGCTGGATTCTGACTTGTATCCCGGGCTCCCAGTCGGGATCTAGTCCGATATCGGATCAGATTCGAAGACTAAATGTAAGATCCGTAAACTGGATTCCATTAGGGATCCAGAAGCGGATTCTTTAATGACTCTAAATAGATTCCCCATGGAATCATTGAGGAATCTGGGAAGGATCACGGGTGAATACAGGCTGAAATAAAATGTCAAAAATGGAATTATGACACGTTAAATTTATTATAAAAATAAATAACATTTATAAAGTTTTGGTGCATTAAACTATCAGTAAAAAAAAATTTGTCCAAAGATTCAAATGGCAGATCGCGCTCATCGCGAGATTCTGATGTGAATTAAAAAAAATTCACATCAAAATCTGTGAATGCAAATGTATTGACAAGAAATTATAAATACAAAAAAATTCACAAAATTAGTTGTGATTTTTTTCGTATTTAAGACAAATTAAAATCAAATTCAAAATGATTAGATTAAAATTTGCGCCAAAAGTGAGTTCGTACGTATTTTGAGAGAAAACATTGCCTCGAGGCAAAGAAATTTTTGCACATAACTTTTTGTGCGAACATTTCTTTGCCTCAACACAATGTTTTCTCTTAAAATACTTTTACACTTGTGGTGTAAATTTTAATATAACTGTCGTGCATTCGATTTTTATTTTCTTCAACTTGAGGAAATTCACAACTCATTTTGTGATTTTTTTCATATTTATAATGTAATATTTGAAACTCACAACTTTTTTTGCAAAACTTGATTTGCCTCGACGAAATGTTTTCTCTCGAAATACGTACGAACTCACGGTTGGTGTAAATTTTAATCTAATCATTGTGAATTTGATTTTAATTTGTCTTAAATACATGTTTATACCCACCGACATGTCAGTGGGTATAAAAAGAGACTTATTCCCCAAAACCGGTATCCCGGTTAGAATCCAACTTGCATCAGTATCGGAATATGTACGACGACGATGGCATAATTTCAAAAATTTTGGCATCACGTGTATTTTCGGTATTACTATGTAATTCCTATCTATAGATAGGAATTTTATAGATAGGAATCTATAGACAGAAATTCCTATCTATAGATAGGAATTCCATAGTAATACAGAAAATACACGTGACGCCAACATTTTCAAAATGATGCCATCGTCGTCGTATATATGCTAATACCGATGCAAGTTGGATTCTAACCGGGATACCGGTTCTGGGGAATCCATGACAAATCCTGATCGGGATTTGATCGGACATAGGGTATCCCGGTCAAAATTTCTGCATGGGTGTAATAATCCTATGCTCTCAGAAAAATTGACCAAAATTTTTATGTAATGTCAACTTTAATTTGAACTTCTGGTATTAGATTTATTACCTCTTGCTACGATAAGGAGACGTGACAGTAAGGCAACAGCGAGACAGAGATAGAACCAATATTGCTAAATATCAAATCTAGAAATACTGCATGAATCATTAGAATAACTATATTTTCATTTTTCTCATTACATGTGAACATTCATTAAAAAGTTAACACAAGGAAAATTTTAGTTATTGCAAATTATTTTTTTTGCATATGTTAAAAATATAAATTGTACAAGTCTGAAGCATGACTAGTGTGAAGCGATAGTATTACCTTAAGGGGAGAGATCCGTTTTCCGGTGTTTATTTTTAAATAATTTTTATACATTTTTCGTGCCGAAACAGACCCATCGAAAAGTCCTTTTGCGTACATTTTTATTGACATTTTTTTGACATACACACATTTTTATAAAACATTTCATTGAGTCGTACTCGCTCGGCGCGCTGGACCACAAGAGGTAGCATTTCATCTGTACCTACGATTGTGCCCGTTTTACTGATCTCAATCAACAAGTCGAGGTATATTTTGGTTTGTCAAATGACCCTTTATAGCCCGTAACTCAATCGGAGTGATAAAAAAATTACACATTGCCGCCAGGATAACGATTTTTATGCAGTTTTTTAGCCTTCTTCAAATTCTACCGCTCGATTTTTTTTAAGTAGACTATTACCGCGGTAGGGGCTTCAGGGAGATGTATTCTAAAAAACCTCTCGAAAAATTAAGGTGAATCTATTCAGTGGTTCCTGAAATATAGTGCGTACAAGTTTGAAAAAGTGATTTCAAGAAAAACGTGTTTAAGGAATTATCACAGTGTAAAATTTTCAAAAAATCGATTTTTTTAAACTTTATCCGATAGTGCAGAGGGTTATAAACATACTGTTAAGTTTTTGGGGCGAAATTAGAATTATTCCGATGGCTACAACCTTTTTTAAAAAAGGAATTCGACCAGCTGCGTGAGACCTGGCGCGGACGAACGCGTTTTTCTTGAAATGTCGTTTTTCAAAACGGTGTACACTCTCAAAAGGAGAGCTTTCAAGCTATCCATCAAACATTTTGATACAACATTCTTCAAGCCATTCTTGATCTTCCTATGGAAGCTATGGTTTTTGGAAACTTCATATTTGTTTTATAAAAAACTGTCAAAAAAATAGGTTAACTTCGATACTTTTTTCCGTACCACCGCCATTTTGTCAATTTTGATTTTTTTTAAGTCTCCATAGCAAGATAGCGGCTTTTATGCTGATGAATAATCTTTTTTGCAAATTTTTTTTGAGATAATATTTACGGCCGCAACCGTGTACATCGCGAGGATTCCTTTTTTCGAAGACAATTTAAACCGTTAAAAAAAAAGTGTTAAAAAATAAAAATAAACGTTTAATAATGATTTTTTTGTTTTTCACGAGGGCTTTGAGTGAAACAAAAAAAATCATACTGATCACTGCGAGCCTTTCTCTCAACGTTCCGTGCTTTTTGGACCCCGAAGGATGATCTTTCAGCACCCTTGGCGGACGGCTCGCGTTATACCTGCGGCGCACCAGTCCATGCACATCTCTAAAATTCCGTCAATTTTTCCAATTTCTTAATAATATTGGGCGGAAATATTTTCCAGACTATAAAATATATGAAAATGCAAAAAAACAAAAATCGATTTTCTATCGGAAAAAGCTCATCTCGCCCCTTAAATACGTCTCATCTGTGTGAACGCTGAAAATTTGGGTGATTTTTGGGAATTTATTGGAAGAAAAGTACTCAATTAAATATTTCGGAAAATTAAGAATATATTTGGCTATATTTGACCTATATTACACATATTTTTTTCATAGACAAATATTGAGATCCAAACGACTTATGTGGTGCCTTCGGAGGCGCCAAAAAAAGAGTTCCCCCACTGCTGACATGATTCCAGCCGATTGAGTAGCTGAAACCGAAAAAATGTCGTTAAACTGGAAGGTATTTCCTGCACAATGACATAGAATTTTTGAAAAATATCAAAATCCAACAAAATGGCGTAGTTATGAAAAAAGTCTGTTTTCTTGCCTATAAGATGGTCGTTTTTTTCAATGCCAAATCGTCAATTTTCATCCAATCAAAAATATCCTACGTCATTGTAGAGTAAATATATTCAAGAGTACTCAGTTCAAAATTCAAGTCAATCGGATAATTGTTCTTTGAGTTACAATGTCAGCAAATTTGAGAAATCTCATTTCGAGAAACACGCGTTACAGATTCAACTATCGATTTTCGCAAGATAAAATGACTAAAGATACGGCCATGACATTTTTACAGGATATTCTCGAAAGTATAAATTATCGAAAAAGGCAAAAAAAAGATTTTTTGAAAGTGTCACACTGGTATAGCCCCTTAAGCAAGAATCCTAGTTATCCGCATGAGATATAACAGTAACTGTGTACTTTTCGTGTAGCAGCAAGGAATCAAACGGGACGACTAACGGTTGGGGAAAATGCCGATGGTAAGGAAGATCAGGTCTATAGGAGAACGTACCGGTATTCGATATAGTAGCGATCTACCTTGCCATGGCGGCAGATGAAGAAAGAAACTGACTGACCAACGCATGGTTCTTGGGTAGGAAATTATTGACGAGAAATATGCTTGAAACCACCGATGTCAGCACGCGAAAGACATTCAACTAGTTTAAGGGGTCTCCTGACTTTAGGCGCTAAGAAAGGCTATAATCATGATTTTTTAAATAGTTTTATATTATAGCTATTGATATAAAAGTTGTTACACTTAACAAATACACTTTAGAAATACATTAACATTTTTTTTAAATGTATTTATGTAGCCCAAACGAATTTCAAACGCGTTTTTTCTCGAAACAACTTTTTTCGAGGGCTTGTTCATAAAATCTTTGAAACTACTGAACCGATCCTTATGAAATTATAACCACACATTCTTTATGAATATAGCTATACCGCATATCAAGGATTTTTAACCGTTTTAAACTGGCTTAAAACTGTTCGTCGGCAATACATTTTTCTTACTTTTATATGCATTCACACCGATTACGTCATAGCTGATCCGATATGAATAGTTGTTCCTTTGCTGCATAGGGAAATGCAGCGTTATGGTCCCGCGAAAATCTTATGCAAATCTGCCAAGTACGTTTTCAAAGAACCCGAAAAAAAACTCATAAACCTAGCATGTTTCTCTACATCTGTGCCCTAATTTACAGTGACAACTGAGCTAATCCTTGCTTTGAAACCTCATCGTCTTGCATATAGACGAGACCGATCAACGTGATATGCGCGTGGCGCGACCAGTCTGTCCTACAGAATTCAGGACCAGGGTCCAGTCGATCGAAATGTCATAAATGTTTTGAGTGACAAACAGGTCAGTCAATAGAGTATGCCAATTTCATAGGTCAGGCTATGAAATTATGTAAGCACAGATGTAAGTAAAGTCTAGTTAAGTAATTTGACAATTTGACTGTGGAGGTTTTATTAGGAACACAACCGTACGTGCTGAGCAATTTAACAAATGGGGTTAGTCGAACCTATGTGTCTGAGTAACTTAATCCTGCTAAATTAAATAAATGCGTACTCGAAAATTATAAAAACCATTACAACCAAATCGTGTATTCGGCAAAAATTTGACCCGAATGTTCACATTTTACTGATTGTCTCAAGATATTTATTATTTTATCGTTAGGATTGCCAAAGGGTAAATTTTAACTGCCAATGGAGCGAACTCGAAGCTGCTATACCACAACAGAGGAAGGCTGCACTGAAAAAAAAATTCAGTTGGTTTAACAAAATGTATCTTTAAATACGTTCAACTTGATTTTTGATTGGCATAACAAACATTTTGTTAATCTAACGATAGTTTTAGTGGTGTGAACTGTAGCTAAATAAGCTACAGTTCACACCACTAAAACTATCGTAGCTAAAACTGTAGCTAAATAAGCTACAGTTCACACCACTAAAACTATCGTTAGATTAACAAAATGTTTGTTATGCCAATCAAAAATCAAGTTGAACGTATTTAAAGATACACTTTGTTAAACCAACTGAATTTTTTTTTCAGTGTGCAGACGAGCGAAGCGGCCGCGACAATTTCGTCGGTACGACATACGGTTTCGTCATATTGAAGTGGATTACAATTTTTAGAATAATTATCTGATTAGTACTGCATATCGGCTTTCCGCGCTATTGCCCCCCCCCCCCCCCCCCCCCCCAAGGAACAAGTCACGGGTACGCTGCTGCCTTCAGTGGACTGTTTTTCAATAATTTGTTGCTTTTTTTTATATAAAGTGTAGAATAGTAAAAAAAATAATAGAAATTGACAATCAAAGTTCAGCATGCCAACATGTTGTAAATTTTTTTATATGGGTTTGTTTGGGTACCAAAAATCACAACACTCATACAGATTAAGAATATATTTGGTTTTTTTTTCAGATCCATGTATCGTCCGCACCACTGATCGCCAATTGAGGGCGTTTTCCGCGTACCGTTGTAAAGAATCGTACAAAAGTACATGATAATACATTTTTTTAAATCAAGGATCATCGAACAGGTGTATTTATTGTACTTTTTTTTCAGTTATCCCATCCTAAAAATCACCGCCAAGAAAGTGCTCTCGACAACAATACTGCCTTAAGAAAACTCTGTTCTATTACTTACGCGTTCGTTTTTTTACATGTCCATGAAAAGGTATTGTTACTAATCAATTCTTTGAGGATCATCACAGTGTAACGGGTCGAAAAATAGCTGATTATCGCGATTTTTTCGGTGGTTAAAATACGCTTGTTAGTCTGATTTTTTTATGTCAAATCAAAGCACTCATGAAGAACAGAAAATAAATGTTTAAACGTTACTTTATTTTTATTTTTTATTTTGTGAACGGTTATTAATGTCTTCGAAAAAAGGAGTTCTTATGGTGTACACGGTTGTGGCCGTAAATATTATCAGAAAGGGGGCATCCATTAATTACGTGAAGTGATTCTGGCGATTTTTCGACCCCCCCCCCCCCCCCCCCCTCGCTCCCTGGTGAGATGTGAGATTTTGCTCGACTCCCTCCCCCCTCCTCTAATCTCACGTGAGATGTTTCAAAATGCACACGTTCATGGAAAATAAATTGTTGTGGAAGTAACTGCGGTTGTAGTACTATTTACTCCACCATGTAAAGTAGTAGGGAGACTCTCCCTACGTGATAAAAATTACGTGATTACTAAAATTACTAAATTTACTAAAATTACGTGATATTTGCCGAAGCCCCCCACTCCCCCACGTGAGACTGGGCGAGATTTCGCTCGACCCCCTCACCCCAAACGCCTCACGTAATTAATGGACGCCCGCAAAAAAAATTTGTAAAAAGATTATTAATCAGTATGAAAATCGCTATCTTGCGATAGAGTTGTTTTAAAATAAAAATTGACAAAATGGCGGTAGTTTGAAAAAAGTCGAATTTAGCCTGTTTTTCGACAATTTTTCTCTAAAGAAATGATGAAGTTTAAAAAAAAAGCTTCCATACCAAGATAAAGAATGGCGTGAAGAATGTTGTATCAAAATTTGAGACGGATAGTTAAAAAACTCTCCCTCTGAGAGTGTACAGCGTTTTGAAAAACGACATTTCGAGAAAAACGCGTTTAAAGTTTCGAGTGCGGAATGCCGCTGCTCGAATCACGTTCTCTAAAGCAAAGTTTGCGAGGTCGATCTATTCGATTTCGATGAAATTTGGCATGCTTGTAGAATGCGTAAAAATAGGCGACACGTATTTTTTATCTGCGAAACTCAATTTTTAAGGGTCGAAACGCACCCTCGAGAATTGGGGTGTTTTTCGTTTTTTGTCGATAACGTTTTAACGGTACGAGATATGAAAAATTTCAAATTGCAACAATGTTTATTTTTTCGTGTACTATATACATTGAAGATGAGAACGATAACATTATCAACGAAAAACGAAATACACGCCTATTTTCGAGGGTGTGTTTCACTCCTTAAAAATCGGGTTCCACAGATATAAAAAAAAATACGTGTCGCCTATTTTTACCCATTCTACAAGCATGCCAAATTTCATCGAAATCGGAGAGATCGACCTCGCAAACCTTTCCAGCAAGAACGGCTGTAGCGACCGAAATTATTCGAATTTCGCCCCAAAATTGAAAAGCATTGTTATAAACGTCTATACTATCGGATAATGCAAAAAAACAATTTTTTTTTTCAAATTTTACATTGTAATGATCCCTTAAAGTCATCGATTACTTCTTCAGGAAAATCAGTAACCTATGCTTTCAATGAATAAATAAATTGCTCTGCCGATTATTGTTGTTCTCGCTTCAGAAAAAAAGATCGCTCAGCACCTATCCGTCGCTTCAATTTGTATCTCCTAATTTTAATTTATAAACGATGATTTTCATTTTTTTAAAAACGACATAATGGTATAAATAATTAGTTGAAAAAGTGTCGTCCGTGCGAAAACGAAAGCTTAAGGAGAGATATACACCTGAATGGTAGATGTCGAGGATTTAGAAGCTATGAAAATTCCATCGACCGTAGAAGACCTACACTATGGGCCTGGTATCGATGATTCCATGTAAGTTGACAAATTTCGTGATTTATTCATTCCCAAATGTTCAAACGCGTTTTTCTCAAAACCACGTTTTTCAAATCGGTACCCAAAATTTCTCGAAAGCCAATGAACCGATTGCCTTGAGGTTTTTTAAAATTATTCTATACACCATTATCTAGTACTTGTCATAGGATTTTTTTTCGTTACTTATTTTTTTGTTTTATAGGCAAAATAATAACTAATTTTTGGCCCAAAAATCACTATTTATGTTCAAACGTCCGCCATTTTGTCATAAATCGATATTTTCAAAATCGGCTATGACAAGTACAAGATTATAGTATCTAATTTAATAATCTTCTTGGTTTTTTTTTCAGATGATTTTTGAAGAAACGCCAGTGGGTACCGTATACGCAGAATTTTTTACGACGCTCCAAGGATCATACAATATCCTTGTATATTTTTGATATTTGTAAATAAAGAAAATTAAGCATCTTTTTGAATGTATATACTTTTAGATAATTAAAACTCCAATCCGAAATTTTAAATAGTTTTCCTTGAAAAAAATCACAAAAATGACTTTTTTCCGGTTCCTAGGTGTGTATCCCCCCTTAAAGCGAGATATACATTTACAACGATAAAAAAATCGATTTTTGTTCTTTCTTTAAACGATAAAACTATATGTCAAATATTGTAGATGGATAGAACTATGTGTAGAATATTTTACCAAAGTTTTAAAGCGAAATTCGAAAAACATCAAACGTTACGGCCCGTCAACGGTGTGTGTCACCGCTCGGATTCAGAGCGGGCGTGAAATCCAAACGCGTTTTTCTCAAAACTGCATCATCGAAATTGGCGGGCAGGATTACTCAAAAGCTATTAAGCTGATTGAGTTCCAACTTGGTAGAAATATTGATAATATTGGTACCTTCTACTCGGCAGGAATTGGTTTTGAAAAATTGAAAAAAAAAAACAACTTGTTTAATCTACATTTTACAGAAATGTTGCGTGAAATGTTGATTTTTTGTTGTAAATGCGTGCCATTTTCTTAAATCTGCATTTTGTTCATTTTAATTACCGTCACATAGAAACTATACATGTTCTAACTGAAAAAATGTTTGAACGTTTTTGCAAATAAAAGTCTACGGAAAGCTAGATTGCACGCCGATTCGCAACTCCCGCGGCGACCTCGCTGTAACACTCTGCCACAGCTCCGCCATTTTGATAATGAATTAATTTAAAAAAATTGTTTTCTATACTTAAACATACTATCAAAGTATACCTAAAGTTTGATAATTGTAGAATAATTATTTCTTAGTTTAAAAAATCCCTCAATGTTCCTTATTTTTTTCTGTTTAAATGTATATCCCGCCTTAATAGAAACGAAAATAAGAGCTGTGCGGAACTGTCCGTGGCTCATACATTTTTATTTTATCCACGTATATGATTCGACCATCAATGTCGCGTGACTGAACGCTGACGGACCGAATATTCACGAGACATTCAACACCCGACATCGAATCTCTCATTCACGCACATTTGACGCTCGTGTCGACATTTATTGCGAGCATCCCATAAATGTTCATTACCGAAAATTTTAACAACGTCAGTTAAGTAATCGGACACGAAGGCAGCGATGTGTTTGGTAATTAATGTGGCGGCAGCTGCCCGAGTGGAGAGACAAAGAGAGAGAGAGAGAGAGAGAGAGAGAGAGAGAGAGAGAGAGAGAGAGAGAGAGAGAGAGAGAGAGAGAGAGAGAGAGAAAGAGAGAGAGAGAGAGAGAGAGAGAGAGAGAGAGAGAAGTTTATAACATTGTACGTGTCCATGGTCGTCAATAAGCCCGCTCTCTATCGTAAAGTTTAATCCACCGTCGGCTCTCGCATATATGCATCAGCAAATTTATCAATCCACCATTTTCGAAAGAGCGAATTACAATCTACTCAATGAATTTAGCTGTCAATTTGTATAATTGACGTCGTTGACATGCAGTTTTTTAATGAATTCCCAAACCACCAGTCTGCCACACCCGTCGCTCTAGAATGTAAATATTATATTGCACTCTTTTTCCTAATATAATTTTTCTCGCAAGTACATCTCGCCGGAAGAATTTTTCTTGCTCGCACGACGAAAGCCTTCGATGTTAATTGACTGTAAAATGTTCACACAAGTTCACGTCAAATAAATTCAGACGACAGTTTCTATCAATAATTTATGCGTTGGCTGTTATATTTTTGTCGTGCGATTAGTATATATTCGATGAAAAAATACTTGACGTATACATAACCTGTGTACCCTACATGCATAATGTATAGGCAATTAACGAAGGAATTCTTTCATGTGTAGCAGCGATCCGAGTATAGACTCAATCAAAAGCAGTGATGGGCATAACTAAATTACGTTGTAATTTGATTATTAATCTCGTTACAAAGTAATTCAATTACAGAGTAATATCATTGAATTGCATTTCATTACATCGTAATTAAATTACTCAGTACATATTATGTAATCTGTTATAATGTATCAAATTACATTGTAATCCGATAAGGATGTATTCAAATACTTCGTCATCTAATTACGTTATTATTTATAGCATAAAATAGGAGAAAATATCATAACCTCTAAAGTTGGATCAAGTGTGGTGTATGCGCGACTGTGAATTTTAGAAATAAACAACTCTTGTGCCTGGTAGACAGGGGCGTAGCGTCGGGGAGCGGAGGGAGCATTCGCTCCAGGGCGCCGAGGTCTAGGGGGCGCCCCCGCGATGATCTTTTTCATCTAAGTTTGTGTCAAATCTTTGAGCGCCCAAATGAGGGGGCGCTTGAAGAATTTTGCTCCGGGGCGCTGGAAGTGTACCCAGGTAGAAATTGTGTTTGGAATCCTATAGGATTCCCCTACTTCTCCCTACTCCCTGATAGGGATCCAACGGGACACCCCATTGGATCCCTATCAGGAAACGTCACGCTCGTACATTGGATTCCAAGAGGGACTCCCCATCGGGATCCAAAAGGGATTCCCATCGGGATCCAAAAGGGATTCCCATCGGGATCCAAAAGGGATTCCCATCGGGATCCAGTAGGGATTCCTATCGGGATTCCATAGGGATTCCATAGGGATTCCCTATTAGGATCCAATAGGGATTTCCCATCGGAATCCAATGTAAGAATCTTAAAGCTTCCCCACAGTATTGAACGGAATCCGATACGATGCTTGATCGATCATATCGCATTCTGTAAGCCCAAAATGCTACAAAAAATAAAAGCATCGATACACTAAAGAGATCAATTTATTGTTTACAAAGGAGTACATATCGAATACCACAATATACTTATTTTGTTTTTTTTTAATTGTTTACCCATACTGAATATTTATAGTGCTTTGTATAGTATTCTTCGAATACTTATATCTTATATCTATATCTTCGAGTACTTTTTATACTTTATGAACTTTTTAAAAATACTTTAAATACTTCTTATGCTGTAACGTAGTTTTTATACACTTTTTATACTATTATTAAGCAAAAATACTTGTGCAGTTATGGGCGGGATATTCTTTGAATACTTTTCATATTATATAAAATTTAAACACTTTAATAAGGTTGATGCTTGCATCATTGGAATGTAACAAACATTAATGCGTGTTTTGAGTAAATAAATTTTACGATCGCGATTGCGCAGTAACTCGATCGTCGCGCGCTTTTCAACGACGACACGAATATATATGTACCCTGCGCCGCTTATGTTCTATCGCCCGACGTCTTTCTTTTGTCGGAAGCGATTTTCTGAATCCTTATTGGATCCCGATAGGGAATTCCTATTGGCCCCGACAAGGAATCCCTGTTAGATCCCGATGGGGAATCCCTATTGGATCCCGATGAAAAATCCACCGGGTCGGGTGGAAATTGATGTTACGGGCTACAAACTTAAGCGAATGTGTAATAGATATCATGTTTATAAAAATATGATTTCATACTTACATTTAATTTTCTTTTAAAACCTCATTTAAGCCGCTCTAACAAAACTCCACACCCACAGCGATAAACCGCAGACGCAATCGTAACCCGATTGCCGTCACGTCCAAAACAAATTTTTATGCGCACAAGTATTAAAAATTCAAAAAGTGTGCATATTAAAATTTATAACAAGCTTTTTTATTCGTATAAAAAATACTAGCCCATAACAAACTATAAATATACAATATGGGTAAGCACTAAAGTAAAGAAATTACTAAAGAATATAATTATATATTGTATTATTCGATATCCTAACAAATTCCTAGAAACACGTTGGTGCATCTTGAAACTCCTAAACAAATCTGTGCACGGGACCATCAAAGAATAATTTTTTACAGAGCGTCGCGAAATCCTATTTTATATAATTTCTAGTAAAAAATTCTCAAACCACGTTAATCTGGAAACAGCCCAGGATCCATTTGGATTCCAATGTGGTCTCCCTACCTGGGGTGTCCATATCAAATCCCCATAAGGATCTGGTAGAACCTGGGGAATCCCCAACAAATCTATTTGGATTCCAGTGTGGACTCCTTACTTGGGGCGTCCCTATCAAATCCCCATAGGGATCTGGTAGGATCTGGGGAGTCCCCAAAAAATTTCTGCATGGGTAGCTACGCCACTGCTGGTAGACACACGAACCGTGCACACTACTGTAATGTTCGATTACACGAATTATCGCATGTAAGGTCCACTCGCGCTCGTGAATTGCAAGTACTGTAACTCAGATTTTTGTAACATGCACAATTACATTCTTTGAATTAACATGTAATCGATTGATTTGTATCAGATTATCTTTCAATTAAATTACACAGTAATTAATTACACGTGGCATTTGTGGTAACTAGTTACTTCAGTAATCTGTTGCAAAGTAATTCAACTATCAATTACAGTAGTAATTGTAATTGTTAATTGTTAATTTAATCACTTTTTGCCAATCTCTGATTAAAAGTTCATCGACCAAGTTCGGTCCTGCATTTTACGAACGCAATTTTTCGTCCTGCATTTTACGAAAGCAATTTTTCAAATAAATTTCGCTCTCGTAGAGTTAATGAGTCTGCAGAAGCTTGGGGCCAAAAAAACAGGTCGAATTCCAATGCTTTTTCTGATAATATCACTGGGATGATGAAGTCGGGATTTTACACACATCTTGGCAGAAAGTGTCGAAGGGATCCAATTGGATTTCTATACTTGTCCCATACCTACACTTGCTGCTGGGGCTCCAATGGGCATCACATTGGATTCCTATACTAAAACGGCATACATTCCTACAGTGGATTGTAATCGGGATTCCCCATTAGAATGTACGAATCCAATTTGAATCTTAAGGGGTTCCTACATTTTTTAACAGAACCCGATACTTCATGCATCTCATGGCATTTATAAATATAAATATATAGATATATACAGATATATATCTAGATAAATATAGGGGAGACCGGGGCAAAATGGTATTGCGGGGCATAATGGGACCGGGGCAAAATGGGACCGGGGCAAAACGGGTTTGGGGCAAAATGGAATAGTGAAAATCAACACTGCTGGAAAATACGTCATTGGGGCAAAACGGGACTGGGGCAAAATGGGCCGGAGAAAATCAGGCTCCTCAGAAAGAGGCGGTTGGGGCAAAACAGGATCGGGGCAAAATGGGACAGTGGAATAATTCGATGCAGAAACGAAAGAAATGCAGGGGTAAAAAACGAGGGGTAATAAATGAGCGAAAACAGGTTTTATTGAATATTACACGATATTTGGGTCACACTCTACTTACGATACTATAATTTAACGGTGGCAATGTTTAATTTTTATTGCTTGTTTAACTAAGCTAATTTTTATCGGCACAATTGTCGCAAACGTACTCGATTAAGTTATCGTCAGCATGGGCACATGAATAGTGGGCCCATTTCTCGCATGAATTACAACGAATCCAGGAAAAACGACTCACAATGGACGCGTATGGCGTCTCACTGCTAAACAATAATAAAATTGACTAGGGTTCAACAACAATAAAATGTACCTCATGATTTTGTTGCGAAATAATGATAGATGAATAAATACGTAATCGTTTAGATAACGAATAAAAACATAAGACATTGATTTCAGAATATCGAAATCATGAAGTGAGGATAGGAGTTTGGAATGAAAAACTGAAAATCCAATATGGTGGATGAAAAAAAGTTCTATTATTGTGGAAATAGTTATTTTTTCACGAAACTACGGCCGATGCATTCAATAAAACAATGGATATGTTAATTGAGCTTAACAATCCAGGTGATACGATAAGTTTGTTGATATTTATCGTTTAACTAAATTGCATTAATTAGCATATTTTTAAAGACGTATTTTGATATCGACTCAATTTATATCGTTGAGATTCGATTACGCGTAATAATTTATTAATATTAAAGACTGCAGCGGTTTTCATTTGTTAATTGAATTGTTCAAATATGTATTCTTCATTGTACGATCGGCATTTTCTGAAATTTCTTGGAAATTGTTAATCGAGCGTAACAATTCGATTCGAACAATTTAATTGTTAATGAAATTGTTTAAATAATAATTTTTTATCATTCGGTTAGAATCTTCGCAAGTTTGGTGTAGTCTATTAATGCATTAATGACTATTAATGCAGTCTAAAACTTCAATTGATTTTTTGATATTCATTGTTAGACCAAATATAATGATTGGATGATGCGGTTAAGGCAATGTTTCAAGGTCGACTCGTTCGATTTCGTTGAAATTTGATTAATCGTAGTAATTTAACATTAAAGAAGACGACAATTTTTATTTGTTAACTCAATCGCTTAAACAATTATTATTATTTTTGACTTTACAACAACAGTTCGTGCTCGGCTCGTCAGGATTCGTTGAATCCAATAAATTTAAGTACTTCAACATTCAAAAAAATACTAATTTTTCATTTGTTATTAAAGCTTGTTAAACAATTACTTTTGATTCTGCGGTCAGAACTGTACCAAACTTGACGTAAATTGTTATTTCAGCCTTCTTATTCGATTGGTACAATTTCTTTGTTGTTATTAATTATTTAAATAATCAAGTAATTTTTATAATCTGACGCGTGCAATTTATGGCTTTTTTTTGTTTTTATCTTTCTTTGTTTTTTTTTTTATTTATTTTCTGCCAACTGCACGTTACTGATACTGATTTTCAAGCCATTGATGAAAATCTAACTCTTGTCAATTTTTACGTAAATTGTTTTATGAAACTAGGACCGCCGCTCCTCATGAAATCAACGGATATGTGTCGACAAATATATCGGTCAGTCCGTATTATCTGCATATATGTGGACTGAAACGAACGACAAGCACCATTTAGATTAGATTATGTTTCAACAGCTCTTTCATAGAGCCGAAGCATGAATTTTCCTGTCATCCCATTTTGCCCCAAATTCAGCGGGCTGCGACACTTCATTTTTGTGTGTCCCATTTTGCCCCGATTCCATTTTGCCCCAATTTGATATTCCGCTCCTCTCTGTCCCATTTTGCCCCTATCTCATTTTGCCCCAAATCAAGCACCAAGAAACTTCATTTTTTGCTATCCCATTATGCCCCAGTGCCGTTTTGCCCCGGTACCGTTTTGCCCCGCTATACCATTTTGCCCCGGTCTCCCCTATAGATATACAAAATGAATGGATAGTAAGAAAGTATAAATCTTATTTTCACAAAGTATATATCGCTTAAAAAAGCAAATCGTCAAAATCGAATTGAATCACATCACTGACCATACACTGTAATTTTCTTTTTAAATTTATTTTACTGCACTTTGACATAATATCACCAGACACGCACACGCTCACGAAGCGTGTAGGTTATGTTTCAACATGCCGAGTTTTTGCTTGTGACTTTTTACATATTTTCGATTCGAAGGTCGTAAAAATTCTTAAACGGCGTTTATCGAGGAACAGTGCAGGATCCAAGTGGATCCCAATGATGACTACCTATGTGCGGTGTCCCAAACAAATTCCTACAGAGACGTGGGTGCATCTTGGGACTCCGAAACAAATATGTATATGGGATCACGAAAGGACATTTTTTGGGAGATCCAATAAATTCCAGTTCGAAATTTTACATAAAACTCTTCAAACGACGTCGATCAAATTCCTCGAGGAATGAGGTAGGATCCGGGGACTCGCCAAAAAATGTCTGCACGACCAATTGATAGTCTTGTAAAAGTCATAGTCCTGTCAAGTTTAATAAATATTGACAAACAATGAAGTTATGATTGTTTAAGGGGTATGCATAACATTGAAATTTCAAAAAATCGATTCCCGTTTATTTTCTTATTGCGTAGAGTCTTAACTTTGATTTGGTTCAAAGATTTTGTAAAAAATCCAAAAATTGACCGTGCTGTGACGCTTTTAAAGGAGCATTGTTTGGTTTCTAAGGGCTGTGATATGACTTTGTCCAACCAGGCTGTTTGATTGTTATACGTTGCAGGAATCGCCGACTGAAATACACCAAGGCACTTTCTTACAATTAAATTTTTCAAATAACAATTAGGACGAAACAGTGCATTTCATAGATAGACATTTTTAATAAAAGATGTTTACATTTTTTACTAGCTCCATTAGTAACGGAGATATAAGCAAGGAAAATTAATCGCATCACCCCTCACTCATCGCTTCGTCCCTTTCACTCATCGTTCCGTCTCTCTCATAAAAATGGTCCTTGTTCATATCTCCATTACTAATGGAGCTAGCAGAAAGAAAAATGAGGGACATTTTTTATTGTGAATTAAAAAGTAACATCTATTATTTGAAACTTTTTCTACGAAATGCACTTTTTCGTCACAATCGTCATTATAACAATTAAATTATCACAACGTCATTATCACAACGAAAAAAAAACGATCCTAGAACAAAATAAATGTCCTATTCGTATTGCCCATACCCGAAACCATAAAGAGCCACCGAAGATATTAAGGAGTAAGGCCACTGTAACGGCCCAAAAAAAAAGGTTTTTTCACTAATTTTTTGCTCCCGAAATTGAAGGTATTTGAAAAAAACTTTTAATGGTGTTATCGGGCATACATTAAACTTTATTATAAAATTTTTTTACAGTAAAAAAAAAACAAAATGGCGGTTCCACAGCTATCTTCCCGGGACATGTTTTGCTTCCAGGGCTCCGCGGCACGCAGCACCACTGGTGCACTTTTGAATCTAGAACAAAAAAAAAAACCATTAATCTAGAGGGCTATAGCTAGAGAATGTCGATCGGATTTTAAAAAGTATCAATTTTTGTGGATTTGGCGTGCGTTTGAAAAAAAAAATTGATTTTTGACGAACAAAACGGCAAGTTTTTTGTTAATAAAAAATCAATAAATAAAGTTCTTGAAAATTCCGATCGACATTCTCAAGATAATGTAAATGTTCACATCTGGTTAAAATTTCAAGTAAAAAAAATGAAAATTGTTCGAGTTATGCTGCGTGCCATTTTGAAAAACCATGTTTCGAGAAAAACGCGTTTAAAGTTTTGCGAATAGTTTTTTATTGGAAAAAATTTAAAAAAGAAGTTAAAAGGATTTAAACTATTTTTAAACTAGAGGGTTTAAACTATTTTTTAAGCCAATAAAAAAATCGATTTTTCAAAAAATTTACAGTGGCCTTACCCCTTAAGCAGACCCAAACATTTGTATGAAAAAGGTGGATTTGGTACGTTTTCTTCTCTTGCGTTTATCTCGGAAGTATACTTTGCAATTTGGCGTACTTCATATCTCAAAATCTAATCGACCGGTTTGCTTAAAATATGGACTGAACATATTTTTAAAAAATTTCAGTCGCTAGACCGGATGATTTGACCTAGAATCAAGAAGAAAAATTGGAAAATAAAAAAATTACTGAGCGATCGGAATAAAGTTTGTTTTTCCCAAAAATTTTCGCAGTTTTCTGCTCACTATTTTTTTCTTTTTTTTTTGAAATTTTCTTCTTGATTCTATGTCAACTTACACACAATATTGTACAAAGTAAAAATATGTTTGATCTTTTTTCTTCAGATCACCTGTCCGGGACTTAGGACTCCCGCAAGCGAAGAATGTCTTCGCCCGCCACCATGTTTCGTCAAACTTACATTTTTTTTAGTGTTCAATAAAGACCGCTTAGTCAACATACCAAATATCAACATTCTATATTTAATACTTACCGCATAAAAAATTGGTGAAAAATCGAACATTTTTTGGCCCCACAAGGCAGAACCTTCCCTTAAACGCTTATGCAGGCTCCCTAATGTGGCTTCAGTAGTCATACTGGTTTCAAAAAAATTAAAAATCTGCTGTCTCACATATACCCGGATTTACGTGGACGGTCCGTTGCACAAAAATCCTGTATCCATCGAGGAACAAAAGCTCCAAAACCTCTGCATTTCCAATTTTGTTGATGCCGCGCACTTTGACACATGCTCTTCCCGCGGTAATGAAGACACAAACACGGCCATTGCGTACAAATATAATTGTGGCGATGTTACACGCGGGACCGTACTTGAATTTCCCGCACAATTTATATACGTATATGTGCATTAGCATGATCGGCACGTTATATACACGTGGGACACGTGATTACATTATATTTTGAAACGCTCGCCAGAGCGACCGGACTCCCAGCAGGGGCAATTCTCTCGCGGTGGCATTATCGTCATCGTATCGCCAGAATCGCGGGAAAATGTGTCTGGCTGGGTTAGAGTGACCGTACCCACCTGCGTAAGAGCAAAGTACCCAATTTGTGACCGCGGTATGAACATTTTTGCCGATGCGTGGTTATGTCCACCATGGGAAATTATATGTGGCGTGGAAGGCCGTTAAACACGAACGCGTCTATCGTACGCACTATCCGAATGCTGTTTTACCTCCTAATGCAAATTCCTCGATGGCCCATAATTCTAGACCTCTCTTATTCCCACAGCATCCTTCAGCAAACTCCCTACGTAGTTCCTTTTTGTACCAGCCACGCGGGCATCGGCGTTTTTTTTTCGTTTTTTAAGGGAAGAGTAGGGGTTTCAGCGAGAAAAAAAAAACACTTTTTTGCTAATTTTTTTCATCTATATGGATGGAGTAAATTTATTGAAACCTTTTATACATTGTTAAGTGTCATTTCAAGAACATTTCGTGAAATTTGTATGCGAAAATATCCCCAAAGAAGCCGGTGACAAAGCTTTTCCAAGAACGCCTTTGGAAAAACACGATGTGCGGTGTTCACTGTATCTCAGCCAGAAATTATTTAAAGTCAAGTACCATTAAAATTTAGTCAAAGTATCATCAAATCCTCTCCTCAACTGTCTTTGATAATTTTTTTTTTTTTCATTTCTAAATTTTTGGTGGTCATGTAAAGTGAAAAGTGCTATTTTTCAAGAAAAATTCCGCCATTTTGGGGGTGGAAAAGCCCCTCAATGTGAAGAAAATCTCAAACTAACCGTTGGGGGGAGGTATTTTATTTGTAGAAAGTGTGTACCAAGTTTGAAATAAATCGATCATGTAGTTTTCAAATGGCAATGAACACGGACTTTGAAAAAGTGATTTCGAGAAAAACGCGGCACTGGCTTGTTTGTGAATATTTTCGCGTACAAATTTCACGGAATGTTCTTGAAATGACACTTAACAATGTACAAAAGGTTTTAATAAATTTACTCTGTCCATATAGATGAAAACAATTCGTAAAAAAGTGTTTTTTTTTCACGCTGAAACCCCTACCCTTCCCTTAATCCTTTTCTTCAATAGTACCGACAATGGGAAATCTTTAAGTTAGAGAATGCTCAGATATCGATATTCAAACGTCAGTAGAGAAAATCGCGGGGAGTGAAAAATGTTTCACTGGTGAGGGAGGAACTTTTCTCAATTATTTTTTTCACGGGATGCAATGGTTCGAGTGTCAAAATTCATGTTTCTAGATCGACGAGAACTACTTCTCATGAAAAAAAATTACAAATGGTTCGACATTGGCTCAGTACTGCGCCAATTTTGCTGTATGGTTCGTCATTCCCTGACATAAATATCGATCCATCAACGGGTTATACACAGTTAGAAATTTCGCAAAATCGATTTTTTTATTGCATTTTCGGAATGTACCAATATGTGAGTATATTCCCTGAAAATTTCAAATCGATCCAGCGAATATTCTCGGATATACAGACACACTTGTAAGGACGCTCAGAGCGCCACAAAGTAGACTGTTGAAACTTCGAACGCGTTTTTCTCCAAACGGTATTTTCAAAGTCGGTGAGCACGATTTCTCAAAAAACGGCTCAACCGATCGGTCTGCAATTTTAACACAACCTTGTCAGATATATTCTTCAGGTATTGATTGAAGGATTAAGTTTTCCGATAATTATTTCTGTTTTTTTAACGATTTAACGAAAATAAATTGGTCGAAAATCGAAATTGTTTCTTGCGGGAGCCACCATTTTATCAAAAATTAAAATTTCGACTATTCCTTCGATCAATGTCTGGATTCATCTATCCCCTAAAAGAATCTCTTTGGTTTTTTCATTTTAGATAATCCAAACCGGAGATACTGTGCTCACCACCGGACACTTTTTTTCGAGGACCTCCAGGAGACTTCCTACAGAAGCAATGTTAATGAATATTTTTGAAAATAAAAAATGCCAATCTAAAACTAAAAGATGCCACTACACTGCGAAATACTTTTCGTTTTGCTCAAATGAAATCCTTTTCCAGAAAAAATAGTAAAAAACGACTTTTTTGGCCTTGACACTGCATACGAGGGTGGGGTGAAAAGTTTCCGGCCTGACCAAGAGATGGTGCCACTAGGTCTAGTTTTGGAGCGGCGTTCTACAGTACCATTCCTACCGAGCTTGTATGTACAGTTTCAGCCCAATCGCTACGTTAGTTTGCGTTTGAGAGCACATTGCGCGAGACGCTTCCGTTGTTTTCGTAAAAATGGAAAAATTGGATAAACGTGCTGTCATCAAATACTTCCATTTGAAAGGTTTTACACCAAAACAAATAAAAGAAGAGATGGATTCAGCACTAGGAGACTCCTCCCCATCATATTCAACTATTAAGCAGTGGGTTTCTGAATTTAAAATGGGTCGTGTGAGCACCTCTGACGAGCCTCGCTCAGGACGGCCCGTTGAAGTCACAACTTCAGAGATGATTGAAAAAATCCATAAAATAGTATTGGAAGACCGCAGGTTGAAAGTGCATGAGATAGCTGAGACCTGTAGGATGTCAGCTGAACGTGTGCGAAATATTTTGCACAACCATTTGAACATGGAAAAGCTGTGTGCAAGGTGGGTGCCGCGTTTGCTAACGCTCGACCAAAAATTGCTTCGAAAAACCATTTCTACCGACAATTTGGCGCTGTATAGGCGTAATCCAAACGAATTTTTGCGTCGATTCATAACTGTTGATGAGACATGGGTTTACCACTACACTCCTGAAAATAAAGAACAGTCAAAACAGTGGGTTGGAAAAGGGGAACCAACCCCACAGAAGGCAAAAACAATTTTATCGGCAAACAACGTTATGGCTACTGTTTTTTGGGATGCGAGAGGAATTATATACATCGATTACCTTGAAAAGGGCAAGACTATCACTGATCAATACTACGCAGAGTTATTGCAACGTTTGAAGCACGAGGTGCAAATTAAACGACCTCATTTGGCGAAGAAAAAAGTTTTGTTTCATCACGATAACGCACCAGCGCATTCATCGATTTTTGCCATGTCCAAAATCCACGAATTGAAGTTTGAATTGATGCCGCATCCTCCCTACTCTCCAGACTAAGCCCCCAGCGACTATTACCTGTTTCCTAACCTCAAAAAATGGCTTGGCGGAGAAAGATTTAAGAGCAACGAAGAAGTCATCGAAGCTGTAAATCAGTATTTTGAGGAGCTTGACGAATCTAGGTTTAAAACTGGTATAACTCAATTAGAACACCGTTATAAGAAATGTATCAGTGTTGATGGAGATTATGTTGAAAAATAAAGCAAAAAAAAATTTTTAAACATCGTTTTTCTTGGTCAGGCCGGAAACTTTTCACCCCACCCTCGTATAACGCCTTAAGGGACCATTGTCAGAGTGATATCCTCTGGCCAAGACTGGGTACCGATATCGTACCGACATTGGACACAAAACTGGGTCGACACTAGTGCCAAGGTTGGCCCAAGTTACAGCCGATATCATACCAGGGTTGGTGCCGACACTCGTGCCAATGTCGGCCCAAGTTTCAGCCAATGTTGTGCCAGCGTTGGTATTAAATTAGTCCCGACGCTTGTCCCAACGTTGGCCCAAGTTCTAGCCAGTATCGTGCCAAGGTCGGTCCGGTCCATCATCAATAATAGTTCGATAATGCCCCGAGTTTCGACCATTATTATATTATATCAATATTTTATTAATATATATGGTAGTACACAGTAATAAATAGAATACGTGGTCGGAATTACATAAATATTACAATTCATTATTATCGAATTCAGGTACAAATTTTATAATTTATAACTTAAGCTGGCAAATGTTGGTACGAGAGAATATTAACGACATAAAATTAATCGAATAAAATATTAACGAAAATGAGAACCAGACAAACTGATATGTGGATGCACCAGAGATCGGATGTGAATTACGCATTGTCATTTGCATCAATGATGTTTCTTTTGGCGTGCCTTTTTTCGGGTCACACTTACGCGAACACGCGATAAAGCCGACGGAGCGATGAAGGTTTTTTTCTATATCCAATTTTATATTTAATTTATATAGGTTAGAAAGGTGCGCGCGCGTCTTTTTTGGGTGACACTCTCGCAAACACGCGGTCAAGCGAACTGAGCGATTGAGGTTAGGACGACAAACTCCGCACGGTCGCACATACGGTTTAGAACACTTGAATACGATTGGCTGAAAAGCCAGGCTTAAAGATAGGGGGAAGACACAAACCACAAGGGAGACAAAATAGTTAAGGCGTTTCGTATGAAGAAGTGACTCACTCACAAAATTAATTACACATCTATTGAGTATGAATATCAAGCTGTGAGAAAAAAAATATATATATATTTTTTTTTCGATGTACAAAATGGCCGACTACTAATATTTTCTTTTGTTATCTTTTTTCAGGCGCTCCGCGGCGTGACATTTAGCATCCACAATTTTTTACCTAGAACAAAAAACGAAAATTCTCGTCCATCTACATTGCAATACCTAGAGAAGGACGTCCCATGTAGAGGTTGCCATGAGTTGCCCAATGTTACGATCAGGCCAATATTGGGACCATCGTATAAGGCAACAGAAAAGAAATAATATTGGCCCATTACTGTTCCGCTCTAAACTGAAAACTGGTACAATATCGGCCCATCCCTGAAGCCTGTCCTGGCCCATCTTTTAAAACGAATAAACAGCCGTGATAGTTAAACTAAATTTGCCAATTTAAAAACTGGGAATACTAAAATACTGACAATTCCATTGGCCCAATATTGCTTCGTTATAAATTGAAAACCGGCACAATATCGGCCCATCGTTCAAAACCAATAAATAGCCATGATGGTTGAACTATATTTGCCAATTTAAAAACTGATAATGCTAAAATATAAGCAATTACATTGGCCCATTATTGTTCCGTTATAAATTGAGAACCGGCACAATATCGGCCCATTACTAAAGATTATCCTGGCCCATCTTTCATAACCAATAAACAGCAGTGATAGTTAAACTAAATTTGCCAATCCTAATGCTGGCAATCCTAAAATACTGGCTATTACATTGGCTCATTATTGTCTCATTCTGAATTGAAAATCGACACAATATCGGCCCATAGTTAAAACCTATCATGGCCCATTTTTTAAATTCATTAAGCAGTCATGATAGATAAACAATATTTGCCAATTTTTAAACTGGTGATACTGAAGTACTGCCAATTACATTGGCCCATTATTGTTCCGTTATAAATTGAGAACTGGCACAATATCAGCCCATTACTAAAACCTATCCGGACCCATCTTTTAAAACCAATAAACAGCCGTGATAGTTCATCGAAATTTGCCAATTTTAAAACTGGCAATGCTAAAATACTGGAAATTACATTTAGTTATTCTAAGCCCTTTATTGTCTAAGTGGGTCAGACCGTACCTGCTTTTATTTTATTTAAGCCTTGGGTTATTCATTATCTGTATATTGTGCCAGAATAGGCCAATAACTGGCACGTCATATATTAATCATCTATATTTTGGTGTTCAGTTTTTGTAATCAAGTCTTGGCCTACTATTGGCATTTGTAAAAAACCAACATAAGTAAGTAAAAGATGCCAATTTTTAAACCTGTCATATACGCAAATCACAATTTATTTCAAGGTTATTCCATGAAATATGTATCCATAAGGACGATCGCGGGCCAATCTTGGCCCGATATAGGTGGAATGTTTATCACGCACCCAAACAAACCCAAACAAACTCACGGCCCAATATTCTAGATAGACTAACTTCTAGATAGACCAACTGTAACGGCCCATCATAGAGCCAGTGGTCAATTTCTCCACAGGCCCTTTAAGAGGGCCCACATAGGGCCAAGTGTAATCACCAACATTGGCGCTACAATGAATGAAATCATTGGTCCAATAATTGTTGGCTCTGTTGGCCGATATCGGGCCGTTCTTATCATTTCTATTAAGGCACCTCATTGGTAAATACACACGGCTCAATATTCTAGAAAGGCTAACTGTGAAGGCCTGTCCCAGGCACAACGGTCAATCTCTACATGGGGTACGGAATTTTAAAAATATTGTTTTATTCAAAAGTTGTAGGTATTTGAACTTAAGAAATTAATTTTCAGTGACAAATTTCGTTATAACTGCTCATAAAGTAAAAAGTTTTCGATTAATCAAAAATTCCGTACGAACTACTCTGCGAAATGCAATTAGGAACATAACTTTTAAAGTTGAAGTAAATCGATTAAAAGTTGTTGAAGTTATTTGCCACGCCAATTGGAAAAAAGCTGTTTCGAGAAGCTACGAGTAATCGGTCATTTGTACATGGAAAAATAATTCTAACAGTTTGATATTCATACTAGATAGACGTGTAATTAATTTGATGAGTGAATAACTTTATGATACAAAAAAAAATTGTTAAATTCGCACATGATTTTATACCCTTTACTGTGGCCTAACGCGTTAAGTATCGCACGAAAAGTCGACAATGGATCAATTGTTCGTTCACCTACACCTGTACAACACTTAATGGCGATTCGCGAGCAGAGCACGGCATAATTAACGGGGAATATTACTGGCCAATGGTCAATTCTCCATCGTTAGTCAACACTGTCCCGACATTGGCATATTGCTGTATCCCGGTCTTAGAAATGATCGTAGGGAAATTAATGGCGGACAGTATACTGGTTCATGATCGGCTCCAGTAGTCTACCCCAGCAGTCGGCTCTCGGTCGTTAACCGCAACTGTCCAAACATTGGCGTTATGCTGGATGCCGAGTTTTGAAAAGAGGATCAGTTGAGAAATGGCAGAACGATTGTTTTAACGATGTGCCCATACTGTTTACCCACAGTTGGTTAGCTTGTACTGGACCAGACATCGACCGTATTGTTTATGTTGGCACATTTTTCATGGGTTCTTTCCGGATCGCGATCAGCCAGAAACGCAGGTCATTCACCGGACGTTTGCATAAGCTTAAAATCTTGTAAGCATCATTTTTTTGTTGCTTAATATCATAGCCTACGTTCTTAATACGAATTTCCAATAAAGATTTTGTAAAAATTCCAAAAATTGAGTTATGGCGATTTTTGTGAAGGGTCAGATCTGTCACTCCCCTACGGCGAACCACCGTATGCCGGGATTTACCCTTTTATTTCTGCGTTTTCCTCGAAATTACGTTTTACGAAACGGTGTAAGTCGTATCCCAAAATATATTCGTCCGATTCACGTCAAATTCGAACAGAGCATTTTCGATCGTATGACCGAATGATTTTTTTTATATCTTTATATTGAAGTTATATATAATTGAAGTTGTTGTTTTTTTTTCGTTGAAAATCGAACTTTTTTTCTACAGCTACTAATTTTCGTAATTTTCAAAAGTGTCAAACGTTATCCGGTCATTTGAAAGTTTAGTTATCATACGAAAATATATATTTTTCAATTTTTCATTTCAGGTCACCCTAGCTGCCAGAACCACCTACACCGATTGCCCACGCAGCAACGACGGAACTCCGTTAAAATAAAAATAACTTCATTGTTTATCAATGCTTTCCAATTAAACAAAACCTCGGCTTGGCAAGAACATGTATTGATCGTGTATCAAATTCGGACCTCGCCATTCCAATACTCTCATCAGAAAAAAAAATATTGAAAATCGACCTGTTATTGGGCCCCAAGCTCATGCAGACCGGTTAATGAAAAATATCGCTCCGCGTCAAGTTTGTCGATATGTCTAATGTATGGTCTCCGTAAAAATAAATAAAAAATGGACGAATGGTTTTATTTCATATCCTGTTAGTCGTTGAACGCCCAGTGAGGTTGAAGTACTACCATTAATAATTTAACATAGTTTGCCACTCGCAAATATGATTTGTAAAGGCTACACCAATTGATCATTGATACGATACGAAACGAACGCATACTTACCCCTCATCTCATCGTTATAATGTGCCTAACAAATAATAATTAAAACAAGCCACAAGGCAGTAAAACACACATCACATTAACACATCAATATATCTATCCCATAAAAGTATAGAGACTCTACGAGCAATCAAATAATACAGTACTGTAAAATTGAATTTTGATAAAAACCTTGTTGTTAGAGAGAGATACGAAACGAACAATCGCGTTTATATTATCACAAGGGACTAAATAATTCACTTAATTAAAAAAAAAAACGTTTTATCAAAGGACTTTTCAATATCATATAAATAGACGGTGGGGCATCGGCGCACAGATTGAATCGAATCAAAAGAGGATTTCACGCTACATTCGTTACAATCCTACCAAAATTCTCTATTCCTACGCGCACTCGTTATTGTATTCCCTTCTTCCTGTGCTCAACACAATGCCCAGTTCTCCCAGTGCATATACTATATGTGTATATATATATATATATATATATATATATATATATATATATATATATATATCCCTTCGAGTGCACACTGGGTCGTTTTGACCCAGTGATTTTTGTCGTGTAAGTACGTATTTTTCAACGTATGCCCCACTTTGAATGAATGTTTTGGCATTTAATTTTCGTTTTCGTCAAAAAATAAATTTAGGGCCATAAAATATGGATAATTTACTACAAAAAACGTCTCCACAAAAGAAAACAAAAAATGCATATTTACTGAAATACAACGATTTGAAAACACCTTGGGTCGAATTTAACCAAGATGCACTTATAAGTTGGCGGCGGAGGTGTGCATTCGAAGGGATATATATGAACATATCTATATTATGACAATGATGAATACATCGCGCACCCAACAAAATAGTAGGTCAATATTTCCGTGTCTTTATTTTCACTTTGCATGGTATGCGTTATTAGTGGGCTGGGTATTTGTAAGCACCCGAGTAAAAATGAATATATATATAATCATATATAATTGTATATTAATTGATCATTTACAATTGTATACAAAAATTGGCCCGATCGAATTTTATATACAAATATATAAAATTCTATCGGGCCAATTTTTGTATACAATTGTATTTGATCAATTAATATACAATTATATATGATTATATATATTCATCTTTACTCGGGTTATTTCAAAAGAAAATGAAAGTACTCATATACAGTCATATACAATTTTATATACCGTAAATAACATTTTCACGTATATATATAATTATATACACCACTATATTGAATTATATATAACTGTATATGATATTATATCTAATTATATAGAGTCCCTATAAAAATGGTATCTCCATATATCATTATATACAGAACTATGTATGATTTTATCAAATCAAATTTGATGGAAGTACATTTATATCGGATTATATATAGAAATGTATAGAGTTATATAGAATTATATATAAACCGATATATAAATATATGTGATTGTATATCATTTTTATATAATTGTAGCTAAGTATATACAATCATTTTTACTCGGGCAAATGATCGAAAAATTAAGAAAAAGGTTTACGCTAATCGCCTCACATTGTTTGAGGTCATTCGAATTCATGTTTATTTTCTTCATGCACTATTTGATACGTCAGAATTAGAAGTGATCAATTGTAATGCTTAATCAATTATAATCACGGATGGTCCACATGTCCTGAAAGTTAGGGGAAGTAGGGGCAATATGAGAACGCTAAAGTTATGTTCGAATAAAACGTTATATATGAATCAGTGAACTTTAATTATTCTTTTAAGCTAATGAACATTCACCAATCTTTTAATTTTGAAAACAAGGAAATTAGTCTTTTTGATTGTTAGCATACGATATATATTCTCAAGTAAGCCTTTGTTTTTCCAATCTCACCATATGCAGGGCAATATGAAACAGCGCTGGGAGCATGATGGGACAAGAATTATAGGCATATTTCGCATATAAAAATGGTTTCGTTCTCAATGCCAGCAATTTGATAAGCCAATCGTCTATGTGCTGTACTATTCAGCCCGAATAATGTTGTTTCCATACTTTAAAAATAATTTCTTAGTTTTCCCTCTTCCTCTCGTAGAAACACCGGTTGAAGAGGAACCAAAGGTCATACTAGGTTCGTTTCACCCTTTCTTACAGCTTTAACACGTCTCTCTAACGTATATAGGGGCCGTCCATAAATTACGTCATCGACTTTTGCTGATTTTTGACCCCCCCCCCCCCTGAAATCATCCTATCCGTCATATCGTTGTGATCAAATTAACGTTACCGTCATCTAACGACCAGACCCCCCCCCCCCTATTTTAAAATGACGTAATTTATGGACGGCCCCATAGGGGTGCGTTGTAAAATATCGCGGCTCTGCGATAGCTTGTATTCATCTTGCCCCCATTAAACGGTTAATGATTCAACCAAAATTCACGCAATAACCTTGAAAATTTCTGACAGACCATTCTTATTATTTTAATAATTAGCACTTTCCGTGTGTTTACTTACCCGTCTCTCGTTAATATTAGCAACTTAAAAGAACTGAAACGATGGTAAACTTTACCACAAACAAGACCGTTTTTCAAAAAAACGTTATCGTTTTCTTACTCTCGACACCTCCCTCCAGTTGATACTGTCACACTCATTCACCTCTCCGCCACCCGTCAAACTCCAATTGCAGAACTGTGCTCGCACACATTGCTCAGCAGCTAGGCTTATGATTCATCTTACCCCGCACCATCTCCTCACCGCTAATTCCGTAGTGATCCATAATACAAAAAACAAACAAGAGCGCCAATAAAGCGAAATTTCGAAAAATGCCTATATGCCGTCGAAATCACAAAAACTGTACTGGATAAAGAAAGCTGCAAGGATAAAAATGGTCCGCGTTTTTATGATTAGTAGCTGATTGGACATTGAGGTCATTGTCCTCAATGTCCAACTCGATCCAACTGTACAACTGTTCCCAAAGCGATCAACAGTAACGGTATAGCGTATCTCCTTTTTTCGCACATCCTTTCTTTCGTTTTTGGTATCCACATTTTCCTATCTGCTATTGATTTCTGAGGCGTATGAGGGATCCTCCGACAATTCAGCGACGTTTTTTTCGACCATCTCAGATCTGCCCCATAATTGGTTATATGAAAGTACTACTAAAAGGCATTCTATGTGAATTTTTGCAGATTTTTTAATTCAACATTGTAGAAAATGCCGTTTTTTTCCAAATGAATATATCTCGGAAACTACTGAAAAAAAAACTGAAAACTGAAGAAAAAAACTGAAAAAAATGTTTGTACATAAAAGTTGTAGTTTTGTGTTAGCTTTCGAGCGGACGTGTTGAAATAATTTTTACGTTCCGGTAACGCTGATTTTTTACCAAAAAAGGGGGAAAGTGGCTACATATTTTTTAATCAAAGTACTGCCCGTCGCTAGCTACGACCTCGGCCCATCTTCAGGCAGCATTCGAATCCCGCGTCGATAAAAGTCTTGGTCCTTGGAGGCAATCCAGGAATCGACCCAATTTTTGACTTCTTCGTAAGTACCGAAGTGCTGGTCAGCCAAATCGTGTGCCATTGACCGGAACAAGTGGTAGTCGGAAGGGGCAATGTCTGGAGAGTACGGCGGGTGGGATAAAACCTCCCATTTCAGCGTTTCCAAGTACTTTTTCAGAACATTTGCAACATGGGGTCGGGCATTGTCATGCTGCAGTATCACCTTGTCATGTCTTTCGTTGAATTGTGGCCGTTTCTCTTTGAGTGCCTTACTCAAGCGCATCAACTGACGTCGGTAGAGTTCCCCTGTGATGGTTTCGGATGGTTTGAGCAGCTCATAGTACACAACGCCCAGCTGGTCCCACCAGATACACAGCATCACTTTGGATCCGTGAATATTCAGTTTGGGCGTCGATGACGGAATATGACCAGGCAGTCCCCATGATTTTCGGCGTTTAGGATTATCGTAGTAAACCCACTATTCATCTCCAGTCACAATCCGGCGCAAAAATCCCTTCCTTTGTTGTAGAGCTACCACTTTTTCGCCTGTTCGGACTACCCGAACTATCCGGTCTTGACGAACTCGATACTTCAAACCCGTCCAGCCGGATTATTCGAATAGTTCGAGTACTCGAATACTAATAATATCCGAACTACTCGAACAATTCGAATAGTCCGAGTACTCGGATACCCATTTATTCGAACTGACCAGACTGTTCGGATAGTTCAAGTATTCGGGTAGTTCGAGTGTTTATTACCCATTACAGTGTAATGCGTAATGGAATTTTTTTACATTACAAAATCCAATGTAATGAGTAATGGAATTTTTACATTACTTTTTCGCGTTGACAGGTAGAGAGAGAGAGAGAGAGAGAGAGAGAGAGAGAGAGAGAGAGAGAGAGAGAGAGAGAGAGAGAGAGAGAGAGAGAGAGAGAGAGAGAGAGAGAGAGAGAGAGAGAGAGAGAGAGAGGATGGATGGATGGATGGATGGATGGATGGATGGATGGATGGATGGATGGATGGATGGATGGATGGATGGATGGATGGATGGATGGATGGATGGATGGATGGATGGATGGATGGATGGATGGATGGATGGATGGATGGATGGATGGATGGATGGATGGATGGATGGATGGATGGATGGATGGATGGATGGATGGATGGATGGATGGATGGATGGATGGATGGATGGATGGATGGATGGATGGATGGATGGATGGATGGATGGATGGATGGATGGATGGATGGATGGATGGATGGATGGATGGATGTGGATGGATGGATGGATGGATGGATGGATGGATGGATGGATGGATGGATGGATGGATGGATGGATGGATGGATGGATGGATGGATGGATGGATGGATGGATGGATGGATGGATGGATGGATGGATGGATGGATGGATGGATGGATGGATGGATGGATGGATGGATGGATGGATGGATGGATGGATGGATGGATGGATGGATGGATGGATGGATGGATGGATGGATGGATGGATGGATGGATGGATGGATGGATGGATGGATGGATGGATGGATGGATGGATGGATGGATGGATGGATGGATGGATGGATGGATGGATGGATGGATGGATGGATGGATAGATCGATAGATGAATGGATGGAGCGATAGATGGATGGATGGATAGATGGATGTATGGATGGATAAATGATATATGTATAGATGGCTGGATGAATAGATAGATAGGAATGAAAAATTTGTAGGTAACAAACCATCCACATTACACTTTTTAATGTAAACAATTTCCGTTATTCATTACATTGGATTTTGTAATTTAAACAAATTCCATTACTCATTACATTATATTTTGTATTGTAAAAAAAATCCATTACTCATTACATTGGACTATGTAATGTAAAAAATGTCCATTGCCCATTACAAGGTAATGTGTAATGAATTTTTTTCTCATTACATATTACATTGCATTTTGTATTACATATTACATTGCATTCATTACTGTTTAAAAAAGTAATGAATAATGCATTACTTTTTCATTACAAATTTCGCAACCCTGTATCTGAGCTATCCGAATTCTCGAACTACCCGGATTCCCGAACTGTCCGAATACTCGAACTACCCGGATGCCCAAACTGTGCGAATACTCGAACTACGCGGATGCCCGAACTGTCCGAATACTCGAACTACCCGGATGCTCGAACCGTCCGAATTTGAAGTATCAGATTTCACGTATTCGGATATCACGGATATTCGAATATTCGAGTAGTTCGGAACAATATGCAAGCCCTACTTTGTTGTCTTTGGAGCAGTTCCCGCAAATGCTGAGAATTCGGCTCGTAGGTTGCCATGTTTGAGTGCCAATAACTTTATAATGCATACACGTATCCGTTAGCTTTTTTAAATTGTTTACATTGGCAGAGCCTCTAGTTTAAAATGCCACTTTGTTATTGAGCTAGGGCCACTACTTCGGCCGCAGTGGCTCTCTAAGTAAAACGGTCACTGCAAAGTTGTACTCCTAATATTTTTTTTTTTCAAAAACAACCATTTTTTTATGGCTGAAAAAATTAAAGAATCTTCCAGTACGTCTGACGATATCACAAAAAAATCGCCAGAGTGGGACGGATCGAGGTTCTAGGGTCAAAAAAATAAAAGCACACAAATTAATTTTTTTATACCGAAACCTCGCTTCGTGCCACTCTGGCGATTTTTTGCGACATCGTCAGACATACTAGAAGACTCTGTAATTTTTTCAGCCAAACAACCGTTGTTTTTGTATTAAAAAATAATAATTTTCCCCTTATTTGGTAAAAAAACAGCGTTACCGGAATGTAAAAATGATTTCAAGTCGTCCGCTCGAAAGCTAACACAAAACTGCAATTTTTATGTACAGACATTTTTTTTCAGTTACTTCTAATTTCCGACATATATTCGTTTGAAAAAAAACGGCATTTTCTAAAATGTTGAATTAAAAAATCTGAAAAAATTCACATAGAATGCCTTTTAGTAGTACTTTGATATAACCAATTATGGGGCAGATCTGAGATGGTCGAAAAAAAGTGGCTGAATTGACGGAGAATCCCTCGTATAAGCAAGTCAAATGCGCGCAAATTACAAATAAATGATAAAAATTCGTAATATTTCTGTCAAATTACTCGTTTTTAATCCATAAAAAACGTGATCCGATTCAATGTATGCATATGAAATGTAAGTTCGGTAGCGTAAAAGAGTTATTTCGCATCCGGTTTTAACGTAAAACTAAGCTGCATCGTTTTTACTGAAATTCAAAGAGGTGAATGGCATAAGCGAAGCAAACGTGACGATAACCATAGCGATGCAGATGGCAGTCGAACAAGAGAGAGCGGGAGAGAGAGAGAGAGAGAGAGATTGATTGATTGATTTGTTTATTTTATGTCCTGGTTAAACCATGGGACAATGTGGAATTGTTGAGCGAATTACAATATAAATCATGAACAGACTGCTTAGACATTATTACTTATAACTAATTAATAACTAAACTTAAAACTAACACTTATAATTAAATAGTATAATTAAACTGAATGCTCTCAGCGCAGTTGAGAGAAAATCGATCTCCACCAGGTGAGATGAAAATTATATTGACTACGGTCAATACCACCTTAAGCCTAGATGTGAAAACCCTGAGGTCAAGCCGCGACGCATCTAATTCTATGCCTAGACAATCATAGGGACGAGCCCGTACACTATCATGCCGTATGTGAATATTAATTTGTAAGGTGGGAAGAAATTCCGTCGAGTTCGAATAAGTACTCATGTAATCTGGATTTAAAGACAGTGATTGTTTCTGAAGCGGCGACATGAGGGGGGAGAAAGTGCCAGAAATGGATTGCGGACACGGCAAAAGAGTGTTGAAATATGGAAGTGCGACAAGGAGGAATATGGAAAATAGCTGTAGTTCCCTGGCGTGCGGGACGGGTTCGTGGGCGTGCAGGGATGAAGAGGTTGGACAGGTAGCCAGGCAATAGCCCCTGAAGTAAATTATAAACAAGCAAGCCCATAAAGTAAAGTCTCCGCGATCGTACCGTTAGCCAGCCCAAGCGACGTCGGTAAGGTGAGATGTGCACATCCCTCCTCAGGTTGTAAATAAATCGAATGCAGTTATTTATGAGTTTTTGGAGCTTGGTATTCTGCTCATCGGACAAATTGTTGTAAACCACGCAGCAATAATCTATAAGAGGGAATATGAGAGAAGAAACGAGTTTAATTCTGAGTTCGGGCGATAGAGAGTTACGATGAGTTTTGAGCTTAAATAATGAGAAGTTAACTTTACGAGAGATTTCTACTATGTGAGCCTTCCAGGAGAGATTTGCAGAAAAAATGACACCGAGATTTCGTGTTTCCTGTACAAAAGGCACGACAATTCCATTTAGGGTGATGGGGGTGAAAGTTTCGAGTTTAAGCTTATGGATGAAAGCTCTACTCCCTAATATCATGACTTTGGACTTTTGTATGTTTAACTTGAGGCCATTTGTGGTCGCATAGTCGCTTATTGCCTTGACATCCCGAGAAAGTTTTGACAAGCCCGCTTCTAGATCGGATGGATAGCAGCTCAGATATATCTGGATATCGTCGGCAAAAATTATGTGTTGAGTGTAACTAAGATTTAAACCGATATCGTTAATAAATAGGGAAAATAGCAGCGGTCCCAAAACCGAGCCTTGGGGAACGCCACTCGAAGTATGCAACCACTTGGAGGAATCACCATTATTGTCGAATACGGCTTGCGATCTGCCGGAGAGATAAGAGTGGAGCCAGATGATGACCCTGTTGGAAAAGCCTAGTCGACGAATTTTAAGGAGAAGAAGGTAGTGCGGCACTGTATCGAAAGCTTTAGAGAAGTCAAAGAGCACTAGACAAGTTAGTTTTCTGGCATCAACTGCTTGGTGGATATCGTGGCTGAGCTTGAGTAGTGCGGTTTGAGTACCAAAGCCCTTTCTGAACCCCGATTGCATAGGATTGAAGAGGTTGTGATCGTCGAGAAAATTTACGAATTGAGAGTGTACTATTTTTTCAAAGATTTTAGAAAGTTCACAGAGGTTAGCGATCGGCCGTGTGTCAGATAAGGATTTGGGAGGGTTAGTTTTGAGTAGCGGTTTGATGAAAGCTTTTTTCCATAAAGAAGGGAAATTACCGGTTGAGAGAGACATGTTGAAAAGAGAACTGAGAATCGGAGATAAGATGGGGAGTGCATGGTGAATGGAGAACAGAGATAAGCCATCGGGACCACAATTCAGAGAGGGAGACGTGGAAGATTTTATTATGGAAGTGACGACGTCAGATGTCACTAGCGCAAATTCGAAGATGGGCTGGCCTAAGGGATGATAAGCGAGGATATCGGTTAATTGTGACGGGGAACAAAGTGGAACTACGTTTGAGATGTTGACAAAAAAGGAATTTAGATCATCGGAGGTGAAAAAATTCAATGGAGAAACGGAAGTAGAAGCTACAAGACCAAGGTTTTTCAGTTCTCTCCAGAGTCTCGGGACGTTGTGGAGACTAGAAAGTCTTTCCAAGAGATACTTATTTTTAGCGTTCTTGAGATCTGACGCGAGCTCATCCCTATACTGTCGGTAAATAGATAAGCGTAAAACACAACCAGATCGCTTTGCTTGACGATACAGTACATTTTTCGTTTTGATCCGGGTTCTCAGTTGATCGGAGAGCCACGGAGATGGCGGAGAGGACACTGTAAAAGATTGTAGGGGCGCGTGAAGATTAAAGGTTGTAGAGACCGATTCAGATAAAGCGGAGGTAAAGCGGTCTATATCGTCAGCTGGTGGGATGTTAATAATCGGTAGTAGGTTATTACGAAGAAGTTCGGAGGCCAGATCAGATTTATAAATTGAGCTAACAAATTTTGTGATATTTCGACGTGTTAGAGACTTCGGCGAAGGCTTGATCGCGTTAAATTGATAAGTTAGCTCCAGTAAATCATGGCCCGCAATGAAAGGAGCGTCGGTCTTAGCAAAGTTGACAATCTTCAAGGGGCAATCGACGATAAAGACGTCAATCCAAGAGTCCGACGAAATTGTGTGGTGTGTAGTACCAGATTGCACGATAGAGAGAGCGGCGCTTCGAGTGCATTCGCGGAGAAAGTCTGCTTCAAAGTTTGAGGTAGCTAGATTACAATTTAGATCGCCTGTTATGATGATGTTTTTGTGAGTTAGTGATAAATTAGAATGAGTTTCGATAGTAAACCCTTGGGTCGCCTATAAACGCACGAGAGAAGAAGAGATTCATTCTTAGTATTGCGAATTTTTAAGGAGATGAATTCGGGTGCGTTTAAAGCTATGTTTTCAGACATGGCTAACACTTGTGCTTTGAGGGATTTGTGGATGAAGCAGGCTACTCCACCCCCCTTGGCACAAACCCTATCGTTGCGTACGAGAAAGTAACCATTTAAGTTTACTAAGCTATCAGGAATGAGGGAATGAAGCCAAGTTTCGACCACAGCAATAACGTGATAGAAGTGGGTAGAAAGATGTGCCTTTATGAGATCGATGTGTCCTAGGAGTGAATTAGAATTGAAACTAGCGATTTTAATGTTAGAAATGTCCATTTCAGGAGAGTTCCGGGGCGCAACTTGGGGTAGTCAAACGAGCTTGGAGAGGTCGGCTTCGGAGCTTATCTTGAGTGGTGGTGTACCATTTGATTTTCTGACGTAAATACTACCTGATTTGAACCATACATACTGGTAATTTGTTGCAGCTGCTTTCGCTTTTGTGGATCGATAAAGTCTGTATGTAGGGGCCGGAAGTAATTCGTTAACAAAGATTGAACCAGTTACATCAAGTGAGAAGACATTACGGATTGGGAGATCTTTCTTCTCTCTTTTTTTGGAGATAATGAAGTCTCTAATGTTAGGAGATTTGAGTGTAACTAGCAAAGTTTTCCGTGTTCGTTGACGATTTCCATTGCTGGTAGACTGGTCACCTACCGTGGAGCCAGAGCGCTTCTCAAGGTAGCGAACTTCGAGTACGTCGCTAAGTAGTTCAGGGATCCCTAGAGCTTCGAGTACTTTGCTCACAATCTGGTGTGGAGAGTCTGATGTCTGAATAGGAATGCCTGACAGGATGATTCCAGCTGAACAATCGCGGGTTTCAATATCACTGAGACGACCGGATACGTGATCAAGACGATTTTTAATGTTGTTGGTGTCTGCGGAAAGATTTGTTACGGAGTCTTCAATAGTCGAGATTCTTCCGTTGATAGACTCTTGTCCAGCAGAAAGTCTCGACACATCTGCCCTAATATCAGTAATATTCGAGACAACTCCCGCAAGGGTAGTTTGAATCGAGCCGAGCATAGAATTAGTGGATAAACTGAACGATTGCAGTTGGCTCATAATTTCGTTTTTCATTTCGTTGAGGCTAACTGTGTTTAAAGAGCTGTTGTGTCTCTGGGACCGATCGGGAGAGCCTTCTGGCGTGCGCATAGTTAATGTGGATCTGTGCATTGCACAAGAATCGCAGCGGAATGAGCTAGCCGCGTCATCATCAAAGGGATCGAAATTGAGCTTCGAGGTAGCACACGCAGTATGGAAAGTTTCGCCGCAATCGCCGGTGCAGGCGATCGTTGGGCCTCTGGTGGCCATTCG